>BSBN01000011.1:3651062-4867124 GCA_027924645.1 Cunninghamia lanceolata
CAGTTGACTTTAGGTTCACTTGTTAATTTCTCCAGCCACGTGCCACAAGTTGAGGCAAACGAACTGCAACTACCAACTACATAGCACTAGATTTCCTCTCCATATTATTAGATATGATATAACCATGGGGATCCTTTGCATATAATACCATGGTTATTTTCTATTATATTGTTTTGACAGAAATGCGTGGTTATTATATTATTAGCAAATTGGGTTAGTAACAACGTGACTAGTATATTGTTAATAAATCGGTTCAGTCTGTTAAGGAAAGATTGGCCACAGGGAAATCAAAATCTTTCTTTAACTGGTCGATTTACCTCAGCGGTTGAATTGTAAACAGCAAAACATGTTTTTATTCGTGCATTGACGTTATATAAGCACTCATATGTAATATCAACAAGACTAAGAAAAAGAAGAAAATACATTCGGTATATTATTGAAAGCAGCGTTTTGAGGTCTCTTTCGGAAATCTCGTGAGTTCTATATCCAACGATTGACTAGGAGGAAGGGTGCCCACTCTTCAGACATTGATGGAGTGTAAATATTTATTTTTTGCAGTGTTTTTGCGTGTTATAATTTCAACTGATTACGTTTTGAGTATGTTTTTGAGTGTTATAATTTCAGTTGATTGTTACGTTTCTGTGTATTAATGATCTGCATTTTATTTCCATGTTGCAAAATTAATTGCTTTGGCTTTTGTTCTAATATTTATTGATTAAGTTGTTTCAAAATTTACTGTCATAATAGAGTAAATAGCTTATGTCGCTAGGAAGTGACAGTTTATGTCGCCAGAATTATTTTGATTTGTTGTAAGTTTATTTTCATAGGCTGCATTCATAACCACTCATCTCATGACTCTCAACCCTTGTGTAGATTGCCACGATACCTTTCATGAGCTTATGATCCCCAGATTGACACTTAGACCGGGTTGAATCCAATTTATTATTTACCTTAGTTTTGGCCTATCATTTGGTGTACTAAGGGCTTATGCCTTAGATCCCCCTCGTTTGTCTAGACAAGCTTGTACTATTATGGACATGTATGGGTTCATCCTATTGTTTGCAGTGTCAAGTCCTATGCATGGATGCCTTGCCACCTTGGTTTCACATACCCTGGTGCATAACATCCCATGCTATATCAACAGTAGTACTCAATATTTGTTGGTAGAATGTCTCAATATGATGTCATCCCTTTATCCTACGTATCCAAACCTACCATCATCATCCCATCCTAATCCTATTGCTCCAAGATTCAACACGCTTTTCCATCACCCTTACTTTTTACTACCTAATATCCTCCCTACCATCTCATGACCATTTTTAGGGACCCATTTGTGTATCATGATCACTCCAATCAACCCCAATCCATCCCTGTGCATTACTCACCTCATTCATATTGCACTCACTCCACACACGCACCCATTGCATCCATCCCGGGTAGAGAGTGTCTTTGTCAGTTATTCTTGACACCCTTTCTGCTATGTTCCCCTCATGTCGTCCATATAGTCTAATGCAAATAAAAGGCCTATTAATGGATTACATTAGTGTGCAGGTCCGTTGCATACAGAACCCCATGATCACTCCATCCTTCTCCATATCACCCTGCATCACAAACATGTTAGCACATATCCAAATCACTCACCCATACACCATCACATAACATAAAAACATCCCGTAATACCAAAGATCTTTTTACTAATAACTCCTGTACAGAACGACTTCCCGCACCTACCACCTACATCATACACTCGTTAGACATCATACATGAACATAAATCCACATCACATCCTACATCCAAACACGGGTCAATCCATCATGAGCATAACATCGCATATCACAATCACATAAAAATATAACATCCATAAAGTGCATCCAACACATACATACAACACAATATCCATAAACAATCCATCATATATACACATCATCAATAATCCATGAATGCATCCATCAATAACACATAATACACAGTCAATTGATCCAATCCCCTGTCTCATTTATACATCAAAAATGTGATCATGGTACAAAAATGTGGCCCTCAGACCTATCAAAACATAATACATATATACATCATGCCCCTAGGTGGAGCTGTCCCTGCCTGAAGTCTCTGACTCAGCTGGTCCTGACCACCTCTAAGGAGGGGGGCCCATACCCTGCTGTCCTGTTTGCCCTGGTCCTTGTGGGGGTGGAATATGTGCTGCTACTACTGCCTACGATCATGAGGGCTACTGAATAGACCTCTCTGACCGCCTAGATCCAGAAGTTGTTGATCTACTCTGATAGCTAGCTCTCTGTTCTACTGGCACTAACCCCTCATACAGTGTCATGTAGTGCTAGGCCTCCCTAGCACTCTCTACCATCTAATGTTGCATGGTCTACAGCATATCTCCTATCCTTGTCCCTAATACCTGGTAGGCCTGATCCCTCTCCTATGCATACCTCTGCGCTAAGCCCTATGCCTATATCACCTGTGCCTGCAATGCTACCACCTGCCCCTGTAGCTAGGATATCTGCATCTAGTGTTGTTGCACTAAATCCTG
Organism: Cunninghamia lanceolata; assembly: GCA_027924645.1. NCBI lineage: Eukaryota > Viridiplantae > Streptophyta > Pinopsida > Cupressales > Cupressaceae > Cunninghamia > Cunninghamia lanceolata. The sequence continues at coordinate 3,653,602 of BSBN01000011.1, forward strand.
TACTCCTACCAACTCTACAGAATCCCCATCTCTGGCCTGTCCATGTAGATAGGCTACCTGTGCTTGTAACTATTGTATCAAAGCCTATGCTCTTGCCAGCTCTGATCCGTCACCATCACCTCCACCATCATCACCCGCATCACCTCCACCATCATCGCCCCCATCACCTCTTGCATCTTCGCCATCCTCCTCCTCATCCACATCCATCTCCTCTATCCACACCTCCTCATCCTCGTCATCATCCTCCTCATCTGCCACTACCTCACCTGGTGCTACATATCCCACTGGGATCGTGAGCCTAACTGGCCTCTACTGGGACCACCACTGATCATACCCCGGGATAGTCCCCACATCCTCCACCTATTATCTCCCATGCCATGCGTGTGGCTGGAGCCCATCAAACTCCACTATCACCATCTATGAATCAGAAGCCAATCCCCACTGCCACTGCACCATATGAACTTGGGCAAACACTACATCCACTTGTGGTACATCCTACACCAAGCCAAACTACTATTGTACTCTCTCTGGCACGAACCTAGATCCACAATCAACTGTGTCTGCCCCATCAAAAATCAAGACTGCAACACATAACCCAGCTGCTCCCTATCCTCCAACCACCTCTCCACCTCTCTCCATGGTCGCCAAACAAACTCTACTATATCATCCATCCCCCGCCTCCAATATCTCATGTCCCCGTGATGCAGGAGCATCCCTGGTTCGAGAGAAATCTTGCATCAACCAAAAACATTTGCATTTCAGTTTGTTTGCAGTTCAGTTTGTTTCCTTTTCTAGTTCAGTTCAGTCAGAAGCAGTTTCTATATTTTGGTCCGCATTCTACCACAGTTGCATTTCACACCTTGAGAAGCTAGAATTAGCATCTAGATTCACTCATCTACATCATATCCAGAATTCAGAGCATTTGGATCCGTTACCGGAAAGTTATCATTATGAGAAGATCGACTGTTTTCTCATAATAGAGCATCCATGCGGTCTCTGATAATCAACTAAAGGAGAAGAATTGCGGAGCATTCCTCGACTTGTGGAACTTAATAACACATCAGTCAATGATCTTTGGTTCATGGCCGACCTTCCCTAAGATCCGCACATCATCCCATTCATTTGCGAAGGTATTCTACATGATTAGGTCCGACCTATCTATGTACACACGTTACAGCTCTTCATTGGAGTTTGTGACCTCCCTTGGCCGACGCAGAGGAATCTTTTGTACCGGAGATGATATATAAGGATGTAATAGAGCCCTAGGAAATTCAGTGGGTTAGTTAGCATAGTTCTCATGATTTAGAAGATAGATAGTTGGTTGTTTCACGAGGGGACTTCAAAGCTATATCTTGTGCATATTTTGATATTTTGTAATCAGGCCTGTGAGCTGAATTGTAAGCCCACAAGATGCCAGCCAGATTGTATTTGAAATCTATTATATACTGAATGACTGAATATGTATTTGTTTCATATCTTTGAGTTGTTTCTATTGTGTTTACCCTTGTTGCACGGCCTGGACAGTTCATTCTGTGAACCCTCCTACCATGACTGCACCAAGTGGTATCAAAGCGAAAGTTTGAATCTTTGGAGAGTGAATTGAGCAAAATTGGCGAAGGAATTCCATAAGATCTTGTTGTGGACAGATCGCCGAATTGAGGTAGGTTACTTGTGTCACAACCGATCGCCGATTGTGAGGCAATTGTCACATTGTAGCCCGATCACCGAACTTGAAGCAGTTTGCACTTGATCCTAGAAAGAATGCCGTCGAGGAGAGTTGTTGGAACGATGACTGGTAGAATGGATGAAATGATGGAGATGATGAAAACAATGCGAATTCATTTGGATGTTGTTGAAGAAGATAGGCAAAGAGGATTGACACCAAGACCTAATGTTGAAAGTGATGATGAAGAAGAATTTCAATCTATTGAACAAATTGGTGAAACCCTAGGAGATGATGAAGAAGAAGAATCAGATCAAGTAAAGATGTTGCGACATATTTCGAAGATTGGAAAGAGACCTAGAGTAGATGTGCCGAACTATACTGGTAATTTGAACCCTAAAAAATTGATTGATTGGATAAATGACATGGAAGAATACTTTGAATATGAAGAAGTTGAAGATCCTGAGAAGGTGAAATTTGCAAAGACAAAATTGAAAGGACATACTGCTATATGGTGGAAAGAAGTTCAGTTGGAAAGAAATAGAAGAGGGAAAGAAAATATTATAAAGTGGGATAGGATGGTGACAAAATTGAAGAATCAATTCATACCTGCTGACTATGAGTTGGAGCTTTCGAAAAGATTACAGAACCTGAGACAGAAGCAGAAATCTGTGAAGGAGTATACTAAAGAATTTCTTAAGATGATTATAAGGGCAGGACATAGTGAAGTGAGTAAGGAGAAAGTGGCTAGATATATCAATGGACTAAGATTGAGCATTCAAGAAGAGCTAAGCTTGGTAAGGGTGACATCCTTGGAAGAAGCATATCAGTTTGCCCTGAAAGTTGAAGAGAAGCTAAATAAAAGGCATGATCCAAGACAGAAAGGTAGAGGAGGTAAATTTCAGAGAGGTAGAATATTTTCTGGAGGAGACAGATCACAATTAGAGCAGAACAAATTTGACAACACATTCAAGGAGGACAGAGATAATAATGCTTACCAGAGAGATGACCCGAAATTTTTACTAGAGGGGAAGCCCTAGTACATACCAAAATGAAGGATACAGGAGAGAAGGAAGAGGATTTGATAAGAGAATATTCAAAGGTACTTATTTCAAGTGTGGAGGTGAAGGACATAGAGCATTCGAATGTAATTAGGATAGTATAAGCAAGAAGACAGAAAATAGTGGAAGAGCAGCCTATGTGGACGAAGAACCTGTTGAACTAGGTGATCCCTGTTCAGTTGGTAAGCCAGAGAAAGGAGAATCATTGGTAATGAGGAGAGCACTATTTCAAGTAGAAACAAATGAAGAACCACCGCAGAGGACGAGTTTGTTCAGAACTAGATGTAAATCAGGAGGTAAGTGTTGTAAAGTTGTAATTGATAGTGGTAGTTCAGATAACCTAGTTTCAAAGGAGATGGTGACAAAGTTGAAGTTGGAAAGATTGAAACACCCTAAGCCCTATCAGATAGCATGGATTCAGGATGATCATAAGATACTGGTGAGTGAACAATGTTTGGTAAAATTTTATATTGGATCTTATCATGATGAAGTCTTGTGTGATATTATGCCTATGGATGTTTGTCATATTTTGTTGGGTAGACCTGGATAGTATGATAGAAAAGCTATACATGATGGGAGAAAGAATACATACACTAACAACAAATGGAAAGAGAATTACTTTGATTCCTTTGGAAGATGATCCTAAGAATGAAGTATGTGGAAATGCCAGAATCTATTTGGTAGATGGAAGAAAATTTCTGGATAATTTAAGACATGAGAATATGTGTTATGCCTTGATTCCTAAGAAGCCTAAAACATTGAAGAAGGAGATTGGAGGAGAACAACCAGATGAGATAACAAAGTTATTGATAGAGTATGAAGACATCATATCAAATAATGTGCCTGAAGGATTGCCACCTAATAGGAGTATCAGTCATCACATGGATCTTATACCTGGAGCAAATTTGTCTAACAAAGAAGCACACAGAATGATACCAGCAGATAATGAAGAATTGAATAGACAGATACCAGAGTTGCTGAGGAAAGATTTGATTAGAGAAAGCTTGAGTCCTTGTGTAGTACCTGCAGTGTTAGCACCTAAGAAAGATGGAGAATGGAGAATGTGTACTGACTCTAGAGCAATAAACAAGATCACAGTTAAGTATAGATTTCATTTACCTAGGATCGATGATATCATCGATTGCTTAAGTGGAGCAAAATATTTTACCAAGATAGATTTGAAGAGTGGATACCATCAGATAAGAATCAGAGAAGGGGATGAATGGAAGACTACTTTTAAGACAAATGAAGGATTGTATGAGTGGTTGGTGTTGTCTGTTGTGACCGATAGGAGCAAATGGTTGGATTATTTCATTCAGGGAGATATGTTGTTCAGAGGAAATCAGTTATGCATACCCAGGAGTTCAATGAGAGATAATTTCAAGGAAAAACACAATGGTGGATTGGCAAGACATTTTGGCATTGATAAGACAGTGGCTTTGGTAAGTGAAAACTACTTTTGGCCTCACATACATAAGGATGTTAGGAAATTTGTGCAGAATTGTAGAGTTTGTCAAGTTGCAAAAGGTAGTAGTCAAAATACTGGATTGTATACAACATTGACAATACCAGAGAGACCTTGGGAAGACATAAGCATGGATTTTGTAATGGGATTGCCGAAGACACAGAGAAGACATGATTCAATATTTGTAGTGGTGGACATATTTTCAAAGATGGCTCATTTCATACCTTGTAAGAAGACAATTGATGCAGTGCATGTAGCAGACCTATTTTTCAAGGAGATTGTGAGATTGCATGGATTACCTAAGAGTATAATTTCAGACAGAGACACCAGATTTCCTAGATACTTTTGGAAAACACTTTGGACAAAGATAAAGACATATTTGAAGTTTAGTTCAGCTTTTCATCCACAGACTAATGGACAGACAGATGTAGTAAATAGAAGTTTGGGAAACCTGTTGAGATGCTTGATTGGAGAAAAAATAGGAAGTTGGGATTTGATTCTTTCACAAGCAAAGTTTGCATACAATAATTCAGTAAATAAGAGTACCGGAAGAACACCTTGAGATTGTTACCGGAGTATATCCTAGAGGAGTTGCAGAAATGAGAGCTAACAGTTTGGAAGAAAAGAGAAGTGCAGAAGCAGATGAATTTGCAGAACATATGAAGACAGTGCATGATCAGGTTAAGAAGCATTTGGAGGATATGAACAGCAAATATAAGGAAAAGGCAGATGAGAAGAGACGACATAAGGAATTTGAAGTTGGAGATGAAGTGATGTTGTACTTAAGAAAAGAGAGATTTCTATTTGGGACATATAACAAGTTGAAGATGAAAAAGTTTGGACCTTGTAAGATACTCAAAAAATTTGACTCAGGAAATACATATGAAGTGGAATTACCGGAGACGTTGGGTATATCACCTATGTTCAACATTGCAAACCTATATCAGTATCATGAAGCAGAGTTCAGTGACCTGACGAAGTAGTTCCCACACAAAGCACCGGAGCAGGTTGAAAACATCTTGGACAACAGAGTTGGATGCAGCACTAGAGGAAGACAATACAAAGAATATCTTGTGAAGTAAAAAGGCAGAGCAGAAGAAGATTCATCATGGATTTCTCAGGCTGAGGTGGACCGTTTTGGTTCTCCCTTAGCCCCAGAAAAGTGAGGGACTCACTTTTTCAATAACCCTGGATGTTTGATGCAGGAGCATCCCAGGTTCAAGAGCAATCTTGCATCAACCAAAAACCTTTGCATTTCAGTTTCTTTGCAGTTTAGTTTGTTTCCTTTTTCCAGTTTAGTCAGAAGCACTTTCTATATTTTGGTCTGTATTCTACCGTGGATGCATTTCACACCTTGCGAAGCTGGAATTAGAATCTAGATTCACTCATCTACATCATATCCAGAATTCAAAGCATTTGGATCCGTTACCGGAAAGTTATCGTTATCAGAAGATCGATTGTTTTCTCAGAACAGAGCATCCTGGCAGTCTCTGATAATCAGCTAAAGGAGAAGACTTGCGGAGCATTCCTCGACTTGTGGAACTTAATGACACATCATTCAATCATCTTTGGTTCATGGCCGACCTTCCTCGAGATCCTCACATCATGCCATTCATTTGCGAAGGTATTCTACATGATTAGGTCTGACCTATCCATGAACACACATTATAGCTCTTCATTGGAGTTTGTGATCTCCCTTGGCCGATGCGGAGGAATATTTTGTACCGAAGATGATATATAAGGATGTAATAGATCCCTAGGAAAGTTAATGGGTTAGTTAGCATAGTTCTCATGATTTAGAAGATAGATAGTGGGCTCTTCCGCGAGAGGACTTGAAAGCTATATCTTGTGCATATTCTGATATTTTGTAATCAGGCTCGTGAGCTGAATTGTAAGCTCACAAGATGCCGACCAGATTGTATTTGAATTCTATTATATACTGAATGACTGAATCTGTATTTGTTTCATATCTTTGAGTTGTTTCCGTTGTGTTTACTCTTGCTGCACGGCCTAGACAGTTCATTGTGTGAACCTTCCTACAGTGACTGCACTAAGTGGTATCAGAGCGAAAGTTCGAATCTTTGGGGAGCGAATTGAGAAAAGTTGGCAAAGGAATTCCGTAAGATCTTGTTGTGGACAGATCGCCGAATTGAGGCAGGTTACTTGTGTTGCAACTAATCGCTGATTGTGAGGCAATTGTCACCTTGTATCCCGATCACCGAACTTGAGGCAGTTTGCACTTGATCCCAGGAAGAATGCCGCCGAAGAGAGTTGTTGCTATTGGAACGATCATTGATAGAATGGATGAAATGATGGAGATGATGAAAACAATGCAAATTCGTTTGAATGTTGTTGAAGAAGATAGGTGAAGAGGATTGACACCAAGACCTAATGTTAAAAGTGATGATGATGAAGAATTTCAATATGTTGAACAAATTGGTGAAACCCTAGGAGGTGATGATGAAAAAGAATCATATCAAGATGTTGCGAGCTATTTCAAAGATTGGAAAGAGACCTAGAGTAGATGTGCCGAACTATACTGGTAATTTGAACCCTGAAGAATTGATTGATTAGATAAATGAAATGGAAGAATACTTTGAATATGAAGAAGTTGAAGATCCGGAGAAGGTGAAATTTGCAAAGACAAAATTGAAAGGACATAATGCTATATGGTGGAAAGAAGTTCAGTTGGAAAGAAACAGAAGAGGGAAAGAAAAGATTACAAAGTGGGATAGGATGGTGACAAAATTGAAGAATCAATTCATACTTGCTAACTATGAGTTGAAGCTTTTGAAAAGACTGCAGAACCTGAGACAGAAGGAGAAATCTGTGGAGTATACTGAAGAATTTCATAAGATGATTATAAGGACATGACATAGCGAAGCGAGTAAGGAGAAAGTGGCTAGATATATCAATGGATTGAGATTGAGCATTCAAGAAGAACTAAGCTTGGTAAGGATGACATCCTTAGAAGAAGCATATCAGTTTGCCCTGAAAGTTGAAGAGAAGTTGAATAAAAGGCATGATCCGAGACAGAAAGGTAGAGGAGGTAAATTTCAGAGAGGTAGAATATTTTCCGGAGGAGAGATCACAATCAGAGCAGAACAAATTTGACAGCACATTCAAGGAGGACAGAGATAATAATGCTTACCAAAGAGATGACAAAAATTTTTACTGGAGAGGAAGCCCTAGTGCATACCGAAATGAAGGATACAGAAGAGAAGGAAGAGGATTTGATAAGAGGACATTCAGAGGTACTTGTTTCAAGTGTGGAGGTGAAGGACATAGAGCATTCGAATGTAATCAGGGTAGTACAAGCAAGAGGACAGAACACAGTGGAAGAGCAACCTATGTGGACAAAGAACCTGTTGAACTAGGTGATCCCTGTTCAGTTGGCAAACCGGAGAAAGGAGAATCATTGGTAATGAGGAGAGCACTATTTCAAGTAGAAACAAATGAAGAACCATCGCAGAGGAAGAGCTTGTTCAGAACTAGATGCAAATCAGGAGGTAAGTGTTGTAGAGTTGTAATTGATAGTGGTAGTTCAGATAACCTAGTTTCAAAGGAGATGGTGACTAAGTTGAAGTTGGAAAGATTGAAACACCCTAAGCCCTATCAGATAGCATGGATTCAGGATGATCATAAAATACTGATGAGTGAACAATGTTTGGTGAAATTTCATATTGGATCTTATCATGATGAAGTCTTGTGTGATATTATGCCTATGGATGTTTGCCATATCTTGTTGGGTAGACCTTGGCAGTATGATAGAAAAGATATACATGATGGGAGAAAGAATATGTACACTATAACAGAAAATGGAAAGAGAATTACTTTGATTCCTTTGGAAGATGATCCTAACAATGAAGTATGTGGAAATGCCAAAATCTGTTTGGTAGATGGAAGAAAATTTCTGGATAGTTTGAGACATGGGAATATGTGTACCTTGATTCTTAAGAAGCCTGAAACATTGAAAGAGACTGGAGGAGAACAACGAGAGGAGATAACAAAGTTGCTGATAGAGTATGAAGACATCATATCAGATAATGTGCCTGAAGGATTGCCACTGATGCAGAGGCATCCACACTATAACCTTACAATACAGCATGGATGTCTGCAGCCCATCCTCATCATCATCATCATCATCATCGTCATCATATTTTGCTTTACACTGTCAGCATCATCACAATTTCCCTCCTGCCGACTACTGTTCACATCCTCCGTTTTCCGCCTATCATCATCATGATGTTCAATTAGCGCAAACATCCTCCTGTTGCACTGTTCATCGGGCGCCAAACACTAGCGGCATCATCATGATATGCGACACCCCCTTCGTCAGCAGGATATCAAATATCCGGTTGCTCCAAATATCCTGATGACGACGCATTCAACACCTTCCCTTCGATGCCCCGATAGCCGACGACACAAGCAACAGCATCATGATATGATTTATCCGGTTCTCTCGAAACCTCCTGATGATGTTAATACAACTTTCTACCGCTACCAAAGCACTTAACGACAGCAGGATAAACTTGCGTAGGGGGATATCTCAATATCCTGATGACGATGACGTCATATCCTGATGACGATGACGTCACCCAATATCCTGATGACCTCTTCAACACTTAGTCAAAAAAAATGAACTTTCACTCCCGCATCTGCTAGCGATACGCGGATGATGGACACTCCCGAGAGATGATCCTGACGGCGATATATACGCTGAATATATATCCGACTTAAAACATCCTGATGCACTCGCAACATGCAAACTTCAACAGTTTCATGACCCGATCTTCTACCTGATGCCGATACGCTCCTCCTCGGCTCCTCCTGATGGTGATCACCCCGACGCACTTGCACTTCATGCAACTAACCGCATCATGCCGATCTCCTCCTATTCGGATGATGATGCCCAAAGCAACTGCGGGATATTTGCCGAAATATCCTGATGATGCCGTTTTCACGAACCTTTAGCCTTAGCGAAATTTCACTTCGCCGATCCTCCAGGGATGACTCGATCCACTCTCAGGGTGATCTTCCAACTCAAACTTATCAACTCGACCTAGCACATGCCCATGCTAGGGTCTTCAACACCTTTCAACCGCGATCCTGCACACCTGCATGCAAACAAACAAACTAACATCTACCCTACTGTACATTACCATTCCACCGATCAGATGAATCAACCGGTGGAATGGATCAGTGAATCCATACAGCCACCAAACCAGCAAATCGATTAAGCAATGGAATGCAACAGAGGATGAACACAAACAGGAACACTTTATTTGATTTCAAAAGATGCAAATACAATGATCAGTTTCTCTCTCTCTGTCTCACTCTCGCAAAGTCTGATCGATGATATCCAATACCATCCGATCCTCATGCTTAAATAGATTTCCCTACGAGTACTACTGACCCGACTCCAAGCGGCTGGGAACTCTCCAGGCGGCTGGGAGATCCAACCGAACATACATCATGACAGTTGTTCTAACAAACTTCCTAAAAATAGTAAAAGCATGGTCAGCATGATCTTATCATGATCAGCACGACCTTATTACATGCATTTGGTCTTAACAGACCTTCTTGGAAACATAAACAAGACCTAAAACAACTAACTGCCTCATGAAGGCCAGCTGTCAGGTAGGTGCTCCTGCACCAGCCACCTATAAGGAGTATCAGTCATCACATGGATCTTATACCTGGAGCAAGTTTACCTAACAAACCAACACACAAAATGACACTGGCGAAGAATGAAGAATTGAATAGACAGATACAAGAGTTGTTGAGGAAAGGTTTGATTAGAGAAAGCTTGAGTCCTTGTGCAATACTTGCAGTGTTAGCACCTAAGAAAGATGGAGAACGGAGAATGTGTACTGACTCTAAAGCAGTAAATAAGATCACAGTTAAGTATAGATTTCTTTTACCTAGGATGGATGATATCATGGATTGTTTAAGTGGAGCAAAATATTTTAACAAGATAGATTTGAAGAGTGGATACCATCAGATAAGAATCAGAGAAGGAGATGAATGGAAGACTACTTTTAAGACAAATGAAGGATTGTATGAGTGGTTGGTGATGCCTGTTGTGACCGATAGGAGCAAGTGGTTGGATTATTTCATTCAAGGAGAAATGTTGTTCAGAGGAAATCAGTTATGCATACCTAGGAGTTCAATGAGAGATAATTTGATCAAGGAAAAACATAGTGGTTGATTGGCAAGACATTTTGGCATTGATAAAATAGTGGCTTTGGTAAGTGAAAACTACTTTTGGCCTCAGATACATAAGGATGTTAGGAAATTTGTGCAGAATTGTAGAGTTTGTCAAGTTGCAAAAGATAGTAGTCAAAATACTGGATTGTATACACCTTTGAAAGTACCAGACAGACCTTGGGAAGACATAAGCATGGATTTTGTAATGGGATTGCTGAAGACACAGAGAGGACATGATTCAATATTTGTAGTGGTGGACAGATTTTCAAAGATGGCTCATTTCATACCTTATAAGAAGACAACTGATGGAGTGCATGTAGCAGACATTATTTTCAAGGAGATTGTGAGATTGCATGGATTACCTAAGAGTATAATTTCAGACAGAGACACCAGATTTCTTGGATACTTTTGGAAGACACTTTGGACAAAGATGAAGACAGATTTGAAGTTCAGTTCAATTTTTCATCCACAAACTGATGGACAGACATAGATAGTAAATAGGAGTTTGGGAAACCTGTTGAGATGCTTGATTGGAGAAAAAACAGGAAGTTGGGATTTGATTCTTTCACAAGCAGAGTTTGCATACAATAATTCAGTAAATAGGAGTATCGGAAGAACACCTTTTGAGATTGTTACCGGAGCAAAATCCTAGAGGAGTTGCAAAATTGAGAGCTAACACTTTGGAAGAAAAGAGAAGTGTAGAAGTGGATGAATTTGCAAAACATATGAAGATAGTGCATGATCAGGTTAAGAAGCATTTGGAGGATATGAACAGCACATATAAGGAAAAGGCAGATGAGAAGAGACGACATAAGGAATTTGAAGTTGGAGATGAAGTGATGGTGTACGTGAGAAAAGAGAGATTTCCAGTTGGGACATATAGCAAGTTGAAAATGAAAAAATTTGGACCTTGTAAGATACTTAAAAAATTTGACTCAGGAAATGCATATGAAGTGGAGCTACCGGAGACGTTGGGTATATCACGTATTTTCAACATTGTAGACCTATATCAGTATCATGAAGCAGAGTTCAGTGGCAGCATGGAAGAAGACCCGACGAAGCAGTTCCCACACAAAGCACTGGAGCAAATTGAAAACATGTTGGACAGTAGAGTTGGACGCAGCACTAGAGGAAGACAATACAAAGAATATCTTTTGAAGTGGAAAGGCAGACTGGAAGAAGATTCATCATGGATTTCTCAAGCTGAGGTCGACCATTTTGGTTCTCCCCTAGCCCTAGCAAAGTGAGGAACTCACTTTTTCAATCACCCTGGATGTCTGATGCAGGAGCATCCCTGGTTCAAGTGCAATCTTGCATCAACCAAAAACATTTACATTTCAGTTTGTTTGCAGTTCAGTTTGTTTCATTTTCCAATTCAGTTCAGGCAGTTCAGTCAGAAGCAGTTTCTATATTTTGGTCTGCATTCTACCGCGGTTGCATTTCACACCTTGCGGAGCTAGACTTAGCATCTAGATTCACTCATCTACATCATATCCGAAATTCAAACCATTTGGATCTGTTACCAGAAAGTTATCGCTATCAGAAGATCGAGTATTTTCTCATAACAAAGTATCCTAGCAGTCTCTGATAATCAGCTAAAGGAGGAGACTTGCGAAGCATTCCTCGACTTGTAAAACTTAATGACACATCATTCAATGATCTTTGGTTCGTAGCCGACCTTCCTCGAGAGCCACACATCATGTCGTTCACTTGCGGAGGTATTCTACATGATTAGGTCCGACCTATCCATGTACACATGTTATATCTCTTCATTGGAGTTTGTGACCTCCCTTGGCCGACGTGGAGGAATCTTTTATACCGGAGATGATATATAAGGATGTAATAGATCCCTAGGAAAGTCAGTGGGTTAGTAAGCATAGTTCTTGTGATTTAGAAGATAGATAGTTGGCTCTTTCGTGAGGGGACTTCAAAGCTATATCTTGTGCATATTCTAATATTTTGTAATCAGGCCTGTGAGCCGAATTGTAAGCCCGCAGAATGTCGGCCATATTGTATTTGAATTCTATTATATACTAAATGACTGAATTTGTATTTGTTTCATATCTTTGAGTTGTTTGCGTTGTGTTTACTCTTGCTGCATGGCCTGGACAGCTCATTCTGTGAACCCTCCTACCGCGACTGCACCACCCCGGCATGGTGGTGGATCACCTGTCCCCTGTATGAAAATATGAAGGGTTGATGCCTCAGTCTATCTCGCACTGTTAACGGTCGAGTCACCGGTATGTGCTCCCACACCCAAATATGTAGCAAAGTCACATCGCACCCCAGGCTTGACAATCGCTTGTAAACCACCGCATCCACGTCATGATAAAGGTGGGTCAGTACACATGGCACCCACGCGTAGATCACACCATCCCTGATCATCCGCAATAGTACCACTCCCCAGCCACCTGGAAACCCATGAGAACTCCTGTCCGGGACCAAGGTCCCTGCTATCAACACAGCTACAAATAGGGGCAACCATTATAGGGCCTTACTCATCACTCAACTGTATACCATCTCTGATTGATCATCACCATACGGCACCCATCCTAGATCGAACACCTGGTCCACATATGTTGCTCCCCGTTCGTGGTCATACACCACTCTCTCCCCTTGTATGGGGATCCACAGGGTCTTCCATACGTCCTCCAGTGTAATCGTCACCTCCCCTGTGGGCAACAGGAAGGCACATCGGTTCGTCTGCCACCGCTCCACTAGAGCGGTCATCATCGCCCTGTCTACACGTATGCGTGGAATCTCTGCGATATGTTGAAGCCCCACCATCCGCAAGAAGAACCTGTCCGTGGCATCTAGTTGCTCCCACAGCGCAAACGTCAGTGGCTGCCTTTCCTTAGACTGAAGTACATCCTCATAATCTTGCACCATTCCAAAAACACTCTGTTAGCCTCAATTTTACAAGTAGGCGTTATTCCATGCCTATTGGGCCCCTTCTACCAAAAGCGCGCCCATTTGACCATAGGCACACCCTTCCACCAAAGGCGCACCCATCCTACCCATAGGCATGCCCTTCTACCAAAGGTGTGTTTGTTTCAACCAAAGGTGCACCCTTATGCCAAAGGCGCGCCCATTCTGACCATAGGTGTGCCCTTTCTATCAGAGGCGCACCACTTTTGCCCAAAGGCGCTTCTTTCCTAAAATGGGTGCCACTTTGCAAATTAGGCGCTAAACCACCTAATCAGGTGCTAAAATAATTTTGGCGCCTAATTTGTCCTAATTTCCACACCTAACCTATCCAAATCAAAAATCACAAAGCAGGTTAGAACACCTACCGGATCGCTTGTTGCCACTAGTCGCAGATACTCCCTCACACGCTCCGCACGGTGCTCCTCTCACGACATGTCGACCATCCTATCACACTCACTTTTCTCTCCTCTACTCACAAATGGCTAATCACAAAAGACAAATGAGCCTTATGGGCCCTCTTTTAGCCTATATATATCCTCCCAACCCTACATTTTACTTACCCACCCCGTTTTTCTTCTCCCTTCACGTTACTTCCCCATTTCCCGCATTTTCCTCCTCTCTTCAGTCTCGGAATCCCTTTTCCCTCTTTTCCGTCACTTTTTCTCCCTTTTTTAGACATCGATGAATTTTTTTTTTTTCCAACAATCTCTCGAAGGGCATCACCTGGTCAACCATTCATCTCCTTTCCACCCACTGGGGCATATTTATCAAAAAAATTATATTCTTTGATATCTCGTCAACTGCAACAACAATGACACCATATCAAAGAAGAGCAAAATGTAGACGTCTTAAAATGGTCACAACCACTTTCATCCACTTACGCAATCCACACCTTTCACCCACATCATCCCATCCAACCTAAATATTAATTAAATAATTTTTAATTATTTAATTAGTTTATCTTACACCTTTCCTCTTTCACAAGAATCAAATTCCTCTACTATAGTTTAAAAATTAAATATTTTTTACTATAATTCATAGATCATACTCCAAAAAATTAAATGAATAACCATATTTATTTAATTCCTATTTTGTCCACTTTTGATTACTTTTTGTAATCATCATTATTTCCTTCTAAAACATATGCACATGAATTAATTTTAATTAATTCCTCATTACAAACCCCATGTTTCTAGTCCACTTGTCATTCCTTGTACATGACAAGTGGTACTTTGGAAGCATGGCAAAATCTTCTAAAATGGGTATACTTGTCCTATTTCTTCCATCCTACTCCAAATGTCACTATTCATACAAATTTAAAATTACATGTGGCACTATTTGGACACTATTTCTTCAATTTAAATTCCACTTGTCCTCCCTATGCAATTTAAAATTCTTCAGTAAATCCAAGCCTTACATTTTTATAAATGAGACCTTGCATGTCATACACCTACTCAATCATAGTCATCCATCGATTCAAACTTGCAATCTCATCCATTAATCATCCCTTGACTCTTGGAGTAAAATTTCCATCCAATCATATCATGCCATTTGTCCAATTCTCTTTGCTTGAGGATCCTCAAACAATCTCAACCATTGATCTCTCAATTCAATCCTAGCCCCTCAATTCCATCCCCAAAAATCTGTAAATTGAGGCCTCCACCTCCATTTTTCATAAGTCATCATATACAAAGACATTCTGCCAATTTGAGTGCTCAACATCCACCTAGCTTAGTGCAATTTTTAAGTTAGAATAGTATAGTTTCATATCCATTATGACAAATCATCACTAGTGTGTTTAGATAGGGTGTATTAGTTGATAGGAGGCATAGTAGTGATCTAGTCCAATCTTGAGGTCCTTTGGACTTGGGATTGGGAGCAAATTAGGCTAGTTTGGACTCATCTTAGGATCCCATCTCCATAGTAGACATCCATCATCCATGGTTCTTTATTGAGGATTTCCTTATTTCATTCCCATATCAAACATTCAATTACAAAGAAACCTTTTAGTGGTGATCTAAATTTTATCTTTGTCGCTCAGTTGTCCTTAATCCATTTTTGGATGTGATCCTTCGATGGGCAATGGTTCACCAATTTCACATAGAAGGCTTTCTATATCAGATGTACCGATGGCTCAAATTCTGACAATAAATTTGGCCACACCTTTTTTCTTGATACTTTCCAGCCTTTGTTCTAATCAAAATTTTGTATACTTTTAGATTTAATTCGCTTTGGGCTTAGCTATCTTGCTACATTATATTATTTTTCTAGGTTTAGCTGAGTAATGAAGATTTATGCACTAACAATTAGATATATTGAATGTGATTTTAGTATTCATGCTAATCTCTTATTTGAGTAATATTGGATGGTTTATCGTTAGAGTAGAATTAATTGTAAATCTAGAAGGCATAGCCACCAGATAGTCTTGCATTGATATAATGTAATACTAGATGGTTTTCCGCCAGTTTAGAATAGAGTTGTTTTAAATCTGGAAGGTTATGTCGCCACAATTGTAGTTTTCAATTCCAACATTGCATTCATTTAGATTGTGTGGCTTGCCACCACATAAAGTCTGAATCACCATATGCTCACTTTGCTCACATCGAGATCTTGGTGAACAAAAAATGCGAGAGTTTATGCATTTTCATCATAAATTTGTAAAAATTAAATAAAATCAATTTAGGGCATTACAATCTTATGTTTAAGACTTGTATCCCCCAAACTCCAATAAAGGTAAATTTAATGACTGAAATCTCAAGTGAGTTATGTTTTTAATATTATATTGGGTTATCAACTTCTCAGACTTTTCCATTACTTGAGTTGTTTTCATAAGACATATCAATAACCTGCGTTTTTAAAATTTGCCCAAGCAAAATGATCTCGTTAGAATATGGTACATAAGCACAATTAATGTGGCATAAAAGCAATGTACGTCGAGGATGTATCCCGCTTTTTTTTCAAACTTTTCCCAAAATAGAGATACCCCAAGGATGCAGAGATGGGGACACAACGTCCCCCTGCCATTCCAAAATTTCTTTTTAAAATGGCGACGTCCTAGGGACACCCCGTCTACATGGGGAACGTCCCCCATTTGGGGAGTGCCATACCCTCTAGGTTAACATTTTTGCAATCAAATAAAAAAAGGAACTAAACCAGGTTACATCGTTAAGGCACGCAACGAGAAGAAGGGCAATTTTTTGTTTTGTTCAATTGGGATAGTTTCTATCTCTAAGGAATGCAATCCAAGCAAGTTAGTCCCCAACCGCAAGAGAGCCTCATAAGAGATAGTGGTGCACTCAATGAATTATTTACGTAATGAGTGAATCGTATCACTACCCCCTCGCTGCTAGCTTTGATGCTGACTGTATCACCCTCCCACTCTCTCTAGATTGAATCTACACCTTATGTGTTTAGAAATTTGGGCAACTTTAGTGAATGCTAAGGAAATATATTTCCTCAGCATTCACTGAAGATGTGCAAATTATAAACTTATAAAATTTATATTTATATATTAAACGAAGATTGATACCAAAATTCCTTGAAATAAGGGTTTTAGAAAACAAATACATGGGTTTGGGGGAAAATACAAAAGCCAAGGACTTTTCCAAAGGGGGCAATGTGCTCACAAGTTCTAGTTTAGGGGATTCACAAAATGCACTTGTTGGTATAAAGGAACCTTCGTTGAATACTAAGCTGTTGACTCATACTTCCACCTTCACATCTCCACAATTAGCTGGCAAATATCCAGACTTTAGTGTGCATTTGGACTCATGTAGGGTTTATCATGGAAGTAACAAGTATAATAACGATGGGAGAAATAAACTGGTGACCTTCGACACCACAGTGCCAACTCGAGAAAAAGAAAAAAATGATGTCCTGGCTAGGGTGGGACAACAAGTCATATTTAGATGTTGTTAGGACTAGAAGTTCCCATTCTTCATCAGATTCAACAAATCGTAGGATGCCCAACACCAAAACCACTAAAGGGAGGCCCCTCCAATGCACTAGTAAGCCCATCTAACTAAACTTAGGCGATGAGGTAAAGAAACAAATAGTTGAAAATGAAGCATACATTGTAGAGCATGGGTTGATTGGCAAGTTTAACCATTTATGGCCCTATCTCCCAAACCTAAATCAATGGATTATTGACTGCTAGCATCCTATTATGGAAGATATACTAGAAATATATCCCTGCACCTGTGGTTTCTTTATTGTGGTATTTGACAATGTGGAGGATCGGAAAACCATCCTCCACAACCTTTGGACATGGGGACAACAACCACCTATGTTAAAACCTTGGCACCCCACATTCAAACCCTCCACTAAGTCATTTACTATCATGTCTGTTTAGGTTTGCCTTCCTAATCTTCCACTTCACTTCTAGGCTAAATCATGCTTCGAAGCTATTAGTGACTCATTGGGCACCTTTTTGGCCACTGACAATGATTCTTCTAATTTTATGCACATGGCCTTTGCTCACATATTAATGGATTGACATTTCAAAAGATCTTCCAACAGAAATAATTTTAAAAGTGTGAGTATTGTTGGTCTCAACCCTTGGATTATGAGGGATTGCCTTTCGTTGCCGGAGATGCTACAATGTTGGCCTCCTCACTACAGCCTGCCCTAGCTACAAATCAAAATCAGATTGTCCTACTACATGGTGGAAAGATGTCGCCCCTTATCATTACACTATTTTTAGTCCAATGGGAGAAAATGAGCCTTCATCTGAACCTTCGCAAGAAGCACTTATGGGCAATATGTCAACACAACAAGGATCATTTCATGCCAAGAAAAAATTGAAAAAAAGGTTTCAACAACTATCCAAGGATGGGTGTGGTAAAACTTTTACAACTTCTGAAACATCCAAGCCTTTTACCACAGACACACATAATGATGGAGGAACCAACAAAGAATGGGAAGTGGTGCAAAAGAAAAAAGAAATTTCTAACAAAGGGTATGAAACCCACCACAAAATGCACCTTCCTTCTCATTCCAAAAGTGGTGTTAATACCACAAAACTAAGTTAAGACATATAATGATGAGATCCTAAACCTCGGGTTCTTTGTGCACACTGTGTTGCACCCCTGTTTAAGGGTCTGATGCATTTTAATATAAGGCCCTTCATTTTGGAGCTGCCCAAATCATCTTTTTTTTCTTTATATATTATATATATCCGTTCCCTTGCCATCCCTAATTTTAAAAAAAAAAATTGCTGTCCCCCCGTCCAAAACTCAAAGAAACACTGCATAAAAGTGAATTTATAAATATTCCAAGTAAGATGAAATTTAATTTACAAGAAGTGACCACATACAGCTTTCTGATTTGATTGAAAGGGTTTGCAAACAGCTGAATGACAAAGCGATCATGAGATATTAAAGAAAAGAAAATAAATAAAAAGACCACATTCTCTAGAAAATAATTTGAATTCATAGAGCTTAGGATTCTCAAAAGTCTAAATTCATGGATACCTGAGTTCACAAAGTGAGAAAGGAGAAATTAAGTGCATTGATTGAGTTAAAATGTATCCAAAGGTGAAGTTTGCAACAAGTGCTCTCCACAATTCCAAGACACCACATTCACTCCAAACTTAATTGTAGTAAAGAATTATAATGATTTATACAATGATTTTAAGGATGCACTGGTGGCGCCTAGGATACACCTTAAAATGAGTTGGATGCTGCAAGTTATGTGCTGAATGTGAGAGCTTCTTTCCTCTACCAAACCCCTTTAGTTCACCTCTTCATGCCCAACGGGATAGGAAGCCTTAATGAACAATGAAATATGCATTGATGTTCACTTTGGTCTTCAATCATAATTCTTTTTCAGTTGTTACATACAAAGAGATTTTGAATCCCTGTGGTTATTTTAGTTTTTCATCTTCTATTATCTATTGAACCACAACGCTTTTTTTCAGTTTTTATTGTATAATAACTTAAGGCCACATTTGCCTTGCTTGAAAAGGCTAATATCTGCAAGTTTACTCTTATTAACTTATATAAAACCCCAAGTTTACAATCTTTACATATCACCAAGGGAAATATTTAAACAATATATGGATCTCTACTCCTGACTAGAACCGCACATAAGATTTGTCATATTTCCAAGCATATGTTTACAAAAAGCGCTCACTTGAGCAAAGGTGGTTGAATGATGGTGAATACTCGTGCTTTTATGGCATGTTAACCTGTCCTTGATATTTGGCCCCTGATAAAATAGTTTCTACTGGAGGATGCCATTCCTCTCAGCCAAAGCCCATTGTTGATCCCGTTGTACATTGCCATTCATTTTGCATCTTCTTCTAATCCATTAGCCTGAATGAGCTGATAAGCACCAAACAACACCAAATTTGCAAAATGATTGCTTCAGTACAGTAAAACATATAAATTGACTAACAGGCAGCACAAAAAGAACCTGGTACGCATTAGCACTTAGCTCTGAGTCATTTAATGTTCAAACACTTTTCACCTTATTGAAAAAAAGTGAGCTTCAAATTCATGCCAACCAGAAATTCTCACAACGTTGTCGTCATAAGTTCTCTTTCAGAATTTCAGCAAAACTAACTATGTTAATATTCATTTCACAACAATAGAAACCAGCCATAACATCATCATGCACAAAAGAATAGCTAAACACACATTTCCCATAAACAAGGAGGATAGGATAGTACATAGCAGAAAAAAAAATTGGGGAAAAATTCGGCAAACCAAAAGATAATTTTTTTTAATTGGGATTTAATCAAGAAAAAAACGAATTTCCAAATAACACACAAAAAAATGTCAGAAAAACCTTATGTTTTTAAATTTCAGGCATTTTCATACCATAAAGACATAGAGAGCAAATAAAAATGATACTTTACCCCACGAATTTTGAAATATAGATTTTTTCATTTATGTGATTAGATTTTGGGGGTGGTGGCAGTAAAAGTTGTGTTTAGCTTACTAGAAGGATTCAATTTTTTGTGCTATGTCAAGTCCCCATTTCCGGAGTGACTTCATATGGAGTTGTTGATTAGCCTATCATCCAGTCCCGTAGGCTAATGGTTTGGCAAGGGAATGATTTGCTAGTTGATTTTGTTGCTATGCATGGAGATTTGGAAAGATGGATCAACTAGTATGTGCTTGTGCTATATGGGAAATGCAATATTGGAATTGTATTTTCAATTATTAGGTTTGAATTTTCAAAATAAGAAATAAGAGGGAAAATGAAATATTTAATTACATTTTCTCTAATCGATTTCTATGGAGTTGTAAATATGAATAAAGGTGTTCCAAATGGAGTTATAGGTCCAGACCAAAAACCAAAGCAAAGGATGAGGGATCGATTGGCATGTTCATTGGGTTTTATTTGATTTTTGCATTGTTTAAGGAGCCACCAGTTTTCTAGAAGATGATCGGCCATATTCC
The DNA here is from genome assembly GCA_027924645.1 of Cunninghamia lanceolata. Taxonomy (NCBI): domain Eukaryota; kingdom Viridiplantae; phylum Streptophyta; class Pinopsida; order Cupressales; family Cupressaceae; genus Cunninghamia; species Cunninghamia lanceolata. Next base: position 3,674,335 of record BSBN01000011.1, read on the forward strand.
ATAGAGCATTCACATTGGATCAAGTGCTAAATTCCCACGCCTGGAGGACCCACTCGGCTATGCCTTGTATGGAGTGTTTGATATTGTTAGAGGTTGGTTTTGATTTTTAATGATTGCATATGATTCATAGCTGGCTGCCAAACATGAAGGAACGATATTTTAAATGCAACATTTATTTATTAAATGATTGCATTGGATCGATGGGATATGAGGGCGATTGGGTTTATGAATATTAAATGATGGCATTTGATCTGATATTGAGCTTTGAAAGATTTTAAATGGCAAACGTCTATGATGAGGAGGTTCGCTCAAGCCTAGATGGATATTCATTGCAACAAACAAATATATTAAATGATTGTTTGCCCTCATTCATGGCTGCCGTCAAGCTAAAGAAGGATTCCAATTCATAGAGGATCGATCCACTTGAAGATAGATGTAATTCATTTAAAACAATTAAAGATTGTTTTTAAATGATTGCATTCTATGATAACATTCATTTAAAATTGCTCAAGCTTCTCACATTTGATTGATGGATTCCAAATTTTATTTCAAATTTGCACAAGAGGAGGATCGACTATCATGGAGTCTTTATATAGAGCAATTGAAGATCAATTTGTAACTATTGATGCTATGGTATGTTTTCTTTCTTATTGATTTTGGCTGAAGATTCTGATTTTCACGCTAATGTGCAAGGTGATGACCCATTGTTTATGTATGGTGATAACCCCATACAATTTGTGAGGTGATATTGCTCTAATATTCACCATTGAGCTCATATGTGCAGGTTTAGAGGATTGATTGAAGCAATTTGGATGACATATTGAAGCCCTTGATTCATTGGTATTCTTATCAAGGTAGCAATTGGGCTTATTGCATCATTGGAGTGATATTTTTGTATGTTGCAGGGACTGAAAATTCATAACAGCGAGCTATTCATATTGTTATAGAGATTTTTGAACATTCTACAAAGGTTCCAAGGGCTGGAAATTGCATAGGAACATCATCATTTGGTTTAGGAGTGAAGATTTGAGGGTTTGGAAGCATATTTTCATTGGCTGGGCGAAAAGTTCACTTTCAGCAGTGGGAACAGCGAACTATATTTTTATATCAGTCAATTATATCTTCATTTCTAGGGGTGTTTTGTTCAATCTTTGACTTGGAATCAATTGCCAAGTGTTTGTACATGATTGAAGAAGAAGTCATTTGGATGTCATTTTGATATGAAAAACTTAATATATGATGGTCTGATCTGAATATCAGAGTGACTGATTTTTGTAACAGCAGTAAATAAGTGAAGACATTTGAAGTTCTATTCATGATATATTCATTGGTTGACCATAATTTCATGTCTATTTGATTGTATGTTGAATTGGGTTTTCATTTGGTGCAAGAAATCTTACCTAAAACTTGGTTACATTTTCAATCATTCATAACAAGGTCTCTTATAGTGGTATCAGAGCCATATTCCTGCCAGCCTATGGGTGATGAGCTTCATTGATCCATTACCACATCATTATAGAAGAAGCGCTGAAGCAATGGGAGATAGAAAGAGACATAATCCACAAGAAAATATGGATCTCGTACTTAAAGAGATTATTGAGACACCAAGGAGAATGGTTGATAATCATCAAGATACAAATGAGACCATACATCGAACACATGAGACCAATGTCAACATTCAAAGAAGCATTGATAGACTATGCCATATTTTGACAGGTAACAGGAACAACATGGCTGATGATGAAGGTAGCATTGCAGGATCACAAAGAACATGGAGAACTCGTGCACCAACAATAGAGAGACCTATGAAGCCTACTTTTGTTAGAGATCAAGAGGTGATTGAGGAGGATTTGGAATTTGAAGAGGAAGAAGGAGATGATTGGGAAGCATGGATTGATGAGTATGATGCACTTCCTGATCGTGTTTGTGATAGGATCAACCTCAATAGCTTCATAAATCATAAAAGACAAAAGCAAAGAGGACGTGGACATCAGCAAAGGCAAAGAAGACCAGGGCCAACACAACCTAGAGAATACAAGGATGGAATGGAAAAGATTCCCCTTCCTAGTTTTGATGGCAGTGGTAAAATGAGTGCTAGAGCATGGGTGAACAAGTTGGAGACTTTTCTTACACTCAAGCCCATGAGTGAAGAAAAGGCTATACATTTTGCTACTATGCATTTGGAGGGTTTAGCCTATGAGTGGTTACATTATGGTCTTGTCTCTCAACATCACAACAAGATTACCTCATATGATGAGTTTGTTCAAAAACTCATTAACAGGTTTGACAACAAAGACGTGGAGGTCTACTACCAAGAGCTTGCACAATTGAAACAAAGTGGTAGGGTAGAGGCATATGTGAATGAATTCCAAAATATTGCGGTTATGGTTCCTGACATGTCTGATAGGAGGATTACTATACTTTTTGTTGAAGGATTGAATGACAGGGTTAAGGGTTTAGTAAAAGTTTACAAGCCAACTACATTGGATGAGGCCATTGATTTAGCAATTGATTTGGATATTACTCCTACATTCCCTCAAAAGAAAAGTTTCTTCAAAGGTTCAAGTTCAAATCAAAAGAAGACATTTCAGCCTATCAGACCAAGTCCTTCGTCTATGGAGCGTGATGAATTAAGAAGGAAGAAGTTGTGCTTTGATTGCAAACAACTTTGGGAACCAGGACACAGGTGTAAAGGCAAAGGAAAGGTACATCTTATTGAGGTAATGTCTGATGATGAGACTGATTCACATGAGGATACAGGTCCACATCATGAGGAGGGTCAGCCTACCTTGGAGCTTGAGTCTGATGATATTGCTAATACAGTGACTATTGCTACTATGTCAGGAGTCCCTAGATATCATGCATTCAGAGTTAAGGGAATCATCAATGGGCAACATGTCACATGTTTAGTGGATGGGGAGCTACACAATTTCATTGATGAGGGAATGGTTATGAGACGTGGCCTACAGTCAAAGGATTTTGAGGGTTTCACAGTTGTTGTAGCTGATGGTTTTACAATGAGTTGTCATAAGAAGGTACCACAGCTTAATATGCAGATGGGTGATTATACTTTGGTAGATGATTTCTACATGGTTGGACTTTCAGGTATTGATGTTGTATTGGGAATGCAATGGTTGAATTCTATTGGCCGATATATACAAGATTTGAAGATGGAGATTGAGTTTATTCACAATGGGAAAAAGATAATATTGAGGGCTATTTCAGATGGAACACCTAGAGTGGTTTCAGCTAGGCGTGTGGAGGCTTTATTTCGTCATGATGATATTGCATGGGCAACCCAAGTTTCTGTATCTTCTAATTCTTCTTCCAAGGGTGAGTATCATGTAGATATCCAATCTTTATTGGATAAGCATAGTAAGGTGTTTGGTGACATTCCTCCAGATAGACCACCAGATCGTGGATTTGAGCATGTGATTGAGTTGGAGGATGGGACCAAGCCCATCAACATTGCACCATATCGACATCCTAGGCATTTCAAAATTGAGATTGAGAATACAATTAAGGAGTTGATTTATATGGGATACATTCGACCATCATCTGGTCCATTTGCTTCTTCGGTGGTGTTGGTGAAGAAGGATGGTACTATGTGGATGTGTATTGATTACAAGGCTTTGAACAAGAAGACAATCAAAAACAAGTACCCTATACCCAGGATCGATGAGTTACACAGGGTCGTGTATTTTTCCAAGATTGATCTTCGTTCAAGCTACCATCAGATACGTGCTCATGAGAACATTCCTAAGACTGCATTCAGATGCCACTATGGACACTATGAGTTTCTTGTCATGCCCCCTTTGGTCTTACTAATGCACCTGCTACATTTCAGTCTTGTATGAATCATGTTTTCAACAAGCAGTTGCGTAAGTTTTTATCGGTTTTCTTTGATGATATTTTGATTTATAGTAAGACATGGGGAAAGTATATTCGACATCTTGATGAGGTTCTTGGAGTAATGGAGGCATAGTCATTATATGCTAAGATGTCCAAGTGTGACTTTGGGATGGAGGAGATTCTCTATTTGGGGTATATGATTAGTGCACAAGGAGTTAGAGCACAGGATGAGATCAAAGCAATTCAGGAATGGCCTACACCACGAAACCTTACTAAGTTGAGAGGGTTCTTGGGTCTTTGCAGCTATTACAAGAGATTTGTTAAGGGATTCTCACAGTTGGCAGCACCATTGACAGATCTCACAAAGAAAGGTGCATTCCTTTGGTCTTCTAAGGCACAAGTAGTATTTGACAAACTTAAGGAGGTAATGAGTACTACTCAAGTGTTGGCACTACCAAATTTCACACAATCCTTTGTACTTGAGTGTGATGCATCAAGAGAAGGGATTGGAGTTGTATTCATGCAGAATAGGCATCCCATTGCATTTGAGAGCAGGAAATTGAGAGATGTGGAGCACCTATATTCCACCTATGACAAGGAGATGCTAGCCATTATGCATGCTTTGGCTAAGTTTCGTCAGTACTTGGTAGGTGCGAAGTTTGTGGTTAGGACCGACCACAATAGCTTGAAATACTTCTTGGAACAAAAGGATTTGAATGAGAGACACCAAAAATGGGTCTCTAAGATACAGGCATATGACTTTGATATTGAGTTTGTGAAGGGTAAGAACATTGCTGCAGATGCACTTTCTAGGAGACCTACCATTTGTTCCTTGAGTGAGATTTCAACTGATTGGAAATCTCAACTTTTAGTTGACTATTCCAAATCTACTTTTCAATGTGAGATCATGGATGGTATTACATAGGATGACAGGTACAAAGTGGTAGATGATGTGATTTACTATAAGGACAGGATATTCTTGGTACCTGAGTCAAAGCTCAAGCAACAGATATTAAGAGCCATTCATGACACACCTCTAGTAGGGCATCCAGGGTTTTTCAAAACCTATAGACAGGTGCATGAGAGATTCTTTTAGAAGGGTTTCAAGGATGATGTCCTACAGCATGTTAGAGAGTGTTTGACTTGTCAACAGAACAAGTCAGAGCATACTTTTCCCACAGGACTTCTATAGCCGTTGCCTATTCCTGAACAGAAGTGGGAAAGTATTTCCATGGATTTCATCACCGGTCTTCCAAACGTACATGATATATTTTTTAGAGAGATATTCCGTTTGCATGGCCTTCCAAAGACCATTGTGAGTGATCGGGATAGCAGGTTTATTGGGATGTTTTGGAGAGAGCTATTCCGACTTGCAGGTACAGAATTGACACCAAGCACTAGCTATCATTCTCAAACCGATGGACAGACAGAGATTGTTAACAAATGGGTAGCGGGATATCTTCGTAATTATGTTTCAGGACATCAGCGTGCTTGGGTGAGATGGTTGTATCTTGGTGAGTATTGTTATAATACCACCTATCATATGTCTATTGGCATGTCTCCATTCAGAGCATTATATGGGTATGATGTTTTGTCTTTTGTTGATTTGGCTTTTGATGATAGTTGAGCTCCTAGAGCTAAGGACTTGATGCGGGACACACAGGATATCCTTAGAGTTCTTAAGAATAATATTCAGCATGCACAGAATCAGCAGAAGATTTATGCAAATAGACATAGAGTTGAGGGATCATTTGAGATAGATGACTTGGCGTTTTTGTGCCTACAGTCTTATAGACAGAGTTCATTGAAAAAAAGTGGTGCGGAAAAACTCAAGCCAAGATTTTATGGGCCATACGTGATCATCAGGAGGGTTGGTGAAGTAGCATATGAGTTAGATTTGCCAGCAAGGAGTCGCATACATAATGTATTTCATGTTTCATGCCTCAAAAAAGTATTGGGTCAGAATGTCGTTTCTTCTATTGATCTTCCACCCCTTGATGAAAAGGGCATGTTGATATTAGAACCGGATGCCATTGTTGATATGAGAGAAAGAAAATTAAGAAGCTGAATCATCAGAGAGTATTTGGTGAAATGGAGGGGTTTGATATTAGAGGATGCTACGTGGGAAGGTGAGAAGATTCTTGAGCATCCCAATCTTCGATTGCTTGAGGACAAGCAATCCCAGGAAGGGAGGACTGTCATGTCCCCATTTCCGGAGTGACTTCATATGGAGTTGTTGATTAGCCTATCATCCATTCTCGTAGGCTAATGGTTTGGCAAGAGAATTATTTGCTAGTTGATTTTGTTTCTATGCATAGAGATTTGGAAAGTTGGATCAACTAGTATGTGTTTGTGCTATATGGGAAATGCAATATTGGAATTGTATTTTCAATTATAGGTTTGAATTTTCAAAATAAGAAATAAGAGGGAAAATGAAATATTTAATTACATTTTCTCTAATCGATTTCTATGGAGTTGTAAATATGAATAAAGGTGTTCCAAATGGATTTATAGGTCCAGACCAAAAACCAAAGCAAAGGATGAGGGATCGATTGGCATGTTCATTGGGTTTTATTTGATTTTTGCATTGTTTAAGGAGCCCCCGGTTTTCCAGAAGATGATCGGCCATATTCTATAGAGCATTCACATTCGATCAAGTGCTAAATTCCCACGCCTAGAGGACCCACTCGACTATGCCTTGTATGGAGCGTTTGATATTGTTAGAGGTTGGTTTTGATTTTTAATGATTGCATATGATTCATAGCTGGCCGCCAAACATGAAAGATATTTTAAATGCAACATTTATTTATTAACTGATTGCATTGGATCGATTGGATATGAGGGCGATTGGGTTTATGAATATTAAATGATTGCATTTGATTTGATATTGAGCTTTGAAAGATTTTAAATGGCAAACGTCTATGATGAGGAGGTTTGCTCAAGCCTAGATGGATATTCATTGCAACAAACAAATATATTAAATGATTGTTTGCCCTCATTCATGGCCGCCATCAAGCTAAAGAAGGATTCCAATTCATAGAGGATCGATCCACTTGAAGATAGATGTAATTCATTTAAAACAATTAAAGATTGTTTTTAAATGATTGCATTCTTTGATAACATTCATTTAAAATTGCTTAAGCTTCTCACATTTGATTGATGGATTCCAAATTTCATTTCAAATTTGCACAAGAGGAGGATCGACTATCATGGAGTCTTTATATAGAGCAATTGAAGATCAATTTGTAACTATTGATGCTATGGTATGTTTTCTTTCTTATTGATTTTGGCTGAAGATTCTGATTTTCATGCTAATGTGCAAGGTGACGACTCATTGTTTATGTATGGTGATAACCCCATACAATTTGTGAGGTGATATTGCTCTAATATTCACCATTGAGCTCATATGTGCAGGTTTAGAGGATTGATTGAAGCAATTTGGATGACATATTGAAGCCCTTGATTCATTGGTATTCTTATCAAGGTAGCAATTGGGTTTATTGCATCATTGGAGTGATATTTTTGTATGTTGCAGGGACTGAAAATTCATAACAACGAGCTATTCATATTGTTATAGGGCTTTTTGAACATCCTACAAAAGTTCCAAGGGCTGGAAATTGCATAGGAACATCATCATTTGGTTTAGGAGTGAAGATTTGAGGGTTTGGAAGCATATTTTCATTGGCTGAGTGAAAAATTCACTTTCAGCAGTGGGAACAGCAAATTGTATTTTTATATCAGTCAACTATATCTTCATTTCCAAGGGTGTTTTGTTCAATCTTTGACTTGGAATCAATTGCCAAGTGTTTGTACATGATCCTACTTGAAGAAGTCATTTGGATGTCATTTTGATATGAAAAATTTAATGCATGTAATAGAGTAACTAATTTTTGTAACAGCAGTAAATAAGTGAAAACATTTGAAGTTCTATTCATGATATATTCATTGGTTGATCATAATTTCATGTCTATTTGATTGTATGTTGAATTGGGTTTTCATTTGGTGCAAGAAATCTTATCTAAAACTTGGTTACATTTTCAATCATTCATAACAAGGTCTCTTACATGCTATCAATGAAAGCTCATGGTTAATATGCAGTTCCAAGTGAAGTCCAATGTTCCCCGGGGACACGTCCCCCAGGGAATATAGGCGCTCCCGAAGCGCGGAATGCCCTGGGGACACAGAAGGAACGTTTCCCCGTCGTCCCCATTTCGACCTGCAAATCAGGGACATCCCAAGGACGGCCCCCCTAAATAGGGAACGTTCCCTGGGAATGCCCCCTAAAACTGGAATGCTCAGACGCCCCAGGGATGCCGAGACGTCCCTCGACCTCCCCATTAAAAAAAATAAAAAAATGCACCTAAAAAATTAAAACGTAAACTGTAAAAGGTAAAACCTATTTCCCGTTTCGTTTATTATCTTTTCATTGCGCTACCGATTGCAAACCGCCGCCGCCACTGTGAGGAAAGTTGAACAATTGAACTTCAAACTGAGATTTCGTGGCTTCATTCTTCTTCCTAGTCGAGTTCCAACTATATCAAGTTACAAGTATGCAGTTTTCAGAGTTAAATTGTTAACTGTTAAGATTTTAGATTTCTAATTCTTAGATTTGTGAGTATATAAATTATAAAGTTATAAATATAAATTATAAAGTATTATAGTATTACAAATAGGTATATTAAATAGGCATCGATGGAAGAAAAAATTTCTTCCATCGATGCCTATTTAATATACTCTCTTATATCTCACTTATATCTACCATCGATGCCTTCTTAGAAAATCAAAACATCTACCATTTCCTTATTCCTTTTGCTATGAATTTTTTGAACACTATAATTATTTTTAGCAATTACTTCTTTAAAGTTTAAACAATCTTTGGTTTCCTAATGCTAAGAAGTGAGATATAAGAGAGTTAAACCTCGATTTGATTTACATGGAATAGTGTTTAGTTGCTAAGAAGTGAGAGGATGTTTTTTAGTAAATTCATAATAACACATCAGGGTTAAACTCAGATTTGATTCTTTTTATATTGCATCAGGGACCAGGGTTCAAATTTGTTGAGTGAATTGTGAAACTGAAGATGGATACATTCAATGTAAATGCTGATTTGGATTTGGAGAATGAAGTTGAGGAGGCAGAGGAATCAGGGAGCCAAACAGAAACCACAAGCAAAACCACAAGCAATTCAAGTGTAACTGCAAACGTATTAAAATCTGATTGCCCTTCAAAGTTGTTGTCACAATATGCGAAAGGGCTATTTAGCAAGAAAAATCCATTACAGCAGTTTGCAACAATACAAAACACAAATGAAACACCTAATTCAGGGGAGAGTCGACATTGGAAATGCAACAATTGCCCAACTGGTAAGTGGAATGGAAACATAACAAGGACTAGTGCACACTTTTTGTATATCCCTGGTAAAGGAGTTGGGGGTTGTAAGGGTCTCTCACTTGAAATGAAGGCTGAAATGATCAAATTATACACAGGGGAACTCAATACACCATCAGTTTCTAGTACATCGACACGAGGAAATTCAGGTTTACCACCTTCATGTCCATCATTTGGGATGAGTGCAGTGGAGTCAAGGGGGAAACGAAAAGCTACAGGTTCATCCTCACCAAACCCAATCACAGATATGTTCAACGTGCAAGGGAGGCTGCAGATAACGTCATTGCCAATTTTTACTTTGGTAATGGCATTCCTTTCCATGTTGCTCGATCTCCTTTGTACAAGGAAATGCTTGAGAAGGTGAGCAAAGCTGGTCCTAGTTATGTCAGTCCTAGTGAGACTAGATTGAGAACCACACTCTTGGAAAAAAGTTATTCTAAGGTTAACTTGTTGATGGAGGAGAGGAAGGCCAAATGGGTGACACATGGCTGCAACATAATCATAGATGGGTGGACGGATATTAGACACCGTCCACTCATCAATGTTATAGTTTTAAGCATTGATGGACCTTGCTTCTTGCGAGCAATTGATTGCTCAAGAAAACACAAAGATGTCGAGTTTTAGTTTCAAATCCTAAGAGATGCCATTGAGGAGGTTGGTCCTCAAAATGTGGTGCAAGTGATTATTGATGCAACAAATGTTTGTAGGGCAGCAGGTATGTTGGTTCAATCTACATAGAGTCACATCTATTGGACCCCTTGTTGTGTACATGATATGAACAATGCACTCAAAGACATTGGAAAGATAGAGTGGGTGAAACAAGTGGTGAGGAATGCAAGGGAGGTGCAAATGTTTATTTGCAACCACCACATTTCATTAGCATTGTTTCGAACAATTATAAAGAAAGAATTCCTCAAACTAGTTGAGACTCGATTTGCTTCCTATTTCGTTCATTTGCTTCCTATTTCATTCTACTAGAGAGGATGCTTGAGTTGCAAGAGCCATTGCAACTTATGGTTATGACACAAGATAGGAACAGGTGGATGGAGTCAAAGACTAAGCAAGGGAAGAGGGTGAAGGAGATTGTGATCAGTGAGACTTTTTGGTCAAATGTGAGATACATCACATATTTTGTATAGCCTGTTTTCACTATCATCAGATTTGGGGACTCTGATAGTCCTAGTTTTGGGGAGATATACGAGTGCATTGATAGCATTCTTGGGCAAATGAAGGTTGCCATTCGTGAGAAAGACCCCACCCTAGAGTTCTACAATGATCATATTCACCCAATCATCCAGAAAAGGTGGAACAAATTGAACACCCCTCTACACATGGCTGCATATGTTTTGAATCCAAAATGGTATGTGGAAAGAGTTGGTAGAATTCTTCCTATTAATGATCATGAGGTGAGGAATGGCACCATGAAAGCCTTCAAAAAAATATATAGTTCAAAGGAAGCTGCATTGATCAGAGTTGAGTGGATTACGTTCACAGAACTAGATGGCTACAAGACTTCGGCAAGGATTGATAGGCACACTTTGGCACAGGAGAAGCCAGTTAGTTGGTGGATACTCTATGGACCTCCACGACCATTGCGCACACTTCCCATTCGTCTTCTCTCACAGGTTTCTAGTTCCTCAGTTGTTGAGAGGAACTGGTCCACATATAGCTTTATCCACTCTCTAAAAAGGAACAAACTTACCTCTGCGAGGGCGGAAAAGCTCGTTGCAGTGTATAGTGCCTTGCGTCTGATTGATCGCAAGACACCTCAGTATAGGGAGAGCCCAGCACAGAGGTGGGATGTAGAGCCCAACGAGCCACAACAGCTTGATGATGAGCACAATGTGCAAATGGCATTAGAGGAACCACCACTTCGAGTTCCTTCTGACAATTCCAGTGATGAGGAGTTTCCTACATATGGAGCTAATGATGATGATTCTGATTTTTGAGCTTTTTGTCATTTTGCTTAACCAAAAACAGCTATAGATATCGTTTTTGGCAATTTAATTGTCATTTTGATATTTGTCACTTGTATAATGAGATTATGACTCTCTTGGTATTTTGAAGTTTGGACTTTCAAACTACTTATAAGTTTATAACTTGAAATTTTCAATCTGAAATGGATTCCAATTTTCAACTACTATGAGTATGACTATGAAGTTTGAATGATCGTTGATATTCAATTGTTCAATGTTTAAAGTTTAGTAGTTTACTATTAGTATTTAGTTTAAGTTTACCTGTATCTCTTTTTAGTTTTGAACTTCTTTAACCTATCTATATTTTTATTAAAATATATTATATAGTCGTCCCCTCATCGTCCCCAAAATTTTGGAAAATTTTTGCCGTCCCTGTCCCTCTGTCCCCCTGTTCCGGAAACTCAGAGAAACACTAGTGAAGTCTGACTACTTTGCTAGAGGTAAAAAAATAGCCCTTGATGCTCTTTCTAATGTGTTACAAAACCATCAGCTGAGATACCAAAACAAAGGCTACCCCTAAAACTAGACATTACTAAAGAACAAAGCCAAAAAAGTAGAGGTTGCGATTTGCTCACAGCAAAAACCAAAGGAGCCGAAAGCATTGAAGCCAGGCAAGACATTGTGAAGTCATTGAACACACGAGCAAGAGACTGTTAAGTCATTGAAGTTGCAAGAGCCTAAAAAATATGAAAATGGAGAATTAAAACACGTCCCAAAAATCCTAACAAATGTGTCAAAAACCCTTTTCGGAACAAAACTGGCTATCAAAAGTCATACTCATTCTCAAACGGTTGGAAATCAGTAAAACTCACGATTACATGTAATCCAAGCAATTAAATTGCAAGTTTTTCACGATTATTTGGGAAAATTTTTTGAAAAAATCGTTGCAGACAATTTTTTGCAAAACTCAATATTTTTTGGGGGAAAAGCACCAAAACTGGGGATTTACAAATTACTTGCAATTAATCGTGATTTATTCTTCTATGGATATAAGCAAACGATCACATGTTAATAAGTTCCGAGAAATGGATCAAATTGATAAGTATAACGAATGGGATAGCTGTCCTTATCCTTCCTCAATGGTCTGTTCTCCTAACTAAGACCACTTCCACTTGAAATGCTAAAGATTCCATGGCACCTCTTGTTTACTGTGATACACTTCCAAAACCGAAACTGCATAAACAGGTTATTGTTTGCAAAACTCTCACAATGTTCGAGTTTCTTTGTAAGAGTTTCACTTGATCAAGCTTCAAGTATTTTCAAAATTGAGGCTCATTTGATATCTTAGTTTTGCAACTTTTCTAAAACTAATTGTTAAACGCTAATGTTACTCTGCATTGAGTATTGATTTATTTTCTATGTTCGTGGGTGTTGATTTTCAACAAATTTCAACTCAATCTTCCGCACTTACTAGCTTATCTTGTTACTAATGGATGAAGCCAGTTCTATGCACTTCGGCAGAAATGAAAAATAGACCATTACAAACATGGTGATCAAAGGATTTAATTTCAAAGAATTAATTTATCAGCTAAGTTACCAGTTCGGGTTTGGGTTCACCATACGACAATTCTTTTTTCCCCAAGTTCAATATGCTAGCTATGGCCATATATCATATATATAATATCAAAAATCTATAAAAATACTCATAATTTGCAAAAAGACAAAATACTCACAATTCAAATTCAATGTCTATACAAAATTATAATCAATAATGTTCATATTGTTCTTCATCAAGAGCATCAAGGTCAACATTTGGTTCATTTGAACCACAAGCACCCACGGTGCCACTCCCAATAGCCATGTCATGTGTAGATTTTGCCTTGTCTAAAGAGACTAAGGCAAGCAGAGCAACACAAGCATCCAAATCATAACACTTGGGAGTTACATCCCAATTCCTTATCGCCCCCTCATAGTAATCAGATTTCTTATGTGAAAAGAGATGCAAGTTGGAATGCACATAGACCAAATCCTCTTTTTTTTTTTTTTCTTTTGCAGCCAACAGCTTGCGCTTACTTAAGTAGATAATAGAGTATGTACTCCAATTCCGCTTAGCTAAAGAATTTGAAACCTATTGAAATTGCATACAAAGTCAATACATATAGTAGTGTAAGAAAAGTAACAAAGTTAAAAAATTAAAAATACATACCTAAGATTGAGTTTTTATTGCAAGAAATTGCAACTAGATAGAGCCTTGGTCATGGATGTACGAACATTCATGAGTGTCCTTGTATTTGTCTCAAAGATCACAAGCATCATGATTCCTTGAATATATGAAGTGACCAAACTCACACAAGACAGTACTCAGTACATCTCGTTATGGGAATATTCTTTTGAAGATGGCCTTGTAACCTCCAACAACCTCTTGATCTCTATATGGTGTCACCCCCCTCAGCAAGGAAAGTATTGTTGTGTTGTAATATTTTGGACACAAAGCAAATGCTAAGAGATGCAAAGGGTTAATCATCTTGTTCCAACACTCAACAATGATTATTTGCACTGTTTTGAAAAATGCTTATGTGGGGTCATTCTCCTTGGCTTCTATTATGGTCCTTATTCTTTCAATCATGGAGTCCATGCCATCGTAAATTTCACCCAAACACGATCAACCCATATCAACAAACCTAATCATGCTATCATACTCATGATGGACTCAATGAAATTCAAAATATATTCCACACAAGTCCACCAATCATTATTGAAAATCAATGCTTTGACCTTTTGGGATTTGTAAGAACCCTTCCCCAATCTGCCCTGAATTTCTGATCTCAAAGGTTTGACATTTCGTCAAACACTTGACATGTAAATGGTCTGGGTTCTGATTTCTGAATTTGTATTTGGTTTTTATGATTGTTAAAGATGATTTTTCAATGGAAATACATAGGCCAAAACATAGGAAACATAACTCAAATACCTTACATGCATAAACATCACAATGGCAACACCAAATATGCTTTATTTTTCCTTTATATCAGGTTTGATTCAGACTGAGACAGCATTTACAATGCCAAATCAAATTAAAGATTTGAATTCAAATTAGATAGCATTCACCAACATTTCAATACATAACATTCCCGATCTTTGTCTTCAATACAAGGAAGCATAAAAGATGCCAAGATCCAAATGAGTGAGTGCTGATACAATGTCTGATATAGATGGCAGTCTACTGCAATGTAGTTCTGATATGAAATAGACTGATGTGACCTTAGATCCTTCACCAAAATACCTCCAAAATGTTGGTGCTTCACTAATATAGGCAGCGATAAGACTTATATGTTGGCGGATCCTCCTCCAATGGCTGAGATCTGAATTTACACCTTCAAATTTGAATGTATATCCCTATGACAGCAGCCGCCCACTCTTCACATAAAACAATAAATCCTAGGCGATAGAATAAAGATGATCATCATGAAAAGCCCACGGTCTAACAATAGGAGTGCTCAGATCTGCAATTCATCATTCAAGATACCAAATATCACACAAACCCTAGCGACCTGCAATGATCCAATTCAGATCTGCCCTCAAAATTGCATCGATTCCTTCACAATGACTTATGATATCAATGGAAATCCATCCCTCAATGGTCTGCAATCGATTAACTTCAAATCCTATTAATATCAAATTGATATTTGGTACAAATCTCATCAATTTGATTTTCAAATCCTATCTGATATAAACCTGCAAAAAAAGATGTCTTTGTAGCTCCAATTTGATGCCAAAACCTGCAAATATGCTCAATAGTAAACTCTGTATGGATTCAACTCTCAAGTGGCATTGGGTTTCCGTCCAATCCACTAATTCTCCAAGGGTTTTCGTCCTTAGAAAATGGTTGAACCAATGTTGCAGCTCAAAGGAAAACTTTCAATTTGCAAATGACAAAATACACAATGATGAAAATGACCTCCCATACACCTTATTTTATAACCTTCAAGTGGAGCACCCAAATTTGCAATATTTTATACAAGTTTCATGTCCACCACCGTAATTGGGATTAAAATATTATTTTTTAATGCACTTTTCCTTCTCCAAGTGGGACGTCTAACTTTGTCATTAAAATAATGTTTTATTTTGTCATTTTATTATAATTTATTTTCCTCTTTTATAAAACGACTAAAGTAACTTTTTGTTCTCCAAACATTAAGTCATTTTACCAACTATCCATTCTCCAAGTCACTTTATAAAGTACTCAACTTAACTTCAATTTGGCTTAGGTGAAGTCGACTTTCCTTTCTCCAAGTCACTAGTGCAACAATGGCTCAACTAAACGAAAAGGGGGCATTCCAAGTCCTCCCACCCCGAGATTGTTTGTCCTCAAGCAATCCAATGAGACAAATCTGCATTAAGCCCAAACACTCCAACCAATTCCCAGATCCCAAATTAATCTAGGACTTTGGTATGAGTTCTCATGTGATATGCTATGTTGCACAAGGTTTGCAAAAAAGAGTTTATGCAACCTTCTTGCTAGAAGTGTCATAATCCTCCATATGTAATCAACAAACTTCCTAAAATTTTGTGATTTCCTGTCATGCTTTTCCCGCCCCACGCTGATAAACACTGAAAAATACACATAAATGTCCTCTTTCTGAAGTGTTTCTTTGCCCATAACTCTCATACTCTTGGCTGTAATTTGGTGTGGCAGCATGTGCTTGAGTATTTTCATTGTGACTTCCTTCCCTTCATGATGAAAACTCATTTCCATTGTGTGATAATCTTGAAAAACTTTACGAAGCGAATGTAGCCATTGCAATCTCAACACCCATGACATATTCATCACCTTTTGATTGTCCAAATCATGTGAAAATATGGGACTGCGATTCACAAACATGAAATCAAATTTTGTTTCATACCTTCCAATGAAGTCTTCCTATCCCTCAACATTGTTCGATGCTCATCAAAAGGTGCTAATCCAAGAAGTGTAACGTGTTGAAATTCACATGCCTTATTTGTTATAACATTTGTCTCATGGCTGCAAACTGCACTTTCATGATTCTTCTCATAATGTTTCTTTTGATGAAGACCCTTTTGCAATGACAAAGTACCAAACATCAATTCTCCATTCCCATTATGTCCTTCATGCCTTGGATTATAGCCCATCTGAAACCTAAAATCAACATGCATATACGTCTCACAAGGTTCATCTTGCAAAACTGATTTTTCTCCGTGCTCTACCATCATAATTTCTTCCCTTTGAAGTATTGAAGATTGAAGTAATGCCCATAATTGTTGCTTTTCATGATCTTGTTGTGACCAAATCACACACGCCCCATTGCAAATGGGGACCCCCTTTTTTTTGAATTCCAGTGCTTTGCTAAGTCCAGGATGATGTCCTTTACATGACGAAGTCAGTAGTGTTTGAGTCTTAGAGCCCCTTGATGACTTGATCCTGATGTTTGAGACCCTGAAAATGACTAAGTCTGGTATCCTGATCCTAAAGATCCTGAAAATTGGCTAAGTCTAAAATCTGGTGGATCCTCAAAAATCTAGAATCTGCATGTTAAATCTGGTGGATTTGAGACCTATCTCAAACATCCTGAAAGGTATATTGAAAAATATTTAAAGTATAAGAAATTCAATCTCTCAACTTATACTTAAATATATTTTTCAATATACCTTACCTTGGCGACTTGCATTTTTGGGCGTGAATTTCCTCTAGTACTTGGGCGCATTTTCCCACCTCTGCCAACTCACATCAGCGCCTAGAGGAGATCAACTTTCAAACACTCTAGAGGATGGCGCCTTGACTAGAATTGACATAAGGAGCCTTCAACATCAAAAAGGTTTGACAAAGGAATGATTTAAAGCTTAGGCGCCCCTTTCCATGTCCAAATGATCACTCAAATTGCGCCTTCAGTTGAAGTGTGATGTTTAGGCGCCCATTCCTTGTTGCTCCTCTCTACTTTGGCGCCTTGATGTAGAATGGAGTTCAGATCAATGATAGATAGCGCCTAAGGTTCAAGTATTCTCACAAGGATGCAATCAAGTACTGAAGAGCCTTAAAGACATCAACAATGAGTAAATTCAAGTCTAGGCGCCACTATCTCCACTTTGGCGCCTTAGCATGAAGAGATGTTCAAACTAACCCAAAGTTGCGCCTTAGTATGAAAGAGCATGATATGTTTAAGCTAACTCCTATCATGATGTTTGAGATCCTGAAAATGACTAAGTCTGGTATCCTGATCCTGAAAATCCTGAAAATTGGCTAAGTCTGAAATCTGGTGGATCCTCCAAATTCTATAATCTGCAACTCAAATCCGGTGGATCTGAGACCTATCTCAAACATCCTGAAAGGTATATTGAAAAATATTTAAAGTATAAGCTTATACTTAAATATATTTTTCAATATACCTTACCTTGGGTACTGTCAGTTCTGGGCGCGAAATTGCTCCAAGGTCACCTCAAAATTCCGCCTAAGTTTAGGCGCCCATTGCATGTTCAGAGGATCATAAGAGTTGGGCCTTCAGTTGAGGTCCATGAGTTTAGGCACCAATGCCTTGTTATTGTCTTTAGGTGCCCTTCAACACTCAAAATAATAGAAAACAATCCAAGTTAGCGCCTAGATCAAAAAGGTAGTTTGAGCGCCTTGATGGAGGTTGTCCATCCAGATGAGCGCCTTGTTGTGAGGAGACGTTTGAAATCCTAAGTTTAAGCGCCTTGATATGAATTGATGGCATTTTGCGGCTTGGATGGTTGAGGCTAGTAGAGGTTAGGCGCAAATGGTCTATTTTGGCGCCTAGAGGTGAAAGTCAAAAGATCACACATTAAGCGCCTAGAGTCAGATGGCTTGGAGGAGTCAATTGGCGCCTAAGCATTAGAAATTATCAAGAACAAGCGCCTAAAGATCATAAGGAGTAAACATAGAGTAAAGTTGATCAAGTTTGGGTAATTGGAAGTGAGATAGGTGTTAAGTATGTTTTGGCGCCTTTTGCCTCCAAAACCATCTTAAACTGACGCCTAGGGACCATGAGGAGAATCAATATGTGCCTTGAGTAAGTGTGAATCGCCTCAAAGGATGATTGAGCGCCTAGTGGGATCTCTGGGGTGGTGGAAAAGTGAATGAAGTAAGAAACATCAAAGCTCTTCAATGACATCGCCTTAATTAAGAAGTCTACCTAGCCTTGAATACAATGCAAAGGATTCCCATTTGAGCACCTTGAAAAATTGCATCAAAACCTCTTATTTTGGCGCCTAAAGGGATAGGAGTCATGCCATAACTTTCATAAAATTGCAAGTATAAACTTTCAAGAGGTTAGGCACCTATTTCAAATTGTGCAACCTTGAATTGGCGCCCTGGAAAGAATCACTTCAATTGACCTCTGAGAGTAGGCGCCTTGAGGAAATTTGCATAAGATGACCCTTTTGGAGTGAGAGCTTCATAGCTAAAGTCATCTTAAGATATGATTGGTCACTTAGAAGTGTAAAAATGTCAAAATTGAAGTCATTTGTGTTGGGCACCCATTCCTACCTCTGCCACCTAGGTTGGCGCCTTGGAAAAGAACAACTAAATTCGCATGATAAAGTGGGCGCTCATAGAGAAAGGGTTACTTTAAAGAGCATTTGATCATTCAAACCCCAAAAAATGACAAGGATAAAGCTTGAAAGACTAGGCGCCCATTCCTACCTCTGCCACCTCATTCTGGCGCCTAAGGAAGAAATTGTGTTGAGAGATATCTTTTGAATGAATCTTTTAAGTGGATTCACTTCTTTAAACCTTTACAATTGCTAGAAATCATTTGAAATAATGAATGTGGGACTAATTTGTGTTAGGCGCACTTTGTTCTTATTTTTACCTATATTTGCGCCTAAGTTTGAAATGGCGTTATTACATGTTTAAAGTTGTTTTTATCTTAAGAAGTTATTGATATATCGTTTACCTTGACTTGTAGGATCATCAATAATGCTAAGGAGTTATCCAAGGAATCACCTTCAAGCAAGGAGTAAGGAGCATCATGCTAGCCGCCTTTGAAGATCATCAAGTTGCATCATTGAGAGGAGTGTTGATGAAGTCAAGGAATCATCAAGAGCAAGTACCTGAGTCACTTTCAAGTTGCAAAAGGAGCACTACTCTAAAGGAGCATACCTCAAGTCTTCTATATCAATGATATCATGTTAGATCACATCAAATTCAAGTGTACTTCATCAAGGATAATCATGTTCGAAACATTCATCCATCCGAGCTTCAAGTCAAGTTCTCCCAATCTTCAAGGTTCTTCGAGCTTCAAGGTCTCCTTGAGAGGTCATTTACTCCACATCTAAAAAGGAGGTTATCATCTACACTCAAAGAAGGTCACTTCAAAGGCCATCAATCAAGTATACTTCATCAACTTCTACATCATGTTCGAAAGACATTCATTCATTCAACCTTCAAGTCCAAGAGAGATCTCTACTTCATGTCATCATCATCTACTTTTACATGAAGGAAGTAGATTTCATCATCATCTACTCTATTACTTACTCTTCAAGAAGGAGCATCATCAAAGAAGATCATCATATCAACTTACCTACAAGAAGAAGAAAGAATCATGAAGTCAGTCAAGTGAAGCAACAAGTATCATACATCCAATCTACAATAAGAATAAACAAGGCAAAGATCAACAAGTTGTATTCCTAAACATACAAATTCAAGCAATTACATTGAATACATCACATAAAGGTGATACAATTTTCAAAGTATGCTGAGTTGGCATCTATGTGGCGAGAACACATCATTCAATTTTGATTAGCCGCATTATTTAATGCATTAAATGTGTCATTTAATGAAAGAAGCCAAAGGGATTCCTATGTGGAGGAATATTTTAAATGCTTTCGCCTTACCTTATCACATTGGAAAACGTGCCTTCATTGCCTCTCTTTTTTTTGCTAAAAATAGCAAGTTTGTTGTAACTACCTCTGAGGTGGCACGATCTAGACCCTTGGCTATCAAATTAATCTTAGCCATTCATTGTATTCTGGAGCACTATATAAAGGCCTTGTTGCCTCATTTGTAATTCAGTAGATCATTAGTAATAGTAGAGAGTAGATTTTAGGAATAGAATAGGAGACTCTCAAAATTCTCTGAGAGGATTTGAAATTGTTGTAAATATTTTTCAAGATTAATGCAAAGACATTGGAGCTATTTGTTTGGTGTTCAGTGTTATCTTGTGGAATCGCATGGTTTCTTGTACCTAATGAAATGGAGAGATGTTTCAAGTAGATTAGAAGTAGATTAGAAGCTCATTGATGTAATGTATGTCTGTACTGAATATTTGATCAACTCCTAGCTCATGCTTTTAACATTCACCGCTGGTGAAGTGTTGTGTAAAGCTAGTCTGAGCCTCATTTGTATAAGTTCGATTATGGATGCTTGTTTGAGCTGCACCGTTTAAAGGGTGCTCATATAAACCTTCATGATTTGAAAACCATTCGCATAACCTTAGGAGATTGCACCAACTCCATGTAGTTGTAGGCATCCTTGGCGAAGTGGAGTTAGGTTGATTAGGAGTTTGTCTATTCATACAACATCATTGCTTCATTGACCTTAGATTAACTTTCTGAACCCTTAACCTTTTTTCATTTTATTTATCATTGAGACCTTGAATACATCATCCACACTGAAAGGAGGAATAAGCTAAATAAGTATGAAGAAGAGTCTGCGTAAGTCCCTTTGTGATTATCAGCAAGACCACATGTAATCACTGAGTTAACCCATCAGGAATCATAAAAAGGAACCTTGGAGTTACTTCACTGGATCACATAGTTCAGCCTTTGAACAGCTTTATTCAAGAGAGAGTGGGATACTCTAGTGTTTTACTCTATTGTTGACTTGTCCAAAAACAATCATCAACAGATCTATGTGAGCATGTTTTTCCTTAATATTTTGTAGGTGTTGTTTTGCTTGAGTGGCTACTAACTTAGCTCTTTTAGCTCTCCTTAGCCATTCATCACACATGTCTTGGGTCCTCATAACATCTTCTATGCCATGATGTTTAAAATCAGCTTGTTTGTAGCTTGTATCTTACAATCTTTGTTCATCACATAGCAACTTTTCAGTATTACCTTCATATGTATGAGCAATATCTCCTTCAACATTGACTAAATCTGAATTTGTGCCCATGGCTATTATTTTGTCATCCTCATTAGACACATCCTCCACATTTGTAGAGGCATGTTCAAGTAATGGATCACGCAAAATTAATGAACTTTTGTTATTATGCATAACAAAATTAGAATTAACTTCATACCTTTCAGCACTGTCACCATGGCTGCCCCAAGTTTCATGTGCCTCTCCTTTAAATGAATTTTTCGAATAGGCATCATTGGAATGACCTACATGCTCATCAATATCTGTTGATATAGAATCTTCCATAAACCCTATATCACCATAAATGACTTCAATTTGTTTATCATTTGCATGCCTCTTATCACTCTTCACAGCTTCTTCCTCCAAAAGCAATTTGTTAATCAATAATGTCATATTCTTTTGATATTCTAGAAAGTGTTGAATGAAGTCCATCATGAAATCTTGATTTGTCTCCATCTTTCGGTAACAATCTGATTTGTACCCTCAAGCTAGCAAGATACTTACTGTGATACCACTGTAAGAATGCTTACTCAATCTGCCCTGAATTTCTGATCTCAAAGGTTTGACATTTCATCAAACACTTGACATGTAAATGGTCTAAGTTCTGATTTCTGGATTTATATTTGGTTTTTATGATTGTTTAAGATGATTTTTCAATGGAAATTCATATGCCAAAACATAGGAAACACAACCCAAATACCTTACATGCATAAACATCACAATGGCAACACCAAATATGCTTTTATTTTCCTCTATATCAGGTCTCCGTCTGATTACAAAGATACCAGATCTGATTCAGACTGAGACAGTGTTTACAATGCCAATTCAAATTAAAGATTTGAATTCAAATTAGATAGCATTCATCAGCATTTCAATACATAACATACCCGATCTTTGTCTTCAATACAAGGAAGCATAAAAGATGCCAAGATCCAAATGAGTGAGTGTTGATACAATGTCTGATATAGATGATAGTCTGCTGCAATGTAGTTCTGATATGAAATAGATTGTTGTGACCTTAGATCCTTCACCAAAATACCTCCAAAATGTTGGTGCTTCACTAATCTAGGCAACAATAAGACTTATATGTTGGCGGATCCTCCTCCAATGGCTGTGATCTGAATTTACACCTTCAAATTTGAATGTATATCCCTATGACAACAGCCGCCCACTCTTCACATGCAACAATAAACCCTAGGCAATAGAATAAAGATGATAATTCATCACGAAAAGCCCATGGTCTGCCAATAGGATCGCTCAGATCTGCAATTCATCATCCATGATGCCAAATATCACACAAACCCTAGCGACCTGCAATGATCCAATTCAGATCTGCCCTCAAAATTGCATCGATTCCTTCACAACGACTTATGATATCAATGGAAATCCATCCCTCAATGGTCTGCAATCAATTATCTTCAAATCCTCTTAATATCAAATTGATATTTGGTACAAATCTTATCAATTTCATCTTCAAATCCTAGCTGATATAAACATGCAGAAAAAGATGTCTTTGTAGCTTCAATTTGATGCTAAAACCTGCAAATATGCTCACTAGTAAACCCCGTACGGATTCACCTCTCAAGTGGCATTGGGTTTTCGTCCAATCCACTAATTCTCCAAGGGTTTTCGTCCTCAGAAAATCCCTGAACCAATGTTGCAGCTCAAAGGAAAACTTCCAATTTGCAAATGACAAAATACACAATGATGAAAATGACCTCCCAAACACCTTATTTTATAACCTTCAAATGGAGCACCGAAATTTGCAATATTTTATACAAGTTTCATGTCCACCGCCATAATTGGGATTAAAATATTATTTTTTAATGCACTTTTCCTTCTCCAAGTGGTACGTCCAACTTTGTCATTAAAATAATGTTTTATTTTGTCATTTTATTATAATTTATTTTCCTCTTTTATAAAATGACTAAAGTCATTTTACCAACTTTCCATTCTCCAAGTCACTTTAAAAAGTACTCAACTTAACTGCAATTTGGCTTATAGGTGAAGTCAACTTTCCTTTCTCCAAGTCACTAGTGCAACAATGGCTCAACTAAACGAAAAGGGGACATTACAGGCTTCTCTATATTTGATTGCCTTCATACACACCAATGATTGTTGATGACCATGGTGCTCAATGACTCACACCTTCACAAGTCATCTCAAGACAATTATGTGTGATGTGAATCGAGTCCTAGCAAACTAACATGGTGTAAAAATATAAAACAAATTAAAAAATAGGTGATATATCATATAATTAAAATTTATTAAAATTTATTTTATAGCAAACTTAAAGTAAAGCAAATATATATGTTGAAATTTCATAACTTACATTCAACAACTCCAACTTGGAGAAGGAACTGAAGTTGGCTTGTGAGATATGACCCTCAACCTTGGTGTAAATTTCTTTGACCCACTAAATCTGTGTGCCAATATTTTGCATCACAAAGTTGAAAGAAAAGAAAACAAAGGGTGTCTAAAAATATGCCCACATGTAGCCTCCACAATAAATTTGTTGCCCTGCAATTTTTAGTATTGTCTATTATGACTTGAACAACATTTTCAAGGCCTACCATCTCAATGGATTCTATGAGGATCTTAGCAATGAAGTTTGCATCCATCACTTTCCCCTCACAATCAACTATCTCCAAAAACATTGCCCCTTTAGGGCACACTACAATGACATTAATTAATGGCCTATTTTTGCAATCCTTCCATCCAATAGAAATGGTGGACACTCTAGTTTTGAAACATGTTTTCTTGATTGCCAGCAGTGATGTCTCTATTGAAGAATTTTCCTTGGACAATGAGGTGGTGTGCACCATTTCATACCAAGAACTAGTATAAGCAACAGATGCATTAGCATCACTATTTTCTGCCAATATGGTGATCTCACAAGGTTGAAAGGAAGCCTATTGCCATAACTGCAATGAACAATGCACTAATATGCAATCTCACTCACCAATGCACTAATATGCAATCTCACTCACCACATTCTAGAAGGCCTTTTCTAATGCCCTCTTTTACCGAAAATAGAGAGGGTATCATCTTCTTGGAAAGATAGCGACAGAATGAAAGGATAGGGGGAAGCCAATACTAGGCTAATTAGAGGCTTGCACTAATATTCTTTGATATATGCCATGATTTGCTCCTTTGGCAACCCTTTTTTGTTTGGCCCTCAACAAACTCTTATTGCTTGGCTAATCATAGAGCTTAGGTGAGTTTTCACTCGATTATACAAGCTCCCATACTTATTCCCACATTGACTACAATGCCAACAAAAACCCCCACCTACAGAAAATTGCTCAATACATGGTCACACATCAAATAGGTGACTGTAAGAACCCTGTCTAATCTTAACTGAAATTTTTCACTCACTGCCCTGAATTTTCTATTTTTTTTCCTTCAAATGTATTTAGGGTCTTGACATGTAGTTTTCAACAATATGTTTGGAATGTAATAAAGATTGAAAGGTTGCAATTTAACATTCAAACAACATGTAAAACAATTGAAACTAGTGAAAATAGATCACACATATCACAAATGAACATACCCAAATAAATGCTTGACTTCTTTATTGAAATGGAGAATGCTGATTACAAATGATATTCTCTGTTTTTACATCAAACAAATCTGATTACAAAATCAGACCTACAAAAGTATGCAAATCTGTCCAAATGATGAACCAAACCCTAGCCGCCTTGTGTATGATGATGCTTTGTCGGAGTACAATGTCAAAACCAATGAAGAATGACTGCTCTAACACCTGTAGCTGTTTAAATGTGGTCTAATATGACTGATATGACTGCTGTAGATGTTGATATGACTGCTGTAGGTGTTAATTACAACCCAAATTTGAGAAATGAAGCCAAAAAGTGCCAAAATATGAAATCACCTAGGTGTAGGAATGGTGCGATTTGACCCAGCATGCAATCTAACTTCAAATCATATCAAAATGTCATGAAATGTGCCTCTGAAATGCAATTCCAGCCTGCTGAAACAAAAATTAAAATTTATATAGATGATGAAATCGCATAAAAATGCCTCCTTATGCCAAGCAATCCATCTAAAACCCTTCTCCAATGATTTATTGATGAAAATATGTCATATATGTCCTCAAATCTAAATACCAAAGTCTTCAATATGCACAAAGCTTCAAACCCTAGTTGTTGTCGTGAATTTCCATCCAAACCCTAGCTGAAATGAAGCCATTATTCCTTCAAATACCTACAAATAAGCTCAATGATGAATTCCATGTGAATCCATCTCACATAGTCATTGGGTTTTCGTCCAATTCACAATTATCCACGGGTTTTCGTCCTTGAATACCACTGGAAACAAGTTTCAACCAAGCGAAAAACTCCAATATGCAAAATCCAAATCATCAAGTATATGAAAATGACTCCAATTATTTTATCCTTCTCAACTTGGGCACCCAAATAAACTATTATTTTATTATTTTTGAAGTCCAATTTAGACGTCCCACATAAATAATAATAAAATAATATTATTTTATTATTATTTCTTTTTCTCCCTTGAGCGCTGATTTAGTGGAAAACAATATAATATTTTAATATTAAAATATTATATGTTAACTTTATCTCCATTATTTCATTTTTCCACCTTTTTTTATTTTTTTCTATTTTCCACCTTTTGGCCTAATATTT
Source organism: Cunninghamia lanceolata (assembly GCA_027924645.1). Taxonomy (NCBI): domain Eukaryota; kingdom Viridiplantae; phylum Streptophyta; class Pinopsida; order Cupressales; family Cupressaceae; genus Cunninghamia; species Cunninghamia lanceolata. The sequence goes on from BSBN01000011.1 coordinate 3,700,272, forward strand.
AATTAATTTCTATTTTTCTCCTTGGCTAAATATTTAATTAATTTTGATTTTTCCATAAATATTATTAAAATATAAAAAATCATCTCCAAACTTCATTTTGTCAAGGAAAAATCATTTTTGCTACTAAAAACCCACTTTCCATTCTCCAAGCTCTAAGTTATATGCCGACTTTCCTTTTTCCAAGCTAGAAGTCACTTTAGCTCAAAAAGAGGGCATTACAGGGACATCGGGTTAATTTTGAACTATCACTTTGTCACTAAGCCTATTGAACTAGAGCTAGCAGCCCTTGTACAAAATAAAAAAGAAAACAACATTACGACCCTAGGGTACATTAACTTTAAAAAAACAAAAAAAAAGCATTATAACCCTATAATATGTTTAAACAGTTTTAAAAACATTAAAACATTTTTTAAATAAATGAAAAAAACTCAAAATAAACTTACTTCTGATTGATAAATCTCGTAGGTGCAATTATTTCTCTCCCATAACACTCTGCAAACACGGTAGAATCCTTTTGTCAATCATTCACCTTTGAAAAATGCCAACTTGGAGGCAAAGAAGGTGTTTTGGTCTCTTGTATTTATCAAATGTGTTGGAATAGCCAAGGATACTCTACAACTTGATCTACACTCACAATATGGAAATCAACAATATGAGATAAGAAATCAATGATATTGATGAATCTAATTGAGCATAAACTTATATTAATCTCACTTACAAATTTACATGAGAATGCCTCATTATATAGGAATGGATGAGTCAATCCACCTTGCATGTGGATTGACAACTGCTCCATGATGTGGCACATGCATGAAGACAAGTGTCCTATAGGTGTCAACCTTTGGATCACTTGGAATGTGCAAACTAACAACCTTGTGTGACAAGTGTTGGATGACTACAAAGTGCCTTTTGAGGTGAGATAGAAAGTCTTCCAACCTCAAAAGTTATGCACATGAGGTTTACCAAACAACTAGGTAACCTCTAACCTCTAAAAGGTTGCACATTCAGTTAGACAAAATGTTGTTTAACCTCGTCAACCTAAGTACACTTAAGCTATAGTGAATAGATAAATTATTCACTCTAACACCCCCCCTTAAGTGATAATTGAGGAGATCACAAAAGTGCAAGAGATGCATAAAGATGGGTCCCGGCTACTAGACCATGTTAGGTACCCATGTACAAAGTTTCTCATAAAGTGGAGTAAAGGAGAAAACTCTGAGGGAACAAAACTCCTCTCCAAAAAGAGAAATAAAATGCTTGAAAAAGAAAACAAGTGAAGGAGGACTTATATCAATACCCACTAGGACAACTTCTATCACATGTGTACAATAAATTTCCCCAAAATAGGAGATACAAAGAGAGACTTGGAAGCCCCCCCCATAAGATATGTCGCAATGCATGTAGATGCTCGATGAAGTATGCTAAAGACAATGAACGTTGAACCACTTTCCTCCCCTTAACAAGAAATCAAACCACAAAGGTGTGCAAGTAATCTTCCCATTCCTGATAGGAACATATAGGAAGAAGTAGGAATGTCTGAATTCTACACATGATTCAAAGACGTGATGATGCCCATAATGTCTTCGAAGAATGCTCAATAATCTCTAAGCCAATGCTGACATGTGACGAATGTTGATGGAATGAATCAGGTATCATAGAAGATCTTGTAACAGGGACCACAGGAACCATACATGTATGGTGATAACTAGAACCATAAGAATCTGATACTGTCACTATAGAAGCTGATGTAGGCAAAGGAAGAGAAATCATATCTGAAGAAGACAAGGTAGATGCAACTTTACCAAAGTTGTCATCGAAAAGAAGACGAATGTCCTCAATGATGTCTCCCAAATTGTAATGTCCCCCATTTAGCCCAATCAGAGGATTGTTGGAGATTAGCCTATCATTGGACTCCCGTAGGCTAATGGCAGTGTTTAAGGGGTCAGTTTGGCGACTTACTATTTATAGTAATCCAGGACAAAGCACATTTCCATTTTTAGCAGGGCAGTGGCAGTGGGTCATGGCACGAGGATTCATGGTTTCGAGGGCCCAAGACATTATAAATCAATATATAAGTTAAATTAAATATTTAACTTATACTATTCAAAAAGGGGGATATAACTTTAAGTTATAAAGTGGCCATTTTATAAAGTAAATTGTAACTTAAAGTTGTATGTCTAGGCAATGGGAGACATAAGGGGATGAAATGTGAAATTAAAAATAAATAAAATATCCCTCACTTGGGTGTTGGAGGATGGGAGAAATAAAAGAAAGAAAAGAAGCTCATTTGATAGATGCTATGTTTATGAAATTTGCTCTCATATTGTGATATTGTCAGGAGAGGACATTAGATGCTTCATTCAAGAGTTTCATTTGCGCACTTAGTTGAAGCAGTTTGATGAAGATTTGAGGAAAATATGATCAGATTTGTCAAAGATTTTGTGAGCAGCTAAAAGCAATCAGGAAACAATCAGATTTATATTAATTTGGCATTGTTTTTGGACTGTATTTTGCCTTCATTGCTGGCCGTACCTCTGCTGGTACAGCCATACCATCTGCTGAAGTGATTGAGGAAGTTTTTCTTGGTATCCGTGGAGTATTTCCATCACAGCAAGGTCGCCATATATCTGCAGTCATAGTTGGATTTCGTGAGGAGTTTGTAAGGAGTTTTTTAAGGTATTCACAGCTGCAAACATCCTACAGCAAGGCCGTACAGGCTGGTTAGGGACGTGGGTCTCTGGGGCATAGTTTGCTCTCCAACGTGTGGCCTTTATCTACTCCAACTTGGGCGTCTATGATCATAGAATCACCTGCAGCATTCACAATTGAGATTCCTTGCATTACATATGAATTATCAATGAATTTCCATGGCATGTAATGCTGGTCTCAGTCCAGCTGAAATACAAAGTTGAGGATTCACAAATGGGTATGTTATTATAATTCATATTTTGGCTAAATATCATCTAGGTCTTTGATATTTTATTGTTATCTCTTTTAGTTTTTCTGGGTTTTCAATATATGCATCATATTCCATGTCATCTATGCAATATCAAAACATGCAAAAACATGCAATAAAACCCTAGCCTCAAAACAGTCAGAAAACAAAAAAACCCGCACAAAACAAACATATATCCGAAGGTGTATGTTACACAAATCTTCATCCCAACGTGGTGGATCTGGAAAGACGAGATCAATGTCCTAGTGCAATGAATCACTAGAAGCCATGGAGATATCAACTCGGGATTCGGATGTAGCAACAGGGGCTTGTGGTTTTGCAATCTGACAGAGGAGTTTGAAAGCAACATGTGAGAAATAAGGACACATTGTGTCGTCATGTTGGTTTCCACAATAGGTGCATTTCATGTTGTAGGTAGGATATGAAGTATCCAAAGCAACATACATGATCAAATGCTAGTGTTACCCCCACTGAAATTATGAGATTTTCCCCCTGTTTGGGTGACCCCCCCAAATTTTGGCACTTTATAACATAGTGCATTTTACAAAATAGATATGACCAATGCGTGGGAAATTGAAAAACATGCACTTTTGCAAAAAATGGTGCTCAATTCCGAGCTACCGAGTAAAAGTTATTACAATAACAAATTCTTGTAAAACAAGCCTATTTTAAAAACTTCACTTGAATAAGCAAAAAAATGCCTAGGTGGAGAGAAAAAAAACTAGCCTTCCGACGACTCGTTGGAATCGGCAAGAAATGTACAATACAATGGTGTTTACTATGAGGGAGAATTGGCCACTTGCCAACCCGGGCTTCACTCTCCGGCTTTGATGGGCGAAGATACAAGGTTATAAAAACCAGAATTCCTCAAAGCAATGTTGTCCCGAATGGTAAATGCCCCCAAATTTTGCATGTATTTTAATAAACATAAATTTAAATGTCTATTAAAAAAAACAAAGTTTAAATGCTATGTTGATGGACAAAACTAGGGCAAAGGAACCTTGCTGCCCAAATTAAGGCAAAAAAAAGCGCCCAAGATGAGGCAACGGCCACCATGGCAAGCTGGGAGTCGGCAGCAATCTGCGAATTATGAGAAAAAAAAGGCGACCTTCACTTCCAACAGCGCCTAGAAGAAGCTGGTCCCGAGCCAACAAATACTTGTGTCATGTCCCAATATTAAGGCATTGTTTAAATTAAAGATTTAAACATCATGATGAAACTGTTTTCTTGAAATACGGTCAATTTAAATGATAATTGCATATATATATAAAATAGTTAATAAATAATATTATTATTTTTATATAATTAAAATATAATATATAGTTATGGTATTTATAAATAATAAATATAAACACAATATTATCAATTTAATAATTATAATATAATTTATTATTAAATATAATATATAATATATAATATATAAATAAAAATAAATATAAATAATATAAATACAAATAATATAATTATAAATATGTTTAAATATTATAATAAATATATATATATATAGAATTATAAAGTTGTTATGGCATAAAGAATATAAAGAAATGAAGAACTTAAGACTACGATCAATATTAAGGATACCTTTATGAGTGTAACGAAACTCGCCAAAACTCGGCGAGTCCAAGTCGAGGCACCTTGGCCGAGTCTGGGGGACTTGGACTTGGATTCGCCGAATTTTTCCAAAAAAATCGCTAGACTCGCCGGACTCGCGAACTCGCCGATTCCCGTCAGGAAGACTCGGCCGCTCAGAAAAACGTCAAAAAGTTTAAAAAAAAACATAAAAAGACTTGCTTCAATTTGTTCTTTTTTTCACTTATAGCTCCTCCTCCACCCTAAAAGCAACATCATTTCATTTTGAAGGCAAAGGGGAAGGAGAAAAGAGAGTAGTGAGCAAAATTTGGAGTGCATTGTAGGGAAACCAGCAAGGAGGTAGAGTAATAATCGATTGTTGAATCGCATTGGGGCAGCTTCGTAGTTACTTTTGGTGCATCTAGAAGTGCCTACAAAGGATTGGAAGGAGCTCTTTATTAGTTTCAAGCTAGATTTAGAGATAAGTTTGTATTTTGAAGGGTTTTTTGTGTTTTTTTTTTACCAAAATTTGCATTTTTCTTTACATTTCATTTCTTCTTTCTATTTTCTTTTAGTAGATCAAAGAAAGAACGCTAGGTGTTTAGATTTTTTTTTTAGTAAACCCTAGGTGTTTTTGTAAGCAAACCCTACATTAATCACAAATGTTAATTTTTTTTGTATTTATAAATTTTATATGTTATTGCAGCAATGTTGAGATTTTCAAATCATCTTTATCACAATGTCCAAAGTGCCAGTTAGAAGGGACCCTTGTTGGAAACATGCTGAAATTATGCCTAGCCAAAAGAAAGGAGAAGTAAAATATTTTTATTGCAAAACAACATTTCGTGGAGGAGGCATTAATAGATTGAAATACCATCTTGCACAAATACCAATCCATGATGCTAACCCATGCAGAAAAAGCGCCTCTTGAGGTTATACGAGAGGTGAAAGTGCAACTAGAAACATTTGAGCAAAAAAAAGAATTGAAAAGGAAGCAAATAGAGGAGATGGCAAGTGTTGGTAGTAGTGGAGAGTCTTCTTCCATGCCTCCATTTCATCCTCCAGGTGTTGGAAGTGGAACACCTGCTACTGCTAGTGCTAGTGCCACTGCCAACGGCAGTGTTCTTGGGCCTAGAGTTCGTAAATCTAGGAATCTTGATTCATATATTTTGCCATGCACCACTCCAGGTTCCCAACTGTCGCTTGAGAGCATGGGTTGGAACAAAGACGTACATGATGCAGCTAAACGTGCAATCGGAGACTTATGGTACTATTGCACCATTCCATTCCATGCAGCCAGGTAATTCTTTTTTGTTTGATTGTTTTAAAATTTATAGCTTGATTCTTTCTCTTGAATTTTTATATTTAGAGATATGTCGAATTCAAATTTTAACTCTCCATTTTACAATACTTAATTTAATTTATTTGTGACATGTATTAGGTCTCCTTATTGGCAAAACATGGTTGATGCCATTACTATTTGTGGGGCGGGGTTCAAAGCCCCTAGTGAAGATGACATAAAGGGCCCAATTTTGACAGAAAAGGTGGCCGATGTAAAAGCCACAATAGAGGAGCAATGATTGATATGGAGGACGAAGGGTTGCACCATCATGACCGATGGTTGGACTGATAGGAGAAATAGGACATTGCTAAATTTTCTTGTTTCTTCCTCAGGTGATTCTACTTCCTACAATACATTGATTTAGTGATTAATATTTTTAATTTATGCTTTATTGAATCATTGATTTTGTTTCTTTTTCAGGTGGCACCGTATTCATCAAATCTATTGATGCTTCAGGGCATGTTAAAAATGCCACATTCCTTTGTGAAGCTATAGAGGAAATCATAGCTGAGGTGGGTGAGGAGAATGTGGTGCAAGTGGTGACAGATAATGCAGCAAATTATGTTGCTGCGGGTAGACTATTGATAGAGAGGCACCCATCATTATTTTGGACTCCATGTGCTGCCCATTGCCTTGACCTCACATTGGAGGATATTGGCAAAATTCCATGGATCAAAACATGTGTGGAGATGGCAAGAAATATTTGTAAATTCATATACAATCACACATGGGTCCTCAACCTAATGAGGCAATTCACGCAGCAAAAGGAGTTGGCTCGTCCTGGCATAACCCAATTTGCAACAATTTCATCACATTACAATCCTTGCTTCAGTCAAAAAAAGCTTTGAGACGCATGTTTGTTGATGAGGAGTGGACTTCCTCATCCTATGCTCATACCAAGATTTTGGACACCTGTTGAGGAGATTGTAAAAGTAAATGAAAATCTAATTATATATTATGTTTTAATTTTTATTCATATTTTTCTTTTATTTGCCTATTTTTGTTCACACTTAAGTTAATGTTTCACTTTCACAATAATTGCAGGTCACTGAGCCTCTAGGAGACTGAGCCTCTAGTAGTTCTCCTACGAGTTGTTGATGGGGAGAAGCCCGCAATGGGCTACATATATGAGGGCATGGATAGGGCCAAGGAGGCCATTAGATCCATCTATGGGGGAGTTGAGGGTAAGTATCGTCCCATTTGGGAGATCATTGATAGCAGATGGCACCACCAGCTTCACAAGACCCTACACGCAGCCGCTTATTACCTCAATCCGACATTTCAATTCCGCCCTGAATTCAAGGCGGATGAGGAGGTTTTGAGTGGGCTCTATACAGTGTTAGAGCGGATGTCGGCTAATTCAATACAGATAGTCCATGAGCTTGAGACCTTTAGACTTGCACAAGGAGATCTCTTTTCTCGTGAGATTTGCAAAAAGAATCGGTCAACATTGCAGCCAGGTAAAATCATATTAAGAGCATAATTTAAGTTTTAAAATCTAATAAACTTTTCCTCTTTTTATATTATTATTAAATGTTGAAACTTAAAGTTGGATAATGAGATTGATTTTTTTCTTTTTCTTATCTCAGATGCATGGTGGGATATGTTTGGTGCTAAGGTACCAAATCTTCAGAAGATTGCAATTCGAATATTGAGCCAACCATGCAGTGCTTCAGGTTCTGAGTGCAATTGGAGTATGTTTGAGCACATACACTCCAAGAAGCGCAATAGACTATCTGTGCAGAGGTTGAATGATCTAGTCTTTGTTCATTACAACCTTCGTCTTCGCCACAAACAAATTTTGGGCACTGACACCACCCCCATCACGCTAGAGGAGGTCGATCCACAATCTGATTGGATCATTGAGGCTGAGGATCCTATCTTTAGTGATAAGGACCTTGATTGGGTTGACCAAGCGGATAGAGAGGCTGAGGCTATAGCCATGGCAGAGGAGGAGGTTAGAGCACGAGCAGAGTCAACAGACACATTACATGTTGGTGTGGGTGGCATAGAGACAGAGGCAGATATTATAGCTGCATCATCATCCAGGACCTATCTTAGACGCCTTCGTAAGAAGGGTGCACTTGCAAGCTCCTCTGAGCCATAGTGGCATAGACTTCTAGTTTTTGTTTTGATATTTGTTTGGAACTTTTGATGCCATGGATTTCATATTCCATGAGTTTTGTATACATTTGACAATATTTACATATCTAAGTGTGTTATTTCCTTTAGCTACAATTTGTGTTTATACTTATGTGATTGATGTATACTTGTGTATGTGATCAAATTAGCTTCTATTTGATGATGTTATTGTGTCTTTAAGGTTTATTTATTAAAGGGTGCATGAAACAAGTTTTAAATCCTTAAAAATCTCTGAATTTCTTGGGTTTTTCAATTTGCCGAGTCTAGGTGCCGAGTCCGAGTCCGAGTCTGAAATCAGCTTGCCGAGTCCGAGTCCGAGTCTGAAATCAGCTTGCCGAGTCCGAGGCGAGTCCGTGTCTCGTAACTATGACCTTTATAATAGGCAGCAGCAACTAATATACATGCTACTTATGATATTTAAAGAACAAGTGATTCATATTTACTAGCAGTGGTAAAATTATTTATTAAAGATTAATAAAAGGAAACATGAATCATCCTATAGCAGCGCTTAAGGGAAGGATATATATATATAAAAGACAAAGTCAAATCGTAAAAGGGGCAGTAAGTAATATTTCAAACAAGCTGCCATTATGTCATTTAAAAGGAGCGATCTTTGTTTGTAAAGATTAGAGTTTTTAATAAATAAAGTTGTTTATTAAGGGCAGAAACATTCAACGATTATTAAGGAATGATCAAGCAATGTTAAAAGGCTGCGATCAAAAGACAGCTACATATATTAAAAGATTATGATTGTTTGAAGAGTCATGACCCTTTCAAGGGGATGTCCCTCATAAAGGCGTAAGAATATATATATATATATGGAGGGAGGATAGCAGTGAGGGGGATATGGCGGAATAAAAAATATATATCTATGAATATTCAGATCTGCATAAAAAGAAGAATATAAGACTGGGAATATATATATATGAATTAATATTAAGATTTACATAAGTAAGGGAAAGATATATAGAAATATAAATCAGCCACATTCACATATATATATGACAACAGATTGGAATCATTAATCAATCAATTCATATAAAAAATTATGACACAGCAAGAAGATATATTGCCATCCTTGAACTGGAGTATACTTATTGATTAAGAGGTATGCATATTTAATTATCTTATTCAATTACAAGCAAACTATGTTGGATTGCATAGGGGTATAAAGGCAAGTAGGAAGGTTGGTCCTTCTAGTCCACGAGAGATGATAGGTAGGAAGCATGCCCTCCATCATGCTCTCATCAAGTCATGTTAAAGGGATGATAGGTAGGAAGAGTGCCCTCCATCATGCCCTCAACAAGAGATGATAGGTAGGAAGTATGTGTGATATTCCCACTCTAATGAATATGGGGAAAGCTTCAACACATATCTCAGAAATAGATGAAAAGCAACACAATCTCATATATATCGAGGTGGATCGGCAGTGTAATGAAGACTTTAAGGTTGACCGATTTCAATGTATGTATGTATATATATATATATCATTTGGAGGCCATAAGATTCATAGAACCAAAGCTATCACAGGGTGCCAATGGTATGAGTGCCGATTATGAGGACGTCAACCTGTGTCCTGAACAACAGTTGTTGGTAGGAAGCTCCATGCTATTCCTTGAAGACTCGTTGAAACCATTGAAGTCAATTAAGATGAAGCTAATCACACAAGGACATCCTTGGTCGATCGTGAGTGCAAGGAACATGAGATCGATTCATTAGGATAGCCGTCAACTTAGAACAAAGGCAGCTATAGGAATAAACAATTAATATTAAATATAAGTGTTATAGGTGGTAATCCAAACACGAGAGACAAGCGCCACACAACGACAAAGTGATAAAAGACAAACAAACGATTGCACTAATGATTATTGGCTGCCGACTCTAACACAAGAGGCATGGGTCATGGCTTGAAAAGAAGCATCTCAACCAAAGGGACGTGCACGAACAAGAATCAAGGAATAATAATAGACCTTTGATTGACGAATCAAAGGATGTAATAATGGGCCTTTGATTTAAATATCGAAGGAATAATAATGGGCCTTGGTTGATGAATCAAGGAATGATAATGGGCCTTCGATTGACGAATCGAAGGAATAATGATGGGCCTTTGGTTTAATAACCAAAGGAATAATAATAGGACCCATTATAGTTGGTATGACATTGCCTCCTAACGAGTCATTTCTCATAAGGTGGAGGGTATGATTAACAATAGGCCTAAGGTTAACTCACCAAAGGGAGATTATGAATTATGGACAATGGACTTGTGAAATAGAAAAAAATGCATATAGTTGTGATTCTAAGCAATTACATATGATTATGGTTAAGTGTTAAAGAGAAATGGAATACTAATGTGCTCTTTTACAAGTTGAAATTGTTTGCAAGGTTGTGAAAATTTTAGCTTGCAAGAAGGAGACATTACGAGTGGTATCAGAGCTATCGACCTGCCATCCTGTGAGGAAATTTGATGCAAACATACTCAAGAAGGTACAACACACACAACAGCAACAACCAAATGGAGAACCTTATGAACGAGGAATTGAGAGCATTCATAGCAGAACAAAACAAGACCAAACAAGCTCTCCGTCAAGCACTACAAAATATGGGGAATACTATTGAAAGTTTGAAATCTCAAGCGAATAATGGAAGAGAAGTAGGATCAAATCACTCTGAGAATAGCCATTCTTCATCCATACCAAGAGTGCCTATTCCTTCCTTCCTTCCTAATGAAGAGGTTTCAGGTACAGAAGAAGTTATACCCCCTACCATGAGCACGGAAGATATAGCCATAGCATATGCAAATTTGAATCCGGAGGTAAGAAAAGTAGTGTCTTTTAATGATTTCAGCAACTCAAAAAGGAATGAACTTGCCCGAAGGGAGAGAAGACCCGCCATGAACAAGGACCTTAAACATAAGGCAAACAAGGTACATCTACCCAATTTTGATGGGACAAACAAGATTTCAGCACATGCATGGTTAGAGAAGCTTAATGACTACTTCCATTTAAGTCCTATGACCGAGAAAGATGCACTACAATTTGCCATCCTACACTTGGAAGGGCTAGCCTATGAGTGGTGGCACCACGGGAAGCACACCCTAGGCCACGAGAAGATAACCTCCTACGAAGAATTTTCGCGTAAATTCATCAAAAGATTTGATAGGAGGCACCCATAGGAAGATTTTAAAGAACTCACACATTTAAGGCAGCGTGGAACGGTGGAAGATTACATCCATGAATTCAAGAAGCTATCCGTAAAAGTCTCGGGAATCGAGGAAGATCGACTTACATACTTGTTTGTGGAAGGCCTCGATGAATCTCTAAGGAACTTTGTAAGTGCTTTCAAACCTACCACCTTAGAAGATGCCATAGATACGGCCCTTAGGTAAGAAAAAGACAAGAAACCTAAGTCCTATGCTAAACCCCCCCATAAGAAAGGAAAATTTGATGAAACATTCCATTCTAAAGAAGGAAAAAAGGATAGAACTTTAGGTTTTAAATGTGGAGAACCATGGAAACCGGGTCATATGTGTCCAAACATAAGAGACTTGAAGGATATAGGCTTATGTTTCAAATGCAAGAGGAAATGAGGAAACGATCACAAATGCGGGCAAGTTCACATCATAGAAGCCTTGTCCGACAAGGAAGATGAAAAACCAACCAAAAGGACCAGAGATCATTAATCCGTAATCACCCCAGCCTAATTATAATTGCTTGAGGACAAGCAATCTCAAGAGGGGAGACCTGTCATGACTCGATGTTTTCCAATTAAAGATTGGAAAGCCTCGATAGATCTCATTGCATTCACATTCCATCCTTGAAAGACACCCAAGTTTGAGCATTGCTTGAGGATAAGCAATCTTTAAGTGGGGAGGACTGTGATATTTCCACTCTAATGAATATGGGGATAGCTTCAACACATATCTCAGAAATAGATGAAAAGCAACACAATCTCATATATATCGAGGTGGATCGGCAGTGTAATGAAGACTTTAAGGTTGACCGATTTCAAAGTATATATATATCATTTGGAGGCCATAAGATTCATAGAACCAAAGCTATCATAGGGTGCCAATGGTATGAATGCCAATTATGAGGGCCTCAACCTGTGTCCTGAACGATAGTTGTTCGTAGGAAGCTACATGTTATTCCTTGAAGACTCATTGAAACCATTGAAGTCAATTAAGATGAAGCTATGTAATATCCCTTGCTAGTTCTAATGCAAATTTCTTGATTATGTAAGATACCCAACTATACTTAACTAAAATTTTTCTTACTTAGACAAATTTACTTGCACTTAACTCTACTTAACATCATTCATGAAAGATAACAATGACAATTTGCATGAATCAACTTGAAGTTGGGCACTTGTATTATTACTTGATTCAAATCAATACAATTGCCTTATTACAATAGATGATGCCCTCAAAGGCATGAATATACAATCTTATTCAATTGATTACAAAGAAAGGCCTTGAAGCCTAGATATATACAATGACTTCACACATGAACAACTTTTCTTTAACACAACGATGTCAACTGTATGTCAACACCTCACAACTTGACAAGGGAGCACCACCTTATCACTGTTGAGGGAGCATCACCCCAACTCCTTGAAACTCGCAAGCCTCAAGATCACAAGCATAAAGCTTTGCAGAGAGAAAATTCACCAAAGTTAAGATATCCAAATGAGAGGTGCTCTCCTCCTTTTATAGTGCCCTCAAAGCAATGAAGGCACGTTTTCCGAGAAGCATATCCAAGGAGAATATTCCATCTGACAACTCATCATCAAGTGGTAACCTTACCCAATGAACTGGAACGGATCCCAATGTCATCCTGTTGACCAATGATGGTCCAAGTGGTTATAACTACCTTATCTTCTGTCTAGACGCCAAGTTGAGATGTCTGGGACATGAAAGTGCGCCTTGCTTATTCTAGGCACCAGTTGAGGAGGTTCCATCATGAGATTGCGCCTAACTTGGAAAGAGCTTTCCAATGTTGTCAATTTGATACAGAAGAGTGCCTTGACACTCAACTCATTCAATCTTCCTGAGGCACTCATTGGAGTTGATCAAAGTGCCACTTGAGGTTAGGCGCGAGATGAGGCATGTAATGCCCAAGAAGTGCGCCTCACTTCTTATCCTACTTCGGAAGGTGTATCCGACACTTGATCTATGCAATCTAACTCCTTTGATGTTGTCCGGAGAAATCTACATCTTGGGCGCATTCTCTAGAGTATCCAAAGTGATCTTCAAATCAAGGTGCCAAAAATGGAAGTGTTTCATCAAAATGTGCGCCTCACATAGACTTCAATCCTAGGCACCAGAATTGAGGAGTTTTGACCAAACATGCGCCTAGGCTAGGAGTTTCCCTCTTCAACTTTGATTGTTCATCCAAGTGACTTCTCCTAACTTCAAAGTCTTCAATCTATCAATCATCCATGCTAGGCACTCCAATGGAGGATTCATGGCCCAATATGCGCCATCAAGACATCATTACTTGACAATCCCAACTTTCCACTTGATCTCCTTGAGAATGAGGTTCACTTGAAGAAGTTCCTTACTCATTCGATGATCCGAACAACCAATCTCAGATCAAGACGCCCATTTGAAGTGTTTGAACTTGGATTGGCGCCTCATGAAAGTTAGGCGCACTCTGGGGGTTGTGAGAACAAGAAAGTGCGCCTAGCTCAATTAGGCTCTTTCAATGACCGCAAACACATGTTTGGTGAATGATCAAGTACAAATGATGCTCAATTGGTTAATAGAAGACTTCATCTTCTTGATTCTTGCCTTCAAAATCAAAGGCGCTCATCTGGTGAGTTCAACATGAAATTTGCGCCCTAGGTAAATTATACCTTCTTCTGACTTTCATCATCACCTTAATACTTCTTGGGTGATCACTCAATGTTTCCTCTAACAAGCGCCTTGATAAATGAGGTCAAAACAAGTTGATGTTCATGCTAGGCGAAATTTTGAAGTGGAACTGCAAGAATTAGCGTCTTGTATTAAACCTTCAAATTAGGCGCCAAAATTGATAGTTCTGGACTAAATATGCGCCTTGCACATGACTTAGAGGATTATGACGTGAAACTCCTTGATTGTACCTGCAAAACTGCACACAGAGTTAGTCAAAACCCAAATTCATTCCCTCATCATTAGAATTAGCCTCTAGGAATGAGGAATAGGCTAATCCATTCTTCACTTGATGATCAAGCCGGAAATGGGGACATTACAGTCTCCCCTTCCTGAAATTGCTTGCCCTCAAGCAATTGAAGGTTAGGATGCTCAAGAATCTTCTCTCCTTCCCAAGTAGCATCCTCCATCGGCAACCCCTTCCACTTCACCAAATATTCCCTTATGCTCCGGTTGCACAGTTTCTTTTCCCTCAAATCCACCACACTCAGGTTCAAGTGCAAGCATTCCTTCTTCATCTAGTGGTGGCAATTCTTCTGATGAAACCACATGTTGTCCTAGTACCTTCTTGAGACACAACACATGAAACACATTGTGTATGCGGCTTCCTGCTGGCAGATCAAGTTCATATGCCACTTCCCCTACTCTTCTCAACACCTTGTAGGGTCCATAGAACCTGGGTTTTCACTTCTCTGCACTTGACTTCTTCAACGAGCTTTGCCTATACGGTTAAGGGCGCAAAAACACCATGTCTCCAACTTCAAAACTAGGTTCAACCTGGTGTTTGTCGGCATACAACTTTTGTTGATTTTGAGCCCTTTGTAAGTTGTCCTTAAGTACTCGCAAGATGTCTTGCGTGTCCTACATCAATTCTTTAGCTCGAGGAGCTCGACTGTCATCCAATGCCAAATGAATAAAGGAAACTGCATCATACCCATACAATGCATGAAAGGGAGACATGCCAATTGACATGTGGAAAGTGGTGTTGTAGCAGTATTCTCCAAGATGTAACCACTTTATCCAAGCACACTAATGATCAGATACATAATTTCTCAAGTATCCCTCAAGCCATTTATTGACAATTTCAGTTTGCCCATCAGTTTGAGGATGATAGCTTGTGCTTGGTGTTAAGTCAGTACCTGCTAGTCGAAATAGCTCTCTCCATAACACACTGATGAACTGGTTATCTCGATCACTGACTATGGTTTTAGGAAGGCCATGTAGTCTGAAGACCTGTCGAAAGAATAACTCAGCTACTTGCAATGTTGAATACTCAATTGGTATTGCAAAGAAGTGAGCATACTTCGTTAACCTGTCAACAACTACATAGATACAATCCTTTCCCTGCACCTTTGGAAGTCCTGTAATAAAATCCATTGAAATACTCTCCCACTTATGTTCTGGAATTGGTAGTGGTTGGAGTAATCCCGCTGGAAAAGTACGTTCTGAATTGTTCTGCTGACAAGTCAAACACTCCCTGACATACTGTAGAACATCTTCTTTCAAACCCTTCCAAGTGAATCTTTCCTTAATTTTCTTATAGGTCTTGAAATAGCCAGGGTGTCCTGCAAGTGGATTATCATGGTATGTTTTCAAAATCTGCTGCTTGAGATCCGATTCAGGAGTTAGGAAAATTCTATCTTTATAATAGATGATGTCATCAACCACCTTATACCTACCATCCTGAATGATTCCATCCATGATCTCACAACCAAACTTTGATTTGGAGTACTCAACTAGAAGCTGAGACATCCAATCAACTGAAACTTCACTCAGGGCACAAATGGCAGGTTTCCTAGACAAGGCATCTGCTACCACATTCTTCTTACCTTTAACATATTCAATGTCAAAGTCATACGCATGTATCTTAGTAACCCACTTTTGTTGTCTTTCATTTAGATCCTTTTGCCCTAGGAAGTACTTCAAACTGTTGTGATCTGTCCTGACCACAAACTTCGCTCCAACTAGATACTGGCGGAACTTAGCCAAAGCATGCATGATTGCCAGCATCTCCTTGTCATAAGTTGAGTACAATCTCTCTATGTCCTTCAGTTTTCTACTTTCAAATGCAATCGAATGATGTTCCTGCATCAAAACGGCTCCAGAAGCATCACATTCCAAGACAAAAGACTTAGTAAAATCTGGCAAAGCCAGCACTGGTGTTGTACTCATTACTACTTTCAATCTGTCAAATGCAGCTTGAGCTTCCGTTGACCAAATGAAAGCACCTTTCTTTGTCAAATTCGTCAAGGGTGCAGAGAGTTGCGAGAATCCCCTAACAAATCTTCTGTAATAGCTGCAGAGGCCAAGGAAACCTCTCAATTCAGAGACATTCCTGGGTACTAGCCAATTGCGAATGGCTTCAATCTTCTCTTCTTGAATTTTCACGCCGTTAGCTCCAATCACATGACCCAGGTATAGTGTCTCCTTTAGTCCAAAGTCACACTTAGACATCTTTGCATACAAAGATTGTTTGTCCATGATGCTCAAAACTTCGTCCAAGTGTTGGAGATGTTCTTCCCATGTCTTGCTATATATCAAAATGTCGTCGAAGAAAACCAACAGGTACTTCCTCAACTGCTTGTTGAAAACATGATTCATGCAGGACTGGAAAGTAGCTGGAGCATTGGTCAACCCAAAAGGCATCACCAAAAATTCATAGTGACCATAATGGCATCTAAATGCGGTTTTCGAAACATCTTACTCGAACACGTATCTGATGATATCCAGATCGAAGATCTATCTTGGAGAAGTAGATTGCTCCATGCAACTCATCTAGTAGTTCATCAATCCTAGGTATGGGATACCTATTCTTGATAGTCTTTTGGTTCAACACTCAATAATCAATGCACATTCGCATTGTTCCATCCTTCTTCACAAGCACTACTAATGATGCAAATGGACTAGAAGATGGCCTAATGTGCCCCATCTCGATCAACTCTCTGATCGTCTTCTCAATCTCAATTTTGAAATGCCTGGGATGCCTGTAGGGTGCAATATTGATGCGTTTGGTCCCATCCTCCAACTCAATCACATGTTCAAAACCCCTGTCCGGTGGTCTGCCTGGAGGTATATCACCAAACACTTTGCTATGTTTTTCTATCACAGCTTTGAGATCCTCATGATAAGGCTCTTCAATAGAGAGAACCTGGTTGTCCTTGATGCAAACTTGTGTTGCCCATTCAATGTCATTATGCCTGATCAAAGATTCCATACGCTTGGCTGAAACAACTCTAGGATTTCCATCAGACAATGACCTCAGTTTGATCTTTCTTCCCTCATGTGTGAATTCAAGTTCCATTGTCTAGAAATTCCGGACAAATGATCCAAGAGATTGCAACCACTGTACTCCAAGTACAATATCAATTTGCCAAAGTCCTACTACATAGAAGTCATCTTGCAGAGTGTAGTCACTACCCATTTGTATTTGAAGTTGAGTGACTCTCCGTGTGCAACTCATGATGAATCCATCGGCAACTGCTACCTTGAATCCTTCAAAATCTTCAACTGTTAGACCTCGCTTAGCAACTAACCCTTCATCAATGAAGTTATGAGTAGTGCCACTATCAATTAGACATGTGACTCTTTGCCCCTTCACAACCCCTCTTATGCGAAGGCATGATACTTGGGAACTCCTGAGAGCGTAGCAATTGTCATCTTATCATGTGATCCTCCTGAGGCTATGTCAAGAGTTGCTTGTTCATAAACTTCTTCATCGTGAACTGACTCTTCATCACTTTGCGACTCCACTTCACTTCCATCATCTAATATTACCTCAATCAAATGGGCTTTACCTTTGCCAAGGCACCTCTGTCCTGGTTCCCAAGGTTGTTTACATGAGAAGCAAAGTTTCTTCCTTCTTAGTTCATCTCTTTCCGCTGCAAATGTATCTTGAGTCTTCCTTTGAGGAAATGAGGGTTTCCTTTGAGTGGAACTAACGCCTTTATAGAACTTCCTCTTAGGATGGTATGCGGGAGTAGTATCAAGATAAAGAGCAAAGTCAATTGTTTCTTCCAAGTTAGCCGGTCTATGCACTTTCACCAACGGCCTAACTTGATTGTTCAATCCCTCAATGAACAACATTGTGATTCTTTGGTCAGTCATGTCAGGTACCATCACTGGTATCTTCTGGAACCCATTCACATACTGCTCAACCCTTCCTTCTTGATTGAGTTGGGTGAGTTCGCGATAGTATACTTCAATGTCTTTTCTATCGAACCTTTGAATCAACTTGCTTACAAACTCATCATAGGTATTGATCCTGTCATGATGTTGAGACTAGGCTATGATGCCACCATTCATAAGTTAATCCTTCTAGGTGCATTGTAGCGAAGTGAATCACCTTCTTCTCCAACATAGGCTTGAGTTAGAGATAAGTATCTAACTTGTTCACCCAAGCTCTCGCACTGATTTTACCACTTCCATCAAAGGTAGGAATAGGAACTCGATTCAAGGCTTCTTTATACTCCTTTGTATCATCATCCCTTATAGGACGATAGCCTCTAGCTCTACCACGCCTGTCCCTATCTTCGCTCTTCTGTCGGCAGTATTCATTGGAAGTCATCATATCCCGAACACGATCTGGTAATCTGGCATAGAGATCTGCAAAGAATGCTACTTCATTTTCAAAGTTATTCTGCTCTTCCTCATCAAACTCTTCATCATTTTCATTGTCTTGTTCAGGTGGTGGTGGAAGGAAAGTAGGTCTTATAGGCCTATCAACTGTAGGAGTCCGTGTGCGAACTCTTCTGCCTGTTGCACTAGCAGCAGCATCATCATCAGGTCGCTCTTGTCTAGCTGCTTCACCTTGTTGACCTCCTACTCCTTGATTCATGTTCTGAAGGGACCGTAGAACTTGTTGCAATATCTGTGTTGTCTATTGTTGTCCATCAACAATGTTCCTGAACATCTCCCTTGCTTCACGTTCATTATCACCAGGTGGACTTCTACTTCTTCTTTTACCCATGTCAAACTGTCTAGCTGCAATTGCTCCTAAAAGAGTATCCTATTGTGGGTAAGGATGAGTCCACTGGAACTGCCTTCTTTGTTCACGCGCAATGTATCTCCTTGTTCTATCAATTTGTTGATCACCTTCTTGCATGAAAACCCCAAAGGTTGGCAGGATCCAAGCTCTGATACCACTGTAACATACCCAACTATACTTAACTAAAAATTTTCTTACTTGGACAAATTTACTTGCCCTTAACTCTACTTAACATCATTCATGAAAGATAACAATGACAATTTGCATGAATTAACTTGAAGTTGTGCACTTGTATTATTACTTGATTCAAATCAATACAATTGCCTTATTACAATAGATGATGCCCTCAAAGGCATGAATATACAATCTTATTCAATTGATTACAAAGAAAGGCCTCGAAGCCTAGATATATACAATGACTTCACACATGAACAACTTCTCTTGAACACAATGATGTCAACTGTATGTCAACACCTCACAACTTGACAAGGAAGCACCACCTTATCACTATTGAGGGAGCATCACCCCAACTACTTGAAACTCGCAGGCCTCAAGATCACAAGCATAAAGCTTTGCAGAGAGAAAATTTGCCAAAGATAAGATATCCAAATGAGAGGTGTTCTCCTCCTTTAATAGTGCCCTCAAAGCAATCAAGGCACGTTTTCTAAGAAGCATATCCAAGGAGAATATTCCATCTGACAACCTTACCCAATGAACTGGAACGGATCCCAATGTCATCCTGTCGACCAATGAGAGTCCAGGGGGTTATAACTACCTTATCATCTGTCTAGGCACCAAGTTGAGATGTCTGGGACATGAAAGTGCGCCCTGCTTGTTCTAGGCGCCAGTTGAGGAGGTTGCATCATGAGATTGCACCTAACTTGGAAAGAGCTTTCCAATGTTGTCAATTTGATCCAGAAGAGTGCCTTGACGCTCAACTCATTCAATCTTCCTGAGGCGCTCATTGGAGTTGATCAAGGCGCCACTTGAGGTTAGGCGCTAGATGAGGAATGTAATGCCCAAGAAGTGCGCCTCACTTCTTATCCTACTCCGGAAGGTGTATCCGACACTTGATCTATGCAATCTCACTCCTTTGATGCTGCCCGGAGAAATCTACATCTTGGGCACATTCTCTAGAGTATCCAAAGTGATCTTCAAATCAAGGTGCCAAAAATGGAAGTGTTTCATCAAAATGTGCGCCTCACATAGACTTCATTCCTAGGCGCCAGAATTGAGGAGTTTTGACGAAACATGCGCCTAGGCTAGGAGTTTCCCTCTTCAACTTTGATTGTTCATCCAAGTGACTTCTCCTAACTTCAAAGTCTTCAATCTATCAATCATCCATGCTAGGCACTCCAATGGAGGATTCTTGGCCCAATATGCGCCTAGGTATCAAGACATCATTACTTAACAATCCCAACTTTCCACTTGATCTCCTTGAGAATGAGGTTCACTTGAAGAAATTCCTTACTCATTCGATGATCCGAACAACCAATCTCAGATCAAGGCGCCCATTTGAAGTGTTTGAACTTGGATTGGCGCCTCATGAAGGTTAGGCGCACTCTGGGGGTTGTGAGAACAAGAAAGTGCGCCTAGCTCAATTAGGCTCTTTCAATGACCCCGAACACATGTTTGGTGAATGATCAAGTACAAATGATGCTCAATTGGTTAATAGATGACTTCATCTTCTTGATTCTTGCCTTCAAAATCAAAGGCGCTCATCTGGTGAGTTCAACATGAAATTTGCGCCCTAGGTAAATTATACCTTCTTCTGACTTTCATCATCACCTTAATACTTCCTGGGTGATCACTCAATGTTTCCTCTAGCAAGTGCCTTGATGAATGAGGCCAAAACAAGTTGATGTTCATGCTAGGCGCAATTTTGACGTCGAACTGCAAGAATTAGCGCCTTGTATTAAACCTTCCAATTAGGCGCCAAAATTGATAGTTCTGGACTAAATATGCGCCTTGCACATGACTTAGAGGATTATGACTTGAAAATCCTTGATTTTACCTGCAAAACTGCACAAAGAGTTAGTCAAAACCCAAATTCATTCCCTCATCATTAGAATTAGCCTCCGGGAATGAGGAATAGGCTAATCCATTGTTCACTTGATGATCAAGCCGGAAATGGGGACATTACAGATTAGAGGCTTAAGGAATATTGTCAAACACTTCGCGTACAATCTCTATGCTTGTTGTTTATGAGTTTCAGTCTGATTATGCTTGCTTGGAATGATGTCAAAGGTAATCTAAAAGCTTGCAATTGATTACTACTATGTCTAAGCAAAGAACTAAATGCATATGCAATTGTCTTTTGGCTTTTCAAATGCATACATATGAATTCTATATGAAAAATGTGCACCTACAGCCAATTGGCATTTTGTCAAACACTTGGCATGCATACTATTATGCTAATCATGAAGGATATAAATATGCACATTACATCAAATATATGGCCTGCAACTTATCACTCTTTTATTGAGATATATTGTCTAATACAATGCTGATATGAATGGCCAAGACTCTTGGCTTTACAATTTTATGCAACTCCTAAAATCTGAGTACAAATGGCAGCCATTAACATTATTCTATATGCATATACATGAAGCAAATAACATGAGGAACCTGATTTTGAAGCAAAGAATGAATAGCAAATGGCGTGACAATGCTTCCCAATTTTTATTAGGATTTTTGAGGACCTCCAAGCATGAAATCGCCCCTCCTTGGTGAAGTCGCACCTACCCTTGCCTGGCAATATTTTAGATAAACAAATGCAACAATAAAACTCCACTTTATGGCACCTAAAATGATCGGTAGGATCAAAGGATCAAAATGCAACAATGCCCAGAACCATAGGATGCTTCAATGATGAGATATGAACAAAAATGTCTTGTCAATGGCGCCCTTGCTGTAGTATATCAGTCCTCAGAATTAATTAATTGCAGCCTTGAAACACCTCTAAACTGGTATAGAAATGATTGTCTTCACAAGAAGAATTGATCCCTCAAATACCCAAAATGAAAGGGTGTCTAGATAAGCCTCCAACAATGAAAATCTAAGAACTCCATTGCTGGTTACTGTAGTGAGTACTGTAGCAGCCAGCAATAAATATATTCCAAAATGAATCCTCAAAACCCTTTGGTGCAGAGGCACCTACCTGACAGCTGGTCTTGATAAGGCAGTTAGTAGTTTAAGTCTTGTTTGTGTTTCCAAGAAGGTCTGTTAAGACCAATTGCATGTAATAAGGTCATGCTGATCATGATAAGATCATGCTGACCGGGCTTTTGCTATTTTTAGTTAGTTGGTTATAACAGCTGTCATGATGTATGTTCGGTTGGATCTCCCAGCCGCTTGGAGAATTCCCAGCCGCTTGGAAGTCGGGTCAGTAGTACTCGTAGGCAAATCTTTATAAGCATGAGATCGGTTGATTGTAGATCATCGATCGGCAGTCTAGTATTGCATTAAGCAAAGGAGGTTGAGTGTTCTGTGTGAGGAACATCATATTGTATTGCATCTTTGAATCAATAAAGATCCTGTTTCGTTTTCTGTTTGATCTCCTTCCTGTAATCGATTTGCTGGTTTGGGAGGTTTCGAGAGGACCGGATAAATTATATCATGATGCTGTTGCTTGTGTCGTCGGCTAGCGGAGCATCGAAGGAAAGGTGCTGAAGGAGATCGTCATCAGGATATTTGGAGCAACCGGATATTTGGATATCCTGCTGACGAAGGTAGTGTCGGAGATCATGATGATGACGCTAGAGTTCGGCGCCCGATGAACAGTGCAACCGGAGGATGTTTGCGCCCGCTGAATATCATGATGATGATAGGCGACTGGCGGAGGAGGTGAACAGTAGTCGGCAGGAGGATGATTGCGATCGTCCGAAATATGATGATGCTGACTGTGTAACGCGAAGCATGATGATGCTGTTGGTAGTTTTAGGGAATATGATGATGATGGCGAAGATGATGATGATGAGGTTGGTCTGCAGACATCCATGCTATATGCGAAGGTTATAGTGTGGATGCCTCTGCATCATAGTGGTATCAGAGCAAAGGTTAGGATCTTCTGGAAAGGATAAGCAGGATGTCAGACGAAGAAGGAACATCTGAGGTTCCAGCAAGGATGACCAACGCTGAGTTGGCAGTTCTGGTGAAGAAACAGATTGCAGAAAGCAAGGCCGTGAAGGCTCAGAATCAGGAGTTGAAAGATGAGTTAGCAAAGTTGAGGAGCAGAGTAGGTTCTGGTAGAGAAGATGATAGGGAAGAAGAAGAGATCCCTAATTGGAGCGAGGAGGTCGTTCCTGCAGACCAGAGGCCACTGTTGAACGCCCTCAAGGCCATGGAGAGGAGAACCATGGATGTGAAGCTGGATTTGCCAGTGTTTACAGGTAAGATGGACCCTGATTCAGTGATGGAATGGATAGACTGTTTGAACAATTTCTTTGTGACAGAGGAGATACCAGAACAACAGAGAGTGAAGATAGCACAGTCAAAGATGAAAGAAGCTGCCTTGACATGGTGGAACTTTGTTCAGGATGACAGGGTGCAGGAAGGAAAACGTAGAGTTGCCACATGGAAGAAGATGATGGAATTGGTAAAGGAAGCTTATATTCCATTGGATTACAGTATCCAGTTACACAAGAGGAAGCAAAACCTGAAGCAGAAGGAGCTAGATGTCAGCTCATATACAGAAGAGTTCATGAAACTCTGTATGAAGACAAAGGTGAAAGAAAGTGAAGAAGAGAAGGTAGCCAGATACCTTAATGGATTGAAGTTTAATATTCAGGATGATCTAAGTCTGCATAATCCAGATACAGTGCAGAAATGTTTCCAGTTGGCATTAAAAGTGGAAGAAAAGTTGAAGAGAAAACAAGAACAAAATAATAGAGGAAGAGGATCAGCCCATAAGACAAGGCAAACCAATGAGAGTCAAGAAGACACTGGTAAAGGACAGGGACAGTCTGATTTCAGAGGTGGATGGAAAGGTAATAAAGGAAGATTTGGAGGTGGTAGAGGTTCTACTACATTTTCAGGGAAATGTTACACCTGTGGTGAGTTTGGTCATCCATCTTTCAAATGTCCAGAAAACAAAGGTTCATCATCCAGAAATGATAGAACAAGTGACAAGAGAGTACAACTTGTGCAAGAAGAGAAAGAAGAGAAAAGTGTGCAGAGTCCAAACATTTATCAAAAGGATCAGGAGGCTGATAATGTTGGATATCCAGAGAGTGGAGAATCATTGATGCTAAGGAGAATTAGTTTGCAGGCATCAAAGGATATGATGCAAAGAAGAGCTCTTTTCAAAACCACATGTAAGAGTAAAAGTAAAGTATGTAAGGTTGTCATTGATACTGGTTCAACAGACAACATGGTATCTCAGGAGATGGTGGATAAACTGCATTTGGAAAGGATTCCACATCCACACCCTTACAAGGCATCTTGGGTGAGTGATAGACATTCATTTTTTGTCTCTGAACAGGCATATGTGGATTTCCAGATTGGAGCATATCAGGATAGAATTTTGTGTGATATTTTGCCCATGGAATGTTGTCACCTACTGTTGGGTAGACCATGGCAATTTGATAGGAGGGTACTGTATGATGGGTATGCTAATACCTACACCATCCAGAAAGATGGAAAGACTATTAAGTTGATGCCATTACGGGAAGCAGCTGTAGCACAGAAGGCAGCCAAAGTCATTTTAATGGGAAAGAAGGAATTTGTGCAGATGCCTAGAGGAGCAGGCATAAAGGCAGTTGAAGACACTGCAAGGAAAGAAGTTGTTCAAGACAACAAGCTGAAGACAGTTTCAGTTGTGACTGACAGGGGTCAGCAGCAGGTTCAGAAACAGGTTTGCAAACAGCAACCAGTTGAAAGGAATGACAAGGATGTTGTCATAGTTGGGACTATTGCTTGTCCTATAAAGATTGACAGGAAGATAGAGTTGAAAATTTCAGAAGTTCAAGAGGCAGTTCAGCAAGAGGTTCTGGTCAGGCAACCTGACAAACACAAGGTATGTGAGAGGAAAGCCTACATTGACAGGCATGAGGATTTACTTGCCAGAAAGCAAGTTACAGTTCAGAAGTCTTGGAGCAGCCAAGAGACAGCAGCAGACAAAGCTGGAACAGGGCAGAACATTACACAGGCAAAGTGTAGAGGTGGAAGACTTCCATATCCTAACTCATGGGACATGAGTTATTTTCTTTTGGGGAGTATGGTGCAGAGGCACCTACCTGACAGCTGGTCTTGATAAGGCAGTTAGTATTTTAGGTCTTGTTTGTGTTTCCAAGAAGGTCTGTTAAGACCAATTGCATGTAATAAGGTCATGCTGATCATGATAAGATCATGCTGACCGGGCTTTTGCTATTTTTAGTTAGTTGGTTATAACAGCTGTCATGATGTATGTTCGGTTGGATCTCCCAGCCGCTTGGAGAATTCCCAGCCGCTTGGAAGTCGGGTCAGTAGTACTCGTAGGCAAATCTTTATAAGCATGAGATCGGTTGATTGTAGATCATCGATCGGCAGTCTAGTATTGCATTAAGCAAAGGAGGTTGAGTGTTCTGTGTGAGGAACATCATATTGTATTGCATCTTTGAATCAATAAAGATCCTGTTTCGTTTTCTGTTTGATCTCCTTCCTGTAATCGATTTGCTGGTTTGGGAGGTTTCGAGAGGACCGGATAAATTATATCATGATGCTGTTGCTTGTGTCGTCGGCTAGCGGAGCATCGAAGGAAAGGTGCTGAAGGAGATCGTCATCAGGATATTTGGAGCAACCGGATATTTGGATATCCTGCTGACGAAGGTAGTGTCGGAGATCATGATGATGACGCTAGAGTTCGGCGCCCGATGAACAGTGCAACCGGAGAATGTTTGCGCCCGCTGAATATCATGATGATGATAGGCGACTGGCGGAGGAGGTGAACAGTAGTCGGCAGGAGGATGATTGCGATCGTCCGAAATATGATGATGTTGACTGTGTAACGCAAAGCATGATGATGCTGTTGGTAGTTTTAGGGAATATGATGATGATGGCGAAGATGATGATGATGAGGTTGGTCTGCAGACATCCATGCTATATGCGAAGGTTATAGTGTGGATGCCTCTGCATCACCCTTATAATTTGCAAGTAGATATGCATCAAACCCTTGTATTCTTTGTATTTCTTCTCCAATTTAAGCACAGATTGGACTCCGAGATGAAGCCCACACTTTAGCAATAATCTCAGCTGATAGTTTCACAGCCTCAAAATTGCATAACCAATGAGAGTTTTCATTCCCAATGGCTAGAAATGGCAGAAACCCTAGCCGGCTTCCTCATTAAACAGCAACATCAAAGCAAATATCAATTCCTGAATGAAATGAAGCTTGGCTTGAGCTTCTTTTGTACTTTTTCAATCCATCTCCAAGAAGCTTCTAGAACAATAACAATATTATTTTAAAATGATATAATATTTGCACTTTAGAAATATTAAATAATCTCCTTGATATTGGCGTCTCAACAATTAATTATAGAATGGCCCCCTTTTAATGACTAAAGACCCCTCAAGTCATAAAGTGCAAATATAACGTTATATTATAACATAAAAATATTAATTATTATTAAAGTGGCCTTTAATAATAATTAAACATCATAACTTAGGCAAAACACCTTATTTCTCCAAGCCAACTGAATACCGGAATCAACACTGCCAAATATCCCACTCAGGTGCCCTGCTATAATAGTAACCATGATTGAATGACTTACTATAAATAGTGTTGTGACGTTTTCACACATCACCCCATTGCAAATGATGACCCCCTTTTTTCTTGTTTTCGCCGTCGTTTTTGCTTTGATCTTGCAGTTTCTTGCTCGAATCCATGAAGCTAAGAAAGAATGTCCAAGCAGTCAACTCACAGGGAACATTAGGAATGCTTGAAATAGTGAATTTCCCTGAGGATAAGTGAAACCCTGACTATCATTCCTCGATCAAAATTGACCAATCCATGGCATAGGTCCATCATTCCATAGGAAAGGTCCAAGTCCTGCACCCTCAGCATAAGACTCCTTGACGAATAAGAAGTTCCTTATCCAAGAATCCTGTTCTGAAAAATTCTTGTCCTGAATCCCGTTCCAAGGTCTATCCGGATTCTTGTTCCACAGTTTCAATCCATGTTTCAAACTTCAGAGTCTGGAGGTCCTTGTTCGCAATCCCATTCTGGTGGTCTTTGTCCTAAGTCCCTGTCTAGTGCCCTACTCCAAAACCCGCCATGATTTCTGTTCCAAAGTTCTAAATCCAGAGTCCAGGGTGCACCAAGGGCTTGTCATTCCTTGCCGAAACTCATCGATCCCTGACTTGAAGTAATGGAAAATTCCAAAGATGACTACAGGAGTTCCATGATAAAAGAGGCAGTTCCTCGTTCCAAGGTATAAATCCTCGTTCAAATGTCAAGAAGCTTCATCCAGAGTGAATAGAAATTCCACAGTTCAAGGCAGGAAAACCCAAGATCCTCAGGAAGGAATCCCTGAACTGGATATTCCTTGACAGGAAGGAATTCCTGAACTGGATTTTCCTTGACAGGAACATTCCTGAACTGAACATTCCTTGACCCACTCCAAAAGGGCGACCTTCTACCTTGCAAGAGTTCCGGACAAGAAAATTCCTTCACTTAGTGAAATTTGCAAAACAAGGAATTCAAGGATCATTCCATTCCAAGACCCACCCTGAAGCTGCGACTTTTTGCCTTGGAGGAATTCTTGACAGAGGAAATTACCTAACCATCAGGAAAATGCAACAAAGTGGAAAATCCTGTTCCTACAGGAATTTGCGCCCTAGGAAATTCCTCCTTGACTGTCTGGATTTTGCGACCTGGAAAATTCTTCCCTGACCAGGTGGACTTTGCGCTCCTGGTCAGGCATCCAGTTCAGCCTGGAAAGTGCGACCTGGACAGAGGGAATCTTGTTGGTACTGAAATGTGCGACCTAGGAAATTCCTCCTTGACTATCTGAAAAATTCACCATGAAAATGGGAGATTCCTTGAGGGGATGGAAGAAATGAAAACTTCGTATTTCGCTATGAAGATGGGAGATTCCTTGAGGGGATGGAAGAAACGAAACTCCGTGTTCACTATGAAGATGGGAAATTCCTTGAGGGGATGGAAGAAACGAAACTCCATGTTCACTATGAAGATGGGAGATTCCTTGAGGGGATGGAAGAAACGAAACCTCCGTAAGTCAGCGAAAGTTCACGTTCTGCAAATTTCACCGCGAAGAGGGAAGATTCCTTGGGGATGGAAGAAACGAAAACTCCAAGCCCCAAATCTTGTGTCAATGATCAAACCTCCGATGAAACAAACTAAAATTCACCCTTTGCCAAAATTAAACCAAAGGAAAAGGATAAGTCCTTAACTAAAATTTCTGAAAACTGAACATGCAGGGTCAAAGTCGCAAAATCCACCTCCTGTGGAAATGTGCGCTCCTGGACAGTTTTTGTCCAAGGCGCAAAATCCTAGGGCGCAAAATCCTGCACTTGAAGGAATGTGCGCTCCTGGACAGTTTTTGTCCAAGGAGGGAATTTGCGCCCCTAGACAAGATCCTCCCGTTCACCCACAGCTGATGCCTGACCAAAACAAAACAATGACCTTCATAAAATCCTGCAGGAAAGATATCCAGGACTTAGCCAAATTTCAACAAAAAGTTCCAAAATCACTCCAAGGGAAGAAATCCCCGACCGGAAGAAATCCCCGACTGGAAGAAATCCAAGACATCAAAAAATCCCCGACATCAGGAAATCCCCGACATTGGAAAATCCCCGACAGGTGAAAATCCCCAACCACCTGGAAATTACTCCCTGACCTGGAAATTCCTCCTGTCCATGCCTGGTAACCCTAGAATGAAGGAGAAGTTAGTCCAAGTGTGAAGGATACCAGAAAGTGAAGAAAATCCGTTGTTTATTCAGGAATTCATAAGCTACTTTGATCAATTATACAAGTTTAGTTCCTGTTTTATCTTTTGATTGCATTGCATTTAAGGACCTTGTTCATCATGACTACTCGAGGTTTCCCTTGTTTCGCAGGAATCCAGGACGAGGATGGGCTTCCATGAAGCCGGGGCTCAAGGATGATCAAGGACTATCTCAAGCATCATGGAGTTCCAATACCGGAGAGGAGGACTACTTCCAACACCAGACGAGGAGACTGCATGTGAATTCCACAAGAAGAAAAGAGAAAATACACTCCAAGTCCAATATCAGGGATTCCAGTTCCGGACTAAAGGATCAATCCTTGGAAAACCAAGAACAAGAGTACAGTTCACCATCCATCAGGAAGAACGGGAATCCACGCCAAGGATGGGGATTTCCAACCCAAGAATCCAGGACAAGGAATTCTATTCCACGATAGGGAATTCCAACTCAAGAAGGAATTCCATTCCAGGACCCTAAGGAAAGTGCGCCCTTGGTCAAGGAAGGATTCCTCCACATGAAAATCCTGTTCACCCTGGAATCTGCGCTCAGGATAAAGGATTCCACGACACCATGGAATTTGCGACCAAGGAGCAGGACAAACAGATAGTTGACTGGTCTCACCTACCTACCAAGCAGCTTAGTCAACCAGGACAGATGGCAGCTTTTCCTAGGACAGGTGGCAGCATCCCATAGGGCCTATGACATGTTCATCCCTATCTCTTTAGGGTTTGCACGAATTTCGAGGAGATCTGATCTCCTCACCTCCTCTTTGTATTTTGCTTGCCTATATAAGGGCTGAGGGGCCTCATTTGAAGGGGTCTTCTTTCTTCTCTCATTTTTCATGCTCTTAGAGCAAGTAGTTAGTTAGTTGTTCCTTTCTGTTGCACTCCATTTCTGGAGCAAAGGAACTTTGAAGAATCAGCAAGATTGTTGTAAGACATTCCCAAATCAATATATGGACAGTGAAGATTGGTGTTCTTGATATTATTTAGATTGTGGCATGGTTTTCTGACTTCTTCGAAGCAAATCATAAGCTTCAAGATCTAAGTTGTTTCATTTCTATTTTCTTTCAAAGCTTTTCATTAGTTAGAATGATGGAGATTATTACTGTTGAATGGTTGAATCTGTTTGTTCATACCATTGGTGATCTGTGGCTTGCAAATCACCGTGCACGGTTAGCCTGAACTAATTACAAGTCTAACTTCGGTTGTTTTGCATGTTTCAGTTCCATGTCCCTTGCAGGAGCAGTCTGAAAATCCCTACTCCCCCTCAGAAGATAGCACCATCCCTGCCTAGCTGTTGTCTCATGACGAGGCAGAGGACCGGTTCCAGTTTCCATCTTCAACAACAGTCATTTCCATTGATTAGATTCCTGAACCCTTACCCCATCTTTTGCATTTTCTTTTAGATTTTCGCTAGGATTAGTTTTCCAAAGCCTCATTGCCAAATCATCCGCCTCTTCAAGAGTGGAACTTAGGAATTCCAAGTTGTCCATTTGTGAAGGAATTCCATTCACCCACAAGTCCGAGTCCCGGGAGAGAATTCCATGTCCATGAAGGAGTAATCCCACGTAAGTCCCCCTCGTGATTACCAGCAAATCACATCATTCCACTGAGTCTATCCCACACCAGTCAAGACCTGACACAAAAGGAACCTTGGAGCAGTCTCATTCAATCACATAGTTCAGCGTCTGAGAAGCTTTATTCAAGAGAGGATAGGATACTCAGTATTTTATTCTAATGTTTGTTGCAGTCACAACAACCTCATCAACAAATAGTAAGAATGAGAAAATGAGTTCTGAAACCTCTGCAAAGGCCAAGCCTGAACCTCATTGAACCCTGGAGAAGAAACCACACTGATATCCGCCCAACAGGGCCCTCTAACCACCTGTGTTAGCTTACGAGGGCCAGGAATAGGCTAAACCACCCAAAAACCACATGTGCCTAAAATGGGGAGATTACAAGCTAATCGCACATGGACATCCTTGGTCGATCGTGAGTGCAAGGAACATGAGATCGATTCATTATGACAGTCGTCAACTTAGAACAAAGGTAGCTATAGGAATAAACGATTAATATTAAATATGTGTTATAGGTGGTCATCCAAACACAAGAGAGACAAGCGCCACACAGGGACAAAGTGATAAAAGACAAACGAACGATTACACTAATGATTATTGGCTGCCGACTCTAACACGAGGCATGGGTCATGGCTTGAAAAGAAGCATCTCAACCAAAGGGTCGTGCCCGACCAAGAATCAAGGAATAATAATAGACGTTTGATTGACGAATCAAAGGATGTAATAATAGGCCTTCGATTTAAATATCGAAGGAATAATAATGGGCCTTGGTTGATGAATCAAGGAATGATAATGGACCTTCGATTGACGAATCGAAGGAATAATGATGGATCTTTGGTTTAATAACCAAAGGAATAATAATAGGACCCATGATAGTTGGTATGACATTGCCTCCTAATGAGTCATCTCTCATAAGGTGGAAGGTATGATTAACAATAGGCCTAAGGTTATCTCACCCAAGGGACATTATGAATTATGGACAATGGACTTGTGAAATAGAAAAAACGCATACAGTTGTGATTTTGAAGCAATTACATATTGTTGATGCTTAGAATTGCGTTGTTTCCAACACCAACATGGGAAACTCTGAGACGTGGGAATGTTCCTCAGAGTAACCTCCAGATTTTAAAGAAGTTGGCTCTTCTTTCAAATGTATTTCGGAAAAAGGATAGAAGTAAAGCAGAACCACAAATGCAATGAAGGGAAATTTAATTATGGCGATGCGCCTGAATATGATTTGCTCCTTATCACTAACCACAATGAAACTACTTTTAGGATTTAGTTACATTAAAGAGCAAACAATGCATGATCAATGTAAAAGATGAAAGTAAATAGAAACAAAGGCTCACAACTTGAAAGATTTTTGTAATGACACAGAAAATATCAGCAAAGGCACAGAACTCTGTCTTTTATTAATTATCCAATCACATAAAAGGCACAAAATCATGCACAGTTATACAAACTCTCTGAATCAAGAAAACAGAACAAAGGCAAATGATATTACTGGCCACAACACAAAATCTTCCAAAACTCTTCTTAACTCTGGTGATGCAGAAAAATCTCTATATCTCCTATGTTATATATTTAAAACTGCGATCCGAACCCATATTTATAGCATAGAACTGGCTCAAAGATTGCCCGCACGATCAAATCTCAACGGCCTAACCGAACTGGGACTTAACTGGAAGTGTCTGACAGAAAATATATTTCGGATCTGAAACGGTTAGCCACTCTGCAAGTTCATTGACTGAAACAGATACATGTAACTCCACTTACTTTGAATCAGGTAGGAACGCATGGCAGTTTCTGATAGTCTTTGCGACTATAAACCCTTGGGACAGCTGGCATTCATACACGCCCCTTTCTTGAAACTCCATCTTTCCAGAACAATAGGAAACTAACACATGGCATTCTCCGCATGACTTACTTGATAAACTGTTTCATTACTCAGGGGACACCGAAAAACGACACTTGGCAGCGTCTGCGGCCCCTGCAAAAGATACGTGGCGATTTCCGCTTTACTTAGAGTCTTTACTGTGGCTTTATATTAGGAGTGCTCGAGCTTTGCCATCTGTCACGGTCCGCTGCCTCGAGCCTTTAATCACTTACCAAAAATGGGACCCACCATACCTCTCGACCGAGCAACTTCAAAAAGAAATAGGGATAGGTGGCGCCTTCCGCAGATCTTTGTGAAACATAATAGAAACAATTAAGACTTATAAGGTTCACACGGATGGTGACACATGTCGCGCTCCGCTGAAACTTTAGAAACATTAACGGGGCCCACCATACCTCTTACTTGGCGATGAAACAAAAAGGGAACCCGCGGATGTCAACACTTGGTGCACTCCACAGAAACTATATGGGACACGCGGCACCTCCCGTGTAACTTTAAGAAACTTTTAAGAAATTTTCCGCATCTGCCACTTGGCGCCTTCCGCGCTCACTGAAGCTTTAAAAAGGGACCCGCCACATTATGAGAAACATTAAAGGGACGATTGAAACTTATAAGAAACTGAAACGGATGCCGACAGTTGGCGGTCTCCGCCTTAATGCAAAGGACACGTGGCACTCTCCACACCACTTTGAGAAACTTTATAATGTGTCCCGGTGCTGACACTTGGCAGCTTCCGCTGAACTTTGGGACTTAGGCAAAATTTACAAAATAAAACCCGCACCCGCGCCCTATGTCAAAAACCTCACTGCCAAAACTAAAACGCAGAGACACAAAACTGGAGCTCGCACAACTGAAAACCAAAAAACAAAATGTAGAGTATTTTACTCTACACATATGATTATGGTTAAGTGTTAAAGAGAAATGGAATACTAATGTGCTCTTTTACAAGTTGAAATTGTTTGCAAGGTTGCGAAAATTTTGGCTTGCAAGAAGGGGACATTACAGTGTGCCCTCCATCATGCTCTTGTCAAGATGTGATAGGTAGGAAGTGTGCCCTCCATCACACTCTTGAGACTTAAGCTTGATCTTGGTAGGGTGTGCCGCCAAGGTGGACATAAGAGGTGATCGGTAGGAAGTGTGCCCTCCATCATACTCTAACTTGCTAGTATTCCTATGGGATCTATCATACGATCGGCTTGAGAATTAGTTATCTATATGTTGAACTAAATATTGTTTATGCTATATCATTAATTATGTTATGATGTATTGATTTCATTACTATATTCTAATTTATTGATCTTTAATATTGCTAATGTCCCTCTCGAGTAGTTATTCTTGTGTGCAGGTTAAGAAATCAAGAATATCCTAAAAGGGGACATTACAACTTGACTGTCTATTTTGATGGCAATCTTGAATCAAAACTGTGACTTTGATCTGCAAGCAACGACCATGACACCTAAAAACATTCACCTTCAAAACTCGACAATGTATGGCGAGAATAATAATTGCAAGTGCTTGATATGTTGAAAGCCGCAACGTGGAAGTCTTGAGAGGGACGGTAACAGAGAACAACCAGCAAAAAAGCATTGTGGAGATCTTCACAGAAACAACAAGGTGTGATTCAAAATAGCAACCGCAAAAGTGAGGGTTGGAGCAAATGATGGTTGAAGACCAAAAACAAATAAACCCTTGCTCAAGATTCAACCCACTTCAAATGACCACCACAATAGATAAACTGCAGAGATCCACCTACAGATTGTTGATAATTGATAATGGCGAGTAGTGAAATGGAGGCGACCCCTTCAAGGAAAATGCCAAACAATGTTGTGGCATCAATCCAAAAAAGTGAATGAAGAGGTCGACACTTGTAAACATTGTGAAACCACAAACTGCTCCAAATCGTGATCGCCAGAAATAAAGAACAAACACACAAATGTGTTTTCAAAAGGTCGAACAGAGACAGATTATGTGCCAAGGAGCCCGTATAGATCTGAGGGCTTTGTGTTGAGGGCTGAGGCCACCTAAACCAGGGCCGAGCCCTAAAGAAAATAACCTACACAATACAATGAAATCAACCCCAAAAATCTTGGCAGAGGTCGAATAGGCCACTAGATATGCCAAAAAATGTCACAATCGACCCAAAAATGACAATTTTTTTCCCTTTGCAAAAAAAATAGTTTTTTTACAAAAAATTTGCCCAAATTGGCCCAAAAATGCAAAATCTCCTTCAAAATTTGATTTTTCTAAAACAAATTTTGCATTTTTTTGGCAAAAAATTGGGTTAGGGGCAAAAAAATATTTTTGTTTACAATTTTGCTCATGAGATCCGTTTCGCTCCAGGACGCACCAATTTTCACCTCACCTGCGGATCCCCTCAAAATGGAGAGTGTTTGTAGCATGATTGTAATACCATATTGGAATAGCCAAGGATACTCTGCAACTTGATCTACAATCTCACAATATGGAAATCAACAATACGAGATAAGAAATAGATGATATTAATGAACCTAATTGAGCATAAACGTATATTGATCTCACTTACAAATTTACATGATGTGGATTGACAAGTGCCCCATGATGTGGCACATGCATGAAGACAAGTGTACAACCTTGGGTGACAAGTGTTGGATGACTACAAAGTGCCTTTTGGGTGAAATGGAAACTCTTCCAACCTCAAAAGGTATGCACATAAGGATTACCATACAACTAGGTAACCTCTAACCTCTAAAAGGTCGCACATTCAGTTAGATAAGATGTTGTCTAACCTCATCAACCTAAGTACACTTAAGCTATAGTGAATAGATAAATTATTCACTCTAACAAAATGAATGTTGTTTGAGCCACTTTATGGAAAAATAGGTCATATTAGTTCACTTTAGGTCATATTAGTTCACTTTAGGTCATATTAGGTTTTAAACTATGTTTTTTGTATAAAAAAATGCTTTAATCATCATATTTTTGAGTTGCGCCTACGGGTTCATGCTAAGTACACTCAAGTATAGCCCAGGTTCACCCAGGGTCCCTATGGGTTTGTCCTAAATGGACTCGCAAGGAAGCCATGGTGCTCGAGCTAAACCCTGGGCAAAACCAAGGTTGTCACGGCCCCATACCCAAACTAGACCTGCCCAATTCAGCAAGCAATAAAACAAACCCAATAACATAGTTCATGAGAAATGCATATTTATTATTTTGAATTTCTAGATTTAGATGGTTAGTATTGTTGCTCAAGGGGATGAGGTGGATGCAGATGGTATCAAAATCCAAAGATGTTAGGAAGGTGTGTTGTACACCTTGCATAAATAATATCATAATATTATTGTAATTTGTGGTCCCTCATGGAATGGGGCAACACATTGGAGAGGAATCTTGAGCTTCTCCTTGTGAGGTTGATCCTGCCACTTGGATTATCTCTTATGACATGTTGAGGGGTTATATTGAAAGAATTTACTTGAGGAGTTACAAGGAGACATTGATGGAGCATCTTTGACTAGCTAAATATAGTTGTGTATAGGGGAATGTAAAACCAATTAATTGCTGCAAAGTGGAGTGCTCCGTTTGATTAGGTTGACTCCTTGATTGTAGGGGTCAAAGGAATGTCATGGGGACATTGCATTCATGAGGTGGGGCACATGGGTTTGATCGGAGGACTTTGACCAAGATATCAAGCTCATGGTTTTGAGCATAGTTGAAAAACTCAAACTCAACAATTACTAGGCAGACCCGAAATTTTTAAAAACTCGAGACTCGACAAAAACTTGGGGAAAAACATGGCAATAACTCAGCAAATTTATTGAACATTTTAAAATGCATAATTTTTTTAAAATATTCTTCAAAAACACATTTTAGATTTACTTAAATATATTATACAAATTTGAAACTAATTTGCAAAACCTATTGAAAATCTAAAACCTTTGAAATAATTGGTATTTAAAATAAACAAAGAAACTTTAAAAGCTTTGAAAAAAATGGTGTTTTAAAAAAACTAAAAACTAAAAGCTATTGGTAGGTATTAAAAAAAATGATATTTTTGAATCATTTGGGCTACAACAACTACAATAGAACAAAAATTAAAAATTAAAAAAAAAACATGTATGCAGTCTTAGTCTAAGCCTAGCGTTGAAAAACATCCTCAAATCGTCCAAGAAATCACATTTTTTGCCCACATGCGCCATCAATGGTTTCCTACAAAAACCGCGTGAATTTTTTTGGTCAAAATTTGGGTGCATTTTCATGGTCAATGCGAGTTTTACCAATTGCGCAAGGTTTTGCCCTAAAAATCACACATTTTTCACCAAAAAAATGCCAACAAGTTTTATTACAATAATACTCTCATTTTGTAACCATTAGAATTTTTATATAGTCATACTTTGACAAGTGTCCAGAATTCTTATTTTGCATACTAAGCATCATATAAAGAAACCAATAAAAGCTTAATTTCCAGTCCCTGTGCTTATCAATAGTCCTACTAAGGTCGAGACGCTCAATACAAACAAAATGTTCATGATGCGTAGTTTATTTTCCAAATTCATATGATAGAAGCTTAAAAGCAATGCACAAGAGGGCAACAAATTATTAATGGAAAATAAACTTAATATGAACATTCATGCAAGTCAAAAATGTAATCAATAACATCCAAGAGAGAAAAGATTGTGGTACCAAGGAGCCAAGTCTTTCATATGCTTCCATCACTCTTGGATCTTCCTCATATTGATAACCAATTTCCAATATCCTTGGACCATTGACTGACCAAAGAGCTTTACGCCCTCCCTCCTGTATAACAAAATATTATAGCATGTGTCAGCATCTCACATTCATTAGACATAAGATAATTAATTTCTAGGATATAAATGTCTATAATATTGTAATGACTTGTACATTAATTATGTCTCATATACCATAATTTAATAGCTTACACAAAGTTACAACCAATGCAACTTCCTCCCACATTAATAAATAAGTGTGCACAAACATTCCAATGTTTGCCCATTTTTCCCTCATTGCCTCATTACAGCATTTGGTATTGGAAGCTTCATAATCAAAGCTTTCAAAAAAATCTCTAGGGATTCGTTATCAATCTTTGAAAATTTTGGGCAGATTCATATCACATTTCAGATCACGTAGATGTAGGAATTTGTGCAAAAAAATCAGACAAGAAGTTTGCAGGTCGACCAAGGTGCAGAGTCAACCTAGGAAAAAATAGGTTGGCCAAAAAAATAGGTCCATTAGACACCAAGAACGGCGCTAGGGTTTTGCATAAAAATAATGTTAGGGTCTTGCACAAAAAACAACTCTAAGGTTTGCACAAAAAAAGTGCTAAACTTTGTCCAGAAATGACACTAGGGCCTTGCAAAAAAATGGCACTAGGGTTTTGTACAAAAAGCATTAAGTGTTATTCAGAATTCTACAATCTAAATTTTTCAATTGCAAAATCTTTTTTTTTTCTTCTGTTGCTGCAATATCATTGTTGTTCAAAAATTGTATGCAAAAGTTCTATCAGTTATGTTGTTTACCACTGCAACATTCTGAAATTTTAAAAAACAATCCATTCAAAACCTCAATAAGAATCTTTATTTTCTAGTTGAAGCCGTATTCTTGTGTTCTCTAGTCTTTTGTCAATCATGGCTAATATACAAAATTTAGTGTTACCTAATGTAATGTCCCTTACTAGGATATTCCTGATTTTTGCATTAAAACGCCAATCCTTATTCAACATGATAATAGCTTTGTCAAAAAATATGAATTTATTATAATATTCAGATCAATAAGTCATATAGCATAATTCTGAAAATCAATCATATCTTGAATTCTTCGGAAATGCTTTCAAATCTGCTGAATCAGAGATTTTCGTCCCTAACTCAGCAGTGGCAATATCAAGGGTTTTCGTCCTTAAATTGCCAAGAGTATTCGAGGGTTTTTGTCCTTAAAACTCTTAGTCCACCTTGATCAAGATTTGGCTTTTCGTCCAAACTCGATAAGAGAAATAAGGGTTTTAGTCCTTAATCTCTCGTGTACTTGTTAGGGTTTTTGTCCTCCCTATTTGCAAGACACTTTCTCAAATTCAAGACTGATCGTTTGATGTATTGATAGATTTGTTGTTGTTGCTTGATTGATTTTGTTGATGCATATTTCTTGATGGATTGATGAGTAAATGCTTCAATGATTAATTGCTTCTTCGCTGATGTCCTTCTTATAATGAAACAAACCTCCCTTTATATCTCATACTAAGTTGCTGGTTCTGATAAGGGAGCAAATACGGGAGCTGGGTTTTGGTACATCGGTACGGCGATTTTTTTTTTTTGCTGTGGGTACGGCTGTACTATATATATATATATAATTTAATATTTATAATAATGTATAGTATTATATTATATATAAAAATACATATATAAAATTTAATATTTATAATAATGTATGACATATAATATAATATAATATATAATATATAATATAATAATATGATATATTCTATATTCTATTATATTATATATTCTATATTATATTATATAATATATAGTATTTAATAATTTATTTAATATTTAATAATATATATTATATTATATAGGAACCCGGGGTGGCAGGGCCGCTCCCAACCGGACCGGTGCCTCTGGGCAAAGAACCTGGTAACATAGATCTCATATATGAGGGAGTCACAACCTTTCACATTGGAAGGAATCACACCCCTTCTACTCTAATTGCTGCCATAAGCTTTTAATTTAATCTTAATTAAATTCTTTTATGCTAGCGTCTCTTTTATTGGCGCCACCTTTATTATTATCTACCTAAGTCTTTTTTTGGAAGCGGCTTAATTTCCTTTACTTCTGCGATTTTTTTCTCACCCCTTTGAACTCAGGCGAAGTCGGCTTGTTGTCTTAGTGGGGCATGACAGTCCACACTTCCCAAGATTGCTTGTCCTCAAGCAATTTAAATTGGGATGACCAAAAATTTCTGCTACTTCCCTAGTGGTGTCCTCCATAGGAAGATTCTTCCATTTAACCAAATATTCCGGAATAACCTTATTTCTTAATTTCTTTTCTCTCATGTCAACGATGGCCTCGGGTTCCAATATTAATTTTCCCTCATCATCAAGCGGGAGTAACTCTAGACATGGTGTGATATGTTGACCTAGCACCTTCTTGAGGCGAGATATGTAAAAGACATTATGAATTCGACTGTTTGCTGGTAACTATAATTCATAAGCAACTTCGTCCATCCTTCTTATAATCTTATAAGGCCCATAGAATCGTGGCTTTAGTTTCTCGGCACCACTTCCCTTGAGGAAGGATTGTTTATAAGGTTGCAACCTTAGGAAAACTAAGTCTCAGACTTCAAATGTTCTTTCAAATCTATGACGATCAGCATACATCTTTTATTGACTCTCAGCATGTTGCAAGTTTTCTTTGAGTGTGTTTAAAATATCCACACTTTGTTGCACCAACTCTCTTGCTCCAGGGACTCTGCTATCTGTAAGAATCAAATCTCCAAATGATATTGCCTCATAACCATATAGAGCCTTAAAGCAAGTCATTCCAATTGACATATGATGAGTAGAATTGTAGCAATGTTCCCAAAGTTGTAACCATTTGACGCATGTTGTTTGTTGCCCTATGTAACATACACCCTCGGATATGTTATTTCTGCGCCAAGTTTTTTTCTTTTCTGATTGTTTTGGTTTAGGGTTTCATGTGCATGTTTTTGCATGTAGGGTTTTTGCATTGAAATATAGAATATAAAGAATATATGGAAAACCCAGAAAATATACAATGAATTTGCATAAACGAACAATGACCAAGTTCATAAAAATAGCTAAAACTAATTACTGAGACATAGCCATAATGAAATCTTCAACTTAGTATTTTGCCGGAAATGAACCAGCTACATATGCATTGGAAAAATCACATTCATTACATCAAAATGCTGGAATCTTTGATCATGAACAATAGCAGCAATTTCTTGAAGCCAAATCGATCTCCACCATGAAGAATAGGCAGCCAATGGATGAATATTCGATCTAGAAACAGACCCACAACTCTCCCTAAAATGTACGGCCCAACTGGTGCATAGAAACAGCAATAAATAACTTCAAACCCTTCACAAAATCCTCTGTTTGTAATCAGTTGTGACTGCAGAGGCTGAACAACCAAGAAAAGGTGATAATATGCATTGAAACCCACTTCAAAAACATTGAAACCCAACGCTGGATATGATAGTGTCACGCCCATACGAAGGCAAAGCAAAAATCATCCAAGCAAGACAAAGTTTCAGAAAAAGACAAGGAACAAAGGTGCCAAGTCAGCAAAAAGGAGCCTTTTGCAAAAGATAAAATGGGCGAAGACTATGTCGGGCAGCTGAAGCAAAAGGAAATCACAGATCACAAAACCAATGGCCAGCTAAGCAAAGTCCATTGTCAATTCAGCAACCAGAATCCAATGGTGGACAACAAAAAACTAAAGTGTTCAACACTATTACAAAGCCCAATAGAGGCTAAGGAAAAAGGACAATTAGCTTCCAACAGTGAATGGCACCAGCATAAGGAATCAACACCAAAGAATTTTCAAAAATGATAAACAAAGTTTGTCACGTCAGCGACTAGAATCTAAATCCAATCTTAAAATGATCAAATAAGTCATTATTAATAAAAGACACATAGAGCAAGTCAGTCAAACAAGATTTCAATTTCTAATCAATGGGATTCGAAGATCAAGTTAGAGAATGATCCTTAGAGTGTTTAGAGTCATTAATTTCAACGAAGAATGAGCGAAAAATTGATCGGATCCATGCAAAGTGTGTAATGTCCTCTTCCTAGACGACACATAGATGAGCAGTGATTGGCCTATTACCAGGGTTCCCGTAGGTCAGCGAGTGGTTAGGGGACCTATCCAGGGGCAGTGGAGCTTTGTTGTGAGTCTTTCGAGCCTTCAGTTTGATGTTAGATGATGAATACAGGAGTTAAATTGAAAACATTAAAAGTTTGCCTTAATGTGAATAGTGAATAGTGAATAGTCACAAAATAGTGAAAAATGAATAGTAAACGTGAATAGTAAAAGTGAATAGTGAAAAATGAATAGTAAAAAGTGAAGAGTGAAAAGTGAGGA
The DNA here is from genome assembly GCA_027924645.1 of Cunninghamia lanceolata. Taxonomy (NCBI): domain Eukaryota; kingdom Viridiplantae; phylum Streptophyta; class Pinopsida; order Cupressales; family Cupressaceae; genus Cunninghamia; species Cunninghamia lanceolata. The sequence goes on from BSBN01000011.1 coordinate 3,741,689, forward strand.
GTAAAAGTGAAAATGTCCCCATCCTAGAGACCCTCAAGGTGGGCATCCCATTATGGAGAATATTTTATTGTTTTTTAAGAAGGTGGGCATCCCATTATGGAGGTGGAATATTTTATTAAGGTGGGCATCCCATTATGGAGAATATTTTATTGTTTTTTGAGAAGGTGGGCATCCCATTATGGAGGTGGAATATTTTATTAAGGTGCGCATCCCATTATGGAAGGAATATTTTATTAAGGTGGGCATCCCATTAAGGAGGAGGGAGGCTATAAAACAATGTATTGGGCTCTCTTTTGATATTCAATCATCATTTTCTAAAAACACAAATTCAGGTTTGGAGCTCTGGATAGAGTTTTCAGCAGATTGCAGCTCTTCTGAGGACGAAACCCCTTAGAGGACAGTGGATTGGACGAAAACCCAATTCATAAAATAGGAAAATCTACTCTGGGTTTCCATTTGGGCTTCATTGGACTTCATTTCAGGTTGATATTGTTGTTGGAGTGATTGCAGCAGTGGATAATCAGGGTATAATGGCAGATTGGGTCTTCTTATCAACATATATCCTCATTTCAGTACCTTTACCAACTGGCTGTTCAAAATAGGAGTCATTTTCAGTTAAATCCTAGCTGGGAATTAGAATTTCAGCAACTAAATGTTCCATAAATTAAGCGTTGGCTTTTGGGTATGTGTTTACCATATTGGGTATTCAATTATTTCATATGTATTGGGTTTAATAGTGTTATTACAGTCTGATTTAGTGGAAATCAGACCTCTGAAACCGTAATCAGATTTATGTTTAGTGAGATATAAAGCTTATTTTGGTGTGGTATTGCAATGTTTATTTGTTGGTTATATTTCTCTTCATTCGGTATGTGAATATTGCAATCAAAACCGTTTCATATCCACACAAACATCAAATAACATACCCAGAAAATCAGAACAGCAGTTAGAAAATCAAAATTCATTAGTTTGCACAACATCTGTTTGTGAATCAAAATATAAAAATCAGATCAGAATTGGTAGGGGATCTTTCAGTGGTATTAGAGCTTTAAAATTTCAGTCCAATATCCATTAGGGATCTTTCAAAGTGTTCATCAAATTATCAAACTTTCAAGGGATTGCCAAACTTCATCAGAAACAACAGAAAAGCATTGTCGAGTCGAAATTGTCCAAAGCTAAAAACAGATCGTCATTTTTATAGAACATATTCAAAAATTTGCTATTTATAGCCCATGCTATTTTTGAGCGTTAACCCGGAGTTGACTTCTATTTGATTGTCATGCGAGATTTGTGAGCATGAAGTCGTAGTTTGCAATAAATTTGATCTACAGTTTAACCAAAGGTTGCATGTTTGTAATATTGTAATTGTCAATTGAACTAGAAAATTTTGAAAAGTTCAAGAGCCATGCTTGGTCTCACAATAACCTCTATGACTTAAGGGGGGGGATGTAACAGTAACACTATTGTACATAATCCTAGGTGTAGGAACTAAATGTAATAATAATATTTTATATTATTATTACTTAAATACAATAGAAGTTGAACAGTCATCTTGAAGATGAACTGAACGGTCATTTCATGTTGATAAATAAGCAGTTTCTACAGTTCATTTTGATTACATTCAATATTTAATAGAATTGAGTTTCACTCTTTCATTTTCATTCATAGTCCATTTCTTAGCCTAACAAACATTTCACTTAATGCAAGGATTGGTGTGTAACTTTTACCACATCCAATACTAATTTTCAATCAATATCTTTAGGAGATAGTTTCTCTCATGCAATAGAAGGTAGAGGTGATGTTATGTTGTTCTCAATGACATTGTTAAGTATATTTTTTAAGATGTTATGTATGTTCTAGAGATGAATAAAAAATTCATATCTATTAGCCAACTCACTCGCACCTGAACATCAATGTAAATTTCAGTGCCAAACAATGCTTGGTTTCTTATGTGAAACAAAATAGGGTGGTTGCCCTTGGTATTTAGCAAAGAGATCTATATAAACTTGTTGATCCTGCCATGGTAAATTTCATGCTCTTGCAATAAAGGACAACGCTAGCATTATTTGGCATGAAAGGTATGGCCATTTGAATTTTCAATATCCATTTGCACTTTGTCAAATTGATATAATTCACAAGTTGCCTTCCATTCAAGAGAAAAAAGATATCCGTACAGGATGTTTGGTTGGAAAACAAAAGAGACAACTATTTCCAATTGAAAGTGTATGGCAGGCCAAAGGGGTTCTAGATCTCATTCACAGTAGTTTGCATGAGTCATTCTAGGAATCAGCAACAACATCAAAGACAAGGTATTTTCTTCTTTTGGTTGAATATTTTTCTCCAACAATGTGGGTTTACTTTCTCAAATTTAAGTTTTAATGCTTTAATAACATCGTTAACATTGTTAAGTTCAAAGCATTGATACAAAATCAAAATAGTAGGACAAGACACATTAAAAATCTCACGTCAAATAATGTTGGAGAGTTTACTTCTGAACAATTCAAAGAATACTATGACAAGGAAGGGATACAAAGTCAATTCTTGGCTCCTTACACCCCACAACAAAATGGGGTTGTCGAAAGGACTCAAACAATTATGGAGACAGCTTGTTGCATGTTACATAGCAAGTGCATGTCATTTAGATACTAGGGCAACGCACTTCATATAGTGGTATATCACCTAAACGGAAGTCCATGCAAAGACTTGTAGCAAATGCCTCTTGAAGAAGCATGGTTCGGACAAAAGCCAAAGGATCACTGCATCTTTTGTTCTATTGATTATACTATGGTTCTAAATAATAAAAGAAGCAAGTTGGAAGCTAAGAGTAAGAAATACTTTTTTGCTAGTAATAGTGAGCAATCAAAAGCTTGTACAGACTTAGGGCAGGATCCCATGCGGCTGCTTAGCTTATTTTGGCTAGCAACCACTGCTGAATTTTTTAAGGAGTTCTTTGTGGAGCTAGTGGTCCCATGAATATTTATTTTTCTACTTTTTTAAACAGTTATCTTAAATTGTAGCTTTCTTACTATATAAATTTATAAAAAAAAAATTATTAATAAAGAACTATTTATTAATATAGAAAATTTACGAGATAAGATTTAGAAGAAAATGCAAAAAAAAAAAGGTAAGGAAATATATGCAACCATGTGGCATATTTCTCATTATGCAGTTGCTGCATAATTTCAGCCCCCCCTTTTTTCACAGCATATTTACAATCCCTAAAATGTAACTGCTCCCCTATAATAGGAAAAGATTCTAAATTATCCTTTACACAATTTAAAATTTGTATGGGACCACACGTTCAAATTTTAGCAGAAAATCCACTTATGCAGCCGCATCGGACCATGACATTATTGATGTTACTACTAACAAAATCATAATTAGTGGGATGTCACACTTCTGAGCAGATTGTGTTTATTGTGTACACCTATTCAAATTTCATTCCAAGATAACATTAGGATTCTGCATTATTGAGGTGAGGCAGGATTAGGGTGTTCTTCCTCCATAGGCAGATCCAAATTGGAGAAGTTGGGTGTCCAAATCTGCATGAATCTTGTCAAGAACTTCTCTTCTTGTTGCTGAGATGACTCCATGCATTTCTTTCATGCAGGTCTCTGGCGCTTCTTAGGAAACAGCATATCTGAAGTTGTGATTTGGATTCTAGAGGAGCTTACACTAATCCAATCAATCTTTGGCTGATTTTATGAGAGATTCATGGACTTTGGTGGCTGAGATGACCTGGCCTGGTGCAAGGAAGGGTCTGACGAACATTGAAGGGTCTATGGTAGTGTATTAATAAATGAACATTGGAGTCAAGGCAATTTACATACAAGCCGATTCCTATAAGCAACACTTCTCAACTTTCTCCCAATAAGGATAATGGCACTACCCTACTACAAAATTCCAAGAGATACTTTGAAATCTTGCATAAGAAAAAAAGCAGGGTAGGTTTGGAAGAAATAAATAATTATTTTAATTATTGTCTCACCAGAATGCATTCCTCAGATATAACAAATTAACAATTTCTCTGTTTAAATTTGTTGGTATGGGAAACTCAAACGAGCCCAATATTTTCAATGTAAAGGGTTAAGTGCAATGTATAAATTAAAAAGCGGAAAAACAATCAATTAGAAGCCAAATAATGCTAGTATAAGGAAACAAAATGCAGTGCACATACATGCACAGCAATCAGGTAGAGTGCTTCTGCCGCCTGCACACGAATTTCTGGGTCATTCTCTGGCTCACGTTCATGAGAAAGTGGATTAGCTAGCTCAGGTGGCATTTTGTTTGTGTCCTCTTTATTATATTCCTGAAAATTAGGAGATAAAAGATGAGTCCAATAACTACAAAATATAGACAAAGACAAACACAGATTAAAAGAGGTGTTCCCAGTTATGTGGGAACATGCAATTCTCCTTTGACCATTAAATGAAACTTAATCATACTAAACATACTCATATGCATATATGCATACACCAAAACATATAAATATACATATCCAAATCCCTCAAGAATTTTCAACTTTAGGGATGAGAACTATTTACCATCAAAGTTATGAGATACCATAGATAAAGGACCAAAAAATATTGGAAAACATGCACTGTCATCTCTTAAAAGGAAAATGCAATAGAGTGTGCCAGAATATGTCCTAAAAGTGTACATAGAACTAAAAATATGAGATTTGATGTAACATCTTCCAAGTTGATTACCTGTAATAATACATTGTTCGAATATCATCAACATCTCAGCATAAAACAAAAACATGGCAGTGGTACACTAGACTGCTAAAGCTTAAAAGGAAATTATCATAAGACAAGATCCATCATTTAGCATTAGAAAAAAGGGCTGGCCCATGGCTATAAGGAAATATCTGATGCAACACAAGTACAGCTGGTATCTCACAAGAATCATGGTTTATTTAGGTCATAAACAACAAGAGGGAAAAATAAATAAACTCAATATGAATAAAGTCAAAACAATCACACAAAATACTTCATGTCATCTGTTTGTTTTGAGTCTTTAACGCACAACCATCTCATCATCTGCAATTCTAAGATTTCTTCATTCAAAACAAGGATTATCACTACCAAATAAGGATTCCAGATAAAAGCTTGAGGTCACCCTGGATTCTAAAGCTTGAAATCACATTATGAATTAAATTTGTTAAGGGTTTTGCAAAGATTTGACTAAGGCAATGATAATGGTCATCAAGAAATTCACTTAAACAAAGGTTTCCAAGGGTTCAGCAGATTTAAATAATGGCTTCTAAGGGTTAAGCAGGTACAACAGGCTTTTTGGACAGATTTGTATTAAAAAGGTTAAGCAGCTGCTATGAACATTTCTCACCTCTGGAAGGGAAAAATTTGCCACTCTAGAACCCCAATCATGTCACTTATTGGCAGCTGGAAAGATGGTAATGGGTAAGTCAATATAAATTTATCGTAGCCGTTTCACAGAGTTCATTGCCTTGATTTACTGCTCAATGATTTTACTAAATTTCCATCTATACAAGACAAAGGATAACACACTTCTGAAAAAAGCATCACCTTACATAGAACATAAATAGGCAGCAGGTGAAAAGAGATTTGCCTCCCATATCAATTTGGAAAGAAAGGTTGAAGAGAAAGGAATCTCCAATTTGTTGTATGCAGGAAGGAATGGGAAGTTTCTGTTCTTGCAAAATGTTCTAAACATAATAATATGAAAACATTTTATCAGGTCTCAATGGGTACATAACACAAAATATGTTTTTTAATATGAGTAATTAACTCCCATTTATGTCTTTTGCTTTTATGTAATGTCTCAAACTGATTTTTATTTTATTTTTACAAATTTATGATGAAAATGTATAAACCCTCGTACTTTCTGATCACCAAGATCCGGAAGTGGGCAAGGTGAGAGGATATAGTGATTGGGACTCTAACTATAATAAATATTTCTGACTAACAATAGAAAACCCTCTGAAATTAAATCTGGGGTACACGGGAACGTGTACTGGATATATACTCCACAAAAAGGCTCGAATTGCATTTGAGAATTAGTACAGTCTGCTATTGAACTAGTATGCTCTTCTACAAACTGCATAAAATATCTTTCCTTCTAGGAGCTGCTACACAATAAAACCTTCTAGCAATCAAACCACTCTATTATTCATTCAACAAATAAACATGAAACTTCAAATTGGAATATGTATGACTAGTAATAAGACATCAAAAGGAATCATGATTCAAATTTGTTGTAGCCAATAAATGGAATATTATTAGATATCACCAAAAAATTGAACTCTTCACATAACTCAAATCTGAAAACTCAACAAACATACAAAATCCAACATAACACTTCAACTCTCCTTTGGTGGGGCCTGCCCTTGGCCAGGACATGGGAGTTTCTAGTGTGTCCTCAAAGTCTCTGCCTGATGTGGGTATGGAGACATGTGTGCCTGCTTGCGACAGATCTACTGGGGCTACTGAAAATTCTTCTGTTGGGCTTGTGTAATGTCCCCTTTCAGAGAGGGTGTTAGCCTATACTTGGTTCTCGTAGGCTAACTATGGTGGTTAGGGAACTCTGGCAATTTGTTTGGTGGATTTCGAACTCTTTGGAGGGAACTTACTATTTTTAGTTAGGGTTTCTTCGGGACGAGGGAGTTCATGATTAGAGGCAAAGCGTTTTGATTAGACATTTCCAACGGTCTAGAGAACAGGTGATTCAGAGTTCGTTTGGGCTTTCAAATTAAAGTCCGTAATTTAATATTATTAATTAATATTTGGACTTTATAATATATAAGTGATGACCTTGGGAAAAGTGAAATAAATGCAAAAATAAAGTCACATGGACTTTGGGCGCCTAAGGGAAGAGAAATAAAGTTTATAAAGTGAAATATTTTCCCTCTAACATATGGTCGACTACATGAAGGAAATATAAAAAGGAAAAAAAAAACTTTTTCATTCATTCACGACAATACATTTTCTCATGTTTTGGCTCTGCAAGTTTCTTGAGGGTTTGAAGAAACCATTGGCATTTGGTGACGAAAACCACCATCTGTAGCAGCATTCCACGAGTGTACAAGATCATATAAGGGTGCTTGAGGACAGTCATACTCAGTGGCTGTGATTGCACTTCATTGTATTCAGTTTGGACTGTGAGCTTTGTCGCAGAGACTTTAACAAGGTAAAATCTGAAGTATTTTGGCACTATAATTATCTAAGGAGAATGACGAACATTAAGCAGGTTTTAGCTGTGAGTTTGGGGGTGATTTGAGGTAGTTCCAAACACCAAAAGGGGTCGTACCATGTCTCAGTCCAGCCGTACAGCCAGGGAGGAATGTTGACTATTAGCAAGGGTTTTCATTGTGAGATGAGTCTATATGGTGGCGTGAGGACATTTCAGATCTGTAGCAGCATTTTGCAGCAGCCTTGCGGGAGGTGGAACATTATTATCTGTTGTCTTTCATACCTACAGGCCATACCCTTCCAAGGAGGCCGTACTGCACACTTGGGGTCACTTGTTACCTTGTTTGATGACCATTGTATGTACCCAGCTTGCTTATATTTTGCTGTTCTGCACTTCTAAGCCTATATCAGCACTGTATCTTGCCATATCAAGGAAGAACAATCAATCCAGTTGTTGTAACAGTGTAACAGACTTGTATTTTTGCACGGCAGCTTAATGGGTATGTGACGATCTTTCATATCTTTGCATTTTCTGATGTGGGTATTGTATTTTCTTGCTTATTGATGCATTGTAAGTGAAATAGAACTTGTGGGTATTTTCATTTCCCTTGTATTTGCGAAATATGTACATGCATGTTATGTTATGTTATGGACCCAACACCAAAATGCAAGCAGGGATCAACTTAACCACAAAAAACTCTTCAAACGGTGAAAGAAACTAAACGCAGTTCAAAGTTTACTCTCTACACATAAGGGGGTTGGTTATTTTAGTGGTATCAGGGCTGGTCTTGCCAGCCTGTGTTGATCAATTTTTATGAGTGATTGGAAGATGATTTATACACACCCATTTCTTTACGGCAAAGACACTTAGCAGTGGCACCCACCTGAGATTCCAGAAGGTGAGACAGTTTCAGGTGTATTGGGTATGCACAGGAACTCTTCGAGTGACAGTGATAGCATCACAGGTAATATGGGGGACAGAAACAAAGGACCGTGTTGTGACCAAATCACACATCACCCCATTAGGAATAGGGACCCCCCTTTTTATTTTGGAGTTATGTGCTTTCAATGAGTTTTTTTGATGATATCCTGGGTTATCTTCCTCTGCCGATCCGGTAATGATTTCCTCTGCTATGATCTTTGGTTCATGATTAGGAGGCAGATGAACTTGCAGTGGTGAAGAGTCTTGATCAAATCCCATCCAGATAATGAACATTGAGATCAATCCTGAAGTATGTTTGAGACCCTGAAAAGACTAAGTCTGGTAGCCTGAAAATCCTGAAAAAATGGCTAAGTTTGAAATCTGGTGAATCCTCCAAATTCTAGATTTTGCATGTTAAATCCGGTGGATTCGAGACCTATCTCAAACATCCTGAAAGGTATATTGAAAAATATTTAAAGTATAAGAAATTCAATATACCTTTATCCTATCTCAACTTATACTTAAATATATTTTTCAATATACCTTTATCCTCACGACCTTGAAAAACGCCTGACTCTTCCAGAGGATTCCAAAAGTTCATCTAATGCGACGGGACATCTAAGCAGCGCAAAATCGTGATGAAAAGGCGCTTTCAACTACAAAACAAGATGACGATTTCCAATCCTTCAACCAACGCGCCTTGACTAAAGTAATGCGATTTTTAGAAGATTTTGAGTTCTTGAAGTAATGCGCTATATTAATGCGAATTCCAGAGGATCTTAATGCCTCAAACTAATGCGCCAAGGCATGAGGATTTTCAATTGATGAAGTAATGCGCCCAAACTAAAAGCATCATTTTGAAGGAAAAGGAAGACTTTCAAACATCCATCCAAAGCGCTTGAATCAAGCAAGTTAATGCGAAATTTAAAGGAAATCAATATGCCTATCTAATGCGACCTAAGGAGGAGGGATTTTGGTCGATATTTGTTATATATTAATGCGAATTTTAGAGGATCTCCAATCCCTCAACTAATGCGACATCATGGAGGTAGATTCTAAGCGCTTGGAAGGAGGTTCATCATAAAGTTTAAATCAATTTTCAGAAGATTCTAATATGATGAAGTAGTGCGCTTGATAGGAGGTACAATACAAAAATCAAGAGGATTCTTAAATCCTTATCCAAGGTGAATTTTTAGAGGATTCCCTATTCCCCATCCAATGCGCCATACAAGGAAGAAATTGAAGGTGTCAACCAATAGGGAAATCCTAGACATCCAACCACGACAAGCACTTCAAAATCCAAGGTCAAGTCTTAGAGGCAAGTTTAGAAGATTTCAAAGTTCTTATCCCAAGCGCCAACATCAAGCATGATTTCGCTAAAGGTAGAAGAAGGTAAAGTTCATCTAATGCATCTAAATTTTGAAGATTCCAACATAGGCAAGTGATGCGCCACTTCAAGGATCCTTTGTCTTCCAATCAATATGCTCAAAGAAGAAGAAATCAAAGGTGGCAACTGATGCGCCACACATGAGGAGGAGTATAAGGTTTGTTTTGGAGATTTCAAATTCTCAATCCAAAGCGCTTAAGGAAAGGAGGAATTAAACCATGAACTAATATACATATTATCCTTCACCCTTCAACTGGAGCGCTTAACCTAGGAGTTGTCAAAAACTTGATCCATTTTGCAAAAGTAAGAGGAATTCAAATTGCTTCACCAATGCGCCAAAGGTGGAAGAAGGTAAGATATTTCAAAAAACACCAACTTGAAGAAGATTTTAGCACCTTGAAGTGATGCGCCATTCTATTGCAAATGAAAACAAGTTCAACCAAAGCAAATTTAAAGGAGATGCGAAAGAGGTTTTAAGAAGAAATTCAAACACTTAATTCAAGGAATGCAAGGAAGATCTAGAAGATGTCATCCAATGTAAAAATCAAGAGGATCTTAATTCTTTATCCAATGCGACTTGTAGAGGAGAGTAAACAGTGGAGTTTTGAAAGGAAAATTTCAGGAAGATTCATTTACCTCAAACCAATGCGCCCTTCTAGAAGATCTTCAAGACCATGACTAAAGCGCTCAATCGAGAGGAATTTGAATACCCCATCCAATGCGCTATCCTCTAGAAGGGAAGTTGAGAGCATGTTAAGAGGTTTAGTTTCAAGAGGAATTCATCATGCTTCAATCGCTAATTCAACAAAAAGAAGATCTCCAAGCATCCAACTAAAGCGCTCAACCTAGAAGATTTCGGAAACCCCAACTAATGCGCCCTAAGAGGAAGTGAAAACATTTAATTATTTCGTCTAGTAATTCTTGAAAAACACAAGGTGTGCATTGAAATTTCAGTCATATTCAATAAAATCAAACAAAATTAAATGTTTTCCACCTCATTTAATGAGGTCGGCCTAGGTGCTTGAGGAGTTTTTTAAAGCTGATTGTGTATTTATACCTGTTGTTGTTGTCATTTTAATCATTTTAAGGAGCAGAATCATTTTTGAGGAGCAGATTTTATCTTCAAAGAGCAGCAATCAGGTATTTTGCAAAGTGCAGATTTGATTTTTATTTGGAATTGGATCAAATTTTTGAAGGCATCCATTTAATTCAGCTTATCAAGTAAGTCTAATCTGAATTTTTCTGATCTGATTTTCTTATTTTTCCTTCATTAGATGCATTAAAAGTTGTCTAAGTTTTGGTAAGAATTAAGAATATAAGTAGAGTCTAATAGATTCCTTGAACCTAGATGATAATATTTTGGCAAAACTTCATAATTTAATGCACTAAAGTAGCTGAAGTAGACTCTAGATTGTGTTTGAAATTACTTATTCGCGTCAAGTTTGCAGGATCATGGCAATGACTTCCAAGGAGAGACAAGCGAAGATCCGGATGGATGCTAAGGGGAAAATTCCCGAATCAAAGCTCGTTTCAAGGTGGACAAATGTAGGAGACACGAATATGGGCAACAGCAAACTTAGAAGATATCAAGTCAGTCCTTGAGGAACCCAACGGAGGTAGTCTTGCTCGAGCCATCATGAGGAGTGGAGCTATTGAAGCTGCTTGTTTTCCGCCAGCTTTGCCATGTTCGGAGATGATTATTGAATGTGTCAAGAAGTATGACGTAGATACAAGACAAATTACAGCCAAAGATGAAACAATATTAGCTTATTTGCAAAAGGAGGCAGTTGGAGAGACTTTCAACATTCCAACTAGGGAGAGGATGATCAATATTTCGATACAACAAGGTCAGCAGGAATACAATGTTGATTCAAAGACAAAGTTGCAAGAAATAAAGAGAGAATGGATGGCCAATCCATCTATGAAGTTCAATATGAATAATCCTCCGCAGTTTCACAAGTCAGATTTTCATCCTGAAATTGGATACTTGATTATGTTTCTCAATAGAATGACAGGAATGCCGCAATCTGCTACCTTTCAACCTTGGATGTACTCTTTCATCAAGTCAGTTCTCAAAGGGAAGATGATTGATTGGGCTGGGCTCATCAGTCAGAGTATACATGAGCAGTTCATCAATTTTGCTAAGACCAAGACTTTTTATATCAGTTCCTATGTGGTGTACCTTCTCGCAAGAAATGAAGTCTATTCAGGTTTGACCAAAAGAGGGGAAGTTGGAATTGGGCCTAATAAGTACTTATCGCATCAGTGTTATCCTCAGTTACACCTCAAGAGTATCAATCATTATACAAGGTTCAATGATGCGTTTGCTATGTTCATAATGAAGAAACTAAGAGGAGAATTTCATAAAAGGTTGTCAAATGCAGTGAAAGAGTTCATTTCTGCATATGGACACTGGTATACTCAGCATGAAAGGTACACTTACATAAGGATCCAAGGGTTTACATCATATCCATACAGATTACCAAGATATCCAACCAACAGGATGGTAATGTTAGAAGTTACAAGGCAACTCTTGGAACTCATCAGGCTCCAAAAGTTAAAAAAGAAAGCCGGGATTCAATTTCCACTTCTTCTTGGACAAAATCTGGAGTGTCCATCATTGGCAGCAGCTGAATATTTTGAGATAGAGCTTCAAGCATATCATTTGCAAACTCATGGCACCAAGAGGCTTAACTTTGATCCTTTTCAAGTTTGCTGGAAATATAACAGAGAATTTAAGCATGTCAAGCAGTTGGAAGACCATTGGGCCAGTGCACAAGATGAAGATGATCTTCGAACACTTCAGAGTTCGAGACTTACATGGGATTTGGTTAGAGCTTCCAGAGTATTCAGGATTCCAAACCAGTTCACTGAAGATGATACTATGTTGATAGTTGAATTTGATAAGATAAAGGATTTGCCTTATACAGTTGATTGGTCAAAAAGGGATGTGTCCGAAGAAGAATTGATAAAGCCAGTCTTGGCCATGACACAAGTATGTATAAATCAACTACTGCAAGAGATGAATGATGAAGGCCGAGTTCTTACTTACAATAAGATGGATGAAGGAGAACCAGGACAGCATAGTACACATAGTAGACCACAACACAGTGGAAATGATCAAAGTGATAATCCAGCTAGAAAAAGGAAAAGACCTAGTCAAGATCAAGGAGAATCAAGCCAGAGACCTCAAAAGAAGAATAATCTATCTACTTCATCTAATCCACAGGAAGGTGCTTCAGATGTTCAGAATCCAATACAAGAGATAGAAGTTATAGAAGAAGTTGCCTTGATTCCATCCGAGGAGATTCATTCAAGTCTAACTGTCATAATTGAGGAAAATGATGTTCTTGATCAAAATGAAGTAGGTCAAGTAGAATCTGATGAGGAAGTAGCTCGTGTACAACACAGTCAAGTTCAAAGACAGCAAGATCTTTCTGCTTTTCCACCTTGGTTGAGGCAAAGGATTGAGGAAAGTACAATTGTAGAAACTTATCAGCCTGCTCCAGTTGAGGAATTGCTTGTGAATGCACAGAAGGGTAATCAAAAGAAGAAAGCAACTGTCTTTTCCAAAATCACTCAAGATCCTGTTGGCAATAGAGAAGTACATGTAGCTGTTTCTAGAGTTGACAAGGATTTAGAAGATATGGCACCTGAGGATCACAATATGACTACTATTGGCATGGGTCCAATCACAAGGGAACAAGTAGAGGAACTACAAGAGTCAGTGAATAGTATAAGAATCATGCTAAAGCAAGAAAGAGAAGCTAGGTTAAAGGTTGAACAAGATTTTAATACATTGAAGCACTACATTCAGCAAGTCATGCAGCCTATCCAACAGAAGGAAGCTACTCCAATTCCTCCGTCTATTCTTCCACAAGAAACAGTATCCCAAGTTGAAAATATGAGGACTTCATCTCAGGTAATGAAAGGATGGATAGGAAAGACGGAAGAGAAGGCATATACTCACCTTGAAGAAATTGTGCAAATTTATGATAGAGTCATTAATCTTAAGGATCGAGTTCAAGCTTTATTAAAAAATTGTGCTAAGTTCAAACCTATCAAGAAGCAATACATGCCACAGCTCAAGAGTTTAATGGAAGCTCCATTAGAGGATCTAATTCATGATAAGGTGATTGATCGAGATGCTCCACATGACTTCATCACTTGGTATTTTTCCTTTCACAACAAGGGGCAACTGGTTGATAAAATGGAGGTAGATATGTCCAGAATAAGAAGTGTTCTTCTAAGAACAGAGAATCATATATACACTGCATTGACAACAATATGTAATCCTTATGGGGATGTTACTATTGAAAACATGAAGCAACAAGTTAAGGCATTCTACTTTCAATATGATGGACTTGATGAGGGTCAGCTGGATAGCATATTCACGCTTGCATTTCATCTTGGAGCAAATAAGTCTTGGATAAATAACTGGAAGAAGACACTTGGCGTCTATGAGTCAGATGTGGCAGTGGCAGAAGGATCCATTAATGCGGCAACAAGTGTACCAATGGAGGATGTTGCTCAAGTTGTGTCTAGATTCATTGCATCTCATAGTACTACTATATGAAAGGCACATGATGTGGCTTCCTTATCTTCTTGGAAAGCGTGCCTTTGTTCCCTCCTTCATAGCTTCTTTCATTTAATAAAGATAACCTCCTTCATTTAATAAAGTGAGCCTCTTTCATTTAATAAAGAAGAGTTTGTTACAACTACTTGTGATGTGGCTTGATCTGGTCCATTGGCTTGGCCGACCAATCTTGACCCTTCATTCCTTTGAGGTCTATAAAAGGGCTCCTATTGCTCTCATTTGTACGGTTGAAATTTCTGAAATTGTTGCAAGAGCTCTCTGAGATAATAAAAGATTCATTGCTTTGGTGATTCTATTTGTGTTTCCAAGTGTTGCATGGTTTAGATTTTCAAGATAACATTAAGTTATATTAAGTTTTCTTTAAGTTTATGTTAGTTAATGGAAGGTTTATTTATTGCTTTGTGGTGAAATCTATAAGTTCATACCATTTGTAGTTTGTGGCTTGCAAATTGCAGTGCATGGTTAGCCTAAACAAAATTGGACATCAATTTGATCTTTATGTTTGTTGAAACTTTCATGAGCATAAGTGATTTAAACATCTTGTATACCCTAGAAGATTGCACCTATCTTGTGTAGTTGACCATCTTGGCGAAGCAGGATCTAGTTTGGTTTCACCTACAGTAGTAATCATCCTTACATCTAGGATTAGATTAGCCTTTCTAAACTTTTCATCTTTTGTCCTTTTTTACCATTTTGTTAGAATTAGAACCAAGAACATCAATTGCCAAATCATACGCCATCAGCTGTAGTGCTTAGACTCTCCAGTATTCGCTTTCGTAATCATTGAAACAACAGCTTATTTGAACAATTGCGTAAGTCCCTTTGTGTTTAAACAGCAAAATCATACTTAGTCACTGAGCTATCTCTTACAAAACCATCAGAAAGGAACCTTGGAGTCATCTTGTTTGATCACTTCGTTCAGCATTCGAGAGGCTTTGCTCAAGAGGGAGTCAGATACGTGGTATTTCACTCTAATTGTTGACTTGTCGAAAAACAATCATCAACAGACCGGAACAGCCACAGAGTCCTAACACAAAAACAGACAGAAAATTTGATATTATGCTTGATATGATGTCCAAGCTCCTTCGAAAGTTTAACCAGGGGATTCTGGTAGTGCAAAACAATACCACACCTAAGTGTGAGACTAGTGCATCAAACAATGGCCATCACGGGTGATATTATGCTTGATATGATGTCCCAGCTCCTTCGAAAGTTTAACCAGGGGATTCTGGTAGTGCAAAACAATACCACACCTGAGTGTGAGACTAGTGCATCAAACAATGGCCATCGCGGACATGCAGGACAGTGTGGTGGACATGCAGGACAGAGTGGTGTGCATAGCACCCGTACTACCCCAGGATCGGTCACTAGACCACTACAGCCGACCTTTCCACGTAGAGAAGAGGCATTGGGTCAGCAGGAACCAGAGGTTCAACTTTCTATGTCAGATGATGTTCAGATGCAGCATGCAGAGTACATGACATTAGCTCCTGATATTAGAGATATGCTGACATTTGAGCAATACATGAACTAGAAGAGACAGAGGGGAGCTATGGGGGGAAGAGGAGATTATAGAGATAACAGAGCTAACCGGGACTACCAGCATGCCTTGAGCAAAGTCTCTATGCATCGGTTTGACGGGAGTGGCAAAATCACAGCCAGACCTTGGGTGCAGAAGTTGGACAACTACCTGACACTTAAGCCGATGCCAAAGGATGAGGCACTTCACTTTGCCACTATACACTTGGATGGGTTAGCACACAAGTGGTGGTACCACGGGTTGGTTACACTTGGCCACAACCTCATCACCACCTACGATGAGTTCACTAACAGACTCATCGAGCGGTTCGATACCAAGGACCCTAAGTTACAATTCTGAGAGCTTGCACAGCTTAAGCAGTATGGGTCACTTGAGTCTTATATATCTGACTTCCAGAGGCTCAGTGTCATGGATCCAAGTATTTCAGAGAGGAGATTGATAGTCCTGTTTACAAAGGGGCTAATGGAACCACTCAAGGGATGGGTTAAGGCATTTGACCCACCTTCACTTCAGGAGACCATTAAGAAGGCATTAAGTATGGAGTTTGTTGTGCCTAAGAAACAGTTTGTCTCAAAACCCTTTCTTCCACGAAAGGATAAGATGCCTTCACATCATTGAGACACCTTCCCATAGAAGAAACCAGCACCTCGTCTAGATGATGATGCACTGAACGAATACAGGAGGAAGAAGCTATGCTTCAAATGCAAGGGTCCATGGGATCCTAACCATAAGTGCCCGATGAAGGGGCAAGTGAAATAGTTGGAGTATTATTCTGCTGAGGAGACAGCTTCAAAGCATCCAAGGCAGCAAAGTGATAAGGAGGACAGCGATGGGGAGGATGTAGTAGAGGAGGCACAGGATACACAGGAGGTTCAAGATGAGGAGTTTCCGACAACACATCTCTCTACCATTCAGAGAGAGGGTTCCTTCAGGATACGGGGTAATTGGAGGGACAGAGAGTGATCACCTTATTCGATACAGGAGCCACTCACACAACTTCATTGATGAGGGGCTAGTGGCACGCAGGGGACTCAAAACAAAGGAATTCGAGGGATTCAGAGTTAGAGTTGCAGATGGGTTTGTCCTAACTTGCAAACGGAGGATTCCCAATTTGACTATCCGGTTGAATAACTATGAGTTCCAGGCTGAGTATTATGTGGTCAGAATCAGTGACATGGATATAGTTCTCGGAATGAAATGGCTACACATGATTGGTGAGTTCTCTCTCAATTTGAGGACCATGGAAATGAAGTTTGAGATTAATCGTCAGAAACACATTTTGAGGGGAATGTCAGATGGCAGCTTGAGAGCAATATCTATTCGGAGGATGGAGAGGATTTTGCGGCATGATAAGGTACAGTGGGCAGCAGAGATATTGGTGATGCCAGAGGTACCTAAGTAGCAAAAACAAGAGTATCCGCCAAAGATTCAGTCTATACTGTCTAAACACACCAAAGTGTTTAGCGATATACCTCCAGGCAGACCTCCAAACAGAGGTTTTGAGCACGTCATAGAGTTGGAGCAGTGTGCCAAACTAGTTATCATAGTTCCCTACAAACATCCGAAGAGATACAAGGATGAGATTGAGAAGGCCATACAGGAGCTTCTCAAGATGGGACACATCAAGCCCATCAAGAATCCCTTTGCTTCTTCTATCGTATTGGTTAAGAAGAAGGATGGCACACTTAGGATGTGCATTGATTACAGGGAACTAAACAAGAGAACTATCAAGAACAGGTACCACATCCCTAGGATTGATGAGCTCATTGACGAGCTGCACGGTGCATGTTTCTTCTCCAAGATAGACTCACGGTCAGGGTACCATCAGATACGAGTACGTGAGGAGGATGTGGAGAAGACAACGTTTAGGTGCAACTATGGGCACTTTGAGTTCTTGGTTATGCCTTTCGGCTTAACCAATGCACCGGCCAAATTCCAGTCTTGTATGAATAAGGTCTTCAGAGAACAGCTGTGGAAGTTTGTACTCATCTTCTTTGATGACATTCTCATATTCAGCAAGACTTGGGAGGAGCATCTGAGGCACCTGGATATTGTATTGGGTATACTTGAGCAAGAGTCCCTATATGCTAAAATGTACAAATGCGAGTTCGGCATGACAGAGTTGTACTTGGGATACATCAGTGCAGAGGGTGTCCATGTGGATCCAGAGAAGATCCGAGCTATAGTTGACTGGCCACCACCTAAGAATCTCTCTCAGCTCAAGGGATTCTTTGTCCTCTGTGGATTCTACCGCCGATTTGTGAAGGGATTTTCTCATAAAGTTGCCCCCCTCACAGATTTGACTCGGAAGGGAGCTTTCTAATGGTCGGATAATGCTCAGAAGTGCTTTGACAGGTTTAAGGAGGTGATGAGCACTTGTCTAGTTTTGGCCATTCCTAATTTTTTGAAGCCATTTGAGCTTCAGTGTGATGCCTTGGGGGAAGGCATAGGAGCGGTGCTGATGCAGGACAAGCACTCTATTGCTTTGGAGAGTCGAAAGCTAAGAGATCCTAAGAGGAGTTATAGCATTTACGATAACGAGATGTTAGCCATCATGCATGCATTGGCTAAGTTCAGGCAGTATCTGGTTGGGGGAAAGTTTGTTGTTAAATCTGATCATAATAGCCTGAAGCATTTCCTTAGTCAGAAGGACCTAAATGATCAACAACAAAAGTGGGTCAGCAAACTACAGGCGTATGACTTTGACATTGTCTTTGTCAAGGGGAAGAACATAGTTGTTGACGCTTTATCCAGGAGACCACACTTGTGTGCTTTAGGGGAGATTGCAAAGGACTGGAGAGATATGATCACCACCGAATATCCAAAGGATAAATGGGCTTCTGGGGTTATTAATGGCACCATCTGTGATGACAGGTACACTATTGTAAATGACTTGATCGTTTACAAGGGGAGGATCTTTCTGGTGTCAGCTTCTGCTATGAAGTAGAAGATCTTGAGAACTTTTCATGACTTGCCTATGGCGGGACATCCAAGGTTCTACAAAACTTACAAGCAGGTTAGACAAAGGTTTCCTTGGAAAGGCCTCAAGACAGAAGTACAAAAGTATGTGAGGGAGTGTCCAGTATGCCAACAAAACAAACATGAGCATTCTTTCCCAGGTGGATTGTTGCAACCCTTACCCATTCCCAAAAGGAAGTGGGATTGTATATCGATGGATTTCATTACGAACTTGCCGAAAGCCCAAGGCAGGGACTGCATCTTTGTGGTTGTTGACAGGTTGACAAAGTTTGCCCATTTCTTTGCCATTTCAACAACTTACACAGCAGCTCAGGTTGCTGATTTATTTTTTAGAGAGGTATTCCGACTTCACGGGTTGCTTGAGAGTATTGTGAGCGACAGGGACAGCAGGTTCCTTAGCAATTTTGGCAGGAGCTCTTCAGGTTGACAGGGACAAAGCTCACCCCTAGCACGAGCTACCACCCCTAGACTAATGGACAGACCAAGATAGTTAATAAGTGGGTGGAAGGATACCTAAGGAATTACATAGCCGGGCAGCAGAAGGCATGGGTCAAATGGCTTCATTTGAGAGAGTATTGTTATAACACCACTTACCATATGTCCATCCAGATGACACCATTTATGGCACTTTATGGGTACGAGGCTCCCAGTTTCTTGGATTTGTTGTTTGGGATAGCAGGGTACCTAAAGCTAGAGACCTCTTACAGGACAGTCAGGACATAATGAGGTCTTTGAGGGAAAAAATCCAGAAGGTGCAAAACCAACAGAAGCAGTATGCAGACCAGCATCGGGTTGAGCGTTCTTTTGAGGTGGGGGATATGGTGTATCTTATGCTACAGCCATACAGACAGTCCACTCTTAAGAAGAGTGGTGCCGAGAAGCTGAAACCATGCTACTATGGGCCATTCAGAGTCTCCAGGAGGGTTGGAGAGGTAGCTTATGAGTTGGAGTAGCCGACAGAGAGCAAGCTACATAATGTTTTTCATGTGTCTCGCCTCAAAAAGACACTGGGGCATAATGTGATACCTTCTACAGAGTTGCGCCTCTTGATGAAGAGGGGAAGCTGATTTTGATACCTGAGGCCATCATTGATACCAGGGAGAGGACTTTGAGGAAGAGGGTCATTAGGGAATTGGTGAAATGGAAGAATCTGCCAATGGAGGATGCTACATGGGAGAATGAACAAATTTTGTTGCATCCAAATCTGAGATTGCTTGAGGCAAGCAATCTTGGGGAGGGCGGACTATAATGTCCCCTTTCAAAGAGGGTGTTAGCCTATACTTGGTTCCCGTAGGCTAACTATGGAGGTTAGGGAACTCTGGCAGTTTGGTGGATTTTAGACTCTTTGGAGGGAACTTACTATTTTTAATAAGTTAGGGTTTCTTCCAGACGAGGGAGTTCATGATTGGAGGCAGAGCATTTTGATTAGACCTTTCAAACAGTCTAAAGAATAGGTGATTCGGAGTCCGTTTGGGCTTTCAAATTGAAGTCCGTAATTTAATATTATTAATTAATATTTGGACTTTATAATATATAAGTGATGACTTTGGGAAAAGTGAAATAAATGCAAAAATAAAGTCACATGGACTTTGGGCGCCTAAGGGAAGAGAAATAAAGTTTATAAAGTGAAATATTTCCCCTCTAACATATGCTCGACTACCTGAGGGAAATATAAAAAGGAAAAAAAAACTTTTTCATTCATTCACGACAATACATTTTCTCATGTTTTGGCTCTGCAAGTTCCCTGAGGGTTTGAAGAAACCATTGGCATTTGGTGACGAAAACCACCATCTGTAGCAGCATTCTGCGGGTGTGCAAGATCATCTAAGGGTGCTTGAGGACAGTCATACTCAGTGGATGTGATTGCACTTCATTGTATTCAGTTTGGACTGTGAGCTTTGTTGCGGAGACTTTAACAAGGTAAAATCTGAAGTATTTTGGCACTATAATTATCTGAGAAGAATGAGGAACATTATGCAGGTTTTAGCTGTGAGTTTGGGGGTGATTTGAGGTAGTTCCAAACACCAAAAGGGGTCGTACCATGTCTTAGTCCAACCGTACAACCAGGGAGGAATGTTGAATATTAGCAAGGGTTTTCATTGTGAGATGAGTCTCTATGGTGGCGTGAGGACATTTCAAACCCGTAGCAGCATTTTGCAGCAGCCTTGCGGGAGTTGGAGCATTATTATCTGTTGTCTTTCATACCTACAGGTCGTACCCTTCCAAGGAGGCCGTACTATACACTTGGGGTCACTTGTTACCTTGTTTGATGACCATTGTATGTACCCAGCTTGCTTATATTTTGTTGTTCTGCACTTTTGAGCCTATATCAACACTGTATCTTGCCATATCAAGGAAGAACAATCAATCCAGTTGTTGTAACAATGTAACAGACTTGTATTTTTGCATGGCAGCTTAATGGGTATGTGAGGATCTTTCATATCTTTCCATTTTCTGATGTGGGTATTGTATTTTCTTGCTTATTGATGCATTGTAAGTGAAATAGAACTTGTGGGTATTTTCATTTCCCTTGTATTTGTGAAATATGTACATGCATGTTATGTTATGTTATGGACCCAACACCAAAACGCAAGCAGGGATCAACTTAACCACAGAAAACTCTTCAAACGATTCGCAAAATTTGAGTTTGAGGTTCGCCGATTGGCCAATTCACCGATTGGTCAGTTTGCCAACGAAAGGGACCAAAGTTGAAAAAATTCTCTTAAGGCAAAGAAGGAAGCAAAGAAGGCTTTTGTCGTTAAAATCTTTGGTTCACTAACTCACCAGTTCGCCGACCAACAAGTTCGCTGATAGAAGAAATCCGCGACAGGACATCAAGTAAAAGATGCAGGCAAAAGTGGCGAAAGGTTGCCTTAGTCAGCAAAGTTGAAGTGCGTCGAACTCGAGGTTCACCGATCGGCGAAATCGCCGACTAAGCAAGGAACGAAGATAAAGACAAGGCGATGGTTCATGGCGAAGAGATTTTGCCGACCAAAGGAGCGAAAAGGTAAAATCAGCTAAGTGATAGGCAAGGTAAAGTTGCGGATCTGATGGTTCGCCACCGGGAAGTTTCGCCGACTGAGGAGGCTCCGACCAAAGAAAAGAAACCGGCACCAAAGGCAAATACAGGGCAAGTTCGTGAGCAAGAAAATTCGCCAATAAGGCGAAAAGGCAGCAAAAGGTCAACCAAAAGGGAGAAATTGGGGAATCGGCAAAATTACAAACTCGCCGATCAGTTCGTGGCTTCTCACGTTCGCCAATAACGCAATTTTCCGGCTAAAGGCCCAAAAGGAGGAAACAAAGAAGACCCGATGGTTCGCCAAATGAAGATTTCGCCAACCAAAGGGGGATAAGAGAAGGAAAGTGAAGCAAGCTGAGGAAAAGGAGTTCGCCAGAGGGCGAATTCGCCGATAAAGGGAAATTCAAATGCGCAAGAGGCAGAATTAAAAGGATAGACATTTTTAAAGTGTTGAAAAAGCTTGCAGGGCACGATTTCCTGAAATCACGCCATTGTTGCAGATTGAATTAAATACCTGAAGGACAACGTTGCAAATCAGTCAGATTCAAGTAGTTGAAACAGTTAAATTATTCAATGTGCGAGTACAAACAAAGGACAAAATGGATTTGCAGGTACCAGAGAAGGATTTCAGACCTTCCCTCTTCAATGTGCCTAAGACCCATCCATGTAGGCAATCTTCTTCTGCATTTTTTGCTGACCTTACAGAGCATGGTTGTCGTCCCTATTTGCAAATTTTCTAATAGGGCCATGGGCCAAATTAAATGCAACGTGGGCGCCTGGGCAAAGTGGTTGACTGATTTTCAGCGTCTGTAGCTGCACGATGGATTGAAAAGCTATATATACATGTAAAAGAGATGTAATTGTAGTGAGCTATTCTTCTAGGTCATTCCACGGGCAAGAGGAGTTTGTTGCAGTTTCAAACTTTCTAATGCATTAAAAGAACCAGTCGGATCTGATACATTGTGCTTGAAGCTAAGCATTTGATGTCTCTGATTGTGGTTCACCAATGAATGTAACTGATTATTTTGTGTCTGTCTCTCCTGCAGCGAATTCTTCTTCTTTTGTAATGGCTATTTAACCTCTATGATCAATATAATCACTAATATTTTGCCTCTCTTTATGCTTCTACTCTGTGTTTACTTGAAAATTGTAGGCTTATTTTGTGGGTAAAACAGTCCCTCTATAGTTACAGCTTTCTTTTTCGAATCTCTGTTAAAGTTGTAAGTCTGTGTGAATCCATATCAATATTTGAGATCATTACCGTGTTATGTCAGTCCCAGCTAACACTCTAAATCTAGTGCATCACCCCCTTTTAATTTCAATTTCTTTTTTTGCATTAGCATTAGATTTAGCCATCATTCTCTAGAACTTAAGTCCAGAAAGAGGAACCAACCTTCTCTAGAGGTTTGGTCTCAACTTCAAGTCCCACACCTTGAGACCAATCCCATGTTTCACTGATTTATTGGAACTGCCAATAGCTCCAACAACAGGGTGCAAATTCAGGTGACAACACATGCCTCATCCTCAATACTTGTGCAACAGTTTACATAAGTCCTACCATAAGTAATGTGAATCACAACACTTTTTTAGGCTGCCATACGAATAGAAAATTCATCATAGCGTATTGTGAGTATCATATGACTACCGTATCAGCTTATTTCTATTGTTTCTGGTTGACCTATTGCAGCTTGTTTGGTGCTTTTACTTATTTGTTAGCAGCTTTTACCACATGGCACCTATGCCCAATATTCACTCGAAACTAAGCAAAAATAACTCAACCGTATTGGATCTATTAAAGAAATTATATGGCTAAGTTATGCCCAATATTCACAGGTCGTTTGCAAAATCATTAGAAATAGCTAAGGCATTTTAGAGAAATTTAACATCTTTTAACCAAGAGTCGAGATCAGAAATCTCAAATCAATTGTCGTGTTATTGAAACTCTATTTAACTTGCACAAGCTTGAGTTTATTTTATTGTAAAGTACTAAAGTTTGCACAGAATCTAATATACTCAACTGCAAAAAAAATGTCCTTAAGCCCATCTATAGTGCACCGAACACAACATTCAATAAGACTCTCATACGCTGGGAAGTGATGTCCCGAAGATATATTTGAGGGCTAAAGACATTGGAGTGACAAGGAGACTGCAAATATTGTTCCTTGTACTTGTCTTCTCACCAAACACAACATTCAATAAGATTACCCTCTCGTACTCTGGGAAGTGATGCCCAAAGATATATTTGAGGGCTATAGACATTGGAGTGATAAGGATACTGCAAATGCTTTTCCTTGTACTTGTCTTCTCTTCTTCTTCTCTCCCTTGCTTCTTCCAATGATCTAAAGTTTGGCCATAAATTTGACGTATGGGGGAGATCGTTGTGCAAACGGGCGATCATGCCTACGTGCTCTGGGCTGCCCCTTTAGCATAATTATGTCATTAGACAAATCCTAGACCTTTCACGTGCCATTTCTTATGGTGCAACTCTACTCACGTACATCTCTCTTCCATGTACTATCACTTTTCCATGTACCTTGAACTTTATATGATGTGAGGTATATCAAAAGGTTTGGTATATTGAGAGATTGTTCTTCCATACCATCACTTTAGTATAACGGGCAATTTCGCATTCGGGATATAGGTATATAGAAAAGCGAGAGTGATAAGGTTTGACTGGTAAGGGTTTCTTTTGGGAGTGACAAGGCAAAAGTTATAACCTTGAAACATATGAAAGACCGATTCAGAATATTTTTGTAGATTTGGTCATCATGCCATATGAGAGAGACTTTGTGTGGGCATATTCCATGTCAGTCTCAAGCTAAGTTGTTAGTTCTAGTTTGGATTTGGTTTGTGGATCTAACAAACAAAAATTTGGGATTGGGTTCGTTTTTAAGTTCCTCTGTACAAAAGACTTATATGGACTGATAAGGGTTTCTTTTGGGAGTGACAAGGCAAAAGTTATAACCTTGAAACATATGAAAGACCGATTCAGAATATTTTTGTAGATTTGGTCATCATGCCATATGAGAGAGACTTTGTGTGGGCATATTGCATGTCAGTCTCAAGCTAAGTTGTTAGTTCTAGTTTGGATTTGGTTCGTGGATCTAACAAACAAAAATTTGGGATTGGGTTCGTTTTTAAGTTCCTCTGTACAAAAGACTTATATATATATAATCCCATTTCCCATTATATCCTTGAAGCATCTATATTCTAAATAGTAAACCACAAAAACATTTTCTTAATACAAAATACAAAACTAATAAATAAATAAATCCTTATCATCAATTTAATTATGATCATAAAAAATAAACCCTTCACAATTTAATACTAGAGTCCTTTATCTTTATAGCGGTAACAATATTACTATTAAGAAAATATCTAGGTTAATGGTCACTCTCCTTAGTTTTTTCCTATTAGATAGCTTTTTTTTAGTTTTTCCTATTAGATAGCTTTTAGTTTATTCTTATCTCTTCTGCTTCTGCTTTTTAGCTTTGTACTAGTTGTTCGTCTATTCTTAGACTCGGTAATCTCTTTATATAGAGCTCTACTCTTCTTTGTAACATATCTCATTACATAATACATTATTCAGTTTTATAAATCATGTAACATGATATCAGAGCTCAGGGCAAGGGCTTCTGTACATCCATACCTCGCTGCTAGGGTTTCTGGTTCTGAGGTATCAGTGTTTGCCTTTTTTTTTCTCTTCTGCAAATCGCAGCTAATCGCGATTTTCATGTGTCTCGTTGGCATTTATTCATCAGCTTCATCGTGTTTCCTAAAGGACGTGGTTTTTGAGCGTCTTTGTTGCTAAAGGGTCGCGCGACCCCTGCGGGCTAAAAATCGCGAATCCGTTTTGGGTTTTCTCGCTGGTGTTTTCGTTCATCAGAACTAGGTCACGTTTTTTGTTCCTGACAATTTTCTGAAAGTCGCGATTTCCAAAAGGGATTCTTTTTGGTCACGTTTCTGAGTCGGCACCATTGCTCTATTGGCATTTGCAACTATTCCGACAGTATGTTTTTATACATCGACGGTTTCAAATTGCTGGTGGCAGTATACTTTGGACTTGGTTTCTATATCCTCGGCGGGAATTTTTGTTTTGGAGTTATCTTGGTTGCTTTTCTGGATCGGTGATCTATTGGTCACGATTTGCTTGGTAATTTCAACAGCCAGCACTACAGCATATTAGCAATGTTTACTTTTTCGTCATCCTCGGGATGTGTGCCGTTCGTATTCATGCAGAAATACTTTCCTCGAACTCCGTGTTCGGATGTTCTGAACTCCTGCATTCCATACTCTCGAGATCTAGGTTTTGAAATCCGTGTTCGGATTTATCTCGAGATCTGTGCCTCGGTATCTTTATTTCAGATTTATTCTGTGTTTTCCAAATCTATGCTTCGTAACCCGTGCAAAGGTTCTGTTCATCTTCAGTGCCGTCTATCTGCTTCGATAGTCATGCCAGAAACTTATAATCCATCTTTTCATGCCTCGAAAAATGTGAAGTATGGCATCTTTTTGCACAGCAGTCAAAAGTTCAACAACAGCAAATTTGTAATCATCAGTATTCTCTGCAGGTTTGGGTCCCTGTTTCGTAGCCCTGTGAATGGGGTTCTATTTTCTACTTTCAGCGGCTTCCTTGTTTGGCAAATGTTTTTGCCTAGTCACTATTTCTGGAGAGTTTTCTGCTTTTTCGTGGTTCAAAACTTTGTGGGCTTCCTTGATCTGTGCCTACAGCGCTTAGCCCGTTCTTTTCACCAGCTGGATCTGCAGTCATCATTTGAGTTTTGCTTCTTCGGATTCCTCGGGATTTGTGTTTTGACACCCGTGCTCGAGTTCTATTCTCTGTTTATGCCTCCATCTGTCTCGGAAGGCAGTCTGTTTTAGGGAGCATCTTAGTTTAGTTAGTGGATTGACCATTAAGGGGGGGTATTAAGATAATATCTAGGTTAATGGTCACTCTCCTTAGTTTTTTCCTATTAGATAGCTTCTTTTAGTTTTTCCTATTAGATAGCTTTTAGTTTATTCTTATCTCTTCTACTTCTGCTTTTTATCTTTGTGCTAACTATTCGTCTATTCTTAGACTCGATAATCTCTTTACATAGAGCTCTACTCTTCTTTGTAACATATCTCATTACATAATACATTATTCAGTTTTATAAATCATGTAACAATTACCCTTCACAATTTAATAGAGTCATAGAAAATTATATAACAATTTTAATAATAATCATACGATCATAAATTTAACAATAGTCATGGCGATAACAATATTCCCCCTTCATGATTTAATAATAATATTGTTATAGTGGAAAATTGTATGAAGAGATAATAGAATCCTTTATCTGCAAGAAACTAGTTGTGGCATAGAAGGTTGTGTGATATAAATTTTGATAATCTCGAAAAGATAAGTTCAGGTCAGACTATCAGAGATTTGCCAAAACTTGTAAAACCTACCAATACTATTTGCAAGGAATGTCAGTTGGGGAAGCAGACAAAAACAAGTTTCAAGAGTAAAGAGCAATTTTCTGCCGGTTTGCTGGATCTAGTTCATACAGATCTATGTGGTCCTACAAGGATAAGAAGTCTACAAGGTGACAAGTACTTCATGTTGCTTATTGATGATTATTCTAGAATGACTTGGGTTACTTTTCTAAGAGACAAATCTGAAGCCCTAGAGAAGTTCAAATCCTTCAAGGCAATAGTTGAAAATGAAATGGAACTGAAAATCAAATGCTTGAGGTCAAATAGAGGAGGTGAGTTCACATGAAATGAATTCAACATTTTCTGTGAAGAGCAAGGAATAAAGAGACAGTT
Organism: Cunninghamia lanceolata; assembly: GCA_027924645.1. Taxonomy (NCBI): domain Eukaryota; kingdom Viridiplantae; phylum Streptophyta; class Pinopsida; order Cupressales; family Cupressaceae; genus Cunninghamia; species Cunninghamia lanceolata. The sequence continues at coordinate 3,769,113 of BSBN01000011.1, forward strand.
GTCTACACCAAGGACTCCTCAGCAAAATGGAGTTGTGGAAAACAAGAACATAACAATTCTAGAGGCTGCTAGAACAATGATGAAGGAAGGAGGCTTGTTAGAAGTTTTCTGGAAAGAATCTATACATACTGGTGTTTACATTCAAAACAGAGTTCAAGTGAAAGGTAATGGTACTAAAACCACCTATGAATTGTGCTATGGAAGAATTCCAACAGTAACATATTTCAGAGTCTTTGGAAGCAAATGCTATATCAGAAGAGATGAAGACCTAGGGAAATTTGATGCAAGATGTGATTAAGGAATCTTCCTTGGATACTCTACTAAGAGTAAAGCCTACTGGTGCTACAACAAAAGGTTGAAAAAGATTGTTGAAAGTGCAAATGTGAAGGTAAATGAAGGGAAAGGAAGAACATCAGATCAGAGTGGCTATGAATCAGATGAACCTGCTGCTATAACTTATGAAGAAAAAATTGAACAAGAAAATAGTGAAGATGAAGAAAAGGCTCCTGAAATTGCTGCTTAGACCCCCAGGTATGAAAGAATCAATCACTCTGAAGATCAAATTATTGGAAACAAAGAAAAAGGAGTACTAACAAGGAAAAGAGCTGCAGAAGAACAAGTGAATTACTGTTTGCTCTCTACAATTGAACCAAAAACTGTGAATGAAGCCTACAATGATGAGAATTGGGTAAAGGCAATGGAGGAAGAACTAATGCAGATAGAGAAGAATGAAACTTGGGAATTAGTATCTAGACCTGCTGACAAAAATATTACTGGAACCAAATGGGTTTTCAAGAATAAGCTGAATGAAAATGGAGAAGTTGTAAGGAATAAAGCAAGGCTTTTGTGCAAAGGATATTCTCAAATTGAAGGAATAGATTTTGAAGAGACTTTTGTTCTAGTAGCTCGAATTGAAGCAATTAGAATGTTTCTGGCATTTGTAGCTCACAAAGATTTCAAAATATATCAGATGGATGTGAAGTCTGCATTTCTGAATGGTGAGTTGGAAGAGGAAGTCTACATTGAGCAACCGGAAGGATTTCAACTATCAAATCAAGGTGATATGGTATGCAGGTTGAAGAAAACATTGTACAGACTCAAGCAAGCTAGGGCCTGGTATGCAAGGTTGGATAAGTACTTATTGCAGTTAGGATTCAGTAAAGGTACTACTAACAATAATCTCTATTTCAAGATTAATGGTGATCAAATTTTGATTGTTAAAGTCTTTGTTGATGATATCATCTTTGGGGGAAATGAAGGTATGTGTATGAAATTTGCTAGTTAAATGTAGAAAGAGTTTGAGATGTCTATGTTTGGTGAGATGAATTTCTTTTTGGGTCTGCAAATTAATTAATCAGATAAATGAATCTTCATATCTCCTCTAAGTATGTGAAAGAGTTGTTAAAGAAGTTTGGGATGGAAGACTCTAAACCGGTATGTACTCCCATGGTGACTGGCTGCAAATTGAGCAAAACTGATGAATCACCCAAGACTGATCAGAAAAAGTATAGATTGATGATTGGAGGATTACTTTATCTAACTCAAACCAGACCTGATATTATGCATACAGTTTGTCTTGTTGCAAGATTTCAGGAGATCCAAGAGAATCACATGTGATGGCAGTAAAGAGAATCTTGAGATATTTGAAAGGATAATGATTTCACTCTTAGTGCTTATACAGATGCTAATTGGGTCGGAGATGTTGATGATAGGAAGAGTACAAGTGGAGGCGCTTTCTTTTTGGGTAACAGATTGGTTTCATGGCTGAGCAAGAAACAAGATTCAATCTCTTTGTCAACTGCAGAAGAAGAATATATTGTAGCAGCATGTTGTTGTACTCAAGCGTTATGGATGAAGCAGACTTTGAAGGACATAAGAGTTGTGTATGAAGATCCAGTTGCAATCTTGTGTGACAATACAAGTGCTATAAATATTTCAAAGAATCCAGTGATGCATACAAGAACAAAGCATATATCTATAAGGTATCACTTTCTGAGAGAAAAGGTGACAGAGAATGAAGTAAAGTTGGAATATGTGTCCACAAAGGATCAGATTGCAGATATCTTCACCAAGCCTCTGCCTAAGGATACTTTTGAGTATCTCAGAGAAAAGTTAGGGGTCATTACCCCTCCTGCCCTAAACTAAGATGCATGAGAATGCATCAATCGAGTGGTGTTCAAAGTCTCATTCTTTGATTTGAATTGATGTTTTGAGAGCTACCCCTCAGGGGGAGTAGCTAGATGTGTTGGTAACAATTCAGTTGGATCAGGGCAGCAAAATGCATGTGCCCTTCGCCATTGATGTCAACGGGGGAGAGAAATCATGTGGAAAACTCAAGGGGAGAAAGAGTGCAGATGTGTAAAGAGAAAGGGGGAGAATCTTGTCTTGATGGTCTTTTTCAGTTTTTCACATCATATGTTGCCATCAATGACAAAAGGGGAGATTGTTGCAAGTATGCGCCTAATCAGTTTGTCATTGATGTCAACATATCTGTGTTGTCATTGGTGTCAACTGTGCTCTTATTTTGTTGCATGCTTGTAATGAGTGAGATGCTTTGTATTTACTTATGTAAATGATCTTGATGATGAGGATATTGAGAAAATTAGCTCCTCCGGCAGAAACAATAAGTTGCAGTGGAAACACCGTATTGCATACTTAAGAACAGTCCAAAAGATTGCTCCACATTTCTTGTAGGATGAATATCTTTGTTTGCGGATTGGAAGTTATTTAGAAGTATGTCTGAAGATGTTATATTCCAAGTTTGAGCCTCCGGTATGAAGATTTGAGTGAGTTATGTTCACTGGAGTTTCCAATAGACACATGTCATGTTTAGATCAGTGGCATGAAACAACTAATTGAAAGTCAGTCTCTTCTTTCTTTATCTCTCTTTCCCTTTAAATATGTAGTAGGTTATAAAATTATGAAATAATGTTATGAATCAATGGTCAATTTAAAAAAATGTGTTGTTGTGGATGAGGATGTGCCATGTGATCTGGTCTTAAATTGAGCCATTAGACTTTTAATTGTGATTTCTTATTTTGAAGAAATATATTAAGGTTTTCTTTCGGTGGTTGGTTTCTTGCTCAAAAGGTTTTTCCCAAGTATATATGTCATCTTATCTTCTATATCTCCTTCACTTATTCTCCTATATTTAATTAAGATTACATGTGTTTTAGATCAACAAATTTTATTACTTTCCATTACTCCTAATTAAGGAATAAGCATTGTAAAACCAACATTTGATATCAAAGTTTTGTTTCAATTGATCCCATGAAGAAAGGGATATAATTTCATTAATAACGTATATATATAATAACAAATGGCAACACTTAGTAACAAGAAATTTCATTCAATCAACCTATACAACGACAAATTTCTACTCCTGTTATTCTCGTAGGTGCCTTGACATGAGTAATGTGTTGGTTCTTTATCCTTAGCTTGTTTGTTGCTTTCTGGTGTGTAAAAAAATCCTAGTTAATTCATTGGTGCACTTCTTTGTATCCCTAGATATCAGGAATTGTCTTTTTCTTGTGGTTTGGGACATTTCCTGTTTTTCCTCGAAGCCTATTGTTAGTTATAAAGAATTGCTTCTTGTAAGGTCCAGGGGAATTTGTAACCACATGTAACCCTGATGTTCCTTTTCTTTTCAAACTTTTTTGCAAGGTACACTTTGTATGTCATTTCACATGATTGAGTAGCTCAACGTAATCAATGGAAGGGGTTGTAGCATCAATCATTCTTGTGTCCATAAGGAAAGTGTCATCAAGGATAGATCGATGCAAAGTATGATTTCTCGATTTAGCACTTTGAGGGTTTTACGTAAAGACGTAGCTATCAATGTAGTCAAGCATTAAAACATATATATGTGTGTGTTTGTGTGTGATTTTTATTTAATTTCATATATATTTCTTTCTTTATCTCTCTATCTATCCCCCTCTTTATCTGTCTATCTCTGTCTCCCTCTCTAGTTCTCTACTCTCCCTTTTTCCCTCTCTAGCTCTCTATTTATATCTCCTTCCCCCTTCTCTCTCTCACACACTGTCTCTCTCTGAGATCTCTCTCTGTCCCTATGTTTCTCTCTCTTCTCTCTTTCTCTACCTCTCTTTTGCTCTATTTCTTTCGAGCATAACCTATGCTTATAAATCTCTTAGGCAAAATTTTGGAAGATCAATTTGCTTCAAAGAGATGTATATATTTTGATATGTCTATATATAATAAGTTGTGTTTTATAGGTTGGGGCAATCTTGCATTGCCCAAAAACATTTCTTGCTTTGTACGCTTCCTATGTATAAGCTTAACTTGTGTGTGCTTGTATTTTTTTTAATGTCTAGCTTCTACATGTGGGCTTATCTTGCATGCATGTGTATATTTTGTTTTGTTTTGTTTGTGTGTGTTGGACAGTTTTAGTGGACCGACAACTCTCACTTCGTGTAGGCTCTGTTGGTCTTTGCACAACTCCTTTTGAAGCACTTTCCATCCCACACAACTACACATTGGCTTTTTGCAACCTTAAAATCATGTGCCTGCAATTTGGTGCTTGACTCTAGCTTGGCACAGAAGCCCTCTTCACACCTTTCCTTGCGCATGCTTTGCACAACTCTCACACAAACCCCACACACAAGTTCCCCACACTATGCAACTAAATGGCACACCACTTGGAAAAGTCCATGGGTATCAGAATGTTAGATCGCATGGCAAAGTTGTCAAGGTGGATTTTAACAAAAGAAAGCTCATCAGATTACTTGTGGGAAGCTATGACTAATCTGTTAGATATAGAATATTAGAACTGAGAGATAATAAGGAATGGACGGAAAGTTCAAATTAATGACTGAACATCCTTGATCCCTTGGATCAGATTTCATCCTAGCACACGTTACTGTCAGCCTACCGTGTTAGATCAGATTTCCTTCTATGCCTAGGTGTTATTTATATCAAATTGACATCCATTGAAAGGGTTTGGATTTTGGATTTTGGGTAGAGCCTTTAAGAGTGCAAAATCGAGCTGGAATTGGGCGGATTTTGAGTGTAGAGAGTCTTTACACAACTTGCATATTTGTCATTGGGTTGGGTAGCATACAATGATTGCTTTCACAATTTAAGTGGCCTATGTTGTAGGGAGAGGACCCAGTAGTGGAGCACCCTAACTTCACGTCTCTCAAAATCATACGTGGCAATTTCGAATCACTCCAAAAATTTTATAGTAGTTTACTTGGCAATGCCCCTGCTGATAACTAAGGTATCAGGGCCACATCAGCATGCTTTTTGTTGAGGTGTCAAATAGTTCCCCAAAAAAATGGGTGGACCAACAGGTGTGCATTAAGTCATGTTTTGTTGGTGGGCTGATGTGGCATCACATGATTGGTTGCTTTTTAAATCTAAAGGGCACATTTCATTCAATTATTAGTACTTATAGTAACACTAACAACCTTTAAGTCACAACTACTAGTACTAAACTTTTAAAAATATTGGGCCTTAAATGCACATATACTATCTCAGCCATTGGAACTATCTCACCTATTGGGTCTTTTCCCCTATTTCTTTATTTTGCAAATCAAGAAAACTATTTGTGTTTCATTTCCTCCATTTTCTTCTGTGTTGCTTTTGTTTGTGTGCTCTGTGCACCCATTTGGCAGTTGTTCATTCAACCCAGATTGGCTATTGCACCTTATACACTGAAACTCCCAAAGTTTCACGCCTACCTTGTAGACTCCTCTTCTGGGATTTGGAGATATATATGTTCTATATACTTTCATCAAATCAATATAGTTGCCAAATCTTGGCCAAGGAGTTTTAAAGCAATGGTAAAATAGGGCATTCTAAAGAACGTAACCAAAGTCAAGAAGACTCTACCACAATAAGGATATCCTTTTAGTTGTAAGTTTGTAACTATATGAAAGGAACCTCCTGCAAAAATATAATGAAGAATGCACGAAATAACAGAAATAGTAGAACACAGAAGGAATTTATTGATCGCAGGCCACTTCGAGGGGGCAACCTCCTTTGAGCAAGCTCAATACAATAAACTCGTGGATGCCTTCATTGGCCTCAACACATACTTATATACTAAGTCTAATCTAAACAACTATTACTTCCCATGCGTTGGTTATTTTCCCAAACTGGATGCTTATTCCCAGTAATCCCTACAAGGTAGCCATCATTGATCAACAGGACTCCCGGGCCAGGGGCCAACAATATAGGAGATAGACTCTATAAATATCTCTTCTTCAAATATCTCTTCTTCTTTAGGCTCTGCAGAACCAAGGGGGTATTCCCTATTCAACATCTATAACATATACACATGAACTTAGTTGGATATTGACACAAAGCAGATAAATCCTCTCTTATGCAGACCAAAACTATGGAATAAGTGCAAAGGGGCTAGCTTTGGGCCTATATTCAGTTGTGAGACAGAGGATTTTGGTCCTAAAAACTACTTCTAATGTCCTAGAGGTTTGTATTTGAAGTTTGAGTTTGATTTTATGTTTGGATGCAAAACTAAGACTTTCGGTTGCAACCAAAATACAAGACCAGATCGGTGTCTATCCAAGGCTCGGAGTCAATAGAGATATATATGTGAATGTTTATCACAGATCTAAAACAACAATCAGATTTCAAGGGGATTATGCAATGTCTGCCTTACAGACAATACCCAAGATAAGGTATTTAATTATTTCTGCTTACAAACATCCTTATTGCAATATATTCTTTTCAACACTTAACCCAAAAACATTTAATCTACTCCTTGAGCAGAAGTAAAAGACGAAGCATTCAACATAGGAAACCCATATCCCAAAATCTCTCACACCCCTTAGCTGTTTAGATTCAGAAAAAGAACACATTCAATTTGGAGACAAATAACAAAATACATGCTATAAAGCATTACTCATTTAAATCAACATGAAATCAATAAATTTTGTATATAAGACATTCAACATACAACTCATAAACTCACAAAGTACCCAGAACAGAGCCACCAATAAGATTGTATCCGATTACAGCACCAAAAAGTTGTCCAGTTTTCAACAACCAATGAATGACACAGTTTGCCCCTCATATAGCCAAACTGTACACCCAGCAAATTAATTACATCACAAATCAAAAATCCCGCCAGATACATTGCACTAGAAATGGCGCCCAAAAAATTGAAGGCAGCCCAGGAAAACAGAGGAGAGGGCAGGTGAGCTCGGGATCTGCGCCACAGTTCAAAGATTTTTGTCATAAATCTAGTAGTTGGTCGTCAATCATCGGCCCATGCCTCTGTATGTTGCCATTAATGGCTCAACTACCCGCAACCTCTCTCGGAAATTACAGCAGCATGCTCATGGACTTTTTCCGCCCAAAACATATCTGCAGATGCAGGGAAAAAAATCAACGCTGCAGCTTTTAAACGTGGCCATCGATCTGTATTCCATCGTTGAAATCAGACGGCCCAAAAACCTACAAAAAGGCCAAGAACCAATGATCACGTGCCACGTAGGCGCTCCATGTTCCTATCGCTGACTTTTTGCTTTTTCATTTTGCCATTTCGCCCTTGTATATGCAAGAATGGATGCATATACAATTGCTCTTTACATCTTTGTATATGCAGGATGCATATACACGCAACTGTTCAACATACAAGGCGGACCCCAAGCTGTTATAGAGCAAATTGGAATTTTCAATCGGGTCCACCTTGTATCTTCTTTCTTGCATCTTTCCTTGTATATGTGCATATACATTCAACATATATATACAAGGCACGGATTTCAAATTTTCATGAAGCATGTTGAAGTCGCTTTGAAATCCAGCTTGTACCTAACCTTTGTATCTTCGCAATGTATATCGGCACATACAAGCGCCCAATATACATGCTACGAACCCCAAATTTTATTCATTACAATTGATTTCTCCCTCGGGTCTGAAATGTATATCTTCTTTTGTATATCGGCTTGTATGTGCAAACATGCAAGCGAATGCATATACAACTGGTGGGCCCCATTTCTGACGTTGACCGCTGCTGACCTGTTTGCATGCCTTTCCCTTGTATGCCGAATATACAAACTCATTTGTATATACCTGCGGGCCCTATCACATGTATCTCAGCCGCACTGTAGCAAATGTATGTTGGCCCTTGTAGATTTTTTCTTTGTATCCTTCTAATGCATGTAGCCGATGTATATTTGGACATACAACAAAACACATACAAGCAAACCCGATATACAACGGTGGCATATTCCTGGAATCTGCAATAGATTCCCCCAATGTACATGCATCCTTTTGAGCCCGATATGCATTTGGAAATGCATACAACTGTAGAATATTCCCGAGAATCTGCGAAAGATTCCCTCTTTGTATATGCAACCCGATATGCATCTAAAATGCATATAACTCAATTTCTTATCATTTTTTGGAGGTCGACTGAGATTTCACAAGCCCGCCAACATACAATTTGCACTTGCACATACAAAACCTAACATTTTTCCCACGTGCGACAAGAAAAAGGGGTGAAACATTGTGTGGGGGCTAGTCAACCTTCGAACACCAAAGCATGAGGATGAAACTTAACAACCAGGAACCCACCACAGAAGGCCAATATCAGAACAGACAAAACAATGCAAGACCCACGACTCAGAAAATTCAGGGTTTGAAAGAGAAAACCTGCAAACATTCAAGCTTAAAACCCTAAACATAAATGATTACCAACACAATGAATGGGGTATAATACAATATACTCACGGGACGACTTACAAAGCATATGCGTCCAAATGTAATATACTAACAAAGTACAGAGAAGGGTTAAACACGAGTTCCTAACATCCCCTCCCTCTTAGAAAAGCTTTGTCCTCAAAGCATAAGATGCGGAAATTGTTGCTGAATCTGAAGGAGTGGTTCCCCTGTAGCAATCTCTGGGTGCATTCCATGCCACTAAATTAAAACCTCTGGGATGGATCGGGAGCGAAGAGGATGAGTACGCCTATCGAGGATTACCTCTAGCTCCAAAAGGATGGATCCTTCATTATCCAGTTGTGGTAAAACAATTTGTGCTTTGTCGTTGGCGCCAAGAAATTTCTTTAGACAAGAGACATGAAATATTGGATGAACGTGGGAAGAAGGAGCCAGCTTATGATCCCCAATCTGATCCTAGGTGCAGAGAACCGTGTCGACTGCCTGAACTCATGAACTGCTGGGGGAGTATGGAAGGAGCGTTGGCAGTGCCTAACCATAGACTGCTTCATATGGAGTCATGTTAGATGCAGTGTGGTAGGAGGTATGGTACCACCATTCAGTGAGAGGGAGCCACTTTGCCCACTGATGTTGTTGTTCTAAGGTATCACATGCAGCCACAATCTGTTGAATTGCCCTGTTCATTCCCTTCCAAAAGAAGTAACGCCATGCTCGCTCATAAGTTTTGAGGAACCCAGAGTGCCCTACCGATGGAGAAACATAGAGTTCATAGAAGATAGCTTGCGGGACAGATTCCAACCAATTTGGAACAGACATAGAAATAGCTAAAAGAGAAGCTTGGTCATCACATGTGCGAGAAAGAGAATCCGCCACAATATTGTCTGTACCCTTCTTGTAAGTGATCTCATAGTCATAACACATGAGTTTGCTGATCCATTTCTGTTGTGCTGGGGAGGAGACCCATTGTGCCAGGAAATATTTCAGGCTCTGGTGAGCCGCCCCGATGCAAGAATGATTCCCTAATAGGTATGGCCGCCCCTTCTGTACTGTATGCAAAATAGCCATCATTCGTTGTAGAGCCAAAGGAGTGGTGAAAACCACGGATGGTTGCATCTGAATGCAGTGAAGCTAAGCGATGACACCATGTGAATTCTTCTTAAGAAGCTTTTCCAGGGGATGTGAACTTATGATGCTGAGAGACCCCGGTTGTAAGCCCTTCAATGAGTGTTTGTGCCCATTGTCTGAAAACTGCATCCAAAGTTCAGCAAAATCCCAAAAGATGGGTCCAAGTGTGCATAACCATTGGGCGCCCAAAACCACATCACATCCGCCTAAGGGCAAGGCAAACATGTCGGAGTGCGGGTTATAATCTCCAATAGAGATACGCACATTGCGACACTTCCCTTTGCAAGGTAATGTGCCCCCATTGGCAATCATGACTTCAAAGTTCGAACAAGGATGAACAAAACAATCAGCCTGTTTGGCTATTCAAGGGTCAATGAAGTTACGAGTACTACCAGAATCAATGAGTATTGTAAGAGGGAGCTTCTTGAAGTAACCCTTAACCCGCATGGTTTGCGGGGTGGTGACTCCTGCTACGGCATGGAGAGAGATCTCTGGGTGGTCTTCCTGACAAGTAGGGTCCACAGGCGACTGCTGAGTTTCAACCTGATCAGCTACTGTATCCTAAGCATCTGCATAAACTTCAGTTTTAGGCAGGGAATCCACATCCAAGAGAGAGCTTTTGCTCAACACATCTATGTCCCCGAGTGAATTTGTCATCACAATTATAACAAAGCCCTTTTTCTCTACATGCCCGCATCTCTGCTTCAGTCAAATGCTTGATAAGAGTTGTTCTAGGAGCTGACATTATTTGAGGGCTTGGGGGATCCATATTTCTGAATGGAACAAAATTGGATTTGGAGCGTTGTTGAGCTGTGATCTTGTCCTCCGCCAACTTAGCCAACCCTAAGGCTTCCATCATTGTGTTTGGACAGAACATTTTAACCTCAAAGCGAATTGCATCCTTCAAACCACTGACAAAACAACTCCTGAAGAATTCATCAGACAATCCCTCGATGTGATTGGCCAGTTTTTCAAATTCTGTCTGATATTCTCTCATAGTGTCTATTTGGCGCAATTTTGTGAGTGCTCCTGTGAAGTCATCAAAAGCACTAGGGCCAAATCGTTGCAAAATGAGTTTGCAAAAATCTATCCATTTTGGCTCTTCATGAGCTTTCATGTACCAACGGAACCATTGAAGGGCTTCATGTTCCAAATGAAAGGAGACAAGTGGGACTTTGTTGACATCAAAAGTATTATGCAGATTGAAATATTGTTCTGCCCGGTATATCCATCCAGTCGGATCATCACCATTGAAGCGAGGAAAATCAAGCTTCAGTCCACGAAAATTGCTGAAAGAAGAAAACCCTATATCTGCAGAAGACTCTAACTGCCGTCTATTGTTCATGGTTGAATGCTGAAGATTGAGCCCGAGAATTTTTTCATCCAAATCTTGGAGTTTGGTCTTGATGGCTGCAAGTTCCTCCTCCATGTTTTTTGCTCCTACGCGAGTGACAACCATAATCAGGATTTTTTTTATTTTTTTTTTAGAATGGGTAGAAAAACAAAAACAAAAACTTTTGTAGTAAAGGAAAATTGGGATTTGGGAAAAACGCTGATGGGTAATTGGGGTTTGACTAGGTTTTGGACACTTTCTAAGGGACAGGGAAGTAGAAAATGGGGATTTCAGAAGCGGGGTGAAAGAATGGGAAAATTTGTCAAAGAGGGACAAAGGAGCAGAAATAGGAAATGAACACTGTGGCAAAATTTGAAGGCGATTGGGTGAGAATCGAAGAAGTTATGGCAAACCCTAAAAATAGACAAATGTGAGATTTCTGGCTTCGATAAGTGGAATTTGGGATATGGTCCTCAAGGAAGGAAATCTGCAACGGGATCTGCAAATGGCTCTGGACAGATTCAATCGGCGATTTGTCAGCTGGTAATAGATATGGACCCCAGGGATGTTCGGCTTCCTAAAGGTTCAGGGGATTCACTCAGATACCAATGTTGTCTAACGGCTTGCGTATTGGGGCAGTACCCCTCACTCCACGGCTCAGGTAAAACTAATAACCACTTTGCCACAAACGACAGCTCTTGGTTTACCTCACGAATGGGAACTAGTCAATCAAGTAGGGGCCGTTGCCCTTTTCGCTGGCAGGTCCTCTTAATGGGCCAGCTACTTCGGGGTTCCTGTGGTACTCCTCACCATAGTTGAAAAACTCGCCAAGCCCGAAAAACTCGACTCGCCAAAAACTTGGCAAAAAATTCGGCAACTTAAAAAATTGTTTAAATTTCATTAAAAACGCATTTTTTTTGCAAAATTCAATGATAAGATGCATCCAATGAGTCAATAAATGAGAAACAAGCTGAGTCTAGTTGTATTTGATTGATTTCAAAGCAAATTGGGTACAAAATGGCATCCTCATGTGGAATGCGCTGATACTGATAGTCTAAGACAAAATGAAAATAGCAAATTGTTTTTGTAAAATTGAAAGTAAATACTAAATACTACATCTTCCTCTTCCCAAGTCTAGTGAAAACTAGGGGAGTGGTAGAACTAGAGGGTCTAGTCCTTAGAATCTGTTGTGGCTCCTCCCTCCTCGGCATGATAGACCGTGGCTCAACCTCCATCTTGGATGTAGATGCTGGTAGTGGTACTGGTGCCAATGTCTCCTCATCCTCATCCTCATCCTCAATGTCATCCAATGAGAATCCCAATCCACCGATTCCACCCCCCTCATTCCATTGCTTGTCTCTCCAAATCATAGATCTCATCCTCGAAAAACAATGAAGGCTGCCCATCCCGCCTTGTCCAAGGGGTCCAATGTATCCAATGACAAGATGCATCCAATGAGTCCATAAATGAGTACAAAAGTGTTTTCTATTAAATTTGATTGATTTGAATGCAAATTGAGTACAAAATTGCATCCTCATGCGGAATCCTGATGGCTGATTCTAAGTCTGAAACCTTGGAACCCTGAATTTGGCTAAGTCTAAAACCCTGAAACCCTGAAAATTTGGTTAACTCTGAAATCTGATGGATCCTCCAAAATCTAGAATCTGCATGTTAAATCCCATGGATCCGGAACCTATCTCAAACATCCTGACAGTATCTCAACATATACTTAAATATATTTTGAAATATACTGACCAAGCGTATTCCTGATTTTTAAAGAGACTAAAATGCCCAAATGCTGCTTTTGCCAAGTTTTTTTACAGACTCGCCGAGTTTTTGGTAAAAACTCGCCAAAAACTCGCGAGTTTTTCACAAAAACTCAGCGAGTGAAATAGGCGAGTTTTTGCATGAACTACTCGCCATCAAAAAAAACTCGCGAGTTTTTTGAAACTCGACGAGTTTTTCGCGAGTCTTGCATCTATGCTCCTCACAATGAGTTTTAGGGCTATGCCCAGGCACTTCCCACAGTTAAACGGATAGGGATTATTCCCTAAATCGAACTTGCAATTGAAATGAACAATACAGATGCAAAGAAAAAAGAACTGCAATAATCACAGCGCCTGGAGGCCACTGCAAAAAAAAATTCGGCAAAAATTCCACCCAGTGAGCCCAAGAAAGCGCTCTGATACCAGATGAGAGGAACCTCCTGCAATAATATAATGAAGAATGCACGAAATAACATAAATAGCAGAACACAGAAAGAATTTATTGATCGCAGGCCACTTCGAGGGGGCAACCTCCTTTGAGCAAGCTCAATACAATAAACTCGTGGATGCCTTCATTGGCCTCAACATGTACTTATATGCTATGTCTAATCTAAACAACTATTACTTCCCATGAATGTGGGATAATACAATATACTCACGGGACGACTTACAAAGCATATGCGTCCAAATGTAACATACTAACAAAGTAAAGAGAAGGGTTAAACACGGGTTCCTAACACTATAGTGAGACACGAGTTGTGGTATAATAGTACATTCTAGCATGACTGATAATAGTTATCAATTTCAAGATTGAGCAAAGAAAGAAAAAAACAAATTCACAAAAATCTTACGAAGCATTGATATACAAGTAAGAAACTTTAAATGTAACATTTAAGGATAAGTGAAAGGAAATGTGAATAAGCATTAAAGATTTCAAATTTAAATAGTCCGTAGAATTGATGCAAAACAGTTTCTGAAAGAAAACTACATGATAACAATTACCATATACATTATATCAAGCATGATCTACGCTTACAATTTTATAAAAAGTGTTCCACAGGGAAAGATCACCACCCCTGGGTCCCTCATCTCCATCCTATGCTAGTTTCCAAATCAAATATCATGTATAGGATTTTGGAGGTACTTCTATATGTCTCTTTTAACATTCCCACATTTCCATGTTTCCTCGTAAAGGGAACAATTTATAACCACACTTAAGATTGAACATAGGAAGAAAAAGTAAATCACCAAATGTCAAGGTGCGTTACAAATAATAGATAAAACAAAAATGTAAAGTTTGTGAGGGCAATGAAACGAAATGTAAAGAAGCAACTATTAAAGATTGCAATCTTCCACGGTCCACAATAATGTTCCTTTTGTTTTGGGATATCAGATTAACTTTGACTCTATTGATGTTGCAAGTCACACCATGTAATCCATCAATGACTAAAGCATATGGTTGAGCTTAATTGATACATACTTTCTAAATGGAAAGGGGCAAAAGTTACTGTCCGAACTTAAGCTGGAACCTCTTCTTTTCAAAGTTACAGTTTACCAATCCCCCAATTACTTCATGCATGTTAAGGAGAAAAAGTGGAAACTACGTGTTGGATAAGTGTGGCAAAAAAATATTGGTAAGATAGAAAAGAATAGGTATATTTTGTAGACTCGAAAGGGTGGAGGCAAAGTGGCACTTTATCATCGAGTGCCCGTCTTACAACGACATTCAAATCAAGTGTACCAACATCTTGAGGGTGAACACAAATCAAGTTAGCTAAAACAACAGAATTTACGAGGGCTACTACTTGACTGCCCTGTTTAATTTAAACGAAACAAGTTAAGCTTGTTGGCGTTTCAATTCACACCTCTGGAATGCGAGTTGGAAACGGACAGCTATGCACAGATAAATTGCTCTCCTATTGGAAGGGGGAGTTCCCTTTTTGCTGATGTTCGCTGAAACGATAAATAAATTAAACTTCGCCTATCTTCTTTTTGATTCCCAGCTGCGAGCACAAGGTTATAAAACTCTAAACGCTGCAAAAGAGGTTTTTTCCTTTTTTAAAACTTCTACTACAACTAGGCTTAAACTAATGACGCTTTTAATCTCCTAAGTAAATTTAGAGCAATGGGAATTAAAAGTGGACGAGAAATGATTGTTTTAGCACAAAAACTTAAGTAAATTTCTCCCAGATTTACATCACAAGACTCATAGTACTTTAATGATGCAAGCTGAAATGAAAGTTACAAAAGCCACACATCTGACGACGAAACTTGATGATCCGAGATAGAATATCAGAGCAAAATAGGCATGAGATTTCTATTCCAACATCACAAAGTTGATACAACTCCAGGACAGCAATACTGTAGCAAAAGGCAGGCATACAAAAAGCGATCAAACACTGGAGAACAAATTACACAGAGTGAACAAACACTTGAAATAACAAAATCTGCAGGCCACAATAGGCATAGCAAATTTGCTATCACAAAAGTCGATCCTTTACAATGGGCAAGGTTGCCCTTATTTATACTAAAATCAAAGGAGTAGGGAACCCTAAAATCTCTTTGATTAACCCTAACTTGCCAACTCGCAAGCTTTATTACTATTCTAAGATAAAGATACAATAAACAAATGCTTTAAAGCAAAGAAAACTCCAACTAACACAAAGTGATTTCTTTCTAAATATAGAATGGATGAACTTAGGATGAAAGCAAATGCTTTAAAACAAAAAGCATCTGTTTTAAAGCTGCTTTCTTTTGAAATGCATCCTTATCAACATTCTTGCTTTTTGGTGATGTCATCCGTTGATATTCTGGGAAACAATATCTTCTAAAAAGCGAGTGACCACATCTTTGCCAGGGACACTGATACTCTCTAGAATGATATTCTAATTCTCTAACATTTCTTCACCATTTGCAACCATCTGGAGAAATTCATGAACTTCACCCACAGCCTTGTCGAACTTCACTGTCATTGCAGCAAAACAACCCATCTTGCCGGCACTGATATCATCATTAAAATTGCTGCGAACGAGAGTCTGAAACTCTGCTTGCACTTCCCTGAGATCATACAGGGTACCATCTTCTCTTTCATACGAACACGAGATCTGAGAAACAAAAGATCTAACGAACTTGAGGACGTTGACTACCTATTCTTTCCACTCTATCAATTCTGAAATTATACTGTCATAAGTTTTTACTGTGAAAAGGTATTGCGCTTTCCAAGTAGAAACTGTCTTCTTATCATCAGCTAAATCAACAGAATCATGTGCAATCTTCAAGTCAGAGATAATGATCTCAAACACCGGTCTATTTTCTGCCATGGTTTGTTGCAAACCCTGGATTCCTTGGCGTAAATCATGAGCGTTGGACTTTAATTGATAAAACTCTGAAAGTACAACTCTCCCTTTAGTCACAAATTCTTCCACCCAACTATTCATGTGCCTCCCATAGAGGACCAACTGACTGAACTACCGCTGATCGGCTGGTGATTCCAGATTTGGTGGAAGCAATAAATCAGCCTGTGATGTGCCATGAAAAAGGTTGGAAATATACTGCCGCAGCTGCCTAACTTCAGCTTTGAGAGCTACCTTATCTTCTCCATCTTTCAACACCCTTTCCTTCAAATTACCTGCTGCAACCTCGAAGAGATTTACATCTGTATGGCGGGTACTTCTACCAAGGTTAGCTTTGACAACCTTGAAGTCATCAACCTCGATATCATCAGCACTTCTATCTTCAAGCGGTGTTGCAGTTTCAAGGATTATTTCTCCATCCGCATTCTTCTCAATGCGAACCTGTTTTTTCAGCTTCTTGTCTGGTGTGTCTTGGTAGACGCTTTTGAGCTCTGTTAAATCCAGCTGATATGAAGGCTTTCTCCTCTTCCTTCCCAGAATGTTTTCAAGCCAGGATGAGCCTTCTTCTCTTGGAAACTCGGTTCTAACTTAATTAGCTCCTGATGAATCAATGTGTGCATCAGAGTTATGAACCGGCGAATCTGGCTCTGAATCTATGTGGATAGGAGAAGTGTTCGGTGAAAAAGGTGGAGAAACGTGATCTGAAGGTAACGCTTTAACATGAAGCGTTGGTTCAACAGAAACTTCTGATTCACCTGCTGGTTGTTCCTGTTAGACATGAGCTGCTCATCCTTTTTCCTTTTTAACTTAGCCATTTTTGTTCCTTCTGGAAGAACACTCATAGCATTAACCCTTCGCTTTGGTTTGGAAGTGGAAGGTTCTGATGGTTGTACGACTAGCGGCTCTACTACCGGAATATCATCCTTCCGCTTATTCTTCAAGAATATCAAACTATTTTTAACCACTCGACTCGATCTTTCTTCAATGGAAGTGTTCTCTTTAATTGACCAATTAACAGGTGGCAACGGTTGTTGCTCAATTTGATCCCTGAAATACATGGGAAGTAGAACTTCACCGCTCTCTGTCAAACCCTCTATATCTTCTGATAGGATATCAGACATCTGCTGAAGAGTGAACCTGCTGTAACTGCGTTCTCGCACTTCAAACTCATCAGCACAATTAGCCCAGAAGTCTTCAACCGCATGCTTCTGCGTACAGTTTTGACCAAGATGTGATGCAAAAACACCACGAGGATCATATGAAGACCCCCTGTCAAAAAACTTAAGACCATATCTGGATGATTCATTACCGATCGCCTTGGCATTTGCTCCAGATCTACATCTGTAAATACTCATCCCAAGTGGAAAATTGAAAGTTGCCTTGCGTCTGCTAAGCAAAAATGTATGAACTTCATAGGCTTGCCTCAAAAATTCCATAAATGCTATTTCATCTGTCGGATATCTCGGCAACATGGCTGGCTCTCCTGAGAATCCATATACTCTGATGTAGGAAAAAGTGGGAAATTGGATAAACCAATCAGCCCATTCTGCCATTGCTATTCTCGCATCTACTGAAAATCGTATATGCAACTCATTATCCATATCTCGCACTGCATGCATCAGGAATGCATCATTCACCCGCCTGTAGAGTCGTTCAGCTTGAGAAATTTCCAACTACGGGAAATGGTGATAAACATGCTGAATACCCAGAGTTCCAACAACATTCAAACCTCTGAATCGACCTTGAAAAGCCATCAAATACACAAGGTATGACATCATGTGGAATTCATGAGCCCTTTGAAAATCAAACATTTGTTGGTGGAGACTATCACTGATGAGTGTCAACCAGTCATAGAATTCGGTTCCATCAACAATCTGGGACATGATATAAAACATCCAAGGCTGGAACTTGTTAGCATCTGCTTGACCCGTGATCCGACTTAGCAAAGTAATCATTATTGCATGTTCCTCCTTAAACTCTCCACGTCCAACATTCTTTGACATAACGTTCTGCTTCTCTTTTAACCACCTTTGACCAATCTTTTTCCGGTATTTTTCTTTATCATTGTTCCAAACCCTCTTGCATTCTTCAATTGAAACAGTTAAGTTTTCTCTCCAGATTGGTATTGTAAAACACTTCTCAATGTCATTCGGCGTCAGGCTACAGAGCACACGTCCATCTCTTGATTGAATTTCTCTTGTGACCGAATTGTAATGCATCATGCAAGCAATTACAAATTCGATACTTTGCACTGTGATGGGAAAGGATGTTGCTGCAAGCAAACCGGAGTGTCCTAGATCCCTGATAGCATTATTTCCTGCATCCTCCAAAGAATGTAAATTGATCACTGGAAGTACTTTATGCAAGTCTGTTTCACAAGTTCTCAGGTAATCGTGAACCAACGTCGTTTTGGGCTTGATTTGTGTTGGAGAGTACTGCATACTGAAAGATTTGAAAATTGACTGTGGACACGCCTATGTCGGAAAAATCTTAAACAAATGGCTGAAAATTACTTGCTGGTTTTTAGAAAAAGCAGAGTGTGAGCTGAAAAGCTGGCACATGGGTTTTGTAGGTAATTCTGTTTTGAAGCAACCCAGATCGTCGAATTTTGAAAAAGCGGAGACTTTCCCAAAAAAGCAACAAAAAAGCAAACTCGAAAAAAACAAAACTCCCAATCTTCAAGAGGATGATATTCTAGATGGACCCATCTTGATGAAAACTGAAAAAGCTTTGGTCCAATTTCTGAAAAACGATCCCCTAGAAAAAAGGACCCTGAAAAAGTGAGCCTCCCTGCTTCCTCAACCCGAAAATATGAAGAACGTTGAAAAAGCACTTCGTTTGGGTCTTCGAATCTTCGTTGAAAGAAAAATAAAAATCCTTCCTCTGGATGCAACCTGCAAAAGATAATGAAATAAAGAAGCCAAATGCTTGTCTTTATAGATCTTTAGGGCGAAAAAGCAATTTTTTTTGTGAAAGAATAAAACTTGGATCTCATCCATGAAGAAAGCAACTTTTAAAGCACAAATCCAAGTGGATGTCTTCGAATAGAAGGAATCCCTATTTTGTAGCTGCCTATGGCTTCATGTGCAAGGTGACGAAAAATATCTTCTTTTGATGATGTCATCAAACACGCGAATCGACAGAAGTGTTAGCCATTTTTTCTTCGTTTTCGACACTTCTACACTCGTTTTGACTCAAGTATGGCCTGTATCCGACTTCATCAAGTTGGCGAAATGTCACCGTTGACTGAAAAAGCTGACTGATCCTGTTATTTTTGAGACCTGTCAACTGAGATTCCATCCCCGGCCTCCGACTAACGATCTGAGTTCATTTGACCAAGTTTGACCATCTTGAAAACTGCCAACAGGCGAAAATCGGGAAACAACTGTCAGAAAACACTGTAAAATCCGGAAATTTTCTAACTCTGGGCAAGTTGGGCGCCCCAAGTCACCTAGGGCCCCTGGATCCTCATGCCTTAGCCATTTTCCTGAAAACTGCAACTTTTTCAATTTGCGTGCGCGTTCTGATGGCTGATGACCCATGTTTGGCTGTCGATTTCTGTCTGCTGGGACAAAACTGAGTCTGATGATCTGACAGATATGCAGGCCTGATGAAAACTGAGCTGACTGTACTCTCTATCTGCCTCGGGAAACACGCCAAACTGACCTATTCTGAACCGAACCAGGCTGACGGAGGGAGATTTGCGTTTTTCGAGGAAAACTCAAAAATATTCTAACTCTGGTGAGTTTGGGCACCCCAAGTCACCTGGGGTGCCTATCTTTCAATGCCTTAAAAAAAATTTTGAAAATCTCAAATTTATTGCCATTTCTCGATTTCCGTGCTGACAACCTCTGTTTGATCTTCGTTTTCGATTGTCCGGACGACTGTCGAGGCGGGACGGAGGGTGATCTAAACAACCTGAGCATATCTGTGATGGAATCCCAGCTTTGACTGACGTTTGACTGAGTTTGACCAAGTTTGACCAACTGGAAACAGGCTGACGGAAGCATTTTGATGTTTCTCGAAAAACATGAAAAAAATCGATCACTGGAGAGGTTGGGTGCCCCAAGTCACCTGGGGCGCTTGGTTTCTCCATACTTAGCCATTTTTTCTGATTTTCCAACCTTCATCTACAACTTGCTCCGTTTTGCGTGCCGTCAGCTGCTTCCTAATGTCGATTTCGACGATTCGTCGATTAACTGCCACTGAATGGTGAATGAATTGCATAGCCTGGGTACATCTGATTAAATTTTCTAGCTTTTAGAGCCTGATGACCAAAACGACTGCTTTTATGCCCCCTGGAACTGACCGACGGACATAGTTCTCGCATTTTCTTGAAAAACGCATAAAATTTCTATCACTGGTGGGACTAGGCGCCCCAAGTCACCTGGGGCGCTTGAAATCTCCAGACTTAGTCAAATTTCATGATTTCCAGATTTTCACCTCACCTCGGATCCATCCTGCTCCGTTTTGCGTGTTTCGTCGAGTCAACGACTGATCGTCGATTCTACGTCGTTGGAACAGTGTTGAAAACTCGAAAACGAGCTCTGGCAGATGAACTTCCTCTGTTGACAACTTCAGTGCTCATGCTTCGCCTTCCGAAAAAGCAAAATTGACCCAGTAGAGAAAACTTGTTCGTTTGCAGATTTCGTCTGGACCACGCTGACCGTGAAGCAAAATCGACCAATGAGAATCAGGCACGACACCTGAATCGAAGATTCTATTTTTAGAAACTTTCTATTTTTAGAAAGTTTTGCCAGCATCCATATCTCAAGAAACCCAGAAACTTAATTTGACGTCTATTTTTAGAAATTTTGTTTTTTTGACTTTTTGACGAAAAATTTTCTAGACTTATTCAAAATGCCTTAATGAAGCAAAATTTTTAATTGGGTACAACAAAGCTTAAACAACAGAGTTTCCGATCAAGATTAATTGTAGATCTCAACTAAACAAAGAAATAGCAATATTGCCACCTTAGTTTGGCAGACCTCACTAAGTTGCTATTTCTACATGCTATATTCCAGTTATAACTCAACAATGGCACAGGCAATTTGGTCTCGTTATAATGTTTAATTTCATTATAAAGATGAAGAATTAAGTAGCATTGCATTAGAGAAACACCATTTCATTATTTTCTCCACCGGGTCGCCCGATGGAATCCGCTCGGCTCCAACTCTGGCTTAATTTCTCACAAAATATCTAGCATTCAGAGCAGGGGATTTGGATGCCGCGCATTACAAAGTCGCGGGTTTGAAACATCGTAGAAGCTGCCTTTAAAAACAACGCGGTCCAAAGAATCTATAATGGTCAAATTGCCTGGTCCAGTGTTTGAATTAAGGGAATAAATTCCACGTCAGATCCAAGGGCGCAATGAATTAATGTTACTTGACTGGCGGAAATGACTTTTCGGACGACGGAACGGCGAAAAAAAAAACCGCCGAACAAACTCGTTTTTCAGATGACGGAAAGATGAACAGGCAAGATGATTTCAATCATCTTGCACCGTTCTCCCTCTCTCTACGCCGTGGATCTCCAAACCAGCTCGCTCCGCTTCACATAGGAAACGCCTTCGTCGTAAAAATAGAATACAAGATTTCTGTTTCTGATAGAGATTTGATATATGTATGGGTCTGAATTCAAACTGCATCATGAATGAAAAGTGCATATATTTCTACACTGCATTCTAATGTAACTGAAAGATAACCACACCTATTTTACCACAAGAAGCAACAGAAAAGAAGGCCATAATATTTGAGATATAGGAAGAAAATTGGAACTTCGGAAGAGATCCAAGATCACAAGGAGTTCAACTTTATCATCCAAGAATAAAACAGGAAATTCACATCAAGAGATCTAGTTTCATGCAAAGCATGCATACTGTTCAAATTCTTGAAGCTTATTGTGCACCTAGCAATGACTGCCATAGGGTTTTTACACAAAAAGAACAAAAATCTCTTTCAAATAGCTGGTGGATGTGAAATTTAGAATAATCAACATATTTTCTGTGGAAAGAAGATTTTCATGTACATTGTACAAAGCAAAAGACCAAACTCTATTGTGAATAAAAATGCATATATGTCTGTCATTTATTCTAGTGTAATCGAAAGGTAAACACACCTGTTTTCCTGCAAGAGGCAAAAGAAGGGCAGGCCATAGAAATTGAGATATAAATAGCAAATTGGCTAGCTGGCTTTCAGATTCAAAGCAACAATTCCTAAGAGTGCCTGAAACCTGAAATAGATAACAATACTTCATAAGGCCTAAAAAATAACAATTTTTAAAAAATAACTAGGCATGAAATTAATATCTATATTTTCTTTGCAAGAAGCACAAGGGCATTGACTATTTATGTAACCAGAAGAACTTGATGTTTATATTGAATTAGAAACATTTTGAAGCTAAGAAATCGAGTTCGCATACCCAGCCCAAACAGGGCTAGGACTGGGTCCGGCCTGGGTTTTTTCAATATTAAAATTTTCCAGGTTCTTTTTAGATTTTTTCCAAGCTTTCTAGTTTTTTTATAACATTTTGAATGTTTTTTAATTTGTTAAAGCATTTATATTATCTTTAAACATATTGTAGGTTTGTATTGTTGTTTTTTGTTTTTGTTTTGATTTTCTAAGTTAGCATGCCCTAGGGTTACATTTTCATTTTTTTTTAAATTTTCCTAATAACAAAAATCCATACAGAATAACTACTAGTTCTAGTTCAGTAGGTGAAAGGATAGATAGGCCATTCAAGTTTGATCAAGCATCGCCTCTATGGCTATATGTTACAATGATTGAGCAACTTCCTAGAGGTGGAGTTTTTATCTAGCATTGTGGTCAATGCCACAACGAATATAAAAGCTCGTATGGTCGAATAAAAGCTCACCTATGTGCTATGACCGGCCAAAAAATTAGAGTTTGTCAAAGGCCAAACAAAAAGGGATCGCCCCCAAGGAGCAAATTCACTCATATAACAAAGAACAAGAAGAGGTTGATTTTGTAAGTGAAAGAGCAAAATTAAGAACTCATCCTTTAGCGAAGATAGGATCACACATGCCACCTACAAGAGCATCTTCAATAATGGCTACCCCACATCCTTTCTTTGCAACATTGTCTTCCCAAGAAGACAGACACTCTCTTTTCAACAAAAGAGGCCCATTAAATAAGACATTTCAAAATGAGGCTAGGGACTGTTCATGATGTTTTTTAGACAACACAATAATAGAATAAAACACTAAGTATCCTATTCTCTATTGAATAAAGTTCCTCGAAGGCTAAGCTATGTGATCCAATGAGGCAACTTCAAGGTTCCTTATTTATGATTCGCAGAAGATGAAATCAGTGACTTGATGTGATCTTGCTGGTTATCACAAAGGGACTTACACAATTGTTCGGACAACTTACTTGTTTCACTTGCAAGAGGAAAACACTTGGAATTTCTAAGTACTACAACTTGTAACGTATGATATTGCAATGATGTTCTTGAGTCTAACTCCTAATAATGATGAATAAAAAAGTGCAAAAGCTATAAGGTTTAGAGAAACTATTCTAATCCTAGATGCAAGAAACGATTACTGATCAGGTGAAATCAACCAACTCTATTTCACCAAACTAAACAACTACACACGGTTGATGCAATCTTCTAAGGTAATATAGGATGTTCATATTACTTGCGTTCATGAAAGTTCAACAAACACAAACAATCAAAGTTAAGCTCACTTTGTTCAATCTAACTATACACTGCAACTTGCAACCCACAAATCACAAATGGTATGAACATAAAGATTTCACCACGAAACAATAATGATTACTTCCATCAACTAACATAGCACAAGCTGTCAACAATGCAAGTGCTCTCTCCTTAAGTTCACTGACCTTATCATATACTTGCATGATATCTTCAAGATGTAGATATGTTGTGTCTCTTGATCTCTTCATAAAATCCTTTAGCCTATAAGATGATGATCTCAATTCCTCAAGGTGTGCAACTGTCTCAGGAGGGAGAATAGGTGGAGGCGTGGAAATCCTTTCTTGTTGACAGATGGGATGCATTAGATGTTCAATGTACTGCTCCAATGCTTGACACCTTTGCTCAGCCTTTATCCTTCCTTCTGTTTCTTGTCTTATCATAGCTCTAGCATTAGTGACTGAATCTTGAAGCTCCTCCTCTACTTGTGTTCCAATCAAAGGACCCAGATCAAATGTGTTGATCTCATAATCCTCAGGTACAATGTCTTCTACATTCTTTCCAACTCTCGGAACAGCTACATGAACCTTCCTTATACCATTTTCATCCCTTGTTATCTTGGAGAAGGTTGTTGCTTTCTTCTTTTGTTTTTCTGTGGACATATCTACAAGTACCTCTTCAATTGGAATAGGCTGATATTCTTCTAATTCACAACTCTCCTTGATCCTTTCTTGTAACCATTCCAGCAAGGATGAAAGATCCTTTTGTCTTTGCACTTGCTTCTCTTGCGTGGGCAATGCTTCTTCTTCAGCTTCATCTTCATTATTAGTATTGCCTTCATCAATCACTTCAGTATCATGTGGACTTGAAGGTACCTACTCAAATGGAATGTCTTGGCCTTCATCTTCATCTTCATGCAATATTATTTCATTATTCTTTGGAGTACCTCCTGGCTGTCTAGATGAAGCAGTCTCAACACTTATCCTCTTCTTCTTTTGACTTGACTCTCCTTGTGTATATTCAAGTCGTTTCCTCTTCCTTGCTTGACTTGAATCTCTTTCATTCCCTTCAAGGCGCCTACTTCATGATGTAAATTCAAGTGACTTCTTCCTGAGGCACAATTGGATGATCCTCCAGATGTAAAAGTGTGCCTAACTTCCTTAGGTGATTTTCTTCTAATTCTCTGTGATTTCAATCAAGTGCAAAGCATCCAAGGGAATTCTTGTCTCAACGTGACCAAATTTTGATGCTCAAATATCTCTCTCAATCAAGGCGCAATTGGATGGATTATATAGGTGTGAATTGGCGCCTTGTCATGAATGAGTGTTCTCTTTAACTTAGGCACATATCTAGGTTAAAGGGGTTGAAAATTGCGCCTAAGGCCCTTAACTTGTTGCTTGTCATTCATTAACTTCAACTTCATGCTCAAACATTTAGGAAACTCTTCTTCACCTTAGGCGCAATCCTTATGATGCCCAATTTGATGCTCTCCATTGAGGCACTGATTTGAGGTTGCTCAGGTGGAAAAGTACGCCTAGCTACACTTAACTAGTTTCTTGGCCTTCTAAACACCTTCAATCATTTATCCAATCTTCCAAGAGATCCTCTCATCACTTACATGCTAGATTTCAAGGTTTCAAGCTCTTTACTCTTAGGCGCCAAAATTGGATGGTAGAGACAAGAAAGTGCGCCTTGTTCTTGATGTGGTGTTCACTTCAAAATTTCATGAACTTATGACTTGTATATGCTCTTGTGAACTTGTCAAACTTCAGTACCTTCAAGATTTATAATTTCAAGCATGCTTCCCCCCTAGGCGCCAAAATGGAGCTGTTCAGACACAAAAATGCGCCTAGTCAACACTTAGTCATTTTCTTTGAAGATCTCCACTTTCCAAAGCATATTGAGGGTCAAAACGTCATTCTCACATAGGGTGCCTTGGTTTGAAGTGGTTTGAAGCTAGCTTTGACAAAGGCATTTATGCTCAACTTATCCATATTCATCAAGTTATCAACTCATGCTCTCAATGAAACTCACTATATGCACTTCAATGGGCGGAAGACTGCAAACCCTTTTATTGGTGACCTAAGGAACATTCCAAACTACATTTGCAAGGTGACTGACTAATTCCGAGATAACACAAACAACTAACCTATGAAGAAAACTGGGGGTCACCATTTGCAATGGGACGATGTGTGATTAGATCACAACAGGGACATTGCAGAAGAACACATTGTGTGTTGCATTTATATCGAAAGGTTTCATTTTAACCGAGTGAGATCACCATCTTGGCCAAAATTTTTATGGCAGTCAATCAAACACCCCAAGTTACACAGGTCTTGGGTATGAGAAAGTGCGCACCACCTTATTGGCAAAAGAAAAACATTGTGTAGAGACATCACTACAACCAATCAAGTATTCATGGGCTGAAATAGAAATGTCCACGTTTCTCATGCATGGAAAGATTGAAATAACTGGCCTTTAATTAATGTCATTGCGAATTGCAGTGTGCACTAAAGGGGCAATGTTTTGAAGGTGGTTTGTTTGTGATGGGCAAAAGAAAGGTGCAAACTTCATTATTAAAACCCTCAAAGCCCAAAGAAATGGTGGGTGTTAAAAACGTTGTCTAAATCATAATGGACAACGCAAAAAAATGTAGGGCAACAAGCTTATTAGTTGAGGCAACATAATGGCACATTTTTTGGATGCCATGTATCATCCACTCCCTCAACTTGGCGATGAAGAAGATTGGCACAGAGATGAGTGAGTGAAAGAAATATACACCGATGATAAGGAGATTCGGATGTTCATGACAAACCATCATATGTCACAAGGCATCTTCAAGGCCTCCAAGTTGAAGTTTTTAAAAGTAAGTTTAATTTCAATATTTATTTTTTAATTAACTTTTGCAATAAAATTTTAATTATAAATTCATATAACATATCGAAGTTTTAAAATTTCCATTTGTTATTTTAACACTACATTAAATTGCTAAGATTGGATTTGCATTGCACACAATTGTCTTGAGACAACCTGTGAAAGTGCATGAGGTGTTGAGCACCATGGTCATTAGCAACCTTTGGAATGTTTGGAGGCAAGCAAAGTCACAAAGGGCCCAATAGGTCAAATCATTAATCCTAGATGATGATTTGGACTCATTTGGATTACATCTTGAGTTTCACCAAGCCCATTATGAGTATGATCAAGTTTGTTGATATGTATAGACCATGTTCGGGAGAAAAATACGATGGCATAGACTCCATGATAGAAAAAATAAAGGTCATTATAACAGCAAAGAAGAATGACACCATAGAAACATTTTTCAAAAAGATAACAAAGAATCATTGTTGATCGTTAAAACGAGATGACCACTCCCTTGCATCTCCTTGCATTTGTATTGTCTCCCAAATATTACACAATGGAGATACTTCCTTTGCTCATGAGAGGTGGCACCATGACTTTGAAGTTGTTGATGCGTACAAGATTGCATTTCGAAGAATCTTCTCAGATCCAAATGTGGACAATACCATTGTGAGTGAATTTGACAACTTCATCTCATCAGAGAATCACAATCTTAGTGCTCTTTGAGACAAGTACGAGGATGCTCATACAGGGTGGTAACTCCATAAGCATGGTTTTATTTTCCTCCAACTCTTGCAATCAAAATTCTATCATAAGTAAGCAATTTTAATTTTTTAACATTTACTATTCTTCCGCGGCTATATATTATGTTTTATAATTACAAATGTTGTATTGACTTTGCCTCCAATTTCAAAAAGTAGAGTATTCTTCTTCAACTGAGCAGAACTGGATTAGATACTGCTTTATCCACTCAATTAAGTGCAACTGGTTGGCTGTGAAAAAACAAAAGATTTAGACTGTGCATTCCAACTTTCATCTCTTCTCACATAAAGAAGTTGACAAGAAGCAAGGGGCAATGAAGAATTGGCATGTAAACCCTAAATGTGTCTGTAATGTCCCACCCCTGATTTTTTTTTTTTGTGTTCTGTATTGCTGAGTTATGTGTTTATGTTTGCATGGGTTTTTTCATTGCAAATGACATACACATAAAAATAGACCATTCTAAAGATACCCAGATGCTTATTTATGTGGGAAACAACAATAAGAACAATACATCAAATACCCAGATGAATATACGACATTAATATCAAAGTACAAACATACCCATTCGCTGATTTTAAGGTACAAGTCTGATAACAGTTTGTTACAGCAGACAGAAACCCTAGTTTAGCATGAAAATGGGCCAAACCCTAGCTGCTCCCACTACAAAATATTAAACAGCAATCTCCAAGTATTTTGTGCCTCCAATGGAGAAGGAAAGAACCCCAAACCCTAAGCGCTTGGCTTTAGGAAACCCACGCTTTCTTCCCTAGTTGGTACGGCTTGGATTGTGACCAACAACAGCAGCAAATGCTCATGAAAAAACCCTCCAAATCACCCTTAAATTTCTGCTCTCACATCTGCTAAACAAAATTCAAGTATCCACGCCAAAAATGAATAGTATAAGCAGCCACAAAAACTCAAAATCTTCCTCTATATGGTACGGCTGTCATGGAAGATGGTACGGCCCAGCAAGGTAATAAATCACACTTCATTTACTTACAAAGCCCTCCAAAAATTACAATTAAAAAATTCAAATCTGCATTCCTCAACTCCACCAATTATTTGCAATTAAAACCCTTGTTCAAAATAATCAAAAATCATCAACAATGAAGCTCCAACATAACCCTGTATGGAATTATCAGCAAACAACCTCGGCATGTCTTTCAATCCTGCAGCTGTTGTTCCTCGTGAGGGATTCTGTCCTCGTGAGCTCCCTAAAAAAAATGGTGAACTCCGTTCAGCCAACAAACCCTGTGTAAAAATATATTTTCAAGCATATATAAAAATGAGCTCAAACCCCCTTTTATTCTGTCCTTCACTTCCACGCACATCTTGGGCAATTAAATAACATTTTAAATTTCACTTTATTTCCCTTATGTCTCTCTAAGTTGGGCGCTCCACATTTCTTTATTAAAATATGCCTTTTACATTTTTTCCCCAACGCCCCTTTAATAAAGTCACTTTAATAATTTAATTAACCTTAAGTTAAATCTTTAATTTAACTTAAATGACATTAACGTTAATTAAATTAATATAACTCTGTCCAACGAACACCAACGAACAACCGGAGGAGTGACCAATCATGCAATAACATGGAAACGATGCCACGTGAAGAAGTCGGTGCTGAGCGGTGACCCTACTAAAAATAGCAACCTGCTAAAAATAGTAAGAATGGCCCAAATGTCTGAAATCACCCGGACAGACATCACCACGAACCTTCTGATATCATTGAGTTCAATGCAACATCTGAGATAGCCAAACGGCTGAACTGCCAAATCACCAAAAATAGTATCAGGCTGACACTTACTAAAAATAGCAGTGTTCTCTGAGAACCAACGAGAACAAACCCAGAAAAACCCAGAAAGATTGTCGCCCATGCAAGCACTTAGTATAAATAGTAAGTACAGACAAGTTGTCTAAAATCCCTCCAAAAAGGGTCGTACAGCTCCACTGAATCACTCGAGCACACTGGTGTCATCGAAATACTCCTCTGATCAGGTTGTCACAAACCCAGAAAGCCAGTTCCAACTGTGCTGCAAGAGAACCCGAAAATGGTCACATTACAGTCTGCCCTTCCCAAAGATTGCTTGTCCTCAAGCAACGCTGATGCAACTTCCAAACTACCAACTGATCCAAACTGAAATCAAGAATGATTCCCGAGTCCCAAGTCAACCTAGGAGATCTGTAGCACCATCTGCTCAAAGCACTGGCCTGCCAGGTACCTGTTGTGACCTAATCACAACTCGCCCCATTGCAAATGGGGACCCCCAAATTTTCGCTTTTGGTTTTTAGTTCTTTAGAGTGTTTTGACCCTAAGTCTTGTCCAATCTCCACACAAGTGAAAATCATTTATCAAACAGGGTATAATGGCACACTTCAAGGTCAATCTTAGAGATGGAAATGAAGAAATCTTGTCAACATCGGAAAACAGAGAAATGAAAAGTTTGAAATGTTGAAAATGACTAAGTGTCAAGGATGAGCGCAAATTCCATGGACTCATGGAATTTCCATCCAGGGAAGTGGAAATTCCTTCTACAGAGGGAGGATGCGCTCCAAGATGAGAGAAAATTCTCCGGCATAGGGAGAATGCGCCCTGAAAGAAGATACCTCTGGAAATGAAGATTGCAATGCAATGAAAGTTTGATCATTGAAAATCATTGGAAATTCACTTGCAAAGGTCCTCCTAATACTTAGAAGATTCACGATTAGACAAGTTGCAAATTCCTCACTCATAAGGAATATGCTCTCAAAAGAAGGAAAATCCTCACCCATAAGGAATTTGTGCCCTAGTAAATACTCATCTGGACATGTAGAAGTGCGATTGAGAGAGAAATCATGAAGAGATATGAGGAATAAATCCATAAGATAGGCAAAAATGCAAAAATTCCAAGTAATGTTAAAAATGTGAAATGGATTTTGTCCTTAACCTACTTAAAATTGCTACATGGAGAGGTTCTTGATGCGATTTAAATTTATCCACAATGAGGTCATAAAAGATGCGACAGAGATGTTCAAAATTGCAACTTCCAAAGGGATGAGGAAAATCCGAAATTCTAAGCTACCACAAAATTTGCAAAATTCCTCAAGAGAGTACAAATGCAACGTGAGAATCTAATCCAAGAGAGAATAAAAAATGCAAAATTCCAGAAGGACCTCTAAAGTGCGAAATTCCAAGGGTATGACAAAAGTGCGAAATTCCTTGGAGAGGAGAAATTGGCGACAGAATGTAACTCGCCATTCTAAGAAGAGTATGACCAATACCTATCCATGATCCATTTGAAATTGCGAAATTCTTCTCCAAGGCGAAAGACAATCCATGACATGCTCCAAAGTGCGAAAATTCCATAACATGCTTAGAATTGCGAAATCCCTCAACTACTTAAATTTGCCAAATCCAAGACTAGAGGGAAAGTGCGAAATTCTATGAGGTAAAATTTGTGAAAAGAAATTTGTTCATGAAGGGATCATGAAAGAGTCAATCAAGATGAACAAGAAACATGGAAAATTTCGCAAAATCCAAGGGTATATGGAAAATGCGATGTAGAAGATCCAAGGAAAATGCACCAAAGTTTATCCAATTCCATAAGAAAAATGTGAATTTCCTAGGAGAGCTTGTAACTTGAATTTGCCTTATGTAATTGGCGATGAAGATCTATCCTTGACATCACAAAGAATGTGAAATTCCTTGGCTCAATGAAAATGGCGCCTAAGGTGAAATCCTTAAGACACCAAAATATGCGAAATTCCACCTCAACCTTTTGGCAATCATCAAGACAAACCTCAAAATTTTGTGAAGGGATCATGAAAGAATCAACGAAAATGAACAAGTGGCACGAGGAGATTTCGGGAATTTCAAGTGCATGAGGAAAGTGCGACATCAAAGAGAAATCTAAATCAACAATTTATCCAAGCCACTGCAAAAAAATGCGAAATTCCAACAATAAGTTAAATTTGCACCAAAGAAAACAATCTACAACCATATCAAATTAGCGCTCAAGAAGTTTTCCATGCCTCAAGAAGGAACTTGCTACTTGAAAAATCCTCAAGAACATTGAAATTGCGAAATCCAAGGGTGAGTAGATATTGCGAAATCCTCAAGGCCTTAGAGTTTGAAAGAAACAAAAATATCAAGTCGTAAAATTAGCAAAATCCAAGCTAATAAGGAGAATGCACCAAATTTCGCAAACTCCATGAGTATATGGAAAGTGCGCCATTTCTTGCCTTGTCAAATGAAACACACCAACTTGAGGAGGAAAATTCTTAAAATCCACACTCAAGTGGAAATCCCGACATCCAACTTCACCTTGCATTTGCAAAATCTGCCTAGGAAAAGAGAAGTCGGCCCTAGGGAAACAGAAAATTGAATTTTAAATAAGAAAATTAATGTAAAATACAGAACGACCTGCAATGCAATACAAGTGTGAGCGCTATATAAGGGAGTCTAGTTGTCATTTTTTCACATTCAAATTCAAAACAAAAAGCAGAGCAGAGCAGAAAATAAAAAGCAGAGCAGAAACCAGCGCCAAGGAGCAGAATTTCTCATTAAGAAGAGCAGATTTATTGGAAAGAAAAAGCAGATTTTATCCAAAGAAGGGCCAATTTCCTAAGAGCAAGAAGGAGAAGTGGGAGTGCTGCAAAAGAAGGACTTGAATTTTCATTTCTCATCAAATTTAGACTAAAAAAATCAGAGCTGCAGAGCAGAACAGCAGACTTAGAGCAGAAATTTTAATAGGAGAAGTAAATTTAGTGAAGAAAAGGAATTTGGAGCTAAGGTTTCATATTATGTTTTTCTTTATTTTCAAGTGTTTTGAGTTTAATAAAATCGAAAATTGTTTTAAAATCATGATTTATTTATCCCACATTCACAAGGAGAAAGAAATTAATCATTATTCTCCCTTTATATCAAGTGTCATATCAATGTACTAACTTAAGATTTATTCCACTTGTAGGTAGATGATGAATGCAAAGGAACACCAAGCCTTGGTCAAAAGTGACATGAAAGAAGTCATGCCCGAGACCAAGATTACATCAAGATGGAGGAACTTGAGCGACACCAACTTGGGACACATCAACATGGACGAGATCAAGAAGGAATTGAACAAGCCTAGTAGCTCCAAAGTCATCAAGGAGATGTTCAAGAACGGAATAATGCAAGCCGCATGCTTTCAACCCACATTGCCAAGTGCCGAATTGATGCTAGAATGTGCTCGACACTATGATCGCCAAAAAAGATGCATTGTAACTAAGGATGGCAAAGTGTTAGCTCACCTAAAAAAGGAGGCTATTGCGAATACATTTGATATCCCAAGGTACAAGTCTACCACATATTGCACCAAGGAGAAGGCGCAACAAATATATGATTCCGGAGCAAAGGATTGTTTGAATGAGATCAACACCAAGTGGATGGCACAACCAAGACCTCACCATAGCAAGATGCCAAAGAAACTTCAGAAATCAGATTTCCTTTCGAAGTATGGATACATGGTGATATTCTTGGGCGACCCTATGGTGAAATGGTGGGACTTCTTGCCTGTAGTGCCAACAACCCAGGTTCAAACCTCGCGGGGTCGCCCTCTACCGCGTCAACAATTGAGGGACCATACCTAGGGGCGATCTTATGGTGAAATAGTGGGGCTTCTTGCCTGTGGTGCTAACAACCCAGGTTCAAACCTCGCAGAGTTGCCCTCTACCACGTCAACAATTGAGGGACCTTATCCCCAATTTTTTTGTTGTGAAAGGGGTTGTGCTTAAATGGCAAGGCCATATGGTTCTCAAGATGGAGATCCAAGTTCGAATCCCCCAAGTAACATCAATGGCTTATGTGGCTTCTAAGTTGATTATGTGGTTTCTATGTTGGATATGTTGATGTGGAGGAGGTCCCCCTTGTGACCTCCACGCTTACGAATCAAAAAAAAAAATGTCATATCCCTGAAAATTTCCTATAAGAAGAGTAAACAGATTGTAACTATACTCAATCAACTCCTCAGGAAATTGCTCTTCGAGAGAGCCAAATTGAGACATCATAGGGATAATCTCCAAAAAGTCAACATTAACTCTCTCACTCCCATCAACTGCTGGACTGCAAACCAACATGATCTCAGAGTTCCAAGTCCATCTCAGAAAGGAACCACCATGCAAATGTTGCGCCTCTCTGATCAAAACTGTCAACCCACCGTGCCCAAACTGCACTCTCCTCTCCTGGAACCCCAACGAACAAACATCATCAAAGCACATACTAGAAAACCTGAGAGGGCTGAAATCAATGCCACAAGATATTTCGTGCCATGGCATCTCAGAGACGTCAATATCAACAATCTCACTGCCAATCATGATCCTGGGCAACAGAAACTTAAACAAGCTCCGCCAATAAGAAATAAACTCAACAAAACCTCTCATGATGTCCCAAAGATGAAGCAGACCAATCACAATCATCACTCTGAAATCTGCCAAGCAGGGAATGTCTCTATTGTTGCCAACTGAAATCATATCATCGACACTTAACCTCCAAGTGTCAAAAGAATGGTTCCGAACACACCAACACACCCAACTTACTACAACCAATAAAGCATCATCTGAAGATATACATACCATCACCATGAAGTATCTGCAATGACCATCACTCACCAAAGTGGAAACAATAAATAAATGAACTGTGTACGGAAAAACTCTCATAACCAGCTGCCCCAAAACATGCCAAGCATCAAAAACAACCTGCTCATTAAAAGTTGTCACCATAACCAACGTAGAAATGTAAGGACAGTGGTAATCAATCTGATATCCAACTGAAAATATAGGAGGTATGAGTATGGAAGTAACCAAAGAGTCATCTCCTGTGATCAAATCACCTCCAGCAACCAAATACTCCACTGCTGGTCTGAAAGAACAAACCAACATAGCTACGGGCCACGAGCTGAACTCATGTGTAGGCTGATCGGAAAGTGGACAGCGGTGCTAAATGTTGATGTTTGTTTTTGGACAAGTCAACAATAGAGTAAAATACAGAGTATCTAACTCTCTCTTGAGCAAAGCCTCTCGAATGCTGAACGAAGTGATCAAACAAGATGACTCCAAGGTTCCTTTCTTATGATTTTGTAAGAGATAGCTCAGTGACTAAGTATGATTATGCTGGTAAACACAAAGGGACTTACACAATTGTTCGACAAGTTGTTGATTTGATGGAGAAGAAAATAAACACTGGAATATCTAAGTACTATAGCTTATGACTTATGATGTTGCGATGATGTTTCTTGATCCTAATTCTAACCAAATTGATAAAAAAAGGAACAAAAGACGAAAGGTGTAGTGAACTAATCTAATCCTAGATGCAAGGATAATTACTGCTCAAGTGAAATCAAACCAATTCTTGCTTCGCCAAGACAGACAACTACACAAGATTGATGCAATCTTCTAAGGTTTTACAAGATGTTTAAATCACTTATGTTCATGAAATATTCAACAAACATATGGATCAAATTGAAGTTCAGTTTTGTCGCATCGGTTGAGGCCTTCAAGATCCTCTAAAATTTCTCGCACTAGATGGGAAATTTGTGTCCTTTTAGTCGTTTTTTCGGGGTCCTTGAGGGTAAAGGTATATTGAAAAATATTTAAAGTATATATACTTTAAATATTATACTTTAAATATTTTTCAATATACCTTTCAGGATGTTTGAGATAGGTCTCGAATCCACCGGATTTAACATGCAAAATCTAGAATTTGGAGGATTCACCAGATTTCAGACTTAGTCAATTTTTCAAGATTTTCAGGATTTCAAGCTACCAGACTTAGTCATTTTCAGGATCTCAAACATACATCAAGATTGATCTTATTGTTCATTACTTGGATGGAATTTAATCAAGATTCTTCATTCTAGATGAGACCTCCAGTTATGAAGCAAAAACCTTCTAGGAGAGAGACTTCTTGTTGGATTGATAGAGGAAAAGAACCCAGGACATCATCAAAACCTCATGCAAAGCACAGAGCTCCAAAAATAGGGGGGTCCCTATTCCTAATGGGGTGATGTGTGATTTGGTCACAACATCTGGCGACTCCACTAGAGCAATGTTCCTGAACCTTCCTAAAATAAGAATTCAAATCCAACTCAAAAAATTGCAAATCATATTTTCCAATCATCAACTAGACAAAACGAACTCAATAGGGGCAAGAATCATAAATTGGATCAAGACACTACCTTCTGTGGTATGATTAAAGATAAATTTCAGAATAGCTTCTTAAATGTTCCAAAGATAAACAAAAATCAAGTTTCAACATCTCCATGTACACCCACACACCAGATCAAAGAGACACGACTACCCGATCAAAGAATCAAAACCAGTTGTCAGCGCGACTATCCATATTCGAAGTTTAAAGTGCAAGCACTTGAGTTCATTCTCATCCCTTAGAAGTCAGGATCATCGAAGTTCATCTTTCTCAAGCTAGGTAAATTCATGAAAGCAAATGGACGGATGAATATGCACATATGGATGAATGGACTATGCAATGACTTACAATGGAGCAATGACTGAACAGGGTAATATGGAAATGATCGGAAATGGAATGACATGAAGGAGTGAAATGCAATGAGACATTGTGTCTCTACCATGACGCCTATTTACCAGGTTTTCATCATGATACTTATCCATAGCGCTCGTTTGCCGGGTTTTCACCAGTGGACGAAATTTTTCTCTTTACTATTTATTTTTCAATTTTTTTTTTCATTTTCCTTTTTTCTCTTTTTTTTTTTTTGGATAACCATTACACACGGCACCTGTTTGCCAGGTTTTCACCGAGGTAATGAATAGACGGAACTCCAAAGTCTAATCCTGCGGATGATATAGTGGTCCAAACAAAACCATGTCAAGGTGGAATGAAAACAGGGGACTATGATGTGGATTATATAAAACAGATAGATGAAAAGTGCTTTAAACATAAACCAGATGAATGATGGGATATGGATGAAAATGGATGAGGAGCAACTGAACGGAAGGGAATGGAATCACAATCAACGTTTATTCGTATCAACCTAAACTTCGAAGCTTGCAAGTGGGAAAGGAAATGAGTAAAGGGAATGGGAATGGAAATGGATGATAATGAAATCTTCACAACCTTCACAAACTTAGGATTTCTCCCTTTAATTTTGGTTCGTGGGGTGAAGTAATGGATGAAATGGAAAATAGAACGAAATGAATGGATGGATTGGATACGGTAGCCTCTTTGGATTCGGCTACAAGTACTCAGAGCTTCATTTTTTAAGCATTTCTTTATTTGGAAGTATAGAATGAAATATCTTTTGAACATGCCTTGCTTAGGAATTTGGCATTTGTACCATGAGGCATAAAAATC
Source organism: Cunninghamia lanceolata (assembly GCA_027924645.1). Lineage (NCBI taxonomy): Eukaryota > Viridiplantae > Streptophyta > Pinopsida > Cupressales > Cupressaceae > Cunninghamia > Cunninghamia lanceolata. The sequence continues at coordinate 3,805,989 of BSBN01000011.1, forward strand.
TTTAGATTTTCAGGAATTTCTTTGTTCAATGGGTAAAGGCATCCAAATATTTGTTTTATGGAAATATGGGGGAATGGGCGGACAGAACTGCAAGAACTGACTACACTATAGTGATCCCGATGAAAAATAATGATAAACGGAGCCAGCGGAACGACTTACTATAAATAGACGCCCTCTCCAAGATTCTTGGAGAGCACACCCGAAGCCGAAAATCACCCTGGAAAGTGGCATGAGTCCTCTAGACCACTTGAGCTCAATGCAATCATCAAATAAGTCCTTTGATAACGTTGACACACATCCACAAGGTCAGTGCTAACTGCAATGCAAGAGAACCCAAAAATGGGGACATTACATATATATATTGTACGACTGTACCCAACCATACTAAACCTAGGGAAAAAATTCGTCATATCTAACCCAAAAAAATCATCATACCGGCAAACCCATACTTGACAACATACTTGAACTAACAACTTAGTTTTGAAAGGATAATAATGAACCCTTGTTTTTTTCCTTTGTTAGAACTTAAGTTCACTTAATGTGTGGCTCCTTGTCAAGGAACTAATTACAACACTTAGGTTCCAAAGGAATTAAGAATATTTTCATGCCAGTGAAATATGGTAGGATGGTGATGGTGTGTTTAGGATGTTTGACTCTTCGAGTAACATTTAGGATGTTTTGACTCTTTAGATGGCATAATACTTTTGACTAGTGCATAAGAGCCATAAAGGGATCTTACCTTTGTTATAGGATATCACTGAGCTTCAACTTCACACAAGCATTATATAGGTCTAGGGTTGTTAAGGAATTGACTCTGCTCTACAATCATATTGATTGCACTAGATAATAATCAAGATAAATTTGTCAACCCAAAGAGAGGCCCCTTTACCTCATTAAGCCTAATTAGTTTTAAACCATCACTATCCGATGGCATGATCTCTCACTTTGACAGGATACATCTTATTGATCTATAAATAAATAATTTATTGCCCTATTCATTCATACTCACCTATCTACTATTATTTTCTCATTATATATTCAATACATAGATATTGCATATTTATCATGCAAGTACGTCATAGTTACTTGACAACCAATGTATGTTCTTCTCCCCAACTTCTTTCAATTCCTCGATCCCTATTGATATTGATTTGCCAATTGACCTTTCAATGGAGATATCAAATTATTATTATATACATGTTAATCGTTTTGAGTTTATAGCAAACACCTATATTTATAATGCAACTGAGCACAGGCTTTGTCTTGACAAGCTTGATTTAGGACTTCAAGCTCAAAAGATGTTCAATGCATAGTTTAAGCCCTATCATTGCAGATAAAAGGCATCTTCTTCATATGGGTGATCTAATCGATGATTATTCATTTTTAATGGAATTTCCTACCTTCATGGATATGGAAGTTATCGCTACTTCCTGAAAGAGGAACCTTTTGATCCACATGCATTGAAACTTGTCTTTCCTTATAATCCAGAATCTTGATCTTCTAATTGTGCAAACCTTCTAGATAGCAGTTGAGATAAATGCGCCATGTATCATTCAACTGCTTCTACCGAAGTCACCTATTTCTCAACTTCCTACACAAATATTTATCTCCTTGGATTCCAGACTCAGTGTGTGCAAACAATTGCTTCAACAACAAGGGAAAATCTGCTGCAAATGCATCCTCCCCCTTAGTATCAATTTCTTTCACAATCAGCAATTTCACCATTACAGGTGCATATACTTTCAAACCATTTTGTCATGTTGGAATGAATTCTAGGACAAATTCAAAGTCAGTTTTCATTGACTGCTAGTGGCTACTTCAACTCACTTTCATTGAAAACAAATTTGCTTTGAAACTTCTGAAATTCTCCTCCAGTCCTCCAAACTCCACCAAGGTTGTTATCAACAACAATGATTGATGTTTGGCTATGCTGATTCTTAGTTGACAACACCACCAATTTTAAGTGTCTATATTAAATTAAGTTGTAGCTAAGAATTACACAATGAAAATGAAGGAAAGTTATACAGAATTTGTAGCCTGGGCATGATATGACTAGTGTAAGAAGCATGAAATCAGCAAAAAGAGCCTCGAACAAGAGAACAATGAATCTCAAGTAGCACTAACCATGTGTTGTTTACCCTATTTAAGGTTTCATAGTGATTATATCGTTTCTCTCCTTTCGGGGTCAAATAACTCTCCAACCATGCATATGCACATAATGCTGGAGTTCGATTGCATTTGATGAAAACATTTTAGGTATTGATGTTTTATCTAGATTCTGCATGTGTGCATTTTGCGGATAGGTAGGCAATTAATAGCATTGCAGTTCTATATTCTCAATCCTTAAGAAGCCACCAGATTTTTGTCAAATCTAGTGATTTTCCTAGCATCAGCTATGAAATACCATTTACATATGTATTTTTTCTATTTAATATGTTTATCTACTTCTTGCCTACGTGTGGGTATTTTCTTGCTACTTCGTAACAATACTTATAAATTAGAAATTAATATTTTGTTTATTTTATATATTTCTTAAATCATATTACATTACCTTATAATTATGAACAATAAACAAAGAAAGAATTGTAGCCATTATGGAGTAGAATATACTTAAAACAAATAAAGATATATAATACTTGTAAATGCAATCTTTCATAACAAGTTATGTCAAACAAAAATTTATTCACGTCTCTAATTCCTTCAGAATGCATATCAACCACAAAGCCATACCCATCAAAAAAGAGTTAAGGGCATTGCATGCATACTCCCTTCCTTCTCAAAGTACTTGGTGAATCAATTTGCCGAATTATTTGTTTCAAAAGACTCCGCTTAGGATCTAATAAGAGCTTTCTCCCTATTTCCATCCGAGATATGTTCACAAGTATAGATCCAATGTGTCCATATGGATCCTCTGCTCCTGGATCAATTACAAATAAGAACCTCTTAGCATAATAAAGGAAACAAATTTAATCGTGATCAATAAGCTCAAATATGTCAAATGACAGTATATTGAACAATTTATCAAAAGAACATGTTGTATCATTATACTTGAGACAAATAGTTGAACATATCCTAAATGTAGATATAAGAATACCACAAAGATAAAAGAATAGAAACCAAAAACTCATGAAGGAAACCCTGTTTCAATATAGGATTGATGATTAGATATAGATGGAAGAATTAGGAGTTATAGCATCTACTTGCCATAGTGCCATTGTTGTCAAGTAAAATAAAAGCTTCAATGTTACTAGTTATAAGAGAAAACCAATTGTTTTCATGACACGGATAATAAGACTAAAGCTTGCTTAATCTAAGAAACCAAATGAAGCTAATATTGGTAATTATCTATGTTTTGAATCTTAAACCATAAATCGATAATATTAGAATGTTGTCAAATAAACCTATGTCACAAGGTTCGCCGAATTTCAGGCATGGAATTCGAAATTCGGCGAACATTTGACTCCTGCAAAAAAAATCGAATAAATTCACCTTTAAATTCGGCAAAACAAAAAAGCGTTTAGGTTGTATTTTCGCCTTTTAACGAAATGTAAAACCTATTTCGTCACTTTGGTGTTCATTTTCATTTGGAGCTTTCATTTTCATCACGCGAGCTTTCATTTTCATCGCACGAGCTTTCATTTTTCTGCAAGCGACGATTCGGCGGTGAAGACACTGAAGAGAATTGCAACGTCTTCTGGCAATCGACAATTCGGTGATGAAGAGAAAGGCGTGAAGAGGAGTTCTGCAGGCACAGTGGCGAACGTCATAGGTAGGGTTTTTTTTTTTCTTTTTCGTTTTGTTTTTCTTGTATTTTTAAATAAAAGTTAAAACTTTGTAAATTTTAATATTTTTAGCAGTAAAACTTATATCTTAAATTAAAACTTAGTAAAACTTAAATAAAAGTTATATCTTAAATTAAAATTAATGGATGGATATCAATAAACTATTAATAAGATTTAAAAAATAAAAAAAACTTATTACACATTTAAAAAAAATACATAGTGACTATTTTAAATAAAAATTATTACTTATAAGTAATAATTTTTATTTAAAATAGTCACTTTGTAGTTTTAGTTTTTAATGTATAAGTAAATTTTATTAATAAGATTTTTTATTTTATTTTTAAATAAAAATAAAAATACAATATATTTTGTTTAAGTTTTTTAAATAGTTATGTTTTTTTAAATAAATTTTTTTTGCTATTTTTTATTTTATGTCTTTTAATTAATATTTTAATTTAGTATTTTCTATTTTGCTTTTTAATTTTAAAAATAAAAATTAATACATTTTTATGTTTACATTTTAAAATAAAATCTTGTATTATTTTATTTTATTTTTTAAAGTAAAAAGTCAATATATATATTTTTTTTGGAAACAAAATTTAGAATTTAGTGTTTATTTTATTTTGTTTTTTAAAGTTAAAAACAAAAATTTAATATATTTTTATTTTTTATGTATTTTAAAACTGAATTTAGTGTTTATTTTATTTTTTAAAATTAATTATTTTTATTTTAAATATTAATTATGATTTGTTTTTTGAAACACACAAATTGCAATTTAATGGCTCCGAAAAAATCAACTGCAATGGTGCCAACCTGAAATGTAACTTGTGTCAGAAACCTTTTATCGGGAGTTTAAACTACTTATATTAAAAAAAAAATCAAATTTATATAGGCAATTTTAATGCCGAGTTTTTTTTCCCTTGCCGAACATCATCCGAATTTTATAGTTGCCGAACACGAACTCGAACCTTGTGACTTAGAAATAAACACAACAACTTGAGAAGTTCTGTTACAAATTCAAGTATCGCTTATTGTGCAAAAACTTAACCAAATTACAGAACCAAATAGCTATAATGTTCAGATGATTGTATAACTGAGGAACAAACTCAATGTAATGTTGGTTACAATCCAAATTCTGAATCACCATAATAGAGTAAATAGGATCTTGTGTTTGCGGTACTTTCACACACATACAGACTATTTTCAAACATCATAAACAATTAACACCCTTGTTTAACAAAACAATGCCAAAAGCCTCCACGATTAGTTTTATCTAAGAAATTGAATTTGCTTTGAACCTTCATGGGTTGGACAGACTGATGAAAACCCTTGCAGAGGGGGAGTTGTTCCCCTTCTCCTTACATGACACAGAAAAGGGTGGCCTGAATGTTACAAACAAGCTTTTACTGCAATCAGAAAGCTAATGAGTGGATACTTGCCACCAACCTCTAAAGCTATGAAAGTCAAGGTAGACAGGGAGCATTTGGATGGGAACCTCTGCAACTCTAGTGTCCCAGGACTTCAATATATAAATTTTACAGGATTTTTTTTTTCTCTACAAACTGCCCAGTATCTAAATGAGCTTCAGATTCACCAGTCCTATATGCTAGATCATTTTGTCTGTATTGGCTCCATTATTGACACACTCACCTTCATATCACAGCATGGTCGATTTCTCACATGTCAAGTGCTTCTTTGCATATTGTTCCCATGAATATCTACAAAACTTTGGTAGCACTTCTACTAGAAAGAATTTTTCTTAGATTACAATCCATAAAGACACTTTTATATTTGTGTAAAATAATGTTATCTATGATATGAATGGAAAATGTAATTTTATGTATACATATCTTGATTAGTGGAGATAAGGTTGGAAATAATGGCTATGGATTTTGCACATTGGACAATGTATAATTTATTGGGTTACCCATAGTTGGAAAACTAGGCTTGGCAAAAAACTCGGCAAGCCAATTTTTGGAGAGTCAAAAAAAACTCGGAGAAAACTCGGCAAAAAACTCGGGAACTTAAAAAATTGCTAAAATTTCATTAGAAATGCATTTTTTTTGCAAAAGTCAATGACAAGATGAATCCAATGAGTCCATAAATGAGTACAAAAGTGTTTTCTATTAAATTTGATTGACTTCAATGCAAATTGATTACAAAATCGCATTCTCATGCGGAATCCTGATGGCTGAAAGCTTGATAGTCTGATACAAATTACAATAGATAGCTGAAAATGAAAATAGTAAAACTAGAAGTAAATACTAAAAGTAAATACAACATATTACATCTTCCTCTTCCCTAATTTAGCCAGAGCTAGGGAAGAAGCAGATGCTCTAGTCCTGCGAGTGCGTGGTGCCTATGCCTTCAAAATCCACAAAAAATGGCGTTTGAATCTGATCTTCTCGATGCCACAACGTTGCAAATGAACTATTTTTGCTTGGGGGAGGTTTTTTTGCTATGTAGAGCTCAAAAAATCTAATTTCTGATTATGTTTTACCTTTTCTGGCCGCGGAATCCACATATACCTGCTCCCGCAAGTCTTTTGCACGGACTCAGCGAGTCTCTGGAGAAAACTTGCCAAAAACTCGGCAAAAACTCGGCGAAAACTCGGAAAAACTCGGCAGAAAAACTCTGCAAGTTAAAGTCAAAAAGACTCTTTTCGAAAAAAAACTCGGCGAGTTTGCCAACTATGGGATTACCAACCACAAGTCTTTCATCATTCTTCTTGCAAGTTCAACTAGTTTGTGTTTATAAATATAAATCTAGAACTATGTTTATAGAAGTATCTATAAATGGAAACTATAAGAAATAGTTAAAACCCAGATATTAAGCACTTTGTGATTTGAAATAAAAAGGGTAAGGATAGTGACAAAATTATGTGGCCTGAGACATAAGGTTTAAGACTTGCAATCAATTCATATAAAATGGCTAGATGCCTAACACATTAGATTTAGATAACTCTCGAGTTCAACCAATGACTGTAAAATATAATCATTGATGATGAATTGCATTGAAATGCCAATAGGGCAACAATGTAGTTTGCAAGGATAACTTATCAAGTGTTAGAGATAACATGTTCATATACTGATTTCCAGCAGGACTTGGGAGGATCACATGAGACATCTGGAGGAGGTGTTGAGTATATTGGAGAATGAGTCTCTCTATGCCAAGGAGTCTAAATGCGACTTCAGCATGACAAAGTCGCTTTACTTGGGCCACATGATCAATGTTGATGGCGTGAGGGTAGATCTAGAGAAGATAAAGGCAATTGTTGATTGGCCCCCACCCACAAACCTCACACAGCGTAAGGGTTTTTTCGAGCTTTGCAGGTTTTACAGGAGGTTTGTAAAAGGCTTCTCTTAGATAGCTGCACCATTGACAGACTTGACGAAGAAAAGAGCCTTTGAGTGGAATGACAGAGCTCAGTAGTGCTTTGATCACTTCAAGCACTTGATGTCTACTTGCCCTGTGTTGGCAATCCCCAACTTCTCTAAGCCGTTTGAGCTAGAGTGTGATGCTTCAGGAGAGGGGATAGGAGCAGTGCTTAAGCAGGAGAAGCACCCGATAGCATTCGAGAGCAGGAAACTTCGAGGTGTTGAGAGGAGTTACTCGGTGTATGACTGAGAGATGTTGGCCATAATGCATGCATTGGCCAAATTCAGACCTTATCTGGTTGGGGGAAAGTTCATCATAAAAACAGACCATAACAGCATAAAATATTTCATGAACCAGAAGGATCTGAATGATAGACAGCAGAAGTGGGTCAGTAGGCTCCAAGCCTATGATTTTGACATCGAATATGTCAAGGGGGAGAGAAATATAGTTGCAGATGCTTTGTCAAGGAGACGCCACTTGTGCTTAGTTGGAGAGATCTCTGCTGATTGGAGGGAGTTGATTACAACAGAGTATGCTAAGGACTCTTGGGCAGCAGGAGTCATTGAGGGCACTATCAAGGATGATAGATATTCTGTGGTGAATGATTTGATCATATATAAAGACAGAATATTTTTGGTGCCGAGTTCTCAGTTTAAGCATAAAGTGATAAGAACTTTCTATGATACTCCAATGGCTGGCCATCCTGGATTCTTAAGTATGTTCGTGAGTGTCCCATTTGCCAACAGAATAAGCATGAGCATACTTATCCAGCAGGTTTATTACAGCCATTGCCTATTCCCAATCAAAAATGTGAATGTATCTCCATGGACTTCATCACAGGGTTGCCAAAAGTTCAAGGGAAGGATTGTATTTATGTGGTAGTCGATGGACTTACCAAATTTGCACATTTCTTCGCCATTTCAGCAACCTATATAGCTGCCCAAGTGGCTGATTTATTTTTCAGGGAGATATTCAGGCTTCACGAGATACCCAGGAGTATACTCAGTGACAGGGACAGCAAGTTCCTGAGTTTGTTCTAGCAAGAATTATTCAGGTTATGTGGCACTGAGTTGACTCCTAGTACTAGTTACCACCCACAGATAGATGGCCAAACAGAGGTGGTGAACAAGTGGTTGGAGGGGTATCTTCATAATTATGTTTCGGGGCAGCAGAAGGCTTGAATCAGATGGTTGCACTTGGGGGAGTACTGTTATAACACAACATACCACATGTCTATCCAAATGACTCCTTTCAAGGCACTATATGGTTATGATGCCCCATGCTCCACAGATCTCTTACTTGGTGACAGTCGGGTGCCTAAGGCAAAGGATCTTTTGCAGGAGAGCCAGGACATAGTGAAGGAGCTCAAGGAGAATATATAGCAGGCACAGAATCAGCAGAAGCTTTATGCTGATCAACACCGAGTGGAGAGGAGTTTCGAGGTTGGAGACATGGTGTATTTGAGGCTCCAACCCTACAGGTAGTCCACTCTCAAGAAGAGTGGAGCAAAAAAATTGAAACCCAGGTTTTATGGTCCATTAAGGATTATTAGAAGAGTGGGTGAAGTGGCATATGAGCTTGAGCTGCCAGCAGATAGCAAGGTGCACAATGTGTTTCATGTTTCCAGGTTGAAGAAGCTCTTGGCCACAACGTAATTCCTTCAATTGAGCTTCCACCATTGGATGAGGAGGGGAAGCTAATTTTGGTACCAAAGGCTATTATTGACATTTGGGAGAGGAATTTGAGGAAACGGGTCATCAGAGAGTACCTGGTAAAGTGGAAAAATTTACCAGTTGAGGATGCCACTTGGGAGAGTGAACAGATATTGCAGCATCCTGAGCTGAGGTTGCTTGAGGACAAGCAATCTTGGGGAGGACAGACTGTAATGTCCCCCATTTAGCGCAGCCACACAGATGATGGAGATTAGCCTATCACACGACTTCCGTAGGCTAATATCAATAGTTAGGAGGTCAATTCAGGGACTTACTATTTATAGTAAGTCGGGATCCAGGCACGTGCTATATTTGGCAGGGCAGTGGTTGATGGTCATGGCACGGGAGTTTGACGTTCGGGACATTCAAAGCTTCAAGGGACATAATATAAGTTAAATTAAAGATTTAACTTATGATATTTTAATAGATATATTATAAATTTAAGTTATAAAGTAAAGTCATTTTATAAAGCAAAGTTAAACTTAAAGTTGGGCTTCTAGGAGATGGGCGCCCCTCATGGAGCAATAATGGGGTTAAGTTATAAGATTAAAATAATAAAAATAATCCTTCTTGGGCGTTGGGTTTGGAGAGCAACAAAAAGGCAAAAAGTAACTTCATTTGCTTATGCGAAGATTATTGATTTTGGCTCTCACATTGAGATTTTCCCGTGCATAGCGTTTGAGCTTGGCTCTAGGGTTTACTCATGGCTATGTTGGGACGAAAACCCCTGCATTAGTCCCTTTCTTCGTGCATGAAAGATTGCATCAGGAGAGGATTCTCGAAGGCTTCACACAAAGGCTTCATTTGAGCTTAATATTGACATATTCCGGCAGAGATTTGAGCAAGTATTGAAGTTCTTATTGGCAATTTCTTATGAGCAGCTGTTAATGGAGATTTAGTGCAGATTTTGGAGGTATTCATCAGTTTTTAGAGATTGCAACCTTTTTCTTTGCTGGCCATACTTTCTGCAGAGGCCATACTTCCTTGGGAGGCCGTACATATTTAGTGGTGGGACTTTAGAGAGTTTGGGACTGTTTATTGGCCGCCATTCTAGGCGTCGAGAGTTGTAAGGAGGCTGCAGTTGGTTTTTAGCAGATTACAGAAGATTTTCAGTTTGTTTGCTGCAACTATATACCTTGGACACGGCCGTACTATGCCTAGGAGCACGTGGGTTTTGATGTTGATGCCTCCTCATCATTTGGAGCTGTAATTCATCACATTTTGGATCGCCTAGGGCTGTTATATCTTCTTCTATTCATTGTATATCAGAAACTCTCTCATTGGACCATTTAGGAAGCATTTTCATGGTGTCATGTTGCTGGTCCGGCTTCAGCATCCGGACGAAGTTGTAAATCTTGATCTAAATATGTTAATTTAATTCATATTTTGGCCAAATACAATCTGGTTCTTCATTAGTTTGTTGTTATCTCTTTTAGTTTTTTCTGGGTTTTCAGTATATTGTTCATATTCTATGTATTTCAATGCAAAATCAAACATAAAAGTAAAACCCATAAAACCCTAAACATCAAAACACCAAAAAACACAGAGCAAAACAATACAGTGCAAAACATATACGAGGGGTGTATGTTACACATATCCTTCCCAAGGTGGATGCCTAGCACCAAGTATCACTCTAACTCAGTTTGTTGATAAGGAAACCTGAAGATATTGCTGCTATCTTTGCATTTGTACTCCATTGTTGCTGGCCTGGACACAGTACAAATACCAAGTTGTAATCTGGTATATGGGTATGTACTCATAATTCATATTTTGGCATTATATAATCTGGGTCTTCGATATTTTGATTATATATGCTTTAGACTTTCTGGGTTTTGTTTATATGCACTTTATTCTATGTTTCCGATGCAAAAACAAAACATGCAAAAAAAATCATAAAACCCTAAACCTTCAGCAAGCAGAAAACACAAAAAACTTGGCACAAAAACCATATCCGACAGTGTATGTTACACATGCCAACATTTCACCTTCTACAGGGAAGTTGGAAAGACAACAAGAGAAATGCCAAGTGACAGTGAGGGCAGTTAGAGAAAGATACTAGGCCAAGAGAAATACAACTAGCATGCTAGTCAGAAGAGGGAAAGGACTAGATAGTTGGAGGGAAATTCTCTTATCAATTCAAGAAGAATAGAGAGGGAGAGTTGTAGAGAACTATTGTTCTGTAACAAAGTAGAGATAAAGGAAACTGTATATAGCTAGGGCAGCTCTATGTAAGCCATTATTGGGAAATTTCTCTTGTAACAGCACTGGAATTAGTGATGGTATGCTAATCGCATTCCCACCGAGCGTGCCAGAATTGGCGCTAGAAGGAGGGCATGAACAGGGAAAGAACACATTGCTCCATTCAAAGACATTGCTCCATTCGTTGCACGCCCTTCTCCTCCTAACACATCAATAGAATTGGCGCTAGAAGGAGGGCATGAACGGGGAAAGAACACATTGCTCCAGTCATCATTCATTTTATGCACGCTCAATCGAATTGCTGAAGAAGGAGGGCGATGAACAAGGAATTACATTGCTTCAAGCACGCGGACGAACTCTAAATTGTGAAAGTGGAACCAAGCGAGCTTCCAAGGAAGAATTCGAGATTTCAAGATCTCTCCTATCCAAAAAAATCCAAAAAAAGTAGAAAAAGCAAAAATACAAAAAAAGTGAAAAATCAAAAAAATAAAAAATAGACATGGATTTCTCAAGATCTTCAAGGCAATTCAATGTGGATCATCCTCAAGTCAATATTTTACAGCTTTGGTGGAATTTGAATGCACAACTTCATCCCAAGTGCTTGGATGACTTTGCATCAAGGAAAGGATGTAGAATTCACGACACCAATGGACATGAGGAGTTGTATTGTCTAACATTTTTGTCAAGAATCGAATTAGCATTACAAGGGAAAATTTCTTTTTCACAGGTACATGAGCCAATTGTTTCTACAAAGGTGCTTCCTGACACCTTATTTGATGAAAGAGAGTTCTTCATAAGCTTCAAGGAAATGATCAAGAAGAGACTAAGTATTGAGAAGGACTTGCCTGCCAAAGACTTGTTGATTCCGGGTGGTTGGTGCAGGATTCATAACACCACTCATTCAGAACTCACATGTTCATCTTGTCATGAAGCTATTCATCAAGTGAAGGATCAATTGAGGTTGGAAGAAGAATCTCAGGTACAACTAAGACTAGACGACTTGTGGAACAAATGTCTTCGAGAAATCAATTCACCATCTAAAGGAGAAGAAGTTTCCATCCCATCCAATAGTGAAGATAATACAAGCAATCTCGATAATCAAGAAGGGAGCCAATATGCATATCTTCTTCCAAGTAAGAACGAGCCTGTTGAAGAAGTTCTAAAGAATGCAAGCATTGAACAAAATGTTGATTCCTCCATCATAGAAGAAAGCGACCGGAGTTCATTGCAAGAAGAAGAATTCCTTGATGAACACTCATTCATGCTACATAAGGAGATCCTTGAAAATGAGTTGTATGAAGTTCAAAAAGAGTTGTTGGAAGATAATCAGTTGGATGCATTACAAGCAGCACTTCAAGTCATCATCGAAAAGCCATCGAATGAACAACAATTCGGAGGGGCGCTAGATGCTTCCATCCAAGAAATAGAAAAGGAGTTCCATCTGAAGTTGTCTCAAGATGAACAAATTGACGAAGTGGAGGTCAAGGACGCGAAGCAATTGGCGTTGGTGCTAAGCCCTTTATTGAAGACCTACGACGAACTTACAAGTGAAATGTTCCATGCTTTCAAAATTCAATTGTTTTCACCTTCACATCTTGATATGTCCACTATTGATCATAATGTTGATTTACATGTTGCGGATGCAAGTGGAATGATCCACCACCAACTTCGACCTCCGGACATGCTGGTAGGCGACGAGCATAAATTTCCACTTCCGGAGGAAGACCACCAGGTTGTATCTTTCCCTGCTATTGATTGGAAAGGTTTTGAATTTGATGATTATGAATTTCCAAGTTGTGAATTTGAAGAATATTAATTTGATTATGGAAATTTTGGAAACACAACTTGTATGTGGATAAATCATGGTCCTGATGAACTGCCACAATTGATAATCTTGTGTGAGATTGTCTAAATATGAGAATCATATCATGCAAGATGTTTTTTATGAATTCAAAGATAAATTAGCAACACTTCGAACTGTCACTTGCACATTGCTACTCTTGTTCATTCTGAGAAATCATGCTAGGTCATGTATATACTTAGGTCTTTTGAGTCGTATCTTCTCTTTGTACATAGCTTTGCTTAGAGTAGGTTTTCCTTTATGTTGTTTTAGAGTAATTTTGCTATGTTCAGTTGGTTTTTGGTTTTGTTTGCTTTCCGTAGTTTATGTTGTTGCTTTAAGTTTAGGTTTGTTTTTCGGGGTTCCTAAGTTGTGAAAAGGCGATGAAGCTTCAAGAAACATAATCTGGCAAATGTTTAAGTTCATTTCTTTGATAAACATTCATGAAAGTCGTTAGAATCTAAGGATGATTTTCTCTCACTCTTTCACGAGGTTAGGATCTGTGCTTGACTCGGAAAGGAATTATGAATTGTGTCTTGACACTGATATCTTGCGATTACACATATCTTTTCCTATTGAATAATTGATTTCTCTTAGTCTTCTTTTGAGAAACTTGAATCATGAATTGGAAGTTTATTGTGGACTCCATTGCTCGTATTGAACAGTGTGATTGCTTGTTCACTGGAAGAAGAATCCATTGTTTAGCATGACTTGAAGTATTTAAGGGCCTCATAAATTTACACATCTTAATAGTCCCAAAGTTCTAAGTGAGTCTTGGTGAGCTTGAATTAAGTGAGATAGTTCATGATTCCACTTCATTCCATTACATTGCGTCTATCTGTATGCTCCATATTCTATTTCAGCCCATCACCTCACTTATATAGTAAAAGCCTGCACTCCGTGATAAGCATTCCCATTTCACTCCATTCCATTGTATGCATTTCTCCATACCTCCATCTACTCATTCCATTCGCTCCGCCATGCCACTTCATGCACGCAATAAAGCCTCCATCCATTTCACTCGTTCCATCAAATAATCAACTCAAGTCTAATGTCCGAATACTCCATATAGTGTTGTTTTTCACCTTAAAACTCCCAGTAATGAATTATCAGGGTAAAGGTTTGAGTCCTCTATGGACAAGGTATTTGAAGTCCATCCATGTCGATATCCATTCATATGACCTTAGCCATTCCACAGAAAGCAAGGTCAAGATGTTCGTATGTCCATCCATTTCCGCATAAATCTGCCATTGTCCATTATCCACTCATTACATATATATCCATTCCACCTTCGTTACTATGAAAATTCCAAAAAAGCATTTGGCCACACATCTCCACCATCCATATTACCTCCATTTGCCTAACTCATACCTACATTCCCTTATCCACTTCCCCATTTCCTAATCATGATCAATGAATGTAAGTGTCGTCTAAATGAGAAGCTTGCAATCCATCCGCCCTTCCCATAATTCCATAAAATAGATATTTGGATGCTTTTACCCATCAAGCAAGTAAATTCCTAAGAATCTTATAAATCTTTATGCCTCAGAACACAAAATGCTAGAAATTCAAGCAAAGTATATTCAAAGGCTATGTTAGTCCATACTTCCAAAATAAAAGAGCCAATGTAACAGTCTGGGTATTTAAAGCTGAATTCAATAGCGGCTTTCACCTCCAAAGCTTCCGTCATCACTCACTCCATTCCATCTAAAGTTCTAAGTTACTTCATCCTACGAACCAAAGTCAAAAAGAGAAATTCTAAGTTCGTAAAGGTCATGAAGGCAACATTACTAGTTATCATCCATTCCCGTTTCCTAAATACACTTCCCTTCCCTTGCAAGCTTCGAAGTTTAGTCCGATACGTGCAAACATTGATCGTGATTCCATTATATACCATCCGCTTCCCTACATATCCCGCTAATCGGCATCCCACCATTCGCCTGGTCTATGTTTTGGATGCATTTTCCATCTACTTGTTTTTGCAAAATCCACAATTTCAATCTATATTCCTGTCCATTAGTCATTTCCTGCCAACATCAGTGAACATACTGATTCGACAAAGTTTTTACATGGACTATTTTTTTTTCACGAAATTAGATACTTGAGTCCCTCCTATCCATTACCATGGTGAAAACCTGGCAAACAGGCGCCGTGTGTAATTGTCATCCTATAAATTCAAAAAAAAAAAAAAAAATAGTAAAGAGAAATCCTTTCGTCCACAGGTGAAAACCACCTCTGGTGGCGCCTTGGATAAGTACCATGATGAAAACCTGGCAAACAGGCGTCATGTGTAGAGACACTGTCTCATTCCACCTATCCATTCTGTCATTACACTCCATTCCATTCCATTTCCTGCTATTTTGTCCATTACGCCCATATACACCTACTTATCATAGTGTTGAATCCATTGATACACCCTCCATGAACTTACCTAGCTTAAGACAAGTGAACTCGAATGACCTTAGCTTCTAAGGGACAGAAATGAACACAATTGCACACACTTGGGTCTTTGAATTATGAATGGTTGTACTAAGCTTTTGATTCTGATTTCTTGATCATGTATTCATGTTTGTTCAACCTCACATGTGGGTGTACACAGAAGGTTTCGATCGGTTGATTCTTGTTTATCATTCGAATACTTAGGAGAATCAATGTTTGTTGAACACTACACACACGGTGGTAATCAAAGGATGAAGTGTCTTAACCCAATTCATCGTTCTTTTCTCTTTCGAGTGCATTTCCTAGCTAAGTGATGGACGTAAGAGTTAATTATCCGAAGTTTTTGGGTCTGGATTGAGTCTTTTTCTTTGAAATGTTCAGGAACATTTATTTGGATTGGCGCTAGATGTTGTGATGTAATCACACATCGCCCCATTGCAAATAGGGACCCCCTCTTTTTCTTGCTTTCTCGCTTCGTTTTGCTTTATAGTTTAGTTTTGCTTTGAGCTTGTAGGGTTTTGGTAGTGTTCTTTTGCCCATGTCTCGACAGTTTCTTGCCAAGAGGTCTATATGCCTTCATCCTGATGCATGTCACTGAGACCCTGAAAATGACTAAGTCTGAAATCTAGTGGATCCTCGGAAATCTAGAATCTGCATGCTAAATCCTATGGATCCAAGACCTATCTCAAACATCCTGGAAGTATATTGATAAATATTTAAAGTATAAGAAACTCAATATCTAACTTATACTTAAACATATTTTCAATATACTTCGATTCAGGAAATCCAAAATTTGACTAAGGCAAGAAATTCCATGCCTCACCTCCAAACCCGCCCAGACTGGGCGGCCTTGGCACAAGGTCATGGATTCAACGTCATGCACATGCACTTGTCCAGACAGAACCCTCAAATCCGCCCAAGCAAAAAATGGTTAAGTTTGCAAGGTTTTCTTGCACAAGACACTAGGATATGATTAAATTCCAATGGAAGTTTGCAAGTTAGATAGAATCAAGTGCATTTCAAAGAAGAATCCATGCCTCACTTGTAAACCCACCCAACTTGGGCGGCTTCAAGCTGCATCCATGGACTTTGCCTTGTTTCAGATGACATTGTCTAGACAATATCTCCAAATCCGCCCTAGGAATAAATTGTCAAGTGTTTTGAGCTCCAAGTGCTTGGATGATGATCAAATTATAAGGAGAGTCCATTTGGAAGAGTTTGAATGTAGTTTCAAGTGCAAATCCATGCATCACCTCTCAACCCGCCCATGTTGGGCAGCCTCATGAGGGAGTGATGGACAATGTCTCCTGTCACATCAATTTCTCCACACACTACTCTCAAAACCGCCCTGCAAGGAAAATGGTTAAGTATTGAAGTTTTTGCATGCATGGAGCACTAAGATGTGATGGTTTGTAGGCAAGGATTGAGTTCAAGTAAGTTTCAAGTTCAAATCCATAGGTCACTCCTCAACCCATCCTATCTGGGCGGCTTTAGCATGTTCACATGGACAGTGTCTTCACCATCTCATGACACTCTCCAGATACAGCCTCCAATCCCGCCCTAGGAGAGATTGTGCAAATTTCAAAGTGTTTCAACACAAAACATTAGAAGGTGAAAGTTTGATGGAAACTTGAGGGTTTTAGAATGATTAAGTGAGTTTTAAGATGAAAATCCAAGGGTTACCCCTAAAGCTGCCCTTCCTAGGCAGCCTCAAGAGGTCCTTATGGACTGTATCACCTAACACATGAAATTCTCCAAACATTGCTTCCTAAGTCACTCAAAGTGAAGAACAATGCAATTTGCAAGGTTGTTTGATGAGAATGATCAAGATGATATCACAAGGAAAGGAGATAGTCAAGTTGAAAGGCTAAGAAGTTTCTAAGTGTTGAAATCCACATCACACTCCTAAACCCGCCCTACATGAGCGGCCTTGAGCTCCATGCTTGGACAACTTCACCTCCTGCACATCACACTCTCCAGGGAATACAGTTAAATCCGCTCAAGGAGAAAACCCATCCAATTTGCAATGTTTTGAGTTGAAGTACAAATGAGATCATGAAAGTGCATAAGATTGAATGTTATTTGAGGCATTTTGAAGGATAATCCAAGGGGTACCCTCAAACCCGCCCTACTTGGGCGGCCTCAAGGGGTGTCTGTGGATAATGCCTTCTTTCACATGAAATACTCCATACACTACCCTCAAACTCGCCCAGAGTGAAGACACCACAATATGCAAGAAGGGATTAGTGAATTGATGAGTTTGGAAGGGTTTACAATGCTCTAAGTGAAGTAATCCTTATACCTCCTCCAAACCCGCCCTTGCTAGGCGGTCTTCATCTCCCTGCTTGGACTACATGATCACCACAACATAGCATCCAACTATCACCTCTAGATCCGCTCAAGAAGTATGTTATAAGAGTTTGTAAGGTAAGCTTGGAATTGGATGTTGATCACTTCACACATGCCCCCTCAATTCACTCATTCACTAGAGGTAAGTTGCAAGGCTGAATCAATGATAAGTGGAAATTCTTAAGGGAAGACAAGGCAAGTTTAAAGGGGTTACATTGGCCACTCCATGCAACATCTTTGAGACCTCTTAGCCTAGGTGGACTTCACCAAGACACATGGACATCACCACCCAACATCTAAGATGTAAGTGTTGAAGTTGATAGAGAAGACCTATCAAATGGGAGGAATAAACATCAAATCCTTACTCTACCTTCAAATCCACCCATGCAAGGCAGCCCTAAGCCTTCCAAGAGGACAACACCAAGTCCCTCACACCATATCATCCACCTATCATCTCCAAAGCCGCCCTTCTCAGATGGTTTCATCATGTCTCATGAACAAGGGCATTAAACATTCTATGTATCTCATTTAACTTTAAAGGAGGAAATGAACATTCAAATAAGGATTTAAGTTGAAAATCCATACACCCTCCTTGAACCCGCCCTTCCTAGGCGGCTTTAGACCCCTCACATGGACAATGTCACCTCATGTCTCCACATGAAATCCTCCACACCTACCCTCCAAATCCGCCCATGCTGGGCGCTCTGAGTATGAAGGCATGGAAAAAGATTTTAAAACTTTAATTTTATTCTTCTCTAGGTTGACCACATCCTCTTGGCCGACCTGCTTTGAGTAAAGGCAAAGTTTGATATTTAAGAAGGTTTAAATCTGCATTTAAAATCAAATTCAAACCAAAATTAATTCTGACTTACAGCAGAGCAGCAAGGAGCAGCAACTCTTCAAGGAGGTAAGTCAAAAAATTCAAGTTTCTTCAAAAGTCAAATTGTCCAAAATTCTGATTTTTTTAAAGAAATCTGATTTTTAAGGTATGTTGTTTTTTTTAAAAAAAAAATTCATTATTTTTTGTCCCACATGCATGAGGAGATAAGATAAATATTAGAAAATCCATATTTTAAGTGTCACATCACTTTAGTAATACATGTTGTCTTCTCTTGTAGGAGGAGGTAGAGGGTGAATGGTGAGAGTTCATACATGAGAAGTTTTGAAGGTGGAGGAACGTTGCTCAAACTTGTCATCATCATCACATGGAGGAGAGCTCTTACGTCAAGTTTATCTTACTTCGACGACTTCGTATGTCTGATGAGGAAGACATCAACGCCATGCGAAGGGGAGCTAGTCTAAGATGATCAAGGTTACAAGTGTAGTTCATCATCAAGAGCATCATCCGTTCGAGGCGAGGATCAGTGGAAGGTTGTCACTTCACCACGCACATCTTGAAGGAGGTCATCATCCAGAAGCTCACATATCATATGTAAATCTACTACAAGAAGAACTCTCATCAGGCACTAGTCTACTCCATGAGTCCATGCAACTGTCCAGAGGCATGATCCTGCACAAGCACAACATCACAAGATGAGAGATGAGCATGATCATCAAAGCGATTCATGAGTTACATCAAAGACAACAAGAATAAAATATTCTAAGTAAAGTGAACATGAAGTGAATCACACTAGTTCATTCAAAGATGCTAAGGTGGCACGTATACATCATCAAGCCAATCGCATTCTGCCATGTAAGAGGGCCCACCATAAAGATGCCCCAGAGATGCTTATCACATTGGGAAACGTGCCTTCATTGCCTCTTTCATGTTCTAAAAATAGCAAATTTTGTAACAAACTGCCTTGTTGTCTCAATCTCAACCGTTGATTGCTAAATCAATCTTGGCCTTCATGTAATTCTTGAGCTCTATATAAAACTCACTTCTCTCATTTGTAAAGGACATTATTAGAATTAGAAGATCATTAGAGGAACATGAGATTAGATATTAGAATTAGAGTTCTGTAGGAGTAGAGGAGAGGAGACTTCTTAAAGTCATTAAAGAGACTTTGAAATTGTTGTCAAAATACTTCCAAGATCAATACAAGCTCATTGTTGGTCGTTTCATGGTGATTTTGTGTGGTTGCAAAATGTTAACATGGTTTCTAATTTCTTGGATGTGATGGGGAGATGTTTCCAAGTAGAGTAGAATTAGATTAGAAGTTCACTGATATGATGGATTTATGTTGAGATATTTGATGAATTCATTTATGTTCATACTTTTTGTGACTTGTGGCTTGCAATTCACAGTGCAAAGTTAGTCTGAACCTTCATGTGTTTTAGTTTGATCGTGGATGTTCATTCAAGTTGCGCCAGCTGTGGGTATTTGGATGCATGTTTGCAATTTGAAAATCCTTCATTTCCCTTTGAAGATTGCACTAGCCTCGTGTAGTTGTTGCTCTCATGGCGAAGCGAGGCTTGGTTCAAGGAATTTGTCTATTGAAACATCATCCATCACTTCATTGTCCTTAGATTAGCTTTCTCAACCCTTGTCTTTTGCATTTTCTTTTTGTACCCAGTCAGAAGAAGTTCCATTTCATAAGGAAGAAGTAACACATTTGAGTGGAATAAGGAGCATATTCAGCGTAAGTCCCTTTGTGATTACCAACATGATCAGATCAACTCCTGAGTCTATCCATAGCAAAACACGAATAAGGAACCTTGGAGTTGTCTCGATTGATCACATTGTTTAGCATTCGAGAGACTTTGTTCAAGAGAGGATAGAATACTTAGTATTTTATTCTGAGTTTGCATGTGCAAAAAAAACACATCAACAGGTCTTCGATATTTTGATTATATATGCTTTAGACTTTTTGGGTTTTGTTTATATGCACTTTATTCTATGTTTCCGATGCAAAAACAAAACATGCAAAAAAAATCATTAAACCCTAAACCTTCAGCAAGCAGAAAACACAAAAAACTTGGCACAAAAACCATATCCGACGGTGTATGTTACACATGCCAACATTTCACCTTCTACAGGGAAGTTGGAAAGACAACAGGAGAAATGCCAAGTGACAGTGAGGGCAGTTAGAGAAAGATACCAGGCCAAGAGAAATACAACTAGCATGCTAGTCAGAAGAGGGAAACGACTAGATAGCTGGAGGGAAATTCTCTTATCAATTCAAGAAGAATAGAGAGGGAGAGTTGTAGAGAACTATTGCTCTGTAACAAAGTAGAGATAAAGGAAACTGTATATAGCTAGGGCAGCTCTATGTAAGCCATTATTGGAAAATTTCTCTTGTAACAGCACTGGAATTAGTGATGGGATGCTAATCGCATTCCCTCCTTAGAGTTTTTCACCAAATTGGATTTTCTCTAAAGGAACCTTGGTGTTGTGTGATTTGTGCTCTGTTTTATTATTGTATACTCCTGTTATTTTGAATGTTAGTGCTGTTTTAAGTTATTTACTGGTAGGACAGCAATAAAGAGAATGGTAGGAGCCGATTTAGTCTTAGATACCCATTGTTAGTGTATCGCTGGAGTTATCAACCCAATGATTTATAGATCACTACAATAAGTAATCTTACAAGTTTGATCCTACCAAAGTTGTACAAAATTATTTATTAGAGGTAATTTGACTCTTGTCTATCACAAAACATGCATGCTGAACAATCATTTAAGCTAATGAATAAGGCAAGACAATTTTTTACATTGCTTCCCAAGAAAATCATTAGGTTCATAGATGAAATAGGAGCAAAACATACCTTCATTTTCACTTGAAGATGTGCTAAACAATCTCACAAGCTTGGCAATATAAAGACCTTGCAATTTTTCATCTCCTGTCTACAAGCACAAATCTCATAGATCATCAGGTGCAGTCATCACGAAACACCCTTTTCATTCCAACAAACCAATACTAAGTTTAGTTGTGATTAAATATAATTCACATTCAACTTCAATGAACATGTACTACGAACAAAAATAAAACAACATGAACATAAAGCCCTTACATATTCACATTTTCTCAAGCACTTACTTCTGATCAGGCCCCAAAATGCTAATCATGTAGAATAATGGGTCAGGTAAATAATTTAGTATTGTATGAAAATTTGCATAGAAATTTATGAATACTTGTTTATTAATTTTATGATTATTGTATATGGCTATTCAGATATTAAAAGCAAACCACAGTAATAATCTCAAGTTAAAAGTTTCAAGTTCACGATTTTGAGGTTTGAGTAACAGAGTAATTGCATTCACAATGAAATAACCTGGCAAGGAATTTGAAGGAGCCAAAGCAACAAATGGAGGACAAGAGAGAAGGATTCATCTAAACCACTCCTAATCTATAATCCAAGCACCACAGATATGGAGAAAAGGTTGGCACATAGTTAGAAGATTGAATATGCACAAAAAGTTTTCTTCACAGTGATTTTCAATTCAGCTAAAGGAAAGAGGAAATATTTTGCCAAGACCCATGGTTTATATGGGAAGTCCAAGCCTGTATTTGTGCACTTGGGATGAGGGCTTCGATACCAAAAATAAAATCCTGTCAATGGAAGACATTTCAAAGAAATTGGAAACAGTTTGGGGGATTGCATCTGCCAAGCCAAATCTATAAAATCTGAATTGTTATCTATCTATGTAAGGATCTATGCCAAAAAGGACACAACTAAAATTCTTCCTCAGTTTCAAATTTTAAAATCTAAGACGAAAGATTTGGAATATCAACTATGAAAATATCCCTTTTAGTTTAGATCATATCTCTCATAGGCATACTGAGGGAATGTCTGGAAATGACTGAAATTACTAAGTCTAGATAAAAATAGGCAAGAAAGTGGCCACAAGAAAAGCTAAGCAAGAGTGGAAGGCCAAGAAGCCCCCTGAAATCGGATAATAAACTTGAAACTTTAAAGGTAGACGAACAAGAGCTATTTCGTGCATATATTCAAACTGCACACATTGACATGGCCTCTGATATGACCTGTGGAGCTATCCATTTTAGACTTATAGGTGACTTATGTAATACTATATATCCACTTGTTTACAACCCTGCAACTAATCATGAATGTGTGGTGCATGATAAGAATAATGTTCCAATAGAAAAGGTAGGATATGATGAGGACACTGTTGATGGTTGTTTTTCGACAAGTCAACAATAGGGTGAAATACTAGGTATCTGACCCTCTCTTGAGCAAAGCCTCTCGGATGCTGAACTAAGTGATCAAACGAGATAACTCCAAGGTTCCTTATGATGTTTTCGGTAAGAGACAGCTCAATGATTCAAGTATGATTATGCTGTTAAACACAAAGGGGACTTACGCAGACTCTTCTCCTTTCATTCAGCTTGTTCCTCCTTTGATGTGGATGATGTATATACAAGGCTTCTATGATAAAGAAAATGAAAAAGGGGGTAAGGGTTTAGAAGGCTAATCTAAGGACAATGAGATAATGAAACATGTAAAGATAGACAAACTCCTCATGAAACCAGACTTCGCTTCGCCATGAGAACCAACAACTACACGAAGACGGTGCAATCTTCTAAGGAAACTCAAGGATTTTCATGTTGTAAATCTCCATCCAAACACCCACAGCTGGCGCAATTTGAACAAGCATTCACAACCGAACTAAAGAAAATGAGGGTTCAGTCTAACTTTGCAAAGTGGGTTGCCTTCGACAACACACGAAAAGTATGAACCAGAAGAGTCCATCAAATATCTTTACGCATATTCATTACATCAATGCACTTCTAATCTATTTCTAAACTATTTGAAACATCTCTTAATTCCATCAAGATTCAGGAAACCATGTTACTCCACAAGATAATACTTAACACCAAACAAGTAGCTCCAATGTCTTTGCATTAACTTTGAGGAATATTTACAACAATTTCAAGTTCTCTCAGAGAATTTTGAGAGTCTCTTCTATTCTACTCTTAAAATCTACTCTCTACTACTACTAATGATCTACTACCTAATCTGTATCTCTAATCTACTCTCTAATCTCTAATGAATTACAAATGAGGCAACAAGGCCTTTATATAGTGTCCAGAATACAATGAAGGGCTAAGATCAATTCGATAGCCAAGGGCTTAGATCGTGCCACCTCAGAGGTAATTACAACAACCTGCTATTTTTAGCAAAAAAGAGAGAGGCAATGAAGGCACGTTTTCCAATGTGATAAGGTAAGACGAAAGCATTTAAAATATTCCTCCACATAGGAATCCCTTTGGCTTCTTTCATTAAATGATACATTGCATGCATTAAATAATGCGGCTAATCAAAATTAAATGATGTGTACTCGCCACATAAGTGCCAACTCAGCATACTTTGAAAATTGTATCAACTTGTAATGATGTATTCAATGTGATTGTTCGAACTTGTATATTTAGGAATACATCCTGTGGATCTTGCCTTGTTCATTCTTCTTGTTAACTGGATGTATGATAGTTGTCGCCTCACTTGACTAACTTTATGATTCTTCTTCTTGTAGATAGATTGATGTGAATCTTCTTCGATGTATCTTCATGTAGGCTAGAGAGTAGATGATGACACTTGATTTCTTCATGAAGAGTAGGAGACTCTCTTGGACTTGGAAATTTGAAGAGTCTTGAAGTTTGATGGATGAATGCTCTTGCTTGATGATAACACCTTCCTTAGAGGTGAAGTAGCTACTTGATGACTTCTCTTGAAGGTTGAAGAACTTGAAGTAGAATTGATACCTTAGGAAGCCTTGATAAAGATGATGTCCTTCGGGTGGATGTCTTCTAGACAATCTCAACTTGATGCCACTTGATGAAGAATTCCAACACAGGGATGATGAAGGATACCCTTGAAACAGCTACATGATGCCTTGCTCTTGCTTGTCAAAGGTTCTTATCACTTGATCTTTAGATGATTCCTCCTTTTTGCTGCAACACAAGTAAAGGAACAGCATCAATCCCCTTGATAAACATGATAATATTTGATTTATAACATACAAGAATGCATTTCCAAGCCAAGCGTATTAGATAACAAGTTCTTGATCTTCATTGAAATTCTTAAAATTTGCATTCTAAACCACTACTTTTTAATCCTCTAGAAGTCGCATTGGATGAAGGATTGAAACCCTCAAGCATTTCACTTTAGACACCCTCAAAATCCTTATGTATGGCGCTTTAGATCAAAGTTTGAATTCCTCTTAACATTTCGCATTGGATGAGGAATAAAAATCCTCTCAACATTGGTTTAGATGACACCTAGTTTTACTCGCTTAATGAGGTGGCGCATTAGATGGAGGGTAGAGAGTCTTCTAAGATTTTCGCATTAGATGAAGTTTTTAATTCCTCTTCACATTTCGCCTTGGATTTGGTCTTGATAATCCTCAAGTCTTGCCCTTAGAGATAGGTGCATTAGATCAAGTTTGTTGATTCCTCTTCATATCCTTTGGAGTTGTATTTGAGTTTCTCTTCATATTTCGCATTGGATGGGCATAACGGAGTCTCCTTCTTGGAATGTCATGATCTTCCTTAGAATCCTCTTGTCTTGTTGCACCGGATGAAACTCTAACACTTGCTTTCAGCATTTCGCATCAGATAGTGTTTAGTGTTCTCTTGCTTTAAGTCGCACTAGATCAAGTTTGGAGAATCTTCAAGGATTTCGCATTGGTTCAAGATATAGGATTCCTCTCAAACATTTCGCATTGAATGAAGAATCGAAATCCTCTTAACACTTGGCGCATTAGATCAGCAACTCGAAGTCTTCAAGGCATTTGATCTCATTAGATAGAACTTTAGGATCTCACCTTTAGCATGGCGCATTGGATGGAGGACTAGAATCCTCTGACTCTTGGAGCATTAGACCACTAGTTTGAAAACTTCATTCTTTCTTTAACATAGCGCATTAGATGACATTTCTGATTTCTTCTTGTTTGGGGCTTGGATAAGAGTCTTGGAAGGTGGCGCATCACTTTACTAGGTTGAAGTCTTCAAACTTGAAGAATTTAGATGACCTTTGTCTTGAAGTAGATCATGCATGATATTTGGCGCATTGGATGAGCTTGGTGAAAGCCTCATGATGTTGGCGCATTGGTTGAGCTTGGAGGATCCTCTAGATTCAAACCTTGATCAGTACCTCATGTTGCGCATTAGATGAAAGGTGAAAATCCTCAAGATTTTCGCATTGGTTGGGACTTCAAGATCCTTTAAACTCAAACCTTGGAGGCTTAACCTTGAATCTTACCTTCCTTCTAGTAGGGCGCATTGGATCAAGAATTGAAATCCTCTAGATTTCATCTTGGAGATTTGACTGGATTGGCGCATTAGATCAAGAATTGAGATCCTCTGAGATCTAGCGCATTAGATAGGCTTTTGAAATCCTCTGGCACTCACCTTTAATGTGCAATTAACCTTAACTGAGTCCTTCTTCCTTAGGTCGCTTTGGATCAAGTTTTAAGTGCTTGTGTTGAATGTTTGGGAGACTTCCTTTTGCGAACAAAAACCCTTGTTGCTGCCCCTTGAGGAAAAATCTGCTCTTGAAGAACAAATCTGCTCTTGAAAATGATAAAACTGAAAAGGAAATGAGGTATATATACCTAATTTGCTTTAAAAACTTTTCCTTCTCTCTAGGCCGACCTCCTTTACTATTGTGCACGAACATTTAATTTAGATTTGATCTTTATTAAATAAATGCATTTTGCATGTTTTCCAAGGCAACAATTATTAAATGTTTACAACTCCCTGTTGGCGCATTAGATAAGGTCTGGTGATCTTCTTGTTGTTGGTTGGAATTTCCCTCTCCTTCTCAAGCGCATGAGATCAAGGATTTAAATCCTCTTGCCTTATATTTCGCATTGGATCAGCTTAGTGTTGTCCTTTTCATATCCTTTGGATTCGCATTGGTTTAAAGGGTGAAAATTCCCCAAGAATTGGCGCAATAGATAGACTTTTCAAATCCTCCGACTCTTGTCATCCAAAATCGCATTACTTCAAGGTTTAAAATCCTTTAACATTTTCGCATCACTTCAAGGTTCGAAAATCGCATCACTTCAAGACTTTAAATGGGCGCATTGGTTGAGCAAGTGGAAATCGTCATCTGCAAGTGCCTTTTCCTTCGTGATTTTGCGCCCAGATTTGCGCCATCTAAGTACCCTGTCGCACTAGATCAGTGTTTTGAATCCTCTAACTCGTCAGGCATTTTTCAGGATCGCGCGAGTAAAGGTATATTGAAAAATATATTTAAGTATAAGAAACTTATACTTTAAATATTTTTCAATATACCTTTCAGGATGTTTGAGATAGGTCCCGAATCCACCGGATTTAAGATGCAAAATATAGAATTTGGAGGATTCACCAGATTTCAGACTTAGCCATTTTTCAGGATTTTCAGGATTTCAGGCTCCAGGCTTAGTCTTTTCCGGGTCTCAAACATTCTTCAGGATTGACCTCAAAACTCAATATCTAGATAGGATTTAATCACAATTCTTCATTATTGCAAGTTCATCTACCCTTAATCGTGAACTAAAGATCACAGGCAAGGAAATTGTTACCATATCCGCAGAGGAAAAGGAGTCAAGTCATCATTAAAATCTCGTTGAAAACTCATTGAAAACTCACTGAAAGCTCAGAGCTCAAAAAAAAAGGGGGGTCCCTATTCCTAATGGGGCGATGTGTGATTTGGTCACAACAGACACCATCACCGAAAAATGGACAGTTGACTACAAACCAGCTCTTGAATTATTTGAAAGAATCCTGTCAGCTTTGGTTCTTCAAGAACTTGATGATAATAAATCAAAAGCTTTGTTCAGAAGCCATCCTAATAGAATTGATCATATGTCATTCAATGTTAATTGTATAAAATTCAGAGTCCCAAAGTTAAATTATTGATGACAAAAGAACAACCTGAGTCGTCCCAAGCCAGCACATCTAAAGCTAGTATTCCTGTAAGAAAATAAATGTTCCCCAGAACAATTAAAGATCCAGATTATAATGAAAATAGAATCCAATCAGCTGAAGATTTGAATCATGATAGATTCACAATGAGGAGAGACCACAAAGTCTAGTACCTAGAGAAGGAGAAAGCACAGAGTTGAGTATCCTCTAGTGAAGAAGAATTTAAATCCGGGAACATCGAACCCTAATAGATTATATGAAACAATTGACTCAATCAGAAAAGCTCAGATTGTAGCTTCAGTTGCTTATAAACATGAAAAATTCAAGAAATGGTTGTTAGACAAAAAAATTTGGATTTTCAGTATTGCACATTAGTTCACCAAAAATATTGACAATGAATGCAACCAAAATATCAAAAGAGAATCCAAACTAGATGCTATCAAAGTTCAATTAACTTCTGCTAATAGTCTCAGGCAGATCACTGGTGATTTGGCTGAAGTAAAAATACAAAAACAAAAAATGCCACAACCCATTTCAGACTAATAGACGGAAGAGTATCAAATGGGAGAGGTGCAGCAAATTTGATCAAAGTGTCTTTAGAGAAGACGATTGCACACACCACTTCTTTGATTTTAATGATTTACTATTGTTTGACTTCCTTGCTTTGTCTTGTCATTTTGAATGGTGCTTATATGATCTCCGCCATTGTGCCAAGCTACATTTTAAGGTGTCAAGGCATACACGAATTCTTAAATTAACTTAATTCCTTAGGTGTTATCCTTATTCACAACACACTTCTTTTATTTGGAATGTCCCTTTGATAATAAGGCTGCACACTTATAATATATACATATGGATTGAAGGGAGCTTTTAAATGGTATTAAAATGCGTCTATACAATTTTTGGGCATTCACTATTGTTTGAACCGAAGTCACAAGATTCGCCGAATTTCAGCCATGAGATTCGAAAACCGGCAGATTTATAAACAATCTAAAAAAATTGTTGAAAATCGCTATAAATTCATACAATTAATTATTTTAATAAAATATATTTTTATAGTGTTTTTTTAGGTTTTTCTCGTCCTTATCACTTTTAAAAAGCACTCAAATGTACTCATTTCGTGCTCATTTCAGACATGATGTTCTTTGGCGCTACACTTCTTTTTGCCCTCGAATGTCGCTCTTTTTGCCCTCGAACGCCTGACCTGCATTTGAACCCGACTCCCTGCTCAATGACGACTTGAGGACAGTTTTGAAGCTTCTGAACCCACAATTTTCATCACCATTTTGGAGCTAGGCGCTGGTTCGTGAGGTGCACACTGGTTTTGGAGATTTTTTGTTTTGTATTTTAAACTTTAAAGTTAAAAAGTATTTTAATATATTTTTATTTTTATATTTTTAAAATAAATTTAGTATTTTTTTTAGTTTTGTTTTTTAAAATTAAAATACAAATTTCATATATTTTTATATTTATGTTTCTTAAAATAAAATTCATAACTTTTTTATTTTATTTTTGAAAGTGAAAATATAAATTAAATATATTTTTATTTTTACATCTTTTAAATAAAATTAGTATTTTTTAATTTTGTTTGTTAAAATTAAAATACAAATTTAATATATTTTTATTTTATGTTTTTTTAAAAATAAAATTAGTATATAAATGTGGCATCTATTTAGCAGTGTTACACTATGTTGACAATTTAGTGTATTTATTACTTATATTTTAAAAAATTCAAATTTATGTATGGCAAATTTAATCACGAATTTTTTTCCCCAAATTTTCCTTGCCGCATTTATTCCGAATTTTATTATTGCCGAACTCAAACTCGAATTCGAACCTTGTGACTTAGGTTTGAACTATAAATACAAAAACTCAGAGAGTAACACACCAGCATGCAAGTACTCGCATGCAAACACAGCCCACAAGTTGCTCATTGGATAACTCACCGCCAAGTCAATGTGAATATTCAACGACTAACTCACCCAAAATATAGCCAACTCGATCACATGCTCAATAGCCCTATCAGGGGGTTTATCTGGTGGAATATCACTTAACACTTTGGTGTGTTTAGTCAAGAGAGCCTGTATGTCAGGTGGGTACTCCCGTTTCTGCTGCTCTGAAACTGCAGGCATCACCATCACCTCTGCTGCCCACTACACCTGATCATGACGAATCAATCTTTCCATCCTCTTGAGAGAAACTACTCTCAACCCACCATCTGAAATTCCCCGGAGCACATGCCGAACACCGTTCACCTCAAACTTTATCTCCATGGTCCTCAAGTTGAGTGTGAACTCTCCTATCTCATGCAACCACTTCATACCCAACACAACATCCATGTCACCCATGCTGACAACATAAAACTCTGACTGGCAAGTATAATTATTCAGCTGGATGGTCAAATTGGGTATTCTCCTAGTGCAAGTGAGTATGAACCCATCGGCTACCTTCACCTTAATCCCTTCAAACTCCTCCGTCTTCAACCCCCTCTTCGCAACCAAGCCCTTGCCAATGAAGTTGTGAGTGGCACCTGTGTCAAGCAGTGTAATACATCGCTGTCCACCCAATACTCCTCTGATTCTGAATGACCCCTCTCTCTGAATGCTCGAGATATGGGTTGTAGGTAGGGAGGTCTCCTCATCCTTATCAGATGCCTCAGATGCAACATCTGTCACTGAATCATTGTCTTCTGTATGTTGCTCTGAATGTGACTCAAATTCAACAGACTCATCTACTAAAAAGTATTCTATATGTTTTGCCTTTCCTTGCGCAGCACACTTGTGCTTAGGATCCCAAGGCTCTCTGCAATGGAAACAGAGCTTCTTCCTCCTGAGGTCATTCAACTGATCATTGTCTAACCTAGAACAACTCTTAGCCTGTTGATGCCTTGAATCCCTATGGAAATGTCTAATGTCTCTCTCCTTATCCCTCCTATGTTGGAAACTCTTAGTCTGAAATTTACTCCACGCAAAAGACTCCATATCACGGGCCTTCTTCATGGCCTCCTGCAACGTCAAAGGGTCCAACCCCTTAACCCATCCCCGTAGAGGATCTGACAATCCATCAACAAAGAGCATGATCAACCTACGCTCTGAGATATCTGAAACCATGACTGAAAGGTCCTGGAACTCTGAAATGTATGAGTCCACTGATCCACTCTATCTCAATTGTGCCAGCTCCTTGAACTACAACTCGGGGTCCTTCTTGTTGAACCTATCTATGAGTCTGGTTGTGAACTCGACATAAGATGTAATCTGGTCATGTCCCAAAGTTACCTTCCCATTGCTCCACCACTTGT
Source organism: Cunninghamia lanceolata (assembly GCA_027924645.1). Lineage (NCBI taxonomy): Eukaryota > Viridiplantae > Streptophyta > Pinopsida > Cupressales > Cupressaceae > Cunninghamia > Cunninghamia lanceolata. The sequence goes on from BSBN01000011.1 coordinate 3,836,794, forward strand.
GTGCGCTGCCCTCCAAGTGTAAAGCTGCATATGTGATGGCATCAGTCTCTGGCATGGGGCTAATCTGGAGATAACTGTCCAACTTTTGGACCCAAGCTCTCGCTGAAATTTTTCCTAAACCATCAAAGTAAGGTAAAGTCATTTTACTAACTTTCTTTTGAAGCTCATAATTTTGCTACCTATTACCTCCTCTAGGTCTATGTCTCATCCTAAGATCAGAATAATCCCTGAAAGTCATCTCAGCCTGAAACTCCGCACTCGAAGCCTGCCAATCTCTAAAAATCTCATCCTGAAATTCCACCTGTGTAACATCCCGTTCAGGAATCTCATCCCTCGGTACAAAGATAGGAATGCCTGGTCTATCAGTGGTTGTGAGTTGTGTAGCACCTCGGTTATGCACCGAAGCCTCTCCATCAGGATCCCTGTATCTGTTCCTGTCACCATTGTTTCTATCCCCATTATTCCTTTCTCCATTTCGTTCTCCATTACCTCAGTCTCTGTGTCTATCTCTATCATTCCAATCTCTGTTCCTGTCCCCATTATTTCTATCCTCATCCAAATCAAGAAACAAACAGCCAAGAAGCCGTGTGAGTGACTCCTATGACCTGTCCATCCTATTAATCAATTGTTGTTGTCCTCTCGCCAAATCATTTAGAATATCTCGTGTGCTAGGTTCTTCGATTTCTCTGTCCCCCATTTCTTCACCTTGCGTAGGAAGAACACCTAAAAAGGGGTCTGTTCGTGGAACTTCGAGATCTTCCTCACTATACAATACTACCGGTGGCTCTTCAGCAGCTACAATCTCTGTATCTGACTCAAATGGATCAATCTGTGGTACTTCTTCTTGTATTCTCTGTGGGTTCTGTGTTCCTGGTCTTGGTCTAAAATTATATCTATCTGTAGGTTGTATGTCTCATTTTCATCTTTTGCATGTCATAATTAACCTCACAGGATGGCAAGATACACCGCTCTAATACCACTGTAATGTGCCGCACCTGTTTGTAAATTTTTAAGATCTTTTTATGTGTGATTTTTATTATTTTTATGTGGTCTTTCAGACTAGAGAGAAGAATGCAGAAGAGGTTTTCAGTTTTCCTGCAGATGTGTTGCCAAAGCATACAATATAGAGCATAGAACATAAACTCAGAAAATATACTACAGATATGAAGAAACTAACTGATACCCAGATAGTAAAATGGCCAATAAACAATTACTAACACATACCCATGTTGAGATTTGCAACTTCATACAACAGCTGTAGCCGGACCAGCAATGGGTATGGCTGGAAATCACTCCAATCTCCCAAGAAATACAAGATGAGCATACAAAATGATATCAACGATACAAAGGGCTCCAAACGCCTCAAGCAATGCAATATCCACAATACCCACAAAGAGAAATAAAGCCAAAATACCCCCACGTCACTCCTAGAGGTGTACGGCCTATGCTGGAAGTGATGAACAGCAAACAAAATGGTGTATGGCCTCTGAAACAAAGCTGCAATGGACTGTATGTTGTTCCCAAGGCTAGGCGACCAGGTAAGAATGCAAATGCTGCCTTAAATCTCCTTAAATATCCACCTTAAAATGGTACGGCTTGGCTGAATGGTACGGCCTACAGCAACAATGAATAACAATCCCCAAAACTCATAAAATCCGCCTCAAATGCTCTAGCAAATTGATCTCCATTTCACTATGACAAGAACTAATTGGTATATGCAAGAAATGTGTCAAGTCCTCCCACAATCCTCATCAACTAGACTCCATTGAAGCACATTAGTGAATACTGGATGTATCCACTACCAATGGCACCTTTGGGTGGTATTGCACGCCTGTAGAATGCCATCACTCAGGGAGGTTTTCGTCTCCAAGAGCCTGGTTAGCATCCTCAAACCCCCAAAACCCTAGCAGAGCTCACAATGAGAAAATATCAAACATAGCATAAAGCAAATGAGCTTCATTTCCATCTTTTATTCCTCCTCCAAGATGGGTGTTGGGTTTTAGGAGGGAACTTTATCATTTTAAAACATATTTTATTCCCCTAGGGATGGGCGCCCATGGTCAAGACTTACTTTATGTTCTCATTTCTCATAAAGTCACTTTTCCTTAAATATTTATAAAGTCCCAATAAAATATAACATTAATATAACTTTGGACTTTAAAATAAATATGAAGACGATGTCGGAATGCCATGATCTTTAGCTCGTCGGAAAGGTCTCAACGAAACGCTTCTAACTCCACTCTGAAAATCCCGAACCGACACAAAACCCGAACTTACTAAAAATAGTAACGGCCAAGAGAAAACAAGGCCCACTCTGAGGGTGCCAACTAGATCCACTGCACTCGAACCACAACTCCATCACCAACAAACACCACCACTGCCAAACTAACCACAGTTCCCTAACCAAACTGCTAGTCCATGGGAACCCAATGATGGACTAACCATGTGTCATGAAGGGGGCATTACAGTTTTTGATTTGCTATTTTCCTCTAAAACTTTATTGATAATATTTGCCATATCTGAGCACCATCATTGCTCATCTCTATGTGAAGTTTGAAGCAGATTCAATGCCCATTTTGCAGGGCGTACACCCTTAGCATGTTGTACCAACAATGAGAGAGGCGTAGGAATATAGAGGGAGAATCGCCTTGTTTTGGAGGCATTGTTTTAGTGTGCAGAAGGCGTCCTGGATGGGAGAACTCATTGCCATGAGTTTTGAGTTGGGAAAGGCTATGAAATGGGTTTGTTGAAGGGTTTAATCATTGTTGTTACAGATATTTCAGTCCTGCAAAAGTGCTACAGCAGTGATAGGAGGGACTTCAATCAATGATTTCTTCATATATCCTTGTTTGGTATAATTTGGTGATCCATTTGCACAAGATAGTTTGTGTTTTCCTTCATCATCTATATGAATTTTATGAGCTAGCTTGTTACAGCAATTCAGACAAGTGAAGCACGGGGTTACTGTATGAATTTGCAGCCTTTACCTTTCATTGTAATCATTAATTATGTTGCAAACATTATATGTAACCCTTGAATGGTATGACCGCCAGCATGCATAACAAGTTTTCTAATTTCATTTGCTTACCCACTGAATAAGTGGTTCTATTTTTGGCTTTCCCGTTGAATAAGCGGAAGTGCTTTGATTTTCTATGTTCATTCTCCCACCGAACAAGTGGTGTATTCCCACTAAATAAGTGGATGCCCGCCAAATAAGCGGAAGTTGTATTTCGATTTGTTGCAAGGCATTTTATTTGATCAGCTGAAGCATTATATGCTCTCACCTCGCCCATCTTGGGAACTTGGTGATCAAAAGATGTGGAGGTGTTTGTTGATTGCAAATTCATGTTCTAATGCTGTTGTTGTGATTTGGTAAAATCTGAAAAAAGAATTTGGGGTAGAACATTACAGTGCTATCAAAGCTAGTGATCTTGCCAGCCTGTTGGTTGCAGATTTGACATTCAAATTGAAGCAATAGCTTATTGAATTGAACTTTGCATATACGAATGGAAAGTGCCTTGTCACAGAAAAAGATTGCAACTAGAGTGAATCAAAGCAGATGTCCTTTTTCAAAACACTTCAATGATTCATTCAAATGTTTCCAGCCTAGAAACTTGAAGGAAGTAGTGGTGAGAAGCTTGCTATTTGCATCAAGGAATGATTTGGAGCTTCTACATTTGTCTAAAGATGCTCTTCTCAGCAAATTGAAAGTAGAGAGTTGTTTGACCAAGGTTAAACAATCAGATTGTGGGATTTTGAAATGGGCTTTGAAGTCGTCAATGATTGCTTTGGTCCAGCCCAAGTTTATGAAACATCCTCATGAAGATGTGAGACTTACAATCACTTTTTGTCTATGTGAAATCACAAGAATCACAGCTACTGAAGTTCCTTATAGAAAGCTCATAATGAAAGAGATATTTCAATTGATTGTTGAAAGCTTCAATGGGTTGGCTGATATCAGAAATCCTTCTTTTGCAAAGAGGGTTGCAATACTTGAAATTGTTGCAAAAATCAGATTTGGAAATATCATGTTAGATATGGATTGTGATGATTTAATTCTCCAATTGTTCACCATTTCTTTGCTACCATTAGTAAATTTCATGCAGATCATGTTATAACAGCCATGCAGGCCATTATGGCCTTGATTATTAATGAGAGTGATGAGGTATTTAATCACTCTTATCTATCTTATTGGTTAACATGAAGAAAAATGATTGATAAACTTTATTAGTTGAACAAATATTATCTGAAATGGTGTCGACCCAGTGTGAAGAAACATTGAGACCCTATTTGTCAAAAGAGGATGAAAATAACTTCCAATCTTTTGATAACCCCCTCTTTGATATGGAAGTTGAATCAACCTTTGACACTTCACTTTTCATGTTGAATGATGAAGTACTATCCGATTCCAGTAACACAGAGGATGATAGTAATAGGATATGGGATCCGGGTGAAGTATACTCATAGGATGTTATGTTGCACAAAAACTTCACCAACTTGAAGTTACCATCATTGGTTGATTTATGGCATGAAGTCAAGGTATGCAATGTTTTGAATTCAGCTGTGGCATATTTTCATAATGGAGTTTGTCCTACATTGCATCACCCTTGCATGGTGTTCCAACTTTCAAGTTTGAGCTTCCCAAGCAGGAAACACCATTACAAAGTAGCGCTCCATATGCATGATGAGGCTACTTCTTGGTTGAGTATATATGCAAGAGTTCATCAACAAGGATTGTTGGAGGATCGTGATGATGGGAAGAATGTTCCATGGAGGATTATGGAATCAAATTTCAGTTTTAATGTTGCTGTCCTAAATTTTAACAACCATCATATGTTTCTTTTTGCATACTTACTTATGGATTGGAGTGAAATTTTAGTCATGAGTTGGAGTATGTTTCCAATTATGACTTTGGCATATTCTGATATTAGATGGCCCAAATCTCTTGCTATTTTTAAAATATTTCAAATTTGTTGTTGTTGTCTCATTTTTAAATTATTGAAATCAGACTTTCAAATGATAATTTCAGACTTTTGCAGCATCAAGATTGCTCTTTTTGTAGTCTTTGGCCCTTTCCGGAAGGATGACAAAAGGTTTCAGCTGAAAACAACAAGTATTTCAGCTAACATTGCTTCTTTGGTTTTTGAAAACCAAGTGATTCATGGTTGTTCAGAGTTACTTTCAGCTTGCATACAAGCTGATTTGTGTTCTTCCTTGGAGGAACATTTCAGATTTTGGTTCCCAACATTAATTTCAAGATGGATAAGTTGTGTCGATGACTTGTTGAAGGATGCTCACTCCTTCACTCTCAGGCTTGATGATGATACAAATGTTTGGGATCCAAGAATTTGTGTGATTGGTAGAATGCTTCAGAGTATAATGCAAAATGTCAGTTGTGCAGTTTCCAGATATATCAGAGTGGAGCAGCAGGAATGGGGTGGAGCATTCTTGAGATTGATTTGGGATCTAGGTATACTTTTGCTAATCATGCAGGTATACCTGTTGGATGGTATGTATTGCTTGAGGACAAGCAATTTTTGAGCGGGGAGGACTTGTAATGTCCCCACTTGGCGTTTAGCCAAGTTTGTAACCAATAGCCTATTTCCTAAGTTCCCGTAGGTTATCTGGCATGGTTAGGGAGCTTCATAATTCTTGGAGAGCACAGGTTCAGTTATTTGTGATGTTTTGCTATGGCATTGAGCTCAGTTGGTGTTCAGGATTACAGTGATGATTTCAAAAGCATTTTCGGCCCTTCCAATTTGCACTCCAAACTTCTTGGAGAAGCCGTCTATTTTTAGAAAGTCACCCAGTTGGCGTCATTCTTCATCCCAAACCTTCAGGATGGTCTTGGTAAAGTTTATTTTGCAATTTGCTTCAATTTGGGATTTTCCGTAAGTGGATGATTTAATGAGCTATTTATTAATTATTGGCACTTCTTTCTTAAAGGTTGGGAGTAATTAAAAAGTGCATGTGTTATAGCTCATTGGAAAAAGGAAAAGATATTCTTTTTATTTAGGCACTTTAAAGTAAGCGCTCAAGTTGGGAAAAAGAGAAATATTTTAGTTGGAGAGAAAAAAGATTTTCCAAGAAATAATTCTTTTAGTGTGTAACTCCCAAATTGCCTTTATAAGGAGGATAAGAGCTCATTTTGCTTCTTTATGCTAAAGATAATACTGTTATGCTGCAGAAATGAACCTGTGAGTTCTTCATACCTTCTTGAGGATGAAAGCCCTCTTGAAGAAGTTCAATTTCGGTGTTGAAAGATCCACCCTAGCTGAAAGAGGTGACTTCATTCAGAAAATCACATAGAGTCGAATGGATTATGATGTATTTTGAAGTTTTGTTTGAAAGATTGTTGCTTATTTCTGGTTTGAGTTTTTGGAGTGTGTAATAAATGGATTTGATGAGTGTATTGAAGAACCATGAATGCAGATCGCCTATCTATAGGCCGTACACTTCAGCCTAAGCATGGGAGTTTGATCAGATTTTGTTTTGCTATTTTCCTCTAAAACTTTATTGATAATATTTGTCATATCTGAGTGCCATCATTGCTCATGTGTATGTGGAGTTTGAAGCAAATTCAATGCCCATTTTGTAGGCCCTACCAGCAATGAGGGAGGCGTAGGAATATAGATGTTATCAACTAGGATTGCACTCGTGATGCAAAACTGTGAGGCTCTACAATCCTGTGTAACATGGGAATACCTTCACGTTGTGGGTACCCTATGGTGAAGGTAGACCTCCAGATTGTGGGTTGGTTCCCTTATGATTGATCTAATGGTAAACTGACTTTGTAGGAAAAATGATAGAAACAATTGCAATGGAACAATAAACTGAAATTGAATTGTAGTGATACACCTAAATGATATTTCAGAATATCTATTCACACAGATCAATTTAGCAATATGACCACACAAATAATTCAAAGGAAGGCTTGAATAAACTATCCCTTGAAGGAAAACTGGGTTTTCACAACATGGAAGAACTGACTATTCAATTGCACAACCTAAGACCTGTGATTTTTCACTGCTTTGAATGCATGCAAGTATAAATGAGACAAAGACTTAAAGGTTTCAATATTAAAACACAATAAACTTTCATCCAATCATTCATAAAACAGCACAATTGGGAAAATGAAGGAATATCTACATAAATAACAAGAGAAATATCCTGTAACCTGTTGTACTATATAGATCTGAAAAATGAGTTACAAAACCTCTTCTTCTCTGCAATGTGTGTGAAAAAAAAGAAGGCAAGAACTGAGAAAAAACCTAAGTTTTTCTCCAATATATCAAAAAATGAACTCTCAAGTGCATGGAAAAAGCACTACAGTTCAACTGCACTCTAAAAATAACTCCTCCAAGTTGATTCACGAGTAAAAGAGAAAAGCCTAGAAATGAGGCCTCATAACTGATCCAAATTGAGCAAAAATAGCTCCAAACTGCCTCTCACATCCTGTTTGACCAAGTGGAACTCCAAACCCCTCCTAGTTTGACCAAAAATCAAGCAAAAGGCTCCAAAACACCTCAGTTAACTCCACATCCTGATTTTGCATGATTTTGGGATGAAGAAAACAATGTGAACAAATAATAAAGTAATCATCATGATTTACTTTACTATTTGTTATGAATTTGTTTGTTATTGATATTTACAACTTTATGGCAAATAATAAAGTAATTTATAATTTATTACTTTATTATTTGTTTACATTTGATAATAGTTTCCAAATCATGCAAAACTAAGCAGAATCTAATTATTTTCTATTTTCTTAATTCTCCTTTAGTTCAAAGGGTCAAAAATAATATCTCTCCTTATAACTCCCCTTTTACTTGCATAATCTCTTCATGCATCCTATGATGATGCCAATAGAAACACTCTCTCCTCACATGCAAAAGTCAAAACACATTATCATATGTGAGATATGATCTATAAAATCATGGATTAATCCCTTATATCTCCCATGCCATAATGCTATATCATACACACATATGATATATGTAAGATGCTACCCCTATTTTTTTTCAAAATGACTTAAAGGATATGACAATGTTAGCTCAAGTGCATAATCAACTAATGCCTCACACTTTCTAATCACCAAGATCCCAGAATGGCAAGGTGAGCATACGGTGATTTTGGCTTACAATGAATAACAATGCAACAAGAATATTCAATTCATCCACTGTGGCGGGCATCCACGTATAGTGGGAATTCACCACTTTCTAGTAGGTAAAAAGCAAGCATGAAAGACTACAAAGTCATCCACTTGTTCAGTGGGAATACTCCACTTATTCAATGGGTGAGAACAATAAAGAAAGATGCTTTCTCACACTGGCGGTAAACCATCTAGGGGCCTTAGGTGTTTTGCATTAAGGAAAGAATACAATGAATCCAAATATTTTAATAATCAATGATCCAGTGTTGAGCTTGTTGAAGTATCAATGAAGATATTTGTAGAAGAGATCATACCATGTAGATCATCATTGAAACAGACATGATTCCATTGCTGCCTTAAAGAGGATGAATAATGCCCTGACTGCAGATTGATCACTGCTCACAACTGATAAGAGAGATCACACTGATATATACAGGTTCGGCTGCCCATAAACTCATCAAGACTACCAAATCCCATACACAAGAGACACTTCTATCTAAACACAACCAATCATCACTGAAAGATATTATGGAAACTGTACAGTACTCAAACAAACAGATTGCAATATGATATATGTAGTTTTAAGACCCACTGTTGGGCCGTATAGCCATGAGTACGGACTCAGTCAAGAAGAAATTCTAGAATCTAGATTTATCTCTGCAATCAGTCCAAAGAGGGTCGTCTAGGCATTACTATAACTCTACAAACAATATTCAAATGCAATGATACACACTGCACTTATACTATGCATCGATCTTCAAACTCAGATTGTATGGCTGAAGGTACAGGCATGCTCATTTGTTATCCAAAGACATTAAAACTTCTGCAATATATATTTGATGGAATAGGAATCATCTAACAATGATAAAAACAACTGATTTTAATATCCTTTGCTCAAGGTTAACAACATACAAAAGAGTATTTTTTCATGAGTCGTACGGCCCTGATTGGTACGGATGCTCACAAGAAATCAGGGTTTGCTTCTAAACTCTTAAAAACACCAAAAATGCTGGCGCCTAGGCTCTAAGATAATAATGCAAAAAGAATCAAACCAAAACTCATCTCCATTTTTTTAATTTTCAGATTTCATCAAAACTACCAGTACGGCCATTAGAGGGTACAGCCCAATATGAAAGTGCATAAAATCTCAATGAAACTTGATCTAAATACTATCAATAACATCTACAAAGGATTACAATTGATAAACTATTATTCTCCATTCCAAAACTTATCAGAAACTTCCAACTCTAATCAGCTCCAGCACAATGGTGATTTCTGTGTGAAACCACGCTCAAACTCCAGAGGGTTTTTGTCCTCAAGAGGATTCTACAAGAGGGTTTTCTTCCTCAAGAGAATATGGAAGAACTCACAGGTTCAATCCATTTGCAAACAAAATCAATATTAAAAACATAACATAACCCTTCCAAATGAGAGCTCATTCTCTTTTATAAGGCACTGGAGGAGTTACAAAGGAAATGAATTATTTCTTGAAAATAATAACATTTTCCTTCTAACTTAAATTATTTCTTTTTTCCTCCACTTAAGTGCTCACTTTTATGTGCCTAAATAAAAGAATATACTTTCCCCTTTCTAATGAGCTATAACACTTAATAATTTTTTAATTATTTTCACCCTTAGGAACTTAAATGAAAATAATGATTAAAATAGCTCATTAAATATTAAATTTTGCGGAATATCCAAACGGCCTTCGAATGCAAAATAAACTGAACCAATATGCTCTGTAAGGTTTGGGATATGCAACGATGCCTTCCGGGTGACTTTCCAAAAATAGAAAACTCCTCCAAGAATCATGGAGAGCAAACCAGAAGCCCGATCAATTGAAGAAACTCTTCACCAGTCTCTGAGTTTACTTCGGAAACATATTCTCGAGGCGAAGAATCACTCCCCTCAAAGTATAGTTCATCAAAACTATCTGTTTTCTCTAGGAAAGCTATAATCTGATTATCACCATTAAAAACTTGCCAATGGTCAACATTATCAAGTACACTTGATCGGAAGACCAACTCAATAGTATACTTATCACCCTTAAAATCCTTCTGTGGGACCATAAGGGTAGCTGATACGACCAATGTGTCGGCTCTATCATTATATTCTCTAGGATCAGCAGAAATATCAAATGCATCAAATTTATCAATGCAATCCCATACCCGATTTCGGTAATGCTTTAACCTTTCATTTTTTGTCTGTACAAATTTCTTACCTGACAAACAATCAGCTCCGCATCTCCTTGGGCATGAAGATTTTTGACTCCCTTTGTACAAGCAGCCTCCATTCCGAGTAATAAAGACTCGTACTCAGCAGTATTGTTGGTATTGTCAAACTGCAGCTTATATGAAAAAGGAAAAATACCACCTTGAGAAGATGTCAGGACTACTCCAGCCCCGGATCTTGTGGAAGAACAGCTACCGTCAAATTCCAGAGTCCAAATATCATTTGAACTTTCTGGTTCAACAACTCTGTGATCGGCAGACTCTTCACCCGAAGAAGAAGAATCTTCTATCACCAAACTTTCATCAGAAAAAACATCTGACGAACTATCATCTGACGAGCTAGAAGGATATTCCGTAGTCAGGAAATAGTTACCTAAACCTAAAGATTCAAATAAAATTTGAGCTTGTGGGTCTTCAAATTGAGTAACAATATATTTTGCTTCCTTTTCAGGAAGCAATTTCTGCATGACACCTTTGACAGGTATCCTTGCCTCAGATAAATCCATATTAAGTTCTCCTACATCTTTACAGAAATTTCATACCAGCAAAATACCATACGAAACCAAAAGATCAGCAACCAGGACAGTCATCTTTATTCTTTTCTCCGAAAAAGCTGTGAATGCGAACTGCGCATCCTTAATCTGGCCTAACAAAGGCACCTGTTTGTTTTCCATTAAAAAGCACCTTCCAAAGGTTTTTGTTAAAGTCAATCCTAGAGCATCTGCTACCTTGGCATGCATAACATTATCGGAAGCTCCCGAATCCATGACACAATTACTAAGTTTGTGACCATTGATTAACAAAGAAACATAGAAGGTTCAATTTTCCCTGAAGCGATAAGAGGAGTGGTCACTAGGTTATTCTGAGAAGACCTAGTCTTTGAGGGGTTAGGAATAGTCTTGGAAGTATCTTGCCCTACAAAGGCAATTTTATTTTTAACTAGTTCAGCTAACCTTTCAAATTGATCAGAGTTAGCTTGCAAATATTCCACCTCAGGCATTTGAATTTTGGTTTTCCTAGCATGGTCAATTATATCAAAAAGCTGAAATGAATTGGACACGGAAGAAGGGAAACTTTCATTCTGAGGTTTCATTGGGGAAGTACTGGTCTGAGGAATAGCAGTAGAAGAAGTAGGAGTATTAGAACTTACTTGTTTTTGACCAGTCGGATCCTTTGATTGAAAAGGTAAAGGAGTTCCTCGCTTAGCAATAGAAATTACAGGTTGAGGATCTTCTTTTGACTTACCTTTATCAGTCACTTGCTGATTTGACTAATTTTGAGATCTGGTAAAAATAGCATACGCTCCACCATATGCATCTTCTCCTCTTTCTGCCTCGTCTTGATAATTCAGGAACCCAATGTTCGAGTCGCCAGCCAATTCTTCTTCTCCTTCCATAAAGAGATTGGCACTATTTTCCTGATCTAAGTCAGGTTGTGGAAAATTTTCATGCTCAGCTTCATAATAGCCAACTGCTGAGTTGACCGGCAGTGCTTCTATAGCAAGCCTTCCTTGTGTTGGCAGAAGCCTATTCTGCCCTTGGTATTTAGCAACATTGCCCTGATATTGAGCATTGGGAAATGTCCTCCTTGGTATATCCCTATAGGAATGAATGGATACACCTTGAGACATCTGTTTCTTCAAAACTAACAATTCGTTAGCTAATTTCTGCACCATGGGATCCATGGCGCTGGTAGAAGATACTTCATTAGAGGGCTGCCCTCTATTTCTGTTAGTGTCTTTTCTTATCTTACCCACAAGAATGAGATCATCTTTTCCGTTGCAAGATTCTGAGCTGCTGTCAAATCCGCTGGATTTGCCCACCGCAAAAGAAAACTCACCTCCGGCAGCTGAGTATTTATAAAGAAACACTTTTTATTCTCAACCGTAGGCTGAGCATTGGTAGGAATCCTGTTAGTCAACTTGTTGAACTTAGCAATGAATTCCCACATGGGCTCTTGCGGTTCTTTTCTCCTCTGAGTCAACTGAGCTAACAATGCATGTGCGTCTTCGACAAGTTTGAACCTTGCCTCAAACTTAGTTTTAAGAGTATCCCACCCAGTAATAGTTTGGGCTGGAAGATGGTAGAACCAATCTGCAGCAACGCCTTGAAATGTCTCCGCAAAAAGTCTCACAGATACATCCTCGTATTCCACCCCTAGCACACCACATGCTATGCAAAAAGCCGCAATGTATTCATCAGGATGTACTTTCCCATCACCATAGAATTTTGGAAAATTCTTTCTTGAACTACGGGGTAGTTCATGCAACGGTGGGGTAAAATTCAAGGGTCCAAAAGAATTACCCCAAGGGCCTTGAGCTGCCATTGTGTGCCAGTTGAAAGGCGGGATAACAAACCTTTGAGGAATCTGTGTAGATAATACTCTGTTAGTATTTGTACTAGAAGCTTCACCTCGTATAGGAGACCTGGCGTTGGTAGGAGGGAAACTCCTTGTACGCTTAAGTCTTGGTATTGGAGGCAAAAGACCAAAATTATTTTGCTGCAATAACTCAAACACAGGATCAATAATTCCTTGAGCTCTTTTACTTCTTGTATACCTTGAGTCTGCCAAAATGTAATATACTTAACAAAGATAAAAACTTGAACAAACTTAATTCAAACAATGAGGCCGGAATGCTTCAACTCAAAGCGTAAGGCTCTAAATTGCGCATCGTTCTCCAGTAGTCGCCAAAAAACTCTTGGGTGAATATTTTTTCGTTAACTCACTAATGGCAAAATGGTTATATCAGCCACAGCTATGATGAGACAAAGTCTCTCCTCTCAGCAAGGGGAGGTTCCCTCTAGTTGCTTAACTATTACAAGCAAATAACTTATGAAACTTATGTACACTAAACACTATATATGTGGTGGTTCCATTTCATCTCATTCTCTTTTTTCATAATAGATGCTTATACTTCAAGATGATGATTTCAATGAAACTAATATTAAAGAACTTATAAACTATCACAAAACCACAGAAACACAAAGTTTTCTTTCGCCTCACTTACTAATTGCAAATAGAACTATTTGAAGTTGAATGCAGCCCAAACTCTTCACTCTTCTCCAAGATGATAAAAGTAGATTGAATATAACAACTTACAACACAAAGTCTTCAAGCTATTTTATTCTAACAAACATAAACACAATCCTCACAAATGATTTGATAACACAAAGTCTATTACAATCAAATTAAGAATGCTCTTTAATCACTTGAAACAATCTCCACACTTCAATTATTACCAAAGAAAATTATGATAGTAAGACGTAAGAACAATGCTATCATAACACAAATAATCCCAAGACAAAGATTGGAATTGAACTTGCTTTCTTGTATTGATAAATATTTGATAATTGATTCTCACAAAGAAGCACAAAGTCTTGATTTGCTTTTCAATTCGCCAGAGTTTTCTTGCAATAGACAAAAGATAAAAATTACAAAAGAGGCCCTCTTTATTTATAGGGAGGAGCCTGGAGCAAAAATAGGAAATCTACAACTACTTTGAATTATTCAACAAAAGAGTCCTATTTGACTTAGAATTTCCTTTTTTCCATATGTAATTACATTTTATAAAAATGCATATGGATATGTCCAAAACTAATTACATATACAAAACTGAAAATAAACTAAGGCATGAAGAAGAATTTCAGCTGCCACCATCATTCTTCTTCAGAAAATCTCGGTACATGGTCTTCACTACTGACATCTCATACACATCTGGTGCAGCTGTATTGTCTGCAATAGTGTGGGCCCTGACAATTGCATCTTTGACTACCTTTATCGCTTTTTCATGCTTTCCAAGGTTATCTTTCAAATTCTCAAAGGTTGAATGGTAATCATAAAGATTATCCATTGAAGCAACTGAAAACACCTCATCTTCAAAATTCTTTTGAACCATTTTCTCAAAAGCATCAATCATTTCATCCGCAGAAAGAAATTTGTGATTTTCACCTGTTAGAGTACATGGTAGCTCCTCTAGTCTATGCAAAAGCTTCTTAACACATTGATGCGATGAGTCAAGGATTCTTTGGTCTTGACATATGATTCTCGATTTGACACGACACCAATCGCAATCAAATTCTTTTTCTTCATTTTCTTCATCTCAACCCATTCCTCTAAAGTGTCTTCTTGGTCTTGAAATGCTTGAGATAATGAATCAACAAGATTATCCAGCTCAACTCTTGCCTTTCCCATTTTTTCTTTCCTCTCCACTGCAGTGTTCAGAAGAACTTTGCCCTGTGTCAACAAGCAGTCCAGAATCTCACCAACAACTCTTCCTCTTGTTTGAACCTTTTCCACCTTTTGAATCAAAGCGTCTTCAACAGTGACTGTCATTGGTTCCACAATTTCTAATGACTTGACTATCTTTTGAAGAATGGCTGCAAGCTGCTCAGCCTCAGCTTTATAGTGTTCTTTTTCTTTCTTTTCCTCATCAAATTTCACAAGCAAGGAGCTTGTTGTTGCTTGAAAATCTGATTTAAGGCCTTCATGAATCAGCTTACCCAATTCAGCTCTAGAAACAACGTAATCATTTACATCAAAAGTGTCTATGGAGGGATCAGGAGGAGGTCTTGCAATCTCCGCATATCTAACTCCCTTTTCATCAATCAATCTAGAAACAGTCTTAGGCTTTTTCTTTTGAGTTTTTGGCTTAGCAGGTAGCAACTTCCCAATATCAATGTCATCTGGTGAAATAGCCTGCTTCTTTCTTTTTGGTGTGTAAGCAGACAACCATGGAGGCAGTGTTTGAACATTGACATTTGGAGATGAATCAATTATCTGGTTAACAGGATCCATGCTGGCACCTGTTATGGTAACAATTGTAGCAGTGGTGGTAAAAACTATACCTATAGTATCAACATTTTTCTCTGAGCTATCAAGAAAATGATCCAGAACAATTTGCTCTACAATATCAAAAGAAGGAAAAGATAAACTAGGTATTGAGCCAGAGGAATCAAAAACAGTTCCAAAACTAGTCTTTACAGAAGGGGGGGTAGAATCAGAAGATACAATAATAGGAGAAGTGAGAACATTAGAAACCACTGGAATATTAGTAGAAGCAGAAATATGAGGCAAAGTTGTAGAAACTTGTGGTTCTTGGGAAATATCTTTTTGGGGAGATTTTTGCAAACCACCAAGTTGTTCCTGTTCTACATCTCTTTCTATTTCTTGTTCCTCGTCACTCTCATCAGCTGGCTTCTCACTCATCTCTATATGTTCAGTATCTGGTTCTTCAATATCCTGTTGTTTTATTTCAGCATTTTCAGCTTCCATATTATCAACATTCATTTCTTCAGTACCTGGACCTTCCACGTTAGAACTCTCTGCAACTTTCTTTGCCTACCTCCTTTAGAAACAAACTTGATCCTTGGTTTTGACACCTTGGAAGGAGTCACTTTTGTTCTTAGTCCTGTTTTCCACCTTCCTTCCCATTTGTTCCTGAATCTACATTTGTAACATACACCCCTAGTATATGTTTCCCTTGACTAATTTTTTTTGTATTTTTGTGTTTTCTGCTGTTTAGGGTTTATGGGTTGTTTTGCATGTTTGATTTTTGCATTGTATGTGCATAATATGAAGTATATAAACAAACCCAAAAAATATACAATGAATCTATACAAACTAAAAGCAACCCAGATCACAAAATGCACTAAAACTAATTAAAATGAAATACCCACTTGGAAATCTTCAACTTGGTTTATTGCCGAAACTTGTAGCAGCATAACATGGCCATGGGTATTGCTCCAAAACTCATGCAATACAATGAATATGCAGATTTTGATGACTGTGATAGTAAACCAGACCCTAGGCAACCCTTTTTGCAAGTATTAACAGCTCCAATAAGAAAGAAATTGCATGCAATGAGACCCACGTCCTTGACAGGACTGTACGGCCAGGCTGAGTGAAAGAATCAGTTGAAAGTCACCTGAAAACGGTCCATTTCACCTCCAAATCTGCTCAGAATTAATCACACAAAACCAAAGCAAATATCACCTTAAATCCTATGTTCCCCGGGGACGCGTCCCCTGCCTTTTTTTGGCCGTACCCGTACCGGGGACGTCCCAGGGACGCGGGGACAGACAGGAAACGTCCCCTGATCGTCCCCGTTTCCCCGGGGATGTCCCCTTTTTTTTAGGGGACTCAGGGGACGGCTAGCCGTCCCCTACTGCCCAGCAAACTCCCAACTCAAAAAATTAAAAAAAAAACACTTTTGGCAAGAAACAAAGAAATAGTTAGCAAGGCTACACTGAATTGTTTTTGTATTCATTGATCATTGCCATATTTTATTTTTTCCTACTACAAATTTGTCAAATACTTGATGTACTGATCATTCCATCTCCTTCACTGTTAGTGATGTAATCTACATGGGAACCATTGCATCTACATTTCCTTCCTACGCAACAATTTCTTGTCTAAGTTCTTTAGCTTGGATACACACAGTTCATCCGTATGTGATTGATTAACTTGCGATTCTATTTTGCTGAAGCTCATATACTCTGAAGTTTGAACTGGTCCAAGCCAATTCTCATGTGACAAGTTGAAAACTAAGTTCAAGTGTAATGTTATGGTTATGTATGCATGTTTTAATGTTCTATAATGTCTATAATGAATGCCTTATCAATGTTATCATCTAAATATTTGAAATTTCCTTATATTTAAAGAAAAAAAACCTTATTTAGTAGCCGTCCCCTAAAAAATGGCCCAAACAAAATGCCGTCCCCGAAACTTGTCCCCCCGTCCCCGTCCCCGTCCCCGATACTTGGGGGAACATAGCTTAAATCTGCCAGACAACTCTGCATATGGTACGGCCAGTACCAGCAGAAGTATGGCCTGCTAAGGATGATCAAAAACAGCAATAAAAACCTTTCCTTAAAGCTCAAATCTGCCTTTAATATCTGATCCTCAGGTCTGCGCACTCAAATCATTTAAATATCTTCGTTACTTCTTCAAACAAACTCAGAAAATGCTTTCCTGGATGCACAAATGAAGCTCCTGAATGAAGCCTCCTCTAACCCCTTCCTGATGCACTCTCTCATACACGAGGAAAGGCGAAATGCAAAGGTTTCCGTCTCTGCAAATCGAAGATCAAAGCCAAAGAGCCAAGCTCAAAACCCCAATGCTGGAGCAACTCAATATCAAAGCAAAAATCACATAACAAGCATAGAGAAATGAGCTTTCTTTTTTGCCCTTATAACTCCCTCAAACCCAACGCCCAAGAAAGAGAGGAAATTATAATATTTTAATTTTAAAACAAACCCTTATTTCCTCATGGGATGGGCGCTCCTCCCTAGGCACAACACTTTTTAACTTAAAGTTATAACTTAAGGTTATAACATTAAATTATAACATAACTTAAAGTGACCACCAAATGAATAAGTCAAATCTTTAATTTAACTTATATTAACTCGACATATCTCTAGAAGATTCGACTCCCGAATCTCGTGCCCAAGCCCCTGCACTGCCCTGCTAAATATGGAAACTGGCTCTGTCACTACTTACTATAAATAGTAAGTCCTCAACTGACTCCCTGAACACTACTGTTAGCCTACGGGAGTCCTGTGATAGGCTAACCCTGACCTCCCAGAGTGATGAGCTAAGTGGGGGACATTACACCGTCTCTGACCCAGTAAGGAACTCTTTCAAACTGATACCCTTGCTCCGCAACCATATATTGGTGTTAGCTAGTATAGGTTGGAATCTTTTCCTAAGGGAAGTCTCTTCTTTCACTGACCACTTGATTTCCGGCAAGGCTGAAGCTTCAATGTTTTCAATGTTGTACTTAGGATCTAGAACATCACCCTCATCCTCCATGCCTTCCAGAACATAAGCTAACCCCAGTTCTTCTATCTGACTCAGATGCAACCTACAGTAATCCAATTTTCTTATCTCATTTTGGGTCCTCAAGTCGGCCCAAATATCCTCTATCATGGGAACATGAAACACTGATCTCCTTTTAATCTTGTCCTGTACTTTTCGGAAATCAAGATAATTTCTCTTTTTGAATTGCTTCATTGTAACCAGTTGCATCTCTGCTTCAACTGCCTTAGCCTTAGTAGCAGATTGAACTGAATATCTTACAATCTCCACAGGAAACTTAATCCCTGACTTTTTCAATTCCATTTGTTTATTATGTACAACAATTAGCTGTCTACATAATTCCATTAGAATCACCTTATCACTTGGATATCTAGGCAACATATATGGGTAACCTAGATAATATCCAACTCTCAAATAAGTAAAAGTAAGAAATTGAAGAAACAAACAACCAAAGGAAGTAACAACTTCTAATGCTTTATCAGATACTCTTTTATGTTCTAGCTCATTATTCCATAAGCATATAAAAACTGAACAGAAGGCATCATTCACCCTCCAGAAATGGTGAATAGACCCTTTTAGAGTTAGTTGTGGATAATACTGAAAAACTAGCGCAGGCCTCCGATCCCCATCCTAAGTGAGTCCTGGAAATATCCTCATGGATGCAGCAGCGTATACCAAATAGGAGGTCATATAGAACTTGAAAGTAGTATTGACCTTAAGCAACTGGTCATGTAAAGCATTGCTAATTTGCTCCGCCCAGAATATCTTCTATTGTCCTCTGAGAATAACCCTGATATATGTATACATCCATTCATGGAATTTAGAGGAAGAAGAAAGACCTCTAATTCTACTCAACAAAGTGATCAGATCACTAACTTCTACAAAATCACTCCTCGGAAGTTCTTTGGGCCATCTTGATAGATTGCTCCTAGGAGTTTCCAACCATTTGCTATTAATGTGCCTCTTTGCAGATTCAACATCAGCATCAAAATCCTTCTAACCTTTAGCAAAGTCAATTTCCCCAACATTCTCTATGGGTGGACACATGAAAATCTTATCCAAGAACTCGGCATCTAGTCTCATGATAACATTCCCCTGAGAATCAGTTACAGTTCTGGTATCCTTATCATAGTGACTTGCCACTTGGAGGACAAACCCTGGATTATGAGAAGCAACAGGAAAAGATGCAACTAGGTGTATATTGCTATCAATGATCTTCTGCATATAGCGGGGAGGATTAGCTTGTTTGGTCCTCTCCACAAATTCTGCCATATCCACATGTCCTATCTCTGTATCCCTGATCTCATCAACATTGGACTGTATTGAAGTGACAGGGAAAACCCCTTGGTATTTGTACTTCATGATCTTAGCTTTGGATGGAGACGGCTCTGACATTGGCTTTGGAGAGAACATTGAAAACAGTGTCGATCACAACTGCTTGATGAAACTGCAAAAGTTCATGATCTCGCAATTAGGGGAAAAATTGGCAAATTAGGGACACTGTGAATTAACAATCATGTTCATAGGAATATGCTTGAAAGGGCTTGAGAGCGCGCAAGTCGAGAAATTTGGCGAAAGCGGGTCAAAGGTATTATTTTTCAAAAATCCCAGTGTTAGGAAAAATTTGAGGGTTTTATGCATGGGCAATCAATTTGACTGCTCCTGCATATAGGGTAGATTGCATTTGAGTGTAAGGGCGGTCAGAGAGACCGCCTCTGCAGGTAGATAAAAACTGAGCTTCATGTAGGAGCGATCAAAATGACCACCCTTACATGTGAGGGTAAGATCTTTCGAATAGGTGAAAAGGCGGTCAATTCGGCCACTCTTGCATCATGGTGAAAGTGTTTTAAAGTGCCAAAGCGGGGTTTTTAACCGCTTTTGCAGGTCTGGTGATTGCATCTCGAAGATCTCTGTGTAAGGGCGGCCGAGATGACCGCTCTTACACTTGGGTATGTTGAAAAACGAAAACAAGTAAAAAAAAAGGCATGGGCGGTGGTTTTCACCGCCCATACATCTGGTAGAGAACACCATGTGCATCGTCGATGAAAACCACCGCCCATGCATATGGATTCAAAGGGAAGTGCAGACTGTGTGGGCAAAGCACGAATTCATGAACAGTGAAACTCGTCGTCATCACAGACCAAAACTAGGGTTTTAAAAACGAGACTCAGACGGCAAATTTTTCCTATCATAAAAGAGAACAAAACGAAAACTAAAATCTAAAACGTAAACCCTAATCATTAAATCGTCAACATCCTTAAACGGAAACGAAAAGATCTAACAACGATTCTAAAGAATTAAATAACTCATAAAGAATCACAGATCTATTTACATTTTAACACAAAAAGAACGAACTCCAAAAGAAAACACGAAAAGGAACAAACGAACTTACCTGGCAAAATGCAAATAAATCTTGGCGAAGATCCGAAGTTGGAAAATCGCGCACGATAATGCTGGAGGTAAACACGAGGGTTTTGATTGCACCAGAGGGAATCGCAAGAATAAAAGACAAGTAAAAATAACAATTAAAAGTGTTTAAAAAGGATATTAAGAGCCGTAATAAAACTTCCCACGAGTGCCATAAATGCACTTTGAGAGAACTCGGAGATGTTCGGGCGGCGATTTTCGCCGCCCTTGCATGAAAAAGGCGAAAACCAAAAATACCTGCATGGGTGGTCAAAATGACCGCTCATGCAGGTTGAAACTTAAAACAAGAAACATGCAAGGTCGGGAGAAACAACCACCCACGCATGTTCGAGAAGAAGATCTGTTCAGGCGGTCAAAATGACAGCCCTTGCATATTGGAGGAACAGATTACATGTAAGGGTGGGGTTTTTGGCCGCCCAAACATCTAACTAGTTAAAATTTCCTAACACCTTAAAAATGTCAAAATTGATATTTTGATGAGCTTGTAACTTAGTCCAATTTCACGAATTTCGAGGAATCGACCTAATAGAACATTACAAACTATTCTTAGGTGTCAGAGGAGTTCGCATGAGGCCAAGAAAATTTGCCTAAAAATGCGAACTTAGAGTGTAGGCTACGAAACGAACCAATTTTGTAGGGGTCATCCTATAAAATGAGCACCGCTGATTTTAAGCAGAACAATGTGCATGATGAAGGGGAGCTTGTTGAAAGCTTTAAATCAGCCCAAAGTGTTGGCTCAACGCTGGAGTTTGGTGATGCCACCTCTTTTGATCAAAGTGACCATGGAGAGGACAACTTAAAAGCGGCTGATTTCAAGAGTCATGACTCTAAGGACAATACAAAAACATTGTTGTGTGCAACTGATTTGGATTTAGAAGCTAGTGAATTCCTAATTTTAAGAATCAGTTGTTAGTCACAGAAGACAAGGTTGTGCAAGCTTTAACACACTTGGACAGCACACATGAGTTCATAGAAGATCACATTTGGAAGGCACAAGTTGAGAGGAGACAGAAGGGCATGGAAGGAGGATCTTCACTTGCTGATTGGCATGTAGTGAAAGGGGCTTTAGGAACAATGAAATCAGATTACTTGAATCTGCTTTCTGATAGAGATCATGTTATTGAGTTTGCTAAACGGGCCTGTGATGCATTGAAAGGAAGAGAGGTTGAAGTTGATAAGCTTACATATGAGCTTAAGCCAACTATGGATTCTTTAGAGTGTACCCAAATGGCTCTCTTAGAAGTTGAAAATCATCTTGATGTTGCACATCAATTAAGGAAGCAAGAAAATGTTCTTAGAGCAAAGGAAATCAAGCTAGTGATTGAAGAGCTTGATTTGATCCAACAAGATTTTGACTTAGGACAACTTCCTAATTATGCATATTCAAAGTTGGAGCAATATAAAGATTTATCTGAACATGGAGATAAGAACAACTTCCAATCATTTGATAATCCCCTTTTTGATATGGAAGTTGAGTTAACTTTTGACAATCCACTCTTTATGTTGAATAATGAAGCTCTATCTAATGTTAGCAACACAGAGGAAGATAGTAACAGGATATGGGATCCAGGTGAAGTATACTCATGGGATGTGATTTTGCACAGAGACTTCACCAACTTGAAGTTACCATCAGTGGTTGACTTATGGCACGAAGTCAAGGTATGCAATGAGTTGAGTTCAATGGCGGCTTATTTTCATAATGGAGTTTGTCCTACATTGCATC
This sequence comes from Cunninghamia lanceolata, assembly GCA_027924645.1. NCBI lineage: Eukaryota > Viridiplantae > Streptophyta > Pinopsida > Cupressales > Cupressaceae > Cunninghamia > Cunninghamia lanceolata. The sequence continues at coordinate 3,859,142 of BSBN01000011.1, forward strand.
ACCCTTGTATGGTATTCCAAATTCCAAGTTTAATTTTACCAAGCAGGAATTACCATCACAAAGTAGCATTCCATATGCATGATGAGGCTACTTCTTGGATGAGGATGTATGCAAGATTTTATCCACAGGGTTTTTTGTCATAAAGTTGTTGTCCTAAATCTTATCAGCCATCACATGTTTCCTTTTGCATACTTACTTATGGATTGGAGAGATATTTTAGCCATATGGATTGGAGAGAAATTTTAGCCATGACTTTGATATATTCTGGTACTAGATGGCCCAAATCACTTGCTATTCTTCAATGACAAAGGGGGAGATTGTGTTAGAAATGTTGTCATTGATGTCAAAGGTGCATACACATGTTGTCATTGATGTCAATAAGGTGCATAAACAAAGATTGTTGTCATTAATGTCAAAGGTATGAGGATTCAAAGGTATTGAAGTATCCATTGAAGTATGTTAGTGATAAAGGGGTGTTGTCATTGACATCAAAGAAATAAAGTCATTGATGCCAAATGTGCAAGAAGGAAAACATTTATTAGTCGAAGACCATAAGTCGATTATCACTCTGTTTTCGCTGTCACCGTCAAGATTAATGTTCCCATTGTATTCGACTATCATCATGATTGAAGAGGTTGATCATATTGTTTAAATTAAAGATTTAAACAATCATTGGTATGGTGGTCGATCCAATCTAAAGGTTTGTGGTAAACTAAAGAGTCTCTAAATAAGGTTATGCAAGATATGGCCAATTCTTCTCATAAAGCCGTTTGTAAAAAGTATCATATTAATATGTGATATGTAGTGTGATCTCAATATATTAGAGTGGTGTGAATTTCTTGCATGAAGGCATGCAATACACTACAAGACATGCGATTCAATATAGAAACATGGAGTGGTTAACAAACAATGATATGCAACAAGTTGGTGATTAAGAAGACAAAAGAAAGGTGCGAAGTTTTTATCATGTAATATAGAGTGATGATCCATATAAAACAAAAGGATGCTACAAATGGAAGAAAAGAATCCTATTTAAATATGCAAAATGGAGCGGTTAACAAAATAAGCAATGACTTGTGAATAAGACAAAATTAAGTGCATAAATAACAAAAGAACACCGTATATATTTCATGTGGAGTGATGCAATTTATAAGATGAGATACGATTCTTATTTGAAAAAGAATCATTGATATGTGACACATTTAGTAAAAGAAGGTGATGCGATTTTAAAGGGACAACGATTTGTTCATTAAGTGCTACGATTTTGTTATAGAGTGTGGTGTCTATCAAAAGGCAGCGATCTATTAATGAGGTATGATTAAGTGATGAAATAAGAAAAGAGTATGTAATGAGATTAATAAAAGATGGTGATTAGATTCATAAAGCGCAACGGTTGTTTTAGAAGTTAGTAATTATAAAAAGACAATTATCATCAAGGAAAAGGTGCAATACTTGTGAAGAGGAGGTGTTTTAAAGAGTTGCCACATTTGGAAATAGTTGCATCCACTCTTTAACATTTGAAGATATAAAACGAGAGAGAAGAAGGGAGTTTAAAAAGTAAGCAATTCAATGAATTATTTCTGAGTTTCAAAGGAGATCTAGAGGAAATGGTGATCCCACAATACTGAATCCCAAACTTGGGACATCCTGATTTTTGTCTGAAATCACATATTTTTTAGAAAAATTAATGATTTAAGCCGTGAGAAGTTCCATCTAAAGGGGTTTAATTAAAGGGGGTTAGATAAAGCCCCTTTAGATCAAGCCCCCTTGGAAAGAACCCCCTAGTCTTAAATCAAAACCTTGATGAAGTCTCCTCCGCACCTATCAAAATGCTGATAAAAAATCAATTTTGCTTCACCTTTTGAGGGATCAAATGAAGTAATTTAGAAATTCTATTTTGTAAGTATGTAGCCCTTAGTATAATCTTTCTAAAAAGTATGATTTTGAATATATTTCATGTCATTATTATAATTACTTTTTATTTTCTAGTGAACATAGGTTTTTCATCGAACATCAAAGTCTCTATTCCACACAAGTAGAAAAATTAAAAAATAGAGAAAAAAATTTATGAAAAATATCTGCACACTAGGTATTGATGTCCTTGTTTCAACAAAAAAAAAAAATTAATTTGGATACATGGAGAAAAAATTATGTTGTATGGTATAAACCTATGTCTAAATTATAATTAATCTCACTTCAAAAATTAATTAAAAAAATATATGTAACCAAAAATTATGAAAAAATATTTGCGCACTAGATATTGGTGTTACAAATATATGTCTAAAATTTTATAATTTGATGCTTTCTATAAAAAAGTTATGATATATGGTATAAATGTCACTTTTAAAAAATGTGTTGTTAACTACAAAAAATAAGTTATTAAAAGTTACGTAAAAAAATTCATCAATTATTTCTTGAATTTTTTTTTAAAATACATTTAGAATCTACACACAAAATCTCAAAAATCATTAGTTCATATCATCTTCAAATTCTTAACGGTTTAGTTGATATAGGTGTCAAAAAGTGAAAATTTGGTTTAAAATGTTGATTTCAATGTCCTACTTTGGCCAAAAAGTGGGACACAGTATTGTGGGATCCCCCAGTCTATAAAGGCAAAAAAATGAAATGTGTTTCAGATTCATATTGATGATATTTGTAGCCCATGTATGAAGTATAAATACAGAATTATATGAAGGGCATGTATGAGAAGTAAGAGCAGAAATCTATGTGAAGATATTGCCATGTTTATGATCAATCTTGTGAAAGAAGATTGTGTGAGTTGTGATCAGATTTGAGGAAGAAGAATATTGTGTGGATTGTAATCAGATTTGTAAAAGGAAGATCTTGTGAAGAAGCATACCATATCATCCATTGAAGAATTCGTAGGTTGGTGCCTATCAAATAAGAGATTGGTGTCTCTTGCTAAGTTGGTGCTTAGTTGTGGGGATTGGTATCTTCAATGGGTTGGTGCTTACAAATTCTACAAGCGGGGATTGATGTCTCCAATGGGTTGGTGCTCACAAATTCTACAAGTGGGGATTGGTGTCTCCAATAGGTTGGTGCCTACGAAAAAAGACTAATATATATAAGCAAAATTGTGTCACGGTTTTCTCCCACAAGGGTTTCCACATAAATCGTGTGTTCTTACTATGTTCTTAATTGTTAGATCTTGCATGTGCATTATTGTTGTGATTGTTAAGATTGGAAAAAGTAAAAGATTGTAATATACTAATTCAACCCCCCCCCCCTCTCAGTATATTCGTGTGCTCATCAGATTGTTGGAATGTGTTGTCATTGATGTCAAAGTTGAAGAGAATAAGAACAGATTTTTATAATATCTCCGTTGAAGAAAGATGGTGAAAGATAAAAACACAATAATGAGGTTGATCTACATTTTGTGAAGTTTATAATGAAATTTAAATTAAAGATTTAAACTTATACTTTCTGGGCCGACTTTCACCTTGGAAGGAATGCAAAATGTGTTAATGTTGGCCGACCCTCCTTGTAGAGCCAACCCTCATTGAAGGATTAAAATAATTCCCTAAGGTGGCCGACTCCCTCATGCCTTGGCGCCCTTGTTTGAAGGTTTAAACAAATAAAAAATAATAATTTCCAAAAGATGGCCGACCTCCCAAATAGAGCGCTCCACACTAGAGGACGAAATTGTTATCAAGAGGTGTATAAAAAGAGATGTTACCCTTTGCAAAAGACATACACTTTGAATGAGTCGCCACTCTTGAAGAAGTATAAAAGATAGATGAAAAGGTTGAGTTTGATATGAGTGAAGAGAATAAGACATATATTTGATTTTGAGTAGACCTAGGGCAAGTATTTATGAAGAGTGTTTCAGACCTATTTTGAAGTATATATGCAGCCCATGAATGAAAGCTAAGTGCAGATATATTTGATGAATATGTGTGAAGATTAAGAGCAGATTTGAAGGAAGATTTTGGGATATTTGTGATCAGATTTGTGAGAGAAGATAGTGCATGATTTGAATCAGATTTGTGAAGGAAGGATATTACAAGAGGTGTGTTTAGATTCGTGAGGGAAGAAGCATCTACAATATCACTCATTGAAGAATTTGAAGGTCAGTGCCTATCAAATAAGAGATCGGTGTCTCTTGCTGAGTTGGTGCTCAGTTGTGGGGATTGGTGTCTCCAGTGGGTTGGTGCCTGATATGGTAAAAAACTGAATCGATATTATTTACAAAAAAGAGCAAAGCTCTTATAGAGTTACAAATGATGTTTCTAAATAATACAAAGAGGAAGTTTCTAAAAAGTAGAATACAGAAGTTTCCTAAGAGATTAAAGCTAATCTAAACAAAATTAGAAACATCTAATATGTTACAATATTGACCATTAATATAAACTAAATATTATTTTAATACCCTCCCTTAATGGTCAATCTATCAACTACACCAAGGTGCCCCTAAATCTAACAAACTTATCCAGGCTCAGAGACTTGGTGAGAATATCTGCAGTCTGGTCCTCAGTTGGAACATATTGCAACAACACTGATCTATCTTCGACAAGCTGGCAAATGAAACGACAATGAAGTTCAACATGCTTTGTCCGTTCATAGAAGACTGGATTTTTGACAAGTTTCAGCACCCCTTGATTGTCACAATACAAGGGTTAAGGTCTTGCTTGAGACATTTGCATGTCAAAAAGCATCCTTCGAAGCCAAACTACCTCACATGCTGCTTTAACAACTCCCCGATATTCAACTTCTGTCGAGGAGAGAGCCACTGCCTGCTGCTTCTTGCCGGTCCATGTGACTGCACCTGTGCCCAAACTGAAAACATACCCAGAAGTAGACTTCCTGTCATCAACAGAACCTGCCCAATCTGAGTCTGTAAAAACCAATCAGCTTAGGATCTTTGCACCTTCCATACAAAATGCCAAAGTCGGAAGTGCCTTTCACATATCTCAACACACGCTTTGTTGCAACCCAATGTTTAGCTTTTGGGGCTGTCATGAAGCAAGAGATGTAGCTCACTGCAAAACTAAGATCAGGTCTAGTGGCAGTAAGATAAACGAGACTGCCCACTAGTTGCCTGAATGCTGATTCATTCTTCACAGGTGAATCAGAGTTGGCTGAAAGTTTCAGCCCTTTCTCCATAGGTATGGATGCAAGTTTGCAATCTGTCATCTGAAACTTGTCCAGCAGACTTCGAGCATACTTGGACTGAAAGATAAAGATGCTATCATGAGTCTACCAAACCTCAACACCTAGGCAATAATGCAGAAGTCCCAAATCTGTCATGTCAAATGATTGACTGAGATCATGTTTGATCTCCTCAATCAACTGCTCCGAGATGCCAGTAATGATCAGATCATCAACATAGACAACTATAAAAAGACTATCATCAGCATACTGTTTGACATACAAATTGGAATCACAAGGACTCCGCTAAAAACCATGATCCACTAGGTATTTTTCAATTTTCATGTACCATGCCTGTGGAGCCTGTTTAAGGCCATAGAGTGCTTTCACCAGTCTGCATACCTGGTGTTCTTTACCAGCAACCTTGAAGCCAGGAGGTTGCGTCATGTAGACCTCTTCCTGTAATTCCCCATTGAGGAATGCACTGTTGACATCCATTTGATAGACTTTCCATCCAAACTGGGTTGCAATAAAGAGGACAAGCCGAATGGTACTCATTTTGGTTGTGGGAGCAAACCTCTCCTCATAGTCAATGCCCTCTTTCTGTGAGAACCCTTTGGCTACCAACCGAGCCTTATACTTATCAAGGGTTCCGTCAGCCTTATACTTAACTTTGTACACCCATTTGCAGCCAATGGGCTTCTTCCCAGGAGGAAGATCAAAGAGGACCCAAGTTTTGTTCTTTAGAAGACTATGATGCTCAGCTTCCATAACTTGTTCCCACTCAGGTATGCCTTCAGCCTCTGAATATGTCTGAGGCTCCGAGATGCTGTGAAGGTTGGCCATAAGAGCAAAATTGACAGTATTTTGTTGCTTGCTCTTCTTCTGAGCAGATCTACCCTCGATCAATTCATCATCATGATCACTGATGGTCTTAGCCCACCATTTACGCAGCCCACCATTTACGCTGGAGAGTAGAAGTACCAACATCTAATTCAGGAGGAACAATATCAACTGGGGCAGCTGGAACCAAATCATCTGGATGGGGATCCAAATCATCCTGAGGAGGGGCGAGTGGTGGAACAACAGGCTGAGGTGCCTGGACAACTGCAGAATCCCTCCCATCAAGTGGAGCTAGGGGAAGCCGAACACCCAAATCAGAAGCCTTCATAAGCTGCTCCTCAGGGCTAACAGAAGGAGTAGACAGATAGAAAGGCCCAATAGCTTCATCAACCACAACATCACGACTGAATATGAGACGATCTGTGTATACATTAATCAATTTGTATGCCTTATGATTCTCACTGTAACCAATGAACATGAGTTTCTGGCTTTTGGAATCCAACTTAGTGCGCTTGGCATCAAGAATACATACATGAGCAGTAGAGCCAAAAACTTTCAAGTGGCTGACCCTAGGCTTGCGTCCAGACCAAGCTTCTTCAGGAGTCATCTTCTTGACGGCATAGGTAGGAGCCCAATTCAGAAGATAAACTGCAATGTAGACTGCTTCAGCCCTGCAGTGTAGACTGCTTCAGCCCAGAACTTCTTAGGGGCATTTCTATGTTCCAGCATAGAACGAGCCACTTCAGTAATGGTGCAATTCTGACGCTCAACAACACCATTCTGCTGAGGGGTGTAAGGTGTGGTAAGTTGGCGCTTAATGCCATGTGCAGCACAGAAATTGGAGAAGTCAAAAGAACAAAACTCCCCCCCATTATCAGACCTAAGAGTGACTATCTAACAACCTGACTCTTTCTCAACTAAGGCCTTATACTGCTGAAATATACCAAACACATCTGTTTTGTTTTTAAAAAATACACCCACATTTTTCTGTTGAAATCATCAAGTAACAAAAAATACTTGCACCCAATAACAGAAGGAGTGTTCATTGGTCCACATACATCAGCGTGAACCAACTACAATACCTTGGATGCTCTCCATTTGTCACCATCTGAAAATGGAATCGGATGCTGCTTTCCAGCCTGACATGCTTCGCATACTCCATGAATTTGAGTCTGAATCTCAGGAAGACCACCGACCAGACCCTCCCGAGCTAACTGAGAGATAATACATGTTCAGGTGCCCATAACGCTGATGCCAAAGTTCGCTGATGGAAGTACTTCTCACTGCCATGGCGTGCTCTTGAGAATCACCAGAATCAATGAGTCTATACAGACCATGATCCTCAAGTCCCTGGGCAACAGTAGTGCGTGTCTCTCGATCCACTATGCTGCATGTGTGCATGCTGAAAACAACATCCAACTGAGGAGAGTGCAGCATAATTTGACTAGCTTAAAGGAGATTCAGCTCCACGCCAGGTACAAAGTATACATCGAGAAATATTAAATTTCTCCCACCAGATTGAATCTGCACATTGCCCTTTCCGACAATAGTATACCCTTCGCCTCCTCCAAAGATGACAGAATCTCTGAATGGCATGTACTCAATGAACCAATCTCGACGATGAGTGAGGTGCCGAGATGCACCTGAATCAATGTACCAGGCAAAGGATTTGACATGATCTACAGATCTCTTGGCCATAAAGGCGTATAATGCAGACTCCTGCTCAATGTGCTCTGCAACATGGGTTTTCGGTTTAGACTCTCCTTGCTTGGATTGTTCAAAAGCCAAGCGTTTCCGACAATCTTTCTTCATGTGGCCATACTAATGGCAATAATTGCACTGAATGTTCTTCTTCTTGGAACTACTCTGGGATTGACCTTGGCTAGTTTGCTGAGAGGGCTGATTTTTGCCCTTGTTCTTCTGAAAGGCTTTGGCAGCAAATGCATGTTCCGTGGAGGATGAGCTAGCAGTTCTTCCAAACTGTTGTTTCTAGTGATCCTGCTACGAAAGTTTGTTGCAAAGCTCAGGAAACTTCAAGTCAACATTAGTTGAGGTAATGTTGAGTTTCAACAAAGTGCTCATAGGACTTTGGTAGACTTTTCAGAGTGATGACTACCATATCTTCCTCCTCCATCTTCCGACCAATTGCCTCCAATTGATCACAAATGTCCTTGATTTTTGTGAGATGCTCCTGGAGAGACATCTTTTCATTCATCATGATCGAAAAAAGCATGTTCTTTAGAAAGAACGTGCAGCTCTTGTCGGATGTTTCATGCAAGTCCTTCAAATGATCCTAGATTTCTTTAGCTAATTTCCTAGGTGGAACCTGAGGCAACTGATCATCGATGACTAATAATTTAATAAGCATTACTGCTTCCCGATTCTGCTCATCAAATTTATCCTGATCTTTACCCGCCATTGGAGGGCATGTAGTTTTGCCCAGAACAAGTTGGTCAAGGCATCGATACTCAAATATAGTTATCATACGTTGCTTCCAAGTGTTGTAGTTGCGGCCGTTGAATTTTTTACTGCCTTCCAACATGATATTGGACAAAGACGCCATCTTCACGCTTTTTGTGGCACGAAAAACAAGGCAGATTGACGGCACAAAACCCGAGAGAAAAAAAGCTCAAATCCCAAGGTTGACTTCAGATGAAAAAGACCACGGGCAGATTACAAAAAACACGGCCTTCAAAGACCACGGACTAAATGGAGCTAAGAGCTTGGTCACACAGTGACCATGACCTAGGGTTTTGCTGCCAATAGGAAACAGAAACAGCAACCAAAGGAATATATCCTCCAACAAAAATCTGACAACATCCAAAAAAGATTTAAAATTGCAATTTTAGGTAACCGTGACCCAAGGCAATAGACAAAGCAAAAGGCGACTTCCAACCTACGACTTCAACCGACGTCCAAGAGAAAATCGCGACCCGCCAAAAATGAAGACGCAGCAACCAGTACAAGAACCACAATCAAGGCAACAAATGGCCAAAAAACACAATCACAAGGATATAAATGCCGACGATCTTCAGACACAAAAAATGACCTGAAGATGGCAACCAAAAAGAATGAAGACTACCGACTTCATCCTTTAGTCAATGACTAGAAACGGGAAGGTAAATTGCGACCAGAAAGTCGAACAATCGCCAACAAGAAATGACCGCCGGTGAAACTTTCAAGAATCCGCAGAAACCAGACGGGAATCACGAGCAATGAGGAACCGCCGACTACAAATCGCAATTTCCAAAAACTCGACCAAGGAACAAGCAAACACGGACCCTATAAATGCCAACGAGATCCTCAACACAAACAGCAACAACTGAAAAACGGGCGCAAATCACTGAGGAAATCCACGCAAAGAACAAAGCACGAACAGAGAGGATGGTACGGCCGCGTACGGCACCGTATGAGGTACAGACAGAACACAGCAGGAAAAAAAAATTCAAAAAATGGTTTTCCCACTCAAACCTGGGTGCTCTAATACCATGATATGGTAAAAAACTGAATCGATATTATTTACAAAAAAGAGCAAAGCTCTTATAGAGTTACAAATGATGTTTCTAAATAATACAAAGAGGAAGTTTCTAAAAAGTAGAATACAGAAGTTTCCTAAGAGATTAAAGCTAATCTAAACAAAATTAGAAACATCTAATATGTTACAATATTGACCATTAATATAAACTAAATATTACTTTAATAGTGCCTACAAATTTTGTAAGTGGGGATTGGTGTCTACAGTGGATTGGTGCCTACAAAGAAGACTTGTAAAAAGTAGGTTGGTGCCTACAAAGAAGATCAATATATAAGCAATATTTTGCCGTGGTTTTCTCCCGCAAGGGTTTCCACGTAAATTGTGTTCTTCCTATGTTCTTAATTGCTAGATCTTACATGTGTGTTATTGCTGTGATTGATTAAGTTTGAAAAAGTAAAAGATTGTATTATACTGATTCACTCCCCCCCCCCCCCTCTCAGTATAATTGTGTGCTCATCATTGGTTTGGGCAGTAAGGCACCTCAAGGATGCTCTCCCTCTCCTATCTAGTATGCTAATGATACATATTTATGCAGCATGGACACTATCTTATACCTAGAGTACACTAGTGGATGTTGTATGCTTGCCTAGGGGCATCAAACTATATTACACGTAATACTTGAGTAGGAATCATAGCTGTAATTAATTGTGAACAGCTGTCGTATTTACCTAGAATAGATGAGATAGCTGTTATTTAGATTCATTCAGCCAATAGGGTTTGGCTGTGTCCCACATCCTTTGATACATATTATTATTGGCATACCCAATCACGTACTTGTATACATAAATTGTATTATAATATTAGCATGATCTGAAATTTCCAGATATGAGATTATGGCTGTGCTTTCCAGCTACTGAAAGGATGGTTTGATTGATGGGCTATATGTCAAGTTATTTTCACTGTCATTAATGCTATAAGTATCATTTCCCTGTATGTTAACGAATCCAATTTATGATTACAATTGGTTTTTTATTTTCATGTATTGGTAGGGCCCAGGGAATCAAAGTGGCTTATTAATTCCTGCACTCAGTCGACGATACCAGTTGCGTGTGTCACTTGGATGAGCAGGAATAGTTGCAAAACTCTTTGGCATACAGTTTAGCTCTTGCCCATTGATATCATGTGGAAGCCAAGATGCAAGGTTACTTTTCGTAAAGGTGGGCTACATCAGCTTAAAGAACATGAGGTTTTATAAGCAAGAATTAGTTATGCTTGCTTTTTGCGTAAATATTTGTGATATCCCGATATTAAGGCATCGTTTAAATTAAAGATTTAAACATTATAGACAGTGGAGTTGTTAATTGAATGTTAGAGATAATTGCGTATTAGTATTTAATAAAACACATATTATTAATATATACTATTTAATGAATAATATTAAATAATAATTAAAATATGTTTTTTGAAGGATATATTATCATGAATATAAGTATGAATATTAATATTAATAATATATAGATATAAATACTGAATTAAATATTATTATTATAATATAATAATGTAAACATGCAAAATCAATATATACAGGATAATAATTAAAAAAGCGGCAAAGGAATTTATACAAGGCGCTGCATTATAGACAGCGACCCATTTAAAAAGCAAACAGCGATTATCAAAGGTTTGGAATGCTACAAAATGATGCCATGAGTTGGAGAAGAAAGCACCGCTCCATATGGTAAACTATGTCTTATTCATTTTATGATATAATACGATTACCCTTAGGCAGCGATTCCTAAAAGATCATTGTTACTCCACGTAACAATTAGAAAACTAATTCAAAGGAAGTAAGGTTACTAAAGGCTGCGATTTCATTCATAAGCAACAAATACTATTTAAGTTCTATGGGGCAGTCTAAGGAAAAAACGGACAGGAAGATATTTGGAATAGTCTAAGAAGACAGGGAATACAATCTAAGTTCTATCAAGCAGTTTGAGAATACAAGAAATACATATTGAAGCTCTAACTCAGCGATCTAAGTCAGAATATACATTATTATCCAAGATCTAATCTACAGATATAAAGAGAGGAAAGCAGCAAACAAGAAAGATATACAATCCTGGGAAGTAGCAGGTATGTTAATAATCATGAAATCTGATAACATAATTGCAGTCAAGGAATCGATATCTCTTTCAAGTTGCATTACTTATGTAGAATGGATAAATGTGAACAAGTAGAATATGAAATGCTAATACAGCATAGATGATAATGTTAGTATTTATTGTGTAATCATCTTTAATGTATTTTGGATGTAAATAATATTGAACCTCATCATGGAGGAAAGGAAGGAGATGTAGGTAAGAGGGTATAAGGTTTCCATCTAAGTACGCCACCTTGGATGGATGTCAAAGCCCTACCATCAAGGCCAAGAGGGTCAAAGTCCCGCTCTTGGGCTTAGATTGGATAAACTAAGAACCCCGCTATGATCCCCATACTATTCCTACCATGATGAATTATTAACTGTAAGGGATAAGGCATGGATAGAGAAGCAAGACAACCACTCTACTAAGTACGCCACTTTGGTGGATGTCAAAGTCCTACCACCAAAGCCAGGAGGGCCAAAGTTCCCCTCTTGGGCTTAGTATGGGTAGCCGGACCAAACCTATCATGTCCCTATCCCTATGCTCTAAATGTGTTTGATAGTAATGGTAATATTGAAATTGTATTCTGAGTTTAATATATGTTTAACTAACCCTAACAATGGCATTAGTTTATATGTATATATATGCACTTATGTTTTCTATATGATGATTGCAGGATTTATATTCAAGAGGATAACAAAGAAATAACTACCTGTAAGTCACCTCCCTAACCCTAATTTATTGTAATTGTGATTGTAGGGTTTAATCTAGGGCAAATCTAGAAGGGGACATTATATGATAATTTTGAAACCTTAAACCTAACCGGTGGTATTTGAATTTTTAGAGTAAAATTAGTATTGTTCCAATAGGGGACATTACAATATTAATAAGCCTCTCCTTGGTGCACAGGTTCTAGCTTTTCTGGCTTTTGTAGGAAGAGACATTCCATGCAATCCTGCTGTTAACATGATGTAATAATCATGTTCTTGGAATCTTATAATAGATCCATTCCTCCAAAAAAACAATCTGAGGGTTTACAAAATTAGGATGTCATTTCATTTCCAAATTGACCCTCACATCAATTAAAGAACAAAAATCCAAGCACATAATGGAAAAGGTTTATCCAACCAATATGTATAAATTGAACCCACCTGAAGCAGACGTTCTGCACCTGAATCTAATTGTGTGAGATTGACAAGTAGCATGGACAACAATTGAATTATGCTCGGATCTACTTTGCCCAAAATCTCCATAGCCCTTTCTATCATCCCAATGTCAACCATTCTTCCTGCTAATGCAGTCTCTTGTGACAGATTGATTAGTGCTTCTATCACAGGTTGTACAAACTCCTGCAATGTTTTTCAATAGCAGACAAATAAATATTAGATTTCACCTAAAAGTCCCGTAGGGCACAAAATCGCTAAAAGCCACAAATGTAAAAACAAGAAGATCTACAAACGCTACAGAATATGTACTTGAACTAAATTTAAGCTTAATGCGTATGCAGAGAAACATTAGTAAGAAAACTACTCTTAAAATTTAAGCAAAATATGTTGCTCAATTAAGCTTCATAAAACCATAATTATAGCTTCAACAACCTGCCTAATAAAACTTTCCATTGAAATGAGGGCAGACCCAATTATTGACAACTTAATCTTCAGCTGCCCGGTAACTTCTAAATGCATGCATGTAAGGTATGCCTTAGGTGCATAAACAACAATATTTCATTGGTTTAACCACATCCAATTCTATGAAATATGTAAATCGTGACCATAGAAATCTATGAAATATGCTGATTTCTTGGACAAAATTTGAAAATTCATATAAGCCTACCAGACTCCATGTTATATAATATTGGCAAGCAGTTAGGTTGAGTGTTTCTGATTTCATCAATATAAAACATTCATGCTCTGAGCTCTCCATACGAAGAGCACAGATTGATAATCTGTGGAAGATTTGATGGGAATACTGGCAATGAGCATAAAGTGATATTCTGTGGAAGATTTGATGGGAATACTGGCAATGAGCATAAAATGATAATCTGTGGAAGATTAGGTGATTCTCTCTGCCAACTAATTATTACAGATAGAATAACAGTTGGATTCGGGGGACTAGTTGAGAGTTGCCTACGGAATTCAAATGGAAGCTCCCGCCCATTCTGAAGCTAACCCTAATGTGCTTGCTTCTGTGGTAATGGAGAGATATCACTGGTTTTCGATGGTAAGGCAGGCACTAAGGGAGTATTGCATAGTGGGGAACAGCGATTAGCAAAGATATCAGAGATGGGCCCACTGTTGTCTGGGCTTAGGGCCCCTGTTATGCCTAGTAACAAGGCCGCGTGGGAGGTATTCGGGAGGCTGCTATGAAAACAATGCCTGTGGGGCTTATCTCACCCTATGCTAAACAGACTGCAATGGTTGAGGTGGCACACAAAGAAGCAGGCAAGAATGTGTCAGCAGCTCTAGAGCATCAAATGCAACAATTGAATATAATACCTTGTTCTTGTGAGCATCCAATTCTTTCTCTCAGTCATGAAGTCTTGTATAAGGAAGAGAAGTTCACAAGGAGAGGCTTAATCTATAGATTTAATGCTTTATGACCAAGATTAGCTGATTTTTATGCATGGATTACAAAAAATTGGTTAGAGAAGATTCAAGGTACAATAGAAATATAGCCAAGTGACCAAGATTTTTTTGTTTTGTTGTGTCAAACAATAGAAGATAGATATTATATCTTAGTGAACAGGCCTTGGTTTTGGGAAAAGAATATGTTGCTGGTCAAGCCCTAGTTTCCCATTTTCAATCTGATTACAAAGTCTTTCTCACTTATGCCTGTCTGGATCAATGTTCTTCAAGAAGGGGAGTCGGGAATAGAATGTACCCCCCCTGTTTCAGAATTTGCAGGAATAAAAGGGAACATCCCAGGGATGCCCCCTCTATAAGGGAAACATCCCTTGGGCGTGTCCCCCATTTGGGTATGCCAAGGAAATGCCATGCCATCCCGAGAACATCGTAACGTCCCCTGCACCCAATCAAAGTTTTAAGTCAGAAAAAAACGCTGACTTTTTTGGATTTCTCAAAACCCTAATGCCTCTTGTGGTCCCTGCAAGCCTTCTCAACATCAAAAAAATTAAGTTTATCTCCATTTGCCCTATCATTTTTTACATCATGCTTTCTCATTTGCATTTTGTCATTTCTCAGTTTCTGTTAGTCAAAAATAGCAGGGACATCAAGTGTTTTTAGCAAGTTTCCAGCACATTGTTCAGTTTGTTGTAGGCTCAATATCACTAATATCAGCACATCGTTCATTTTCCTCCATTTTCACACATCTACAGTAATGCTCTACAGTTATAACTTATAAGCAGATTTTTCATCATTTGTTTCCATCTACAGGAGTCTTCAGTATCACTACTAGCAGTTTAGAAACTGATAAGACACCTCACCCTGACGCTAGGATTCCACTTTGGCCTTTTTTTTTTATGGTTTTTGTTTTACTCTTTTTAATTTATATTGCTGTTGTCTAATTGAAACACTCAAATTGTCTCACCGGTTACCCATAATTGTAAACCCTAGCTTTCCCTTCTTGCCCATTTGTTTGGTCATCTTGTGGACTGAAATAAATTTGTTTACACAGTTGCACCCAATAGGACAATCATTGAATTCGCATGATTACATTTGTTGTTGTCATTAATAGTAGATACCGTATAAAATTAAAAATCAAAACTGATTTTATGGCAGTTTAATGTTAACTTGAGACCTTTAGGCTTTTGTTTGCATTCCATCATGGGGTTGTTCTCCATTGACACCTGAAAATGTTACAAAGTTCTCCATTGACAGCTGAAGGAAACCACAATATGCTTTCCTTTTTTTTAATAGCTGAGACATATTTTTTTTTTTTTGAAATTTGAAAGTCTGCTATGCCTTTTTTTATATTTATATTGTTATCTAATGTTGCATCCATTTCTAGAGTCGAGATGGATATTAATGATGTGCTTGATTCAAAGAATGAAATTGATAAGGAATCAGTTGAGAGCAACCAAACACAAACCCCAAGCACAACCACAAACAATTCAACTACGAGTGTATTGAAATCTGATAGCCCTTCAAAGTTGTTGGCATAATATGCCAAAGGGCCATTTAACAAGAAAAATCCTTTGCAGCAATTTGTGACAATACTTGACATAAATAAAGTATATAATTCAAGTGGAAGTCCGAAATGGAAATGAAACATTTGCCCAGAGGACTGAAATGGTAGCATTACAGGGGTTACTGCACATTTTTTGCATACCCCTTGTAAAGGGTTTGGGCCTTGTGAGAAATTCACACTCGAAATGAGTACTAAGCAGGAATCCACACCATATTTGAGAGAATTGGCTTGGAGGACTTCACAATCCGCTGCCCTGCTGGTACATAACTTGAAAATATCTCTCCTGACATTACCTATGGAGAAAACAGCAAAAGTTGGTGGTGAAGTGGGGACTATGACAGCAGGTTGGTCAGGCAAATCGTAAAGAGAGATGGCATAGGAAACCCACGCATTGGGATTAATGTCAAAGGCTATATTTGTAGGTTTCCTTGGGAGAAGAGTGCACCAAAAGTGTTTTGGGAATGGTAAAGATCAGCAAGAAGGGCAAGTCACCGAGAAACAAGAAATTCCTGCTTCTTACGACAGAGAAGACAATGGTATTCTCTACGGATGGAGGGCATGGAGGGAGGGTCATGTGTTAGTGAAAACCGAAACCTTTGATGGAGAGATTTGCATTCATCATCAAACCACCAGCCCATAGGGCAAGATCTGTGGAGGCGAGGAGGTCAAGGATAATGTAAAGTGTGGGGACAAGATTCAAGGGCAGCATCCCAAAGGGCTTGACAAAGGAATTCATACATGGAATTGAAGATGGGAAGAGGGAGGGAGTAAAAATCAATCAAAAGAAGGGAGAGACAGGCAGAATAGTCAAAGGCATAATCACCAACAAAGTGGATAGTGGTATGTTTAATGATAGGAGACATGATGAGAGAGGGTGGGTGTAAGGGATGAGAATTAGCAAGAAGCGTGAAGGTCATTGTGACATTGTCAGCATGTGGAAGCCGAGGGGAAATAAGGAAACCACGAATATGGGGGATGAGGGACCTATAGGTAAGAACATAGTCCATGAAACTCAAACCCCACTATGACGAAAGCAAGTCTATCAAAATTAGGGAAGCAAGGGAGTCCATTGAGAATGTGGAGGCTTTGAGGCTCACCTAGTCGGAGATGTCTCTCGTAGGCCATGACAACAGTATTCACATCAACTGAAGCTCTTTGTAAACCAAACTCCTTTGGATCCATCTCATGAAGTCATAGCTCATCCTTTGCAAGATCATGAATGGGTGTCTAGTGGGTCCTAGTACGAGCATTAAAGTCGCCCAAAAGAATGATATTGCCAGCTGTGGAGTATTTGGAAATCTCTAGATAGAGGTCCAAGTAGGGGTCATCATCAATGTGAATGACAAAAGGAAATGAGGCAGGGGCAAAGTAACATATAGCAATGAAGACATCACAAAGGAGGAGTCCCCCTATGAACCTGGGGCAGAGTGGACATCAAAAGCAACCAGTGAAACTTTGGACCTAAGGTTATTTCGAATGAGGCGGGCCACCCCTCCAAAACCACGAACACCACCAGACCTACGAGTCTCAACACAAAAGGTCAAGACCCTAAAATAATCAATCACAGGAGGGAGAGCCCATTCAGGGCTCTCGTGGGTCTCAATGAGGAAGATGAGTTTTTGGGAAGCAATAACATCCTGGAAAGTCCCTATAGAAGACCATATAGCACCATTGCAGTTCCAACAAGTGATGGAGATGGCAAGATGCTATCACCAATCACTAAGACCCAAGGACCCTGTCATTTTGACGGTCTAGAGCGTGACCACCCAGGATGCGGAGAATCACAAATGACAGCCCTACAGTCCCTGATAACAACCCACTTGTTTTTTTTCCTCGTAGAAACAACCTAAATACAAGCTTTTCAAAGCTCTTCCGCCTAGGATCGTGTGAGATCTGTATCAACATAGGTTTTTTGGGAAAGGGAAATGAGTTTCTTTTTTGCTCAAAGAGCTTGCAAACGCTCTCCTGCAATCCTAAATTGAATGACATGGGTGTTGTCCGGTAGTGTCCAAGCATTGTTGAGGGAGATATCATTCAAGTCCAAAGATTCATGCAAGAACGCATGACCTGCCTGTAAGGGATTAGGTGGTTTAGGGAGGCCACGGACACAAAGGTTTAGAGCCTTGGTTAGACATGCATTTTCTTCTTCAAACTCTGCTTGGACAGCCATTTCCATAGCTGGAGGTGTTTTCTACCCCTTAACAACTTGCACCCACGAAAATAGAGGCAGAAGTTACAGAGAAAATAGAGACAAAGCAAAAACTCCCAGAGAAAATGGAGATTGAAGGAATAGTCAAGGCAAAGAACAAAACAAGGGCAAGAGCAAGAAAATAGAAGATATAGGAGAAGAACAAAGAAATCCTGTAGTGGCATTTTGTGACAATTGTCATGTCCCCGTTCCCGGCCTGATCATCAAATGAAGAATGAATTAGCCTATTTCTCATTCCCGGAGGCTAATTCTAAATAATGAGGGAATGAACTGGTTTTTGACTAACTTAATTTGTTGTTTTGCAGGAATAAGTCAGAAACCCAAAATTTGGCTAAGTCTGGAAGCCAAATAAGTAGGAAGTTGTCTAGGCGCCCATTCCAAATCATACTTCCTGGATGAGCGCCTAGCATAGAAATATCATATTTTGAAGCACCTCAAACGTATCAGCTAGGGCGCTCTGGGAGAAATGAATGTTCTGATCTCCAAACTGACTCCAACATGCGCCTAGGCATTTCTGGGTGCCAACCTTATATCATTTCATCTCAAAAATGCGCCTCATGGATCAAATGGACTTCAAACCCTCCAAGCCATCTAGGCGCCAATAGGCATGATGTTCTGGACTTACCTCAATGCCTCCGGAAGTGAACACTTGAATGGAAATAGGCCGTTCAAGGGAGGGCGCCAATTCACCTCTCCACAGACATCCAGATGCAATTGCAGACCAAGACAAGGTATAGATACTCTGAAGAAGGCGCTAGTTTAAAAGAGCATCAATAAGGAATGATTGCAAGTGTTTGAGAGTTTGAATAATGTGGAACATCTTCACAAAGGTGCTAGGCGCAGATACCAGTGGAAACTTCTTCAAATGTGCGCCTAAGGTGGGAGCAAGTTCTCAAGTCATCTAGATACAAGGCGCTCCATCAGAAGGTGAGATAATGATCATTTAAAGTCAAGTTGCTCTCAAGGATCTTTGAAAGGATGATAAGTTATGATCAAGGCGCCACTTCCTGATCAAACAAGCTACAATGAGCGCCTAGCTTTCAGGATGACTTCTGGCACTCAATAATGGTCTTGTGAAGGGAGGCGCTTAACATGGTTAAACTCTTTCAATAAGGGCGCCTAGTTTAAATGATGAAGATTTGATATCTACTATGAGATTTCCACACCTAGGCACCAGCTCCACAAAGCCAAGATCTTGATCAAATGACAAGGAGACATCAAAATACCCAAGGCGCACTCCCTAGTCTCTGCCACCTCAGGGAAGCGCCTAGCTTGGAAAGGCGCCTCTTCTAGTTCCCGCTACCTTTCAGTTGGCGCTTGAAGTCTAAGAGATCTTCATTGAACATTGTTAAGTGTTTTGAGAACATATGGAGTTATCAGGTTCCTCTAGGCGCATATCCTTGCCTCTGCTACCTCCGTTGGGCGCCTAGTTCCACATGGGCGCCATTCCATGATCACATTGCTTTAATTGGGCGCCTAGTCAAAGATAATGTAGTTGGAACTACCTAAGCTCTCATTGGTTGACAGGATGACTTTGGGATCCGTGACGAGGTCTTTGGACAAGCTTGCCAACTCAGAATGAGTCATCAGACGGAATATTCCCTTGGATATGCTTCTTGGGAAACGTGCCTTGGTTCCTCTTTGTGCATTGAAAAACGTGCCTTCATTGCCTTTGGAAGGCCTATAAAAGGAGGAGCTCTCTCATTCATTTGGCATCTATGCATTTTGACAAAATTCTCTCTGCAAAGCTGTTGAGCTTGTAATCTTGAGGCCTGCAAGTTTCAAGTGTTGGGGTGATGCTCCCTCAACTGACAAGGTGATGCTCCCTTGTTGTACTGTGAGGTGTTGACATTCAGTTGACATCGTTGAGTTCAATTGAGTCGATCAAGTATAGGCGCCCATTGTAATCATCAAGGCTCCAAGGCCTGCTTTTGTAATTCCATTTGAATAAAGTGTAACTTCATGCCATTGAAAGCATTATTCATGTAATAAGACATTGTGAGTTGATTGAATCAAGTAATAAAACAAGTACCCAGCTTAAGGTTGATTCATTCAAATAGTTATCTTTGATGTATATCTTTGTGTTGTTGAAATAGTTGATGAGTTCATAGCAAGTAAAATTGTCTAAGTAAGGAATAATTTTGGTAGAATTAGTTGGGTATCTTACAACAATAGTGAAGCAATATAATTGAGTAAAAATCCAGTATTTAATGGAAGGACAAAATACAGAACTGAAGCACCATTATGTATGAGAGTTGGGTACAAGAGAAGAAAGTCGAAATCAGTTCTTGCAAGTCAGAAGAATAGTTGGCAGATATCTATGACTAAAGGACTAAAAAAGATAATATACTCAAGATTTGAAGACAAAGTTGCAGATACATCAAGGGGGAGAATGTAGGAAAATCTGATGTCAAATAGCAAGACATTGATGAAGTTAAGTGATGCTGATGAAGTTTAACTATTGTTGCTGAAGTTTTCCCAATTGTTGACGAAGATAACAGACAATTGCTACTGAAGTCACTGGAATTTTGGGCACAGCTATCTTTAGGAAGATATTTTACAGGATTTTAGTTATAAATTAGTCGCTTATTTTTTGATAAAGTTAGTAACACTTTTTTGGAGATGTTTTTTGGTATTTTTAGCAGCTCTTTATAGGAAGTCAATCTGCTGATTTAGAAACCTATTTTTAATATTTTTTAGCTTTGATCACCCAGTTGGAAAACTGCATGAAGGGCACTTCACTTAGTTGATGTATTTCAGTTATTTTTTATTCAGTTGTAAACACTAAACTCTATAAAACAGTCACTCCTATTTCAGTTTGTAGTGTAATTCAAGAATAAGATATTCAAGATTGTAATGAAATTCAGAAGTTTTTCAAGGAAAAATAAAAGATATTTTCAGCGTGTTTTCAGTGCAGCCCCTGTTCCATACGTAATTTTCTAACAATACAGAGCACGGTTAGTGGCTATGGGCTTATTTCCTAGTAGGGATATGTGAAATCATGGTGCCATGTGGAGTTCTTGGAGTTTGCACTAATCATGAAATAAAAAGGCATGAAATAAGGCGCAACTCAAAATCATTTCCACGTAAGTTAAGAAGCTTCCAAAAAGTTTTTACTCCGAGGACAAGATATACAAAGAAAGGAGGATTATACTGGCAGTTATGTATTTTGAAAATGAAAAACACCTGTAAAATTCATTGATAAAAGCGCACCCACACAATAATCGAGATATAGTTGGAAGAAAAAAAGCATATTTAACAGGACACTAATCTAATATAATATAAATACCAAATGAATTAGAACCTTTTTATCGCCTAGAAGATGCAAAAGTGAAACCAATAGAGTCTCAGAATGATTAGCCAGACTCTTGAGTCCCTCTTCAGAACCAGTCAGTCCTTGGACAATATCCACAGCTGCCTTTTTCACCTGATATGAACAATTAAAGAATATCTCAGCAGCAGAACACAAAACCATCTCATATCATAACTTTTAATTTTATTTTTGCACAAGCTCCTTACAAATGCATCACTTATCCTAAAGTTCAAAATAGCAGTATATCTGCACAATTTACATCAAATGGCATGAAATTATGAGAACAAAATAATGTGCAGAAATAGGTCACAGTATGAAAATCTTTGGAATCCAAAGAGCTTCCAGTTTTCTGTGTCGTATTCCATAGGCATTCAGATAAAATTGAGTTTTTCCCTTTTCTATTAAGTTTCGGAGGAAAGCAACAAACATATGTCTGTGTGTGTGTATGTGTACACACACATTTATATATGTACATATATAATGTATATGCTTATATAGATGTATACATACACACATATATAAAGAATGTTTTGATATAATTTCAAAACATTGGTGACATATGCCACCTTGGAGAAAATCATCTCTGAATCGACTTATCTCAATTCTTATGATAGCATGAAATATCCCCAAAAGAATCATGGAATATGAAAGGTTTCAGGATCATCAGGAGCAGACATGTCAGTTCACTAATTAATGGAACTGGGAAGCATTTTAGTCTTTAGAGGATAAGAAAATTTTAACAAAAGATATATATCAAGAAAGATTTGACAAAAGAATTATATTAAGAAAATTTTAACAAAAGAACAATATGATGAAAATTTTAAAGCAATTGTAACGAAAATCCGTGATTAAATGAAATCTTGTAAAATACATTCATATTATAATTTGAGTGCAACACATCAAGCATTCTATTTGAGAACACAAACTAAAGTTAATAATTTTTCTATACAAACTATTCCATTTTGAGTTGATCACCTGAGACATAAGAAAGGAAATCTTAAACACTTATGTCAATCAATCTCCCAATTCAGCTGTCCAGGTTGGTTAAAGCAAACATGTACCGTTAATAAAGAACAAAATTAAAAGGGTATTAGCTGCATAATACTTGATTATAAAGATATAAGGTACGAGAATTCCAAAGCTTGTAATTTCTTCGACCCATAACAAGAAAAGAAAGAGAGCCAACACACAAAGTACAGTCCTATAATCTCTAAGATCCTATTCTAATCTCTATATCTCTTCATGAGGGATTTTAAATATATATGTTGCTGCATGAAATTTGTTATTTTACTCATTCTATTCTTTCAACCAAATTTTGAAAACCCACAATTTGGCAAAACTTGGCAGACCCAATTTTGACTCGGACTCGTGTTATCCTCGTTTCCAGACATAGCAAAAAAATTTCAAACTTTTCACTCTCATTGAGTGTCATCCATTGATTGGTCTTTTGCCCTAAACGTTGAGTTGAGTACCCTCAATATTACATGTAAAGGTGTTGCATTTGAAGTATTCAATCATCCTTTTGATTCAAATTCTTACTCCATCCAATAGGTTGAGTCAAACTCACAATACTTTAATTTTAGACTTAGTCTCAGAGTGTCCCTTGGAATACCCAATCAGCCGATTGGATGGTTCCAAAAACCAAGTTTAAAACCAATCAGCAAAGTTACAAGAGTGGCGGGCTATGGGTATGTTCTTAAAATAGTTCAAGTTCCCGCCAACATAAAATTCGCAGACGTTTACCTCATGCGGCGAACAAGCCAAAGAATGATCAGATACTTTGTCCAAGTCAAGAACGGTTTAATCGGATGTCGGGGTACCTTAAAAAACAAAGTCTGCTGCCAACGAAGAATCTTGTGCTAAGCATATCGGCAAAAACAGAGTGCCTTGGAACACATTTTCGACTAACACCATGGTTCCTGAAGCAATTCTAGGCACCATGTCAATTCCCGAAAAGATTAAGTACGCCAATTCTCAACGCATGCAAAAACATTTGGTATAATAATTAAAAAGCTATCATCTAGTGGAACACAATGATTGCAAGATAACACAAATGGATTTGCTGAAGATACTTTAAAAGCTCTTAAATCAAGTGTTTCGATGTTTTGTTGGTTCCTAGGAACCTCTTCAATGCTGAAGAGAGTACTTGGAACCTTGTTGGTTCCCACCGACATAACATCCGCGGAAGATAACACAAAGTCGTTTTAATGAAAAGGCTTTAGAAACTTTCAAGCAAATGCAATTGGCAAGCATAAGAAAAATGTGGAAGCATACATTAATTATATGCTTCAGTGATTTGGCCGGTTCCTAGAACCCCATAATTGGCCAATAAACCTACTCCCTATTAAGATAATATCTAGTTATTTAATGGTCAATCTAGTTCTCTTTTAGATAGTTTCTAATTCCGTCTTCAGTTTAGGTTGTTTCTATCTGTTTAGCTTTATGAGCTATAGTTTCCTTATGAAACCCCTGTGCTCATTATAGAAACATCATGTAAATCTCTTTAAATAGAGATGTGATCTTCATTGTAATTAACTCATTTTCATTAATAATATTTGCATATTATTTTGTTCCAAAATGTAACATGGTATCAGAGCCCAGGTTCGAGTGGGTAGTACGGACGCCTGTACGGCCTCCTTGATTTTGGTGTCTGGTTTTCTAGGGCACGTTTTTTTGGCCTGCAATATGTATTTTGGGTCGTGTTCTTTCGCCTTCCAATGTGGTCGGGTTTCGACTGAAGGTCTCTGTGTTTGAAGTAGCGTTATGTGTTTGAAGTCGCGTTCTTGGCCATTAGGGTTTCTGTCGTTGGAGGGTTCTGTTGGCAAGAGACACTATATGGATTCATGGTTGTTGTCATTGATGGCAACAAAGGTCATCCCACATATCCGCAAGTCATGGTGTGGCTCCACCGGAAGTCAGAATGAAGATTGTTGTGGTCCGGGGAACAAGAACAGAGCATGTGGCAAGGTCCGACAGTTTGGTCCGAATCTCTCAGAAGAAGTATCTTGATGCAGTGCGGATTTGGGGAAGTCAAGAGGACTACCTTGAGTAATAGATTCCAAGGATTTAGCCTCCGGTGATGGACAAGGAAAAAGATATGAACAGTTGAATACCGGATTCCTGAGTAACAGTGTGAACAGAGGAAGAACTGACTGACAGAACATCAGATTGCTTTCCGGATGTGTTTCTGACAGTGGTAAAGGTTATGAAGACATGGATTATGTTTGGCTGACATGATTAATGATATCTACAAGTATATGCTTGATCCGCATTACTTGATGAGCAAGGATTCAGCCGACAGAACAGAGGTTGTGAGAAAATAGACTGTTCCGGATGCCGACTAGAAAGGTGATGAAATTACTTGTGCAGATATATATGCACGATGGATTTAGTTGTGAAAAGCGTAGTTGTATGATGTTGTTGTGCGAATAAGTGCAGAGTAGAGCAGAAACAGCCAGAGAGAGATCCGGTATGTGAAAGGAAAGCAGAATAAAGAGAAGAGGAAAGATGAAGTGCAGCAGATCAGTGTACTGAGCCTAACCGGAACTGACCTCCAGCATATGTGGATGCTTCCAATCAGTTCAAGTATTATATAACATTCTTTTGTAGACAGTGTGTCTCCTTGTAGGCAGTGTGCCTCTTTGTGAGCAGTGTGCTCGGGCAGTGAGCCCTAATTGGCAAGTGTCATTTTGTAATTCCTTATTCTTCTAACAGAGAATAATCTTTGGGTTAATCACCCCGTGGTTTTCTCCCTTAACAGGGTTTCCACGTCAAAAATACTGTGTCATGTGTTTCTCATTTCATGGTAATGTTTGTTTGTTTACTTCAATGCTGCATTGATTAATAAGAAAGTTCAAAAGAAGAAATAATTAGGATAACTGATTCACCCCCCCCTCTCAGTTATCAACAATTGGTATCAGAGCTAAGTTCCTCCTAATAGAGCCTAACAGCTTGAGGAAGATCTGGGAGTTCAAATGGATGCATATGGTTTAAGGGAGCAACTCAAGACTGCCCTTGAGGATCTTGAACAGTCAAACTCTGAAGTCAATGAATTAAAAGAAAGACTCAAATAGGCTGATGAATTCATGAGAGAACTAAAGGACAAATTAAGTCTCTCTATGAAAAAGAGAAAAGAGCTGCTCCAACAATTGGCAAGACAAAGTGAAGAAAGTAATACAAATGAAGAATTACTGAGAAAACCAAGTTATGTGAAAAGTTATCAAAAGAAGTCATTATGATAAGACATGAAATGGAATCAGGAGTTATAAAGTTTACTCAAGAAATTGAAGAGAAAAGAAAAGCTGAAGACAATCTAAGACAATCTATTAAAGAGAAATCAGAAGATTGCCTCCAGATGGACAGGATTATCAGACATCTTGAATCTGATCTTGAAGATGCCAAAGATAATGAAGAAAAACTTGAGGATCAAATTGTCTCTCTCAAAAGAGATCTTCAAACAGCAAATGAATATAAAGAGAAATTCAAGATAAGTTCTGCTCAACTTGAAGTTCTTCTTGGAAGTCAAAAGAGGGCAGATGACAAGTATGGTTTGAGATATGAGAAAGGAGAAAGCTCCGGATCCGGTCAAAAGAATTTTGGATCAGAAAATCCAAGGAATAGGCCTAGAAGATCTCCGGTAAGACAGCCCAATGCTCAAAGATATCCATCCTTCAATGGATACTGCCACAGCTGCAATCACTTTGGTCACAAAACTAATCAGTGCAGAAAGAGAATGAATCAGACTAATTCATCCTTCTCCGGACAGTGCTTTAACTGCAAAAAGTATGGACACAAGTCTCATGAATGCAGAAATATGCAAATAAACAAATCATTCAATGGTAGATGCTTTGCATGTAATAGGGTAGGTCATATGGCTAATCAATGCAGATCAAGAGGTTATCAGTCAAATATGCAAGGAAATATTATTTGCCAAATCTGTAATAGGTCCGGTCATAATGCAAAAGTCTGCAGAAGCAAGAATCAGGACAAAAGAGGTCCGGTGTATAATCAGAATCAAGACAAGGGTAAACAAAAGATGAATGCGGATGAAGTTAGGAATCAGATGAACAAGATTTGGGTGAAGAAAAGTTCAGAGAATATAGAGGTTGGATCCGCACCAAACTCTGGTGCTGATATTCCTTCCAAAAATTAAAGGTGAGCTCTGGCTCAGGGGGAGACTCAAAGAAAATCCTGTTCCCCCAGCCAATCAAGTGGTGCCGGATGTGGCACAAGATGCAGAGTAAAGGGTCTGTAGATATAAGTCTTGCGATGATCCAGATAAGATTTCAGAGGTCCGCATGAAGATGTCAAGAAGTTGTGATCGATCAAGTAAGACCTGTTCCGAGAGATGCTCCGGAATGACAGAAGATACAAAAAGGTCCGGAGAGATCCGGAAGCGCATTGTCTTATTCTGCGGATTGGACAGAGTGTTTGGGATGTCCTTGTGATGTATCATCTTGAGTTGTTCATGGTTGGAAGATCCGCATGATGTTCATAAATCAGGACTGATCCGGTTCTTCAAGTTATCCGAATAAGGCAAACCGGAATAATGTAGGTCGAGCATTTATTGCCATCAGATATTAGGGTTTGCAAAGCAATATAAGGGATTTCTCATAAATCACTTGCTCATTCTGCACTCAAGAAGAAGCAAAAAATGGAGCTCTGCAACAAGATTCATCAAGTTCACCAAAGATCTCCTGCCGAAGTCATTACATACAGAAATCAATCCAACCACTTCGTGTAACCGAAGGCGCATAAGGTATTTTCCGTTTTCGATATCTTACTACAAATCTTTTGAGAAATGGCTACTCCGAATATAGTAAAGATCTCAAATAGGCCCCGACCTGAATTTAAGAAACACCCATACAAGTCATTGGAGGTAGATCCCTTAGGAGCATTCTCTAGTGTTCCTCATGGCATTTTACACACAGAAGACATTAGGGTTTACATACATGCAAGTATTGAGGAATTCGAGGAATTCAAATTGAGAGACTTTTATCACAAACAACTGATAGACAATGCTTTTGAGCTTAAACCAGAGTATAAGGGTATCCAGAAGAAACAGTTTGATCAATTCATTCATTTCCCCTGCTTTGAAGAAGATGAATGGGTCCGGTATGTATTGAGTAGGATGCATGACAACTTCCTATGGCTGGATAGACCCTGCAAGATCACAAAAGAAGCAATTAGGGCAGTGACTGGTCTATACTCTTCCGGAGGGATACCTATCCTCAAATCCGTCAAAAATAACATTGTAACTGAGGCCACCGGATCAAAATTTGATAAGAGGGCAATGACCATTGAAGATATTTCTGATCCGGATATCAAGTATGCATCTATGGTAATAGGATACAAGATTTATCACTCCAGTAGGGAGAATTCTGTATCCGGAACTGCAGTATACACTGCCTATGAGATGATGAGGAAGAATGCAGATTATGATCTCTATGAACTTCTTTTAAGCCAATTAATGGAAAATATACAGAAGATTAAAAAGGGCAAAAAGAATTCTTTTAAGTATGGTACTCTTATATTATGTTTATTTTTCTATTTCATGAATGAGCTGCCCGGATCAAGTGGATGGGTATGGCAAAATGACAAACCTGTAGCAGTCCAGATCAGAGATTACTTACATGGACTTGGGGATGCCAAAGCAAGAAATACAGCTCTGTGGGGATACTTCAAAAACTTCCAGAGTATGATGCAAGCAAGAGAAAGAATTCCCCAGTCTCTTGTTGAAAAATACAAAGACTCAGTCTGCTTTATGGTTCATACTGATCAGTGCCTAATGGAGGCAGTTGAGCCAAGGACAGTCTGGATCATGCCCATGGGATATGAGGTTGATGAACAGATTGTGGAACTGCATGTTCAACACATGCTTAGTCAACCTAAAGATCCAAAAGCAGAAAGGTTTGGAACCTTTGAGGAGCTGAGTGTGAAGATCCATGTGGAACTCAGAGAACCTGAGATAAAAAGGAAAGTAAGAAAAGAAGTTGAACATATTGCCCAAGGCCTAGGCATCCCAAAGGAGGCACTTGATGCCAACTGGGAAAAGAGGAGAAAGGCTGAGGAAGAAAAGAAAGAGGCAGAAAAGAAAAGCAAGAAAAGTGCTCCAGTGGAAACCTCAACCCGGACCAGATCATCAAAAGGATCTACACCTATCAAAACCAAAAGCTCAAAAATATCTAAACCGGAAGGTCAGACATCCGATAAAGGAGAGAAAAGGTCTAAAATAAAAGCCACAAGGGCTTATACAAGTCAGAAAGATGAAGAGGAAACAGAATCAGATGAGGGAGTAAAAGAAATAAAGAAGCAGAAGAAGAAAGGATCCGGTAAACCCTCCACAGGCCAAGACAAGGAAGAAATGGCAGAGGTATTTGTTGAAAAGCCCACCCTGTCTCTAGAAAGTGTAATCAAGTCAGTCACGGTGGATGGAAACCTTCAACCAATGACTGAATTCTATGATGACTACAATGAGGCTGACCAAAAGATTCTGCAGGAAGCCACAATCAAATATCTGAACATATACAATAAGGCTTTCATTGAGATTATATCTCTAATTCCTAAAAGCCTAGAAAAGGAATTAAAAATAAGAAAGAACAATGCCCAGGCAAAAGATCTTGAGATCCGGGAGCAGATAGCTATTCAGCTATATCCTCAAATTGATCCCAAGACAATGAACATAATATTCAAAGACTGCAAAGATGAGTTCAGGAGTAAAGCAAGGATGAATCAACTCATGCTTGGTGAGACTGACAAGGTGGCCTTAGAGACAGAAGAGATCCTCCGGAAAGCCTTCAAAAGGTTTAATCTTCCTGTTGTAGAGGACTTGGGTATTGATCCCTCATCCACAAGTGCTGCAGAAGAAACTTCTGAGAAAGCAACAGAAGAGATGGGCCCTGAACAAACCAATATTTCTCCTCCGGTTTCCCCTACAGTCTCCGGATCCAAAGAAGAAGAGAAACTACTGGAGGAAGAAGCAGCGGTAAAAGAAAAAGAAGCTGACAGTACCAAGGGTGCAGAGAAAGAGAAGACTCCAACAGAGAAAACCACAACTGATAGTGGTAAGAATGTGGAGAAAGAGAAAATTCCAATGGACAGCTCCAAGACTGCAGAAGAGAAGAAACATCTGTCTCCGGCAAGAGACACTGCACAAACTGTCCAAAGATTTCTGAGCAAAGAAGCAATAGAGATTGATGAACCGGAGCTGCTACAAGGCCCATTCAACTTTGATTCCCTCTCTCCGGTGCAGACAATGAAGATAGCTTCATTTGCTAATGCTAAGGCAAATGAAAAACTCCTAAAGTCTCATATGGAAGACTGTGAGTTGATAGAGGCTGCTTCCGGAGTGCTTGAAAAGATTATGCCATCGGTCCATATAGATCCGACAGCCTCCTCTTCCGGTAATCTCAAAACCTTAGTCAGCAGTGTTGATACACATTTTGATTCTCTAGAAAAATCAGCTGAAGAAAAGGTCCGGAAGGAATTTTTGGATAAAAGATTTTCAGAAGTACTAGGATTAATCTCTAATGATAGGAGAAATATGAGTATTGGAATAAAGAGCTTAAAAAATGCTCTTAAGGATGGCGGTGACATTTACAAATTTTGTATCTCCTGGTCAAAAGCAACAGTAGAAATTGAGAAGAAAATAAAAGAGGAACAGGACAAACTACTGAGTTTGTCTCAAAGTTTTGATCCTCTCTCTTCCTCCATAGTAACTCAAGAATGTCAAACTATTGCTATCACAAATGCAATAAAGAACTTTGAGAAGGAAAGGAAGAATATAATTAACCGGATGGGAGAACTTAGAAGGATTATTATCCCTAAGTTAGAAACTATGCATGAGGCCATAAGTGATGCTCAGACTACCGCCCAAACCAATGATCCGACAGATCTCAAGAGGGCAGAAGCTTTTGCATTTTTGTTGAGTGGCCACATTTCAATTTTGGACAGAATGAAACAAAGTTGGGCTACAGAACTGGTCCAATTGAAGACATCCTTTGCAGACATTCTTCAGTTTATGTATGTAATATGCGGCTAAGTATAGTAAAATTTTTGAAAATTTTGGTGTGCGGACCCTACCCTTTGCCATTGATGTCAAAGGGGGAGTGAGGAGCAGTGAAAAATGAGGAATCCAACTAAGGGGGAGTTCCAGAAATTGTATATAAAGATAGAGCATCAGCCAAGGGGGAGCATAGTGTAAACACTTAGTCATTTTTCACTAAGTGTTGCCATCAATGCCAAAGGGGGAGATTGTTGGCAAGAGACACTATATGGATTCATGGTTGTTGTCATTGATGGCAACAAAGGTCATCCCACATATCCACAAGTCATGGTGTGGCTCCACCGGAAGTCAGAATGAAGATTGTTGTGATCCGGGGAACAAGAATAGAGCATGTGGCAAGGTCCGACAATTTGGTCCGAATCTCTCAGAAGAAGTATCTTGATGCAGTGCGGATTTGGGGAAGTCAAGAGGACTACCTTGAGTAATAGATTCCAAGGATTTAGCCTCCGGTGATGGACAAGGAAAAAGATATGAACAGTTGAATACCGGATTCCTAAGTAACAGTGTGAACAGAGGAAGAACTGACTGATAGAACATCAGATTGCTTTCAGGATGTGTTTCTGACAGTGGTAAAGCTTATGAAGACATGGATTATGTTTGGCTGACATGATTAATGATATCTACAAGTATATGCTTGATCCACATTACTTGATGAGCAAGGATTCAGCCGACAGAACAGAGGTTGTGAGAAAATAGACTGTTCCGGATGCCGACTAGAAAGGTGATGAAATTACTTGTGCAGATATATATGCACGATGGATTTAGTTGTGAAAAGTGTAGTTGTATGATGTTGTTGTGCGAATAAGTGCAGAGTAGAGCAGAAACAGCCAGAGAGAGATCCGGTATGTGAAAGGAAAGCAGAATAAAGAGAAGAGGAAAGATGAAGTGCAACAGATCAGTGTACTGAGCCTAACCAGAACTGACCTCCAGCATATGTGGATGCTTCCAATCAGTTCAAGTATTATATAACATTCTTTTGTAGACAGTGTGTCTCCTTGTAGGCAGTGTGCCTCTTTGTGAGCAGTGTGCTCGGGCAGTGAGCCCTAATTGGCAAGTGCCATTTTGTAATTCCTTATTCTTCTAACAGAGAATAATCTTTGGGTTAATCACCCCGTGGTTTTCTCCCTTAACAGGGTTTCCACGTCAAACATACTGTGTCATGTGTTTCTCATTTCATGGTAATGTTTGTTTGTTTACTTCAATGCTGCACTGATTAATAAGAAAGTTCAAAAGAAGAAATAATTTGGATAACTGATTCACCCCCCCTCTCAGTTATCAACAGGTTCTCTATTTTCTGTTGGCTTCGTCTGGCGTTCTGCAACGATTGTCAGTTTTTTTTGTGGGTCGCGTTTTCCTTGTCTTTTGAAGGGTTTCGGCGAACTCTGCAAAAGCTTTTGGCTGTCGTCTGATTCATCACAACTTTTGGTCACCATTTAGGCACGATTCTGGCCGCGATTTCTTCCTATACCTGGTCACGGATTTTTGTTTGTCAGTATTTTTTGGTGAATGATCGCGTTCTGAGGTAGCATTTCACTGTCTGTGATCGACGTTGGAGATTCCTTTGGTTGCCCTCAAGAACCCTGCACCTTGTTTTGAGTCGCTAATGATCGTTCCTCCTAAAGGTTGCGACTTTTGGACATTCTAAAGGTCGTGGTTTTTTTGTCGATGGTATTTCTGTGCTGGGAAGGTCACCGAATCGGAATAAACCTAAGTCGCGGGATCTGTAATTTTTTGGTGGCGTGTTTCTGCCCGTGCTTCTAGTGTGTTATCTATTGTTGTTTCCTGAGTTTCGGCGGTATTCTTTTGTACACCCCCCTCTATTCAAGCGCCCAGCTGTTAAATCAAGGATCTTTGCTTTCCTTTTCTGACGGGCAGCGCGTGGTTCAGAGGCTTCATTTTGTCTTGGCAGGCGTTTTTAATGACTTTGGTCGTCATTTTCTGGGTATTTCTTCATTTGCAAACTCAGGATTCGAGTTTTGAAATACGTGCCAGTGAACATGCAAAAATTTCTCCTCTTTTTTGTCTAGAAATCCGTGTTCAGATTTTCTAAGATCATGTATTCTGTAATCTCGAGACATGTGTTGGATTTAAGGCATACAACTGAGAGGGGGGGGGTGAATCAGTTGTATAAAACTTCTTGTTCTTTCAAACACTTGATTCTTCGTTGTTAGTTAACAGCATATCAATTAATCATCCATGAAAGCATAATACATAAACACAAGAGCAGATAAACATCAACACATTGAACGCCAAGATTTTGACGTGGAAAACCCGGTTAAGGGAAAAACCACGGGGTGATTAACCCAAGGATTATTCTCTGTTAGAAGAATAAGAAAAAGAATGGCACTTGCCAATTAGGGCTCACTGCCCGAGCACACTGCTCACAAAGAGGCCCACTGCCTACAAGGAGACACACTGTCTACAAAGTGATAAGAATCACAATCTTGAACTGGAGAATGACATCTCTACCATGTCCGGATCAGTTCCATTTAAGCCCAAAAACCTCTGCTCTGCCTTTCGCACTTCTCTTCGCTATGCCACACTCATCCACACAATCCACACTTCGAAATGAACTCACAAACCGTTATTTATACAAGACATCGACTTAGGAACAAACATCTAAGTCGGCAAACAACCATAAGAGTATCCGCAAGATGAATAACACATCCGGTCGGCCACCACAAGAACATTCGCAGGATGAACAACTCATCCGGTCGGCTAAACAGAGCAAGAACTTCATCCGGAAGAATATCTTCAATTCCGGGCTCTACTATCAATGCGGACCAACAACACAACCTCAACATGATCCAAGAACCTTCACAAGCTTGCCTGAATGACCAGGTACGTCCGCATTTCCTTTACTTACTGAAATCTCTTATCCTCCTTATCCGGAACTTCAAGAACACTGTCTGTCGCCACTGTCATAATGCAGGAGGTACTTCCGGACCTCCAAATTATACACAACTCGAGATGGCACATCACAAGGACATCCCAAAGACTCCTTCCAATCCGCAGATTAGGATTATACAGTTCCGGACCTCACCGGACCTTTTTGTGATCCTCTGTCACCTCTGAATACTTGCCGGAACCGGTTCTACACCGACAGCCACAACTCCTTCAGATCTTCATGCGGACCTCTGAAATCTTAACTGAAGCATCTCAAGACTCATATCTACAAACCCTTTAATCCGCATCCTCCGGTTCGCATCCTATACAGTACATTTGCCTTCTTCTCATCACTGTTCTTTACTGTTCCTGACTGAGGCTAATTTTCTCAATATCCTCAGCACACTGCTCATTGAATCCTTCTTGTCAAAGCAATATGAGTATGTTGACATCAATGACAACACTGGTTTACCTCATACTTGCAACATGTGCCTCGAAATCCTTGATTCAAATTTGTCTCGAGATCTATGCCTCAAAATTCGTGTTCCGGATTGTTGAGCCTGTGTATTCCGTAACCCGTGTTAGGGTTCTGTTATCTCAGAAATTGTGCCGTCTATCTGCTTCAGTATTCGTGCCACCAGTTTGTAATTCGTTTTTTCGTGCCTCGAAAAACGTCAAAAATGGCATCGGTCCAAAAGCAATCAGAAGTTCAACGGCAGCAAACTTTTAATCATCGGTGTTTCTCTACAGGATCTCGTCAGAGTTGGGTTCCTGTTCCGTAGCCCTGTGAATGGGGTTCTGTTTTCTGTTTATGCCATCCATCTGTCTCGGAAGGCAGAAGGCAATCTGTTTTAGGGGGCATCTTGGTGTAGTTAGTACATTGACCATTACAGGGGGAGTATTAAGATAATATCTAGTTATTTAATGGTCAATCTAGTTCTCTTTTAGATAGTTTCTAATTCCGTCTTCAGTTTAGGTTGTTTCTATCTGTTTAGCTTTATGAGCTGTAGTTTCCTTTTGAAACTCCTATGCTCATTATAGAAACATCATGTAAATCTCTTTAAATAGAGTTGTGCTCTTCATTGTAATTAACTCATTTTCATTAATAATATTTGCATATTATTCTGTTCCAAAATGTAACACTCCCAACACTCCTTTGAAGGTCGATTCAATATTTCAAAGACGTTGAAATTAACATTAACCCACACCAAAACAAAAGCTCTATAACAGTAGCATACAGAAGACATGGATATCCTCATGAGGGTATCACAATATTACATGCTCATTCTTGGGTTGGACAACATTAGTTGAAATATTTTGTAAAGTCCTAAAAGGGGGACAATATTACATGCTCATTCTTGGGTTGGACAACATTATTTGAAATATTTTGTAAAGTCCTGAAAGGGGGTGGTTGTAGAGTAGTTATAAGTTAGTTAGAAAGGGAAAAACTCTATATATGATCATTTCAAATGTAAAAGGTTCTCTAGGGTTCTCTCCTCTAGGAGGTTTTTCTCCTTTCAACATAGCCACTATACAGAAATTGTAAGTAGACTTTGTGCTCCATTTTTCGAAGAAATTTGAAGAATTTTCCTTAACTTTGTGTCAATCATTCTCCGTTGATTGCAGGTTTTTCATATGTCTGACTTGTGATTGTTTCTTTGTACTTTTCTTACTTGTTTGGCTACACAGGAAATGGAAAAGAGACTTTGTGCTTTGATTTGAAGGAATGAGAAGAATATTTCAGAACTTTGTGCCTCCATATTTTTCATTTATTGCATATTATTCATATGTCTAATGTGTAATCGATTCCTCGTATTTTCCCTGTATGTTGAAGAAGTAAACCATTGAGCATTCTCTCTCTCTTACCAATGTTGTATGTACGAATCAAAGGACTTCGTGTCTTCAATAGTTGCTGCATATAATTTCTTCTTTTCCCTTTGTTCTTCCTATTTTTCATTCAAGGAATCCTATGTAGTGTCTCGTATGAGCCTGACTAGGGTTTCCCTACTTTATTTTTCTTTTTCCCATTTTTGTGTTCCTTTTGTACTTTCTAGATAAAAGTACGCAAAAACCCCCAAAAACCCTAATCATACGATGGAGCTGCCCCTCTCAAATGCCGAGGAAAATCATTACTCCAATAATGATTTCTCCAACTATCGTGAACATTTGTCGCTGCCCATTGGGCAAGTCACTCTAGTTTCAACGAAATATTGCAGCGACAAATCCGTTTACCAACAACTCGCCAACTCAGTAAAATTCAGCAAATTAAAAAATACTTAAATCCAAAACTCAGCATACACAAGTTTCTCCTACGGACACACGAGTACTAGCACAGTTTTCAATGCAAAACTCACCAAAACTCACCTGCAAGTAAATGGGTGAATTTCTCAGTTGTGACAAAATCTCGCAAGTCACAAAACTGTGCTTTCGAAGTTTCAACAACTTACATCTGCTGCTGTCTCACTACTTTCTTTTGCCTTTTGTAATCATAGACCTTGCTCTAAATCATCACATGCCACTAAATTTCCTTCTTAAGGTCTATTACACAATGTTTGTCCAATATTTTTAACGGGGATGATATATCGGACACACCAGAAAACCTGTTCATATTAATTATCGATAACATGCTTACCAATCAGATAATTTTAACCCACCAAAGAACACACCTAGGTATTTGCTTCAGATGGTGCATGCTGCTGCACCTTGCTCTGGATTATCATGTACTCCTGTTTACGTGCAAGCATAGTTTCTGCTAGATGTTGGGTTCTATCTCTAACACACACATCCCCCCCATCCCATAAAAGAAAAGTCTACAAGATACAAACTCCTGGTGTGTGTGGGTGTGCAAATGGGCCCATATCTGTGTTGAACCGTGGCTGTGAGTGTGCATTCACATTTATAGTATTAGAAATACAGGTTCCATACAGGGATTGCTGCCTATAAAATGTTGTGTCCTATCATTCACATATAAGTCATAAATTTTATCCGAAAGACCACCAAAGGCAACTCCCTTCTCCATTCTGTGCATATTCAGATGTGCAAACATATTTTTTTCACATGTATTTTCCAGTGTTCCACGGGGACCCGTCCCCCCCAAAATCCAGCCATCCCCCCGACCTGGACGTTTCGGAGACTTGGGGACGGCTGAGAAACGTCCCCCCGCCGCCGCCGTCCCCCTTTGTCCCCCTCGTCCCCGAAACCGTCCCTGACATTTGTCGAATTTTAATATTTTATTTACTTTTAGTCTTTTAGTAATAGTATTCAAGTATTTAAAATGTTAGTATTTGCAATTTTGCTATTTTACTAATTTGCCAAAGTTTAATTTGAAATGTTATTCTTAAACATCTTTTTATAACTAGTTATTCAAGTACCATATGTATATCAGCACCGCCCCCCCTCCCCCCGACGCCGCCCCCCCGCCGTCCCCAAACTTAGACCCTTTGTCCCCCCATCCCCGAAACCCGTCCCGGACAGGAAACTCCGTGGAACACTAGTATTTTCCTAATCTTGAGAGGCTAAGGATCAGTATTCAAACGCTACAGATATTAGGAAGCCTAATTTCAATGTTTGACCATGGAGAAATAGTTCCTTGGGGTCACGTGCTGTCACCAAAGGCCAGGTAATCCAAGCAACCTGGGGATTAAAAGTAATCACAATTGGATTCAACACGTCCCTGCAAATAGCAAAATCCCAACAGTCTCAGTTCTACATACATGGCAAGAGGGTTTCCCGGTTTTCCCTATCTGATTGTGTATATGTATACACACAGACATATCATATGCACATGTGCAGATAAATCAATGTATGTACACAGCCAGCTAAATATGCAGACATAATTGCAAAGTTGTAAACATGTAAGGTATACCAAATTTGGGGTTGGAGAGACCAAAATCCAAACACTGGTATACACAATCCGTCCTAATAACTAAAAACCAATAACAAAATAAACTCTCATCTATTTGCCTTGCTTTTGGGGAATCTAGTTTATTTTTCTAAAAATGCCCCATAAACACCTCATGTTACCAAAACATAAGGATAACTACAAATCCCAAAAAGTGCAAGAACAACTAAAACCAGAAAATGTGTCTATGAGCACCTCAACGTTACTTGAAGAAAAGGATCGGCACAAACCCCAGAGATTGCAGGAACAATTACTACCAGAAAATGCTTCTGTGTGCACCTAAAGTTGTAAAAACTCGAGAGACGAGGATACGTACAATACTCAAAATGTGCAAGAACAATTATCCTGGGGTGAATTCCAACAAGTTGTGGTGTAAGAGTAATGGAGGCCATTCATAAGAGTGTGACCCAGGTTCAAGTCCTACCACAGCAATAAGGCAGGGCGTAACTCTAGCGACATGTGGAGAGATTGTGGGATATCGATTATAGGGCACATTCAATCGTGCCCTATGTTTACGGATCTTTTGAATACGTGCAAACCTTTATCTGTGCAGAATTAAAGGTGACTCATAAACTTACCCATTATTTATCCAACAAAATATTATTAAAATAAGTTATTTAAACAAAAAAATTACCTGGGGTGAAGGAGACGACAAGAACCCCACCAGCTCTTCTACTTCAGTCGCCATGGTTATTGGTTACTTCCAACTTGCAGTCAAAACAGACACCCATGTCAGATAATCTTCACAAGTTTTTCCATATTGCATGAATAAATACTAGAGTCATTCCAATAAATCGTAATAAATTGCAGAGGACAGACTATTAACTCGAGATAATAAAACCCACCTGAAAAATCCTACCGCGTCCTTTATTACACGATAAAACTCCCAAATTCTAAATAATTTTTATATTGCAACAAGTTGATCGGTAACACCAGATTTATAGGGGAGTCACTAGTATGATTGGAACCTATGGCCAATAATTTCTAAATATTTAATATACCCTTTAACATGAAAGGGCTTACTTCCCTAAGAATTCCTGTAAATTATTTCCGGAGCAGAACGGCTTGATGGATTAAAGTCGTAATTGGTAATTTATTTCAAGATTTCAAACTGTATAAAATAATATCATTAAACGAAACAAAATGTGGAGAAATTCTTACAATTTACGACGACGCAGGGTTGAAGCGAATGTGCAGAAGCGAAGTTAGTGATGGACTGCTAATGATTTCAGCTACCTCTGTGAATGTTTTTTAAGATCTGTGGAAGAAGGGGGAAATGACCTTTTACTGGGATCCGTGAAGTAAAAGAACATCGCAGTTGAGACAATTTAAAAAGCGAATGAACAAAAAGTTCCTTCTCTCATGGGGTTAGTTGTTTCGGACTCTAAATTCAGGACCGTTGAGGCTCACTCACTGAAGAATAGAGAATTGCATTACTTACCATCAACAAAAAATTGTACTTACAAATCTTAAGAGTACGGTGAGGTTTAAGCCGCGATCGCTAAATATGGTCCACTTTATACTCTGTATTTTCTTTCTTTCATTAGTGAAGGACTAGTGTACAAGTCATATGTTTGAGTGTAAAAGTTGGTAAATAAGTTAAAATTGATATGATTCTATTTACACACATTGAGGGATTGGTTCTAATTATTTGTTTCATCCAATATAATATTCCAGGTTCAATTTAAAATTGATATGATTCTATTTACACACATTGGAGGGATTGGTCCTAATTATTTGTTTCATCCAATATATTATTCTAGGTTCAAAATTTTTTCACATAGCTAGTACAATTCAATTTTGCAACATTAAAATGATTCTAAAAACTTTTAAATTTAAATTTTAAATTGGGCTTAGGTTAACCTTCCAACCAATTGTTACTTATCAACTTAAGCACTTATTATTTCTATTAAGAAAAATGTCTCAACCTTGCATCATAATGTTAAAATACAAATTCTAGGCTATAGAAGTCAATTTTGGCCCTGAAAAATATCAAAATAGGTCTTTAATCAAAGCAAGCTAGTTTGTAAGATCCCATGTAAAATCTAATCCACTTTTCAAGTTATGATCTAAATTTTTTATTAGGATTTGTTGTTTGTTTCAATGGTTTTCATGTGTTTTCAATGCATGGATGTTTTTGCCATGTTATGTCGCCAATGTATAACCCATCTTTGAATGAAATAATAATAAACTTAAGGATTGAAATTAAAATCAAAAGTCTGATATGATTCAGAACAGCAAAGAGATCTTATTGCAAATTAAAGATTTGAATAAGAAGAGTATTTACAACATACCCGTTTTGACCACACCTCTTCTTAGTACAATATGAGATCATACATATCAATTAGATGACAAATGGAAGTTTGATTTTATTGCAGTTGTTCACAGAAAGTATGATATGAATTTGAAGATGATGGCAATGTCAAATCAGCTCCCAAATTTGATCTCCAATCTCCTCCAATGATAGAGCGATGGATCCCCTAATTAGCTACCAACTTGGAGTTGATGGTAAATATCAATTGGATGATGAAAATGATGTTCAAATCCCTGATTTATCAACTTGTTATGACTACAGAAAATTGATATACAATTTGATTGTCAATTACTGATGACAATGCTCACAAAACCCTCCAAAACTGAAGTGCTAGCCTTCTCAATATGAGGTGATCAACCCTACTTGAAATTCCTTCATAAATGCCTCTGATCTACATTAAAAGACCTTCAAATCATTGTTATTTAGATATGATATGAATTCAGAAATCTGATATTAATTTTGAAGACAAATTTATGATGATGGGAGGTCATAATAGCTCCAAAATTGAGATGTAAATATATCATAGAAAGCCCATCAATCTACATAAAACTTCAAAACCCTAGCGCCAATATGAAGCCCTAGCTGAGATGATTAATTTCCCTTCAAACCCTAGCTTCAATCCACGCAAAAACCTACAAATAAATCCAATGATGAACCTCGAATAGATCCACCTCACAAAATGGAGTGGGTTTTTTCCAAACCAGTAAATTTTAAAGGTTTTCATCCTTAGAAGCTTGCTAAAACAAAGTTACAGCCAAAGAGAAAACCTCCAAGTATCAAATGACAAATTCACGATATGATCAAAATAACTCCCAAACACCCTTTTTATAATCCTCAAGTTGATCGCCCAATTCCATTCCAATTAATTTTGCTTTCAATTCCACCTCCAAAATATAATATTATTTTATTTTAATTTTTCTTTATTTTCCTCTACTTCAGCGGCCAACTTAGAGGAATAAAATAATAATATTTTATATTTTTTCCCACTTAGCTTGGACAATCACTTTTTGGGCAAATAATATAATTTTAATAAATAAAATATTATTTTTAATTTGTCATTTGTTTTATTCCTATTTTCTCCTTATTTTCCAACTTTCCATCCTCCGAGTGGGTCGCTTCACTCCAAGGCAAATTATTTTATTAGTTTTGACTTCACGAAAATTATCACAAAAATACTCCAAGTCATAATCCATCTTTGTTTTGCCAAGGAAAAATAGTTAAATACATAATTTAACTATCCAAGGTATTCCCTTGCCTCTTCGACTTAGCCTACGAGAACAAAATAGGCTAGCTGACATATGATAGGTGATCATTGTTAGTGTGAGTTTCTTATTCATTTTCATAAGGTTTTTCCTACACATATTATTAAGCTTTCTTAAGTTAATAAAGTGAGTTTAATTAGGTGAGTGGGTCATTTGAGGTGTCACCGTCCTATGAAGGAGTTGTAGTTACTATGTTTAGACTGTTTGGTGGTCTCTCCCTAGGTGCTACCACAATAATGGGTTACACTTTCTGGGACATCCTAATTTTTGTTAAAATCATTTTTTTTAGAAAATATAATGATTTAAGCCTTGAAAGGTTCCATTAAAATGATTTTAATTGAAGAGGGTTTGATCAAACCCCCTTAGATTCAAACCCCCTTGGATAGAACCCCACTAGTTTTAAGCCATACCTATAATGGAGTCTCCTCTACACCTATCAAAATGCTGATAAAAAACTAATTTTGATTTATCTTTTGAGGGATCAAATGAATTCATTTAAAATTTATGCTTTGTAAGTATGTAGTCCTTATTATACGCTTCCCAAAAAATATAATTTTAAATATATTTAATTTGATTATTATATTTATTTTTTATTTCTTGTGAATGTGTGTTTTTCACCGAACATCAAGTCCTCTATTCTACACACATGGAAAATTAGTAAATTACTGAAAAAAAAATTATAAAAAATATCTATGCACTAGGTACTGATGTCCTTGTTTCAACAAAAGAAGAAAAAAAATGAATTTCGATACATACAAAAATAGTTATGTTTTATGGAATACGCCTATGTCTAAATTATAATTGGTTTGACTTCAAAAATTAATTAAAAAATATATATTCAACAAAACATTATGAAGCCAAATGCATATACTATATATCGGTGTTACCAATCTAAATTAAAAAGAATCAGAATTTTATTTTTTTTAGAAAAAAAGTTATGTGCTACGGAATACACATCACTTTAAAAAAATGTTGTTTACTATTAAAAACCAGTTATCAAAGGAGATGGAAAAAAAATTACAATTTAAATCCAATTTTTAAAAAAAAAATGTATTTAGAATCTACAAACAAAATCTCACAAATCACTAGTTCGCATCATCTTCAAATTCCTAATGGTTTAGTGGCTATAAGTGTCATAACGTGAAGATTTAGTTCAAAATATTGATTTCAATGTCAAGTTTGGCCAAAAAGTGTAACCCATTATTGTGGGATGACCCCCCTATTAGTCAGTTTTTCCACCTCCACCCCTCTCCCTGGTCTATATAAACTCACTACCTACCTTGTATTTGTAATTCAATTCCATTCTATTTTGTGAGCAATCTATTCAGACTATTCTAATATGATTTCTTTGTTTCCTCCATTTTGATCTTCTATTTGTGATTGCCTTTAGCTTTCTAGATTTTGGGTTTCTATCTCCATTTCAAAATCTAAAATGGTATTTGTACGCTCAAAATCATGACTCGGTGGCCTCAGGGGCAGTCGAGCCAGCTTTGGTGTGCACACAGACCCTTCTCTCCTTGCCACGGGGCGAACCTCCATGTCACTCTTGTTCTTAGCCAATCCTGGGTCTGTGTTGTTGTGTGCTTGTTTGAATGCGATGTTTTGTGACTGTAGTTATAAAGATAACTATATGACTCGAAGGGTCACTAGTCACCATTCTCTTATTTGGGTTTCTAATGTTCCAACGTTGTGTGGGTTGACTATTGTTCTCATTGATGTTTAGTTGTCATTCGTGTTGTTGGATGAGTGCTTGTTGTATCAGGAGTCAAGTCTAAATCCTTTTTCTTGTTGTTGAATGACTAGTTGATCTTGTTATTGTCTAGGGTGGATCTCCTCTATCTCATCAAGGATTGCCCTCACCCACTCACCTCAAAGTCCAGGGCACATTCGTGAGCCTAAACAAGAGAGAGGTGGTTTAAGCTAACCTTGACTTGACCTAGGGTTTTGACTTAGGGTTTGTATGACCTAAGGTTTGAATTTGCATTGACTTTGTTGGACCTTGTGATGAAACCAAGGGTTTTGACTTATGTTGGCTAGACTTGACCTTGTCTTGGGACTAAGGGTTTGTAATCCTCCTATAT
The DNA here is from genome assembly GCA_027924645.1 of Cunninghamia lanceolata. Lineage (NCBI taxonomy): Eukaryota > Viridiplantae > Streptophyta > Pinopsida > Cupressales > Cupressaceae > Cunninghamia > Cunninghamia lanceolata. The sequence goes on from BSBN01000011.1 coordinate 3,901,883, forward strand.
TGCTAATATTTTTGTTCTTTTTGGATTTTATATGGATGCAAGCCTATATGAGTGCAAAACGTCTTTTTGTGTTTTTTTATGTTTTTAGAAATCAAAGTACTTTTTCTAAATCTAGCAATTAGAAAATGTATGCAACCTATGATGAAGTTACCTAATGCAATGTAATCTATGTTTTTGTTTGTTTTCTAAATATGTGGATCAATCTAATCTAAGAAAGGAAATTGCTTTTAATCTATGAACTTTAGAAAGGGAAACTAATTTAACAATGCAAATCTACTTAGCTTATCAAGGAAAAAGCAACACATATTTACCTATCCCAAGAGCAAAGTTTTGATTATCTAATTACTATGAAATGAAAAAAGCATCAACCTGGAGATGCGTGAGCCTCCACTACCCTCACATATCCTTGTATTAGCAACCTCTACTCCTCTTGTAGCAGCAGGGTGATCCTCTTGGCGACAACAAGAAAAGAGAAGCAAAAGAAGCTTTGAAGCTTTGAAAAGAACTCAATGAGAGCTTGATGAGCACTATGGCTTGTGATGTGAGAAACATATGGATGCAAAATGAGCTTGTATGAAAGCTAGATGAGACAAGAAATAAAAGCAAAAGGCTCATATGTCTTGTATGAGCATGAGAATGCTTGATTTGGAGAGCAATAACCTGCAAGAACTGTGTGCACAAATGAAATTGCCTCCCTTTGTGCTTGAGGGAGGGGGTATTTATATGTTAGAAGAAGAGATGAGAGGTGAAGAAGGAGAGTTAACTCAATTTTATTGGAGAGTTAACTTATAAGACATAAGAGTGATCTGGGCTAAAATTGGAGTGATCTACCTAGGAAAATCTTATCACTCAAGAAGAAGTGAAGAAATCTGAGGAATGCATGGGAATGCATGAATTGATAACTAAAGATGAAAAAGAGCTAATTATGTATGTGCAGGTGCATGAAATAGTTAGCTCTATCTTTGGCACGAAATTCCATGCAAATAAGAAGAAAAATGAGCGAAAATGAAGTTATTTTGAGCTAGAAACTCAAGTGAACTCGCGGCTAGAAATACGACAAGATCGCCCATGGGCACCCCTTTCACCAGTCAGGATCGCCTGGGAGAAACCCTCAAAGGAGAGCACCTGGGTGAAAATCCATGGTGGGAGATGGTAGAGGAGATGTTAAGGAGGGGATCTGCCTCTGGAAACAGGTCAGTCATGTGTGAAAATCCAAATCTCCACTTGCAAAAGTAGGATCTCCTGAGGGAGATCTAGAAATAATAAGGGGAGCTTTGGATTGGTTGAGTGAAACTGAAAACCAAAAGTTGGAGATGGCTAGGGAGGACCTCTAGAAGGCCTCTAGGGGTGGGAATGGATGAAAAACACTAGGGAAAGGTGTAAACACACCTACAAGATGCATGCAAGGCTTAGGGACAAGGTCGCAAGCACAGGATACACAAATTTACAAGTGTCGAAGAAGTGTCTAAAAGTGTCGAAAGCGAAGAGAGAGAGAGAGAATGACAAAGGGGAAACAACACAAGGAGGAAGAAAACACATGTCACCAAGAGAATTGTTGCTGAGAGGATGTTATTTCATGCTTAAATGTACGTGACAAGGATGTGAGTCATCGTAGGGGTCCTCTTAGAGGTTGTGCATGATTTTGGTGCTTACATATTTGCCCATCAAGGATGGTATTCTACATGAAGGGTAGGTACCATTCCCGAGCTAGGCCTTACCTGTTGTCTATTTTCCCGCAATTGTACTTATAATAACTAGTGTTAGTCCAACATCTAAATATATCAAAATGAATAATGAAAATTGAAATGATGAATATGTCATAGATCGTTTGAGTTTGACTAGTTGTTTGCCTTTGTTTGTGAAACCTGTAGAAATGAATGCATGCAAAACGAACGCACGAGAGATGCATAAAAACAACTAGTCTAAAAGGTAAACTAAGCTAAGTGAGAGAAAGAGTGAGCAAATTAGTGAAATTCGAGTGAATCGGCAACAAAATCGATCATGTGAGCAATCGTTAGGTAGATATCATCGATGAGATTGTGAAGATGGTTGCCTATTCTTCTGCTGCTCAGATTCAAGTACGTAAACATTGAAAAACCCTTCTCTAAACCCTAAGTTCTATTTTGTGAAAACTCTCTTGAAATTGTTTGTTTTTTATGATTCTTTATGTTCCATTGTCTCTATTTCACTGTTTATAATAGTTCTAGTTTTTTGTTTGTCGAAATCATCTAAGAAACAAGGTTTTTAGAGCATTTTTAGTTCGGAGGATAGCCCACATAGGGTCGCCCCTTTTACCAAGTAGGTCGCTCGGGGGAGATCTTGCTGAGCAAAAAGGTTGCCCAGTGGAGATCTGTTTGTACAACAGGGTCGCCCGAGATCCTCCTGAACATCTGGGTCGCCCGAGGGAAATCTGGTCTAATGAAAGGGGTGACCCTGACAGATCAATTCTAACTAAAATTTTATGTTTTCTGACATGTACTTCACTCTCTTTTGATCTAATTTGAACATTATATTCATCTATTTATTGCAATTTTGAAGGTTTATATGCTTTTTTTGGTGAAATTTTATGCAAGTTTTACAATTTTTAGGGGTTATGGCTTTCAGAGATGTATGCCACATTGACTCCTAATAAGCTTGTTGTCCTGAGGAGAACAGGCTTGGCTAAGGTCTACCATGTACCAGTTGTACATCATGTGGCACGCATTTGTTGTGATATTCTAACTAATTAGGATGCAGATAGGAAGAGTTTTAGATTTCCATAGGTTTCAAGAGAGTGGACTGTTGGTATGTGGTGACTGATCATGCAAATATTGTACACTCATAACGTATCCTTACCGGGGTTCGAGGCCGAGCCGGGCTAGGCCCCGACTAGGGGTAAATTTTTTTCCCTCTTTTTTGCACGTTTGGAGTCAATTGTTAATTTTTGTTAATCGATAAAAGAAAAATGACATTGTAAAACCCTAATTCTAGAAGCTTCCAAAAAGCTTGTTATAAGTAGTTGGGATGTATGTTGTGGGTATGGAATTTGTGAGATTGTAATATTTTTTGCACTGGATAATAAAATCATTGGATGGATGAGTTTATGTGGATGTAGCCTATTTTGGGTGAACCATGTTAAAATTTTGTGTTGATCTCTTTTGTGTGATTCTTCATTGTTATATTTGGGTTATTTAATCCACATATAATTGTTAGTGTTTATTGCTCAAATCTTCCTAAACCCTAACAACTGGCATTAGAGCGAGTTATGTTTGATTATTGTCTGCAAGAAGGCCTCACGGTTGAGTGGGAGTCTCATGGTTAAGTGGGAGCAATGGCAGACGAGGGTAAATTGAAGGTAGATAAATTCAATGGGAAGAACTATCAATTATGGAAGATGCAGATGGAATGTTATCTCTATCAGAAGGATTTATGGAGGCCGTTGGAAGGAAAAGCCAAGAAACTGGCAACAATGACTGATGAGTGTTGAAACTAAGGAATACTGAGAAGGGGGGTGAATCAGTATTCTGCAAAACCACTTGTAACTTGTTTGTTAATCCAATTTCCAAAATTAATAACATGAAAGCAGAACAAGCATAAGAACAACAACTGTAAGGGTAAAATGGTGATCAATCAAATGAATTAAACAAGACCCAAACATCAACAGAATAGTGAAATAAGAAGGATTCAATAAACGAAGCAATGAACAAACACAATGCAAACCTCTCCCGTTTCGAAACTTCTGTTGTTCGCCTATCACAGATCGTCCTTTTGCAGATGAGATGAGCCCTCAGAGAGTGCAATCTTTTTAGCTGTTTGTAGGAAGTCGACGGTGAACGGCTATGGTGATATGCAATGAAGATGAGCTCCAATGCAACTATGTGATCTCAAGCTTGTGGATGACAAAAGGGTGCCAAAGGCGCGCTGGTGATATTTCTGCAAAGTAACGATGTCAAAAGCCTGGATGATTAGAATGGAGGGATGAAGCTTCATTTATAGACTTGGAAGAACGGGAATCAACGGTTGAGAGGAGATATGAAGATCGACGGCTGAGAATGGTTGAGGAATGTGCAACCAGTGGAAATGTGACAAGTGTCCCAGCTCCATCATGAAAGGGGGGATGTGACAAAACTGATTGGAGAGTTAACTCCATTGACTGGTCCATTAACAGACTTGATTGATCAGTTAGAAGAATAAATCGTGGAACTGACTGAATTGATTGAGGATTTGACTCAATTGACAGGTTAGTTAACTCTTTTGATTGATTAGTTAACTAATCTCTGATTTGAGAAGAAATAGCCATGTGGGTGAGGGAAAATAAGGTAATTAAATATTAAATATATTTAATTACATGTGCAACCTGATGAGGTGGACAAGGTGAGGTGGAAAAGGTGAGGTGGATTTTTGAAATTTAGAACTTAGGATAGAGGAATTTGGATTAATTAAATAATTTATGATTATTTAATCATGTAGGACACTTAGAAGAATTTTAATTAAATAAATAGATTTATTTAATTATTGAACAATGAATTGATTAAATAAATTTGGAATATTTATTTAATTGGTAGAAGAAGGGAATAAATATTTAGAATATTTATTTAGGATGAATCGTGTCATTTTTAGGCGTATACATTTTGCCCCTCTTTGATGCAATGCAGTTTACAGCGTTGCTTCAAAGAATTGATAGTCTGATAGTGATGATACATGCCCCAGTTTGCCCCTGGTGCAGGTTCAATGACGGTAGGATGCCCCCTCAGGAGATTGGACGGGAAAAGGGTGAAAGAAACGGAGACGGACAATCTCACGAAGGCGAAGGGGTTAGGATAGGTTGGAGGAAAAGGGACGCAGTCAGGGATGCGGGAAGAAAACGGGAAGAAAAACGGGCATGGGAAGTAGTCACAGTCATCACCTAGCCAGAATTAGGGTTTGGAGGCTATAAATAGGAGCTGGGTCCACAAGAATAGTCATTTGTACACTTGCTTACTCTGGATTGGATTGAGAGAGCCTAGAGCAAACTTGGAGCAGCATGGCAGCCAGAGCAGCAGACATTCCGCGCGAGGAGCACCGATTCGAGCGAGTCCGTCGATTCAGGCGGCTAGCAGAGGCAGGACCCCCGGTATGTGTTTCGAAAAAATTCTCCTAGGGTCGATTTAGGATGTCATTAATGCACTTAGAAAATAGGTTAAATGCATGCGCTGAAACTCAGAACGGCGCATATGCCTCACGAAGCGGCGCTTTTGTCGTTGCGCGGTGCATATGCCGGTTTCGGCGGCGCATACATGAAAACTGCGCATCTGTGCAATATAGCTGCGCTTACGTAATTTGGCGGCGCATGCGTATTTAAGCCGCGCATATGTGGAAAGGAGCGGCGCATTTGTGAATGCCGCGCATATGTCGATTGTAGCGGCGCTTTCATAATATAGCAGCACATATGCCGAATTTTGCGGCACATCTGTCAAATCTGCGCATATGTGCACTGTGGCGGCGCATTTGTGTGAAGCGGCGCATATGCTGATTTTAGCGGCGCATATACCAAAAGACGGCGCTTTTACCACCTGTAGTGGCGCATTTGCTGTGGATAGCAAAGGACTTAGCCAAATTGACTCGATTAGCATCCTGTTTGACGCGGTAATCGATGAGCTATCTCTGAGATTGTAGAAATCTAGTCAAGAGATGTAGTGTGCTGTTTTGATCAATTTGAAATGCTAAGTTTAGTTGATATAGTGCAGTAGGTATGTTGAGTATGGTATATGTCGCTTGAGACTGATGCTTTGCCTTGCTGGTTTGCAGGAGGAGATTCGGGACACACTGCAGTCGAGGGAGACGTTTCCCATGCCCTTATTGCAGAGATATATGCTGACAAAGACTGACAGAGTGGCGCTTGGTGCCATGGGATTGGATTATGTATGCTTCATGCCTGAGGTGCGGGCGAACCGTGGACTGCTGACAGCTGCCGTGGAGAGATTTCACAGTGAGGACGGGACCTTCCACTTTCCGACGGGAGAGATGACGGTGACCTTGGAGGACGTCTACCTGATACTGCACTTGCCTGTGGTAGGCGAGTTAGTAGAGTATGACGCACAGCGGGACGTGGGACTCGCCGAGTGCCAGCGGGTGTTTGATGATCCCGAGCTAGCTGGACAGGTTATCCCATGGCAAGATATATATGACTACTATGACTACTTCCGTGGGATTGTGGCTGGACTGATCGGGCGCGTTGTATGCCCGGACAGGAGATCGCATGGGTTCCCCATTGGATGGGGCAGGATCATGGAGCGGATGCTGACTAAGGGCACCCGATATGCATGGGGACTCTGCGTACTGGCCCATTTATACCATGACATGCATCAGGTGGTGTACCACCGCAGCACGAGTCTATCGGCTGGGGTGTTGCTGTTATAGTTCTGGCTGTGGGAGCACATAGCGGTGACTAGGCCGATATGTGTCTTCGCGAGGTAGCGAGGAGAGCCATACAATTATGGCTATGCAGGAGTGATTTCCCAGCACAGGCTGGGGAAGCTAGAGTACTGGAGACACACCTTGGATGGGGTAGATGTGGTCGTCTGGCGACCATATCTGGACTGCGAGCCCTGGGACGACGAGGGAGACGAGCTGCCCTACTGCTTTTAGACCAGGTGGCTAATAGGCTGGACACGGCACATCTTGGAGAGACAGATGGTGGGCGGAGATAGGGTATGCCACAGGGGCAGGCTATGTTCGCACGGACGCATGCAGAGACAGTTTGGGCGGAGATAGGGTATGCCACAGGGGCAGGCTATGTTCGCACGGACGCATGCAGAGAGGGTCCGATGGGGGCCGATGGCGTCGTATGAGGAGGCTCTGGCAGAGTTCCAGCAGACGCCGTATGTGGCATGGTACATGAGGAGAGAGATAGCAGATGCGGGGGTGACACAGGAGTACGAGGATTGGATCACTGCACATCCTTTCCCGAGATATTCAGGACTCGGCATGCTGGTGCCTAATATTGACGAGGCAGACTCAGAGGAGGAGGGAGAGGCTGGCCCAGGGCGGAGGGGAGGTAGAGGAGGTCGAGGATGACAGGGTGGTAGGGCTGGAGAGAGGCCGAGACAGCGGAGGAGGATAGGTCAGGCTGAGCAAGCAGTGCCAGGGCAGGTAGAGGCACGGCAGCAGATACCTCAGCAGTCACAGATGCCACCACCCCAGCAGGTACCACAGCAGCAAGTGCCCCAGCCACAAGGGCCAGTACAGGGAGAGGCTCACGAGAGGACTATAGCCGGCCTGAGGGGACAGGTGTGAGAGCTGCAGGCACCGCTAAGGAGGGTAGAGCGGAGGCGAGAGACAGACGCAGCGGTGATCACTGGGTTGACTCGCGAGAGAGACATGGCCGACGCACGGGTATGGATTATCCATGTAGAGCGGGACACTGCTGTGGCTGCTATGGGGACAGATGTAGCGAGTTCATTTTTGGTTGGGCAGGTGCAGCAGGCACAGGCACAGGTTGGCCAGTTGCAGACGCAATTGGCACAGGCACAGACAGATCTAGCCAGAGCACAGTCCCAGGCTCAGTATTACCGAGGATTATACCATGGTGCCGTGGCATCGAGCCAGAGGGCAGGGAGCTTCAGGAGTCAGTCTGGGGTGACTCAGAGAGCAGGTCCATCACAGTCAGGGGCCTCCGTGATGGGTCCTCGACAGTCAGGAGCTGGCAGTGGTGGCCCACAGCAGCAGGGATAGACATAGACCAGATTTTGTACACTTTGGGACATGTATCACCATCCATTTGGATGCATATTGTATATGACACTTTTATTCCAGAGATAGATGACGATTTTGTACATTTGGACCTCTTTTGTATGATAGTATATATGATGATGCAGCTTTGTGTATCTATTGTATGTGCTATGCGATGAAGATTGACCTCTATTATATGATGTGATGTATGTGCATAGTTAGATGGTCTATCTGATGCTATATGAGATGTTTTATGATATGCTGCTATATGATGTCTATGTGATTTAATATTTTCAAATGAATGCACAATGTAATATGATTTCTATGTTAGAGGCAACTATGTTATGGGACGTCTATATGATCTAATGCAAATGTATGCATATGTGTTGTGATTCCAATGTGATGATGCAATTGTGTTATGGGACATCTATATGATCTAATGCAAATGTATGCGTATGTGTTATGATTTCTATGTGATTATCTGTGCTTTAAGATGTGGTGTGATGTAAATACATTGGTGACCTAATGCATTGGATGGTGTATTCTACGAACCTAAGCATGTGCATGACTAGTCCTACGAATGATTGATATGCTCCTATATGCTTTGTTGTTGTGAAGTCCAAATGTACTTGATCGACATAAGAATGACATGATAGATAGATAGAAGAATGGTTGTGATAAGATGACTTAGAAACTTTACTTGATATCGTTACTCTGCATAGTTTGGATAATGAGGATTGCATGGATGTGTATGTGGATATAGGATGGATGCTTTGCCTTTAGAGTGCTTTATTTCATCATTGGGCATATTTTTGTGGTACATTTTCTAAAATGTTGTAAGTGAATACAAGCATCGAGGTATAATTGAACCGAGATGACCTGAGTACCACTTACATGGATTGTGATTTAGCAAGGTAATACAAGCATCTAGTCAAAATTGAATCTAGATGACCGGAGTACTTCCTGCATTTCAACAAGCAAGGATTGCCCCCGTTCATGTTAGACCTTTGATGTCCTCGATGATCTTTTGCCGATCATGTCCTGAGACAAGGCTTCACATTACTAAAGTTTAATCCACAAATAGCAAACAAAGAAAATAATCATGCCCCCATCATAGCATCTCTAGCTTTTGGCATCCTTGAGTAGCATAGGAAGGTATGATAGCAAAAATCAGGACTCGAACTGTTAACCATGTTTCTGATCTATAAAGCATATTTGCGTTGATATGTGTTTATTTCTTGCCTTAATTTGCATAAAATCATTTAGAAGACCTTGGGTATTGGCGTTGCATTAGGTAGGTTAAGATGCTCACTGTCAAGATTTCTGTTTGAGGCGCGGGTTCTACTTGCATTTGCTTGCTTGGTGAGAAGATTTGCACAATCCTTATTGGGGAGACGGACCCTAAGGGACTGACCTAGTGCCTTGGGGGCTCATTGCTAAATGGCCTTGCCTACGTGACGACGTAGAGGCAACGTAGTTCGGGGTAAACCCTAATGGACCCTGGATGGACTAGAAGAAAGACGACAAGAATGAAGAAAAGAAAAGGGGATGAATGGGACCACAGAAGAAATGGAAGCCTTGGGGGCGCATTAGAATAATGGCCTTGCCTACGTGACGGCGCAGAGGCAACGTAGTTCACGGACTTGGACCATGGACACCGACGAGAGACCCTATACTAGGCTCACATTGAGGAGACGGTATGGGACAAAACCTTGGTTGACAAGGCCACAAGGTGAGTATCAAGCCATGATAGGTAACTGTCAAGTGTGTATTTGCGGGATAGATATGGGTTGAATGGAAAATGAGTGAAGGAAGAATGGACTCAAGGTGATTGGATTCTCAAAGATGGAGAAGGCGGTTTATCACAAGTAATGCCTATTTACCAGGTTTTCATCACTTGCTTTTATTTGTACGAGGAGCTAGAGAGTAACATGACACCCGTTTGCCAGGTTTTCACCAAAGGACGATTTTTTTTGCATGTTTTCCATTTTTTTCTGATTTTTTTTTTTTTGTATTTTCCCTTTTCATTTTTTTTTTGATTTTTTGATTTTTGATTTTATTGTGCCCCCTTGCAGTGGGGTTCTCCTAGGTATAGAACTGGCGAAGGTGCATGCTGTTGATTGGATCATCAAACAACTCACCCTCTGATGTGGCCAACTGATATGCCCCTGATCTGTAAGCAGCTACAATCACATAGGGCCCAAGCCAGTTAGGCTCGAACTTACCTTTCTTTTCTCTATCCTGTTGATTGCGAGGGTTCTCTTTTAGAATGAGGTCTCCAACTTTGAAGCACCTTGGTCTAACCTTGTGGTTGTAGCTTCTAGACATTATCTGTTGATAGGCTTTGAGATGGTCAAAAGCTTTCTGGCGCCTTTCCTCTAGCAGCTCTAGTTCTTGTAGCCTGGAGACTCTGTATTCTTCATCTGATATGAGACCTTTCAACGACACCCTGAGGGATGGGAGTTCGACCTTAATGGGAAGGATGGCTTCGGAACCATAGACAAGGGCGTAGGGTGTAGCACCTGTGGGAGTGCGTATACTGGTTCTGTAGGCCCACAGAGCGGGATTGAGTTAGACGTACCAATCGCGACCAGCTTCATTGACAGTTTTCTTTAGGATTTTCAGAATGGTTTTATTCGATGCCTCAGCTTGGCCGTTACCTTGGGGGTAGTATGGAGTGGAGAAACGATGTTGGATTTTGAAACACTCACAAAGTTCCTGGACATCCTAATTTTTGAATGGTCTCCCATTATCCGTTATGATGGATGAAGGGATGCCATATCGGCAGATAATGTAATTCAGAATGAACGAGGAAATTTGCTTTCCTGTGACGGTGGTTAGGGGAACGGCTTCAATCCACTTGGTGAAGTATTCAGTGGCGATTATGATAAATTTATGGCCATTGGAAGAAGGTGGATGAATATTTCCCACAAGGTCAAGTCCCCACTGGCAAAAGGGCCAGGGTGTCGTTAAAGGTCTCAACTCCTGAGCAGGTGCATGAATCAGGTTCCCATGTATCTGGCACTGTTTGCACTTTTTGACGAACTGATATGAATCCATTTCCATATTGGGCCAGTAATAACCCAAACGCATGAGTTTCTTAGCTAAGGAAGGACCGCTGGAGTGTGTTCCGCAGATCCCTTCGTGTATGTCTCGCAAGGCCGTTATGGATTCTTCTTGTTCTAGACAACGGAGTAAAGTACCATCCAGACCACGTCGGTAAAGGGTATTAGCTATGATGGTGTAACGGGAGGCTTGTCAGATGAAAGTTCGTTTTTGGTTGGAAGAGAGGTCCAGTGGAAGAATATTGTCCTTGAGGTAAGTGTAGGTCTTACCATACCAAGGTGAATCAGATCCTACTAGGAGGCAAATGGACTGGGTTTCGAGGAGATCATAAGCCGGTTGCCGAATGGTTTCTACTAAGAACTCATACCGTGACTTGTATTCTGGTATTTCAAGAAGAGAGGCTATGGTAGCCATTGCATCTGTTGCTTTGTTCTCGATCCTGGGTATTTGTTCAAAGGAGATGGTCCCAAAGTGTTCTTTGAGGTTGTCGACCATCCATTTGTATGGGATGAGCTTCTCATCTTTGGTTTGATATTCATTGTTGACTTGATTTATGATAAGTTGAGAATCACCGTAGACACATAATGCTTGGATTTTCCACTCAGTGGCCATCTTGAGACCAATTACCAAGGCTTCATATTCTACTATATTATTGGTGCATGGAAATAACAACCTGTAGGACTTTGGAATTGTGTCGCCTTAAGTAGTGATAAACAGGATACCTACCCCCGAACCATGGTTGGTGTAAGACCCGTCGAAGTAGAGTTTCCAAGGAGATGTTGACAGAGTGAATAAAGACTCATCGGGAAACTCAAACTGCATTGGTGAAGTGTCCTGTAATGGTGCCTCGGCCAGTTGGTCAGCTATGATTTGCCCTTTGATGGCTTTTCTGTCCACATATTCTATATCATATTCACTAAGAAGCATAACCCACTTTGCTAGTCGACCCGTGAGAGCTGCTTTGCTGAGAAGATACTTTAGTGGGTCGATTTTAGCAATGAGTTTGACAGGATGTGCCAACATGTAGTGTCAGAGTTTTTGTGAAGCAAAAACCACCGCAAGGCATGATCGTTCTACCTGTGAGTATTGTAACTTGTAGCTCACTAAGGTTCGACTGATGTAGTATACATCTCTTTCCTTGTTCTCATAGTCTTGCTGCGCTAGGAGAGCCCCAAGAGCAGTAGGTGTAGCAGATATGTAGAGAATCAAAGGTTTTCCTTGGATCAGAGGCATGAGTATAGGAGGGTTCATAAGGTACTCCTTTAGCTTGTTGAATGCCTCGTCGCACCGCTCATCCCATTTAAATGGAATATTCTTATGTAGGAGGTGGCTGAAAGGTTGGCACTTGTCTGCCAACTGTGAGATGAACCGGCGGATGGCCTGCAACTTGCCCTGTAAGGATCTCAACTGTGTTAGAGTCTTAGGCGGTGGCATGTCCATTATTGCTTTGACCTTGGCCGGGTCGACCTCTATCCCATTTGCTGACACGATGAAGCCTAGCAGCTTGCCCGATGTTACCCCAAACACACACTTCTTCGGGTTCAGTTTGACTTGGAGTTGATCCAACCATTGAAAGACTTTTTCTAATATGTCCAGGTGTGAGTCCCTTGTGAGAGATTTTGCCAAGATATCGTCAACATAATCCTCCATGGTCACATGCATCATGTCATGGAATATGGTTGTCATGGCCCGCTGATATGTAGCACCTGCGTTTTTCAGCCCAAAAGGCATGACATTCCAGCAAAAGGTACCCCATGGACAAGTGAAAGCTATTTTGTGTTGGTCCTCTGGTGCTATTTTGATTTGGTTATACCCGGAGAATCCGTCCATAAGTGATAGCATTGTATGCCCTGCAGTGAGGTTGACTATGATGTCGATGTTTGGTAACGGAAAGTCATCCTTGCGGCATGCTTTGTTTAAGTCTCTAAAATCGTCGCATAGTTGAACCCTACCATCTGGTTTAGACACTGGCACAATATTAGATATCCATTCAGGGTAATCTATGGCTCTGATGAACCCCACATCTAGCAATTTCTTGAGTTCTTCCTTGACCAAAAGGGCTATATGAGGGTGCATCTTTCTCAGTTTCTGCTTTACGGGCTTCACCCCTGGATCCAATGGCAAATGATGTAGAATCAGGTTCGGGTCTAAACCTGGCATGTCAGCATATGACCAAGCAAAGCTGCCTCTTTTCTTCTTAAAGAATGGTACAAACCTGGTTTTCTCTGGTGGTGTGAGAGATTTTGCGAAGTGGATAATCTTGGGCTACTCTTCAGTTCCAATATTCACTGGCTCTTTGGCTCCACCACAATTTGTGACCTTTCTTGGTACATATCACTAGGGAGGGTGTCAAGCATTCCATCGTCAGGTGCCACAGTTGGGTTTTCACCTTCGGATACGTCCTTTCTTTTGACTGTTTTATAATCTGACACTGCCGCACGGCGATTTTCACCATCAGATCCATTTTTGATTTTAATATTTTTGCGACTAGAAGGCTTGGCACCCTCCCCGAAGTAAGCTACGGTATTGAGTTCGATAGCAAAACCAGCTTTATGATCTCCTTTTGGTAAGTGATCCCTAAGTTCCATATAGTCAATGTAAGCATCATCATTCTGGAACATATCTAATTGGGGGGTTCCTTGCAGGTCCCAGTCAATAAGCTCAGGGTGTAAGAGGGGAAGGGAGTCAGATGAGAGATCTGATTCATTAATGTTGTGAATGGAAATGTTATGGGCATTGGTGGGGGTAGTGTTCTGGGTGGTACTTTCCTCCAAGTTGTTTATCGCAATGGAATCGAAACTTTCCTCAAAAGCCATAATCTTAGGGAGGGGCAAATCAGACTCCAGTGGTCTGTCCCGTTGCGTCTGTCCCTCATGGTAGGGGCTGAGAGTTTGGATGGTGTCAATCTCCTTGTCATCGTAGGAGTGCTCTATTAGCTCGTCCCACTCATACTCATTCGAATCATCTGAATTTGTGTCCCTATCTACTTGGAGTGTTTGAATCATCTCCACAAGGCAGGCGTTTTCCTTGGCTTTACCTTTGCCTTTGTACCCTAGGCCAGTTGTGTTTCTAGCCGAAGAAGATGAAGAAGGTTGTATAGGTTCAACGATCCCTTCTTTTCTGAGGCCTATGGGGCCTTGTCCTTCGTACCCCATCCTGTGCAAAATAGTTTCGCCCCGTCCATAGAGTTCCGTAGGGAGTCTAAGCGGCTCTTGGGGTGTGTTTTCTTCTTCAGCATAAAGCCATTGCAGGAGATCTCGCTCCTCTGTCTCATCAGATAAGGTCCCCCATTTTACAAAGGGATTTGCGGGAGTTATAGGAGGAGCAGATGGCTTTGGAAAATGCCTAGGTTGATGCTTGGGTTTGCCAAAGGAGCGAGGAGACAAAGGCATGGTGGCAAGGTTGAGGCTGTGCTCAATGGAGTACTCCCCTTCGCCATTTTCTTTTATGGTAAGTTTCAGCGGTTTGGGCCTCGAGGAGGAAGCTTCGGCGGTATGGTCTTGTTGCGGAGTAGGGGAGATGTAGGCTCTGTTGTTGGGAATGACACATTCAGATTTTGCTTGGAAAGAATTGTAGTGTTGGTAGGGGTCAGGATCGCCTTGTATGGTGACCTGCTTGCCATCGTGTGGGAACTTAATGCATTGATGATAGGTGGAGGGGACAGCCTTCATGGCGTGGATCCATGGTCTCCCTAGTAGAATATTGTAAGCAAGCTCCCGATCAAGGACTTGGCACACCACATCTTTAATTACCGGTCCCACTTGAATGGGTAGGACAACCATGCCCTTTGTGGTTCTTTCCTCCTCGTCATAGGCTTTGATGGTAATTTTTTGTCTTAGATCAACTGCTTGTTCGGAGAACCCCAGTGCAAGGACTAGCTTCAAAGTACAAATGTTTAAACTGGCACCCCCATCAATGAGAACCCTCTTGATGCGGTGCTTCTGCATGAATGCGACAATGTGTAGAGGGGTGTTGTGGGGTTGAGATATGGAAAGGTCATCTTGCTCTGTAAACGAGATGGAAGTGGAGGAGGTCAAATTGCCTACCATGGTCTAAAACTTTTCTTGGGCTAGGTTAGTGGTTACAGTAGTTTCCACTAAGGCCTTCTCAAGAATCTCCTTGTGAGAAGGAGATAGACGCAAGAGCTCCAATATAGAAATGTGAGACAGAGTTTTTTGCAACTGGTCGATGACATTGTATGGGCGGGAGGTGGACGGAGATGGTGACGACCTTGGAGGGGTGGTATTGATCGTGACTTTACCACTGCGGGTAATTATACTACAACCAGTTCTGTTAGGTCCTGGTTGTTGGTCGGGGGAGATGACATTGACCTGCGGAAGACGCTCAAAAATGCAGTTAATGGTGTACTCGAATGGGACGCTTGCATAGTTAGCATTACTCGACCCGCTGTTCTGATTGGGCCTGTTGCGATTGTTGTCATTATTGTTATTGCCATTGGAGTTGTTGCCGTTGTGACCATTGGTGCGATTGTTGTTATACGGCCGGTTATGGTTCAAAAGAGGATCCCGGTAGGCCACATGAGATTCATTGGAGGTATGCTGTTGTGTCTCTCCCTGATTCTGATCTAGTATATCCTGTATGACATTCTTGAGTTGGATACAATTGTTAGTTGTGTGCCCCCTTCCTCGATGATACTCACAATAGTCTGTGTCCTTCCAATAGGGAGGTTTGACGATAGGCTCATAGTCACTTGTTGGCGGTAGAGAAATTTCATTGTTAGCCAACAACTTCCTGAGGGCAGACTCTTGAGATTCCCCCAACGGCGTGAATTTTCTTCTTGGATTTGAATTGAACCAAGTTCTAGGTTCCTGAGGGGTTGGCTTGTTGAGCGCACCGGTATTTGCTTCTCCCTTAAGAGTGAATATGGGTTGTTGCTTAGGGGCTGCCGCCTTGGCGTCCACTACTCCATCGTTGACCACATTCTTGTTCTTGGTCCAAAACTTTGATTTATCTGTTGTGTAATTGGAAGGAGGTGTGTCCTTGTAGAGCTTGAGAGTTCCTTTAGTGATCATAGCCTTTTTAATGAAGAGGCCCATTTCGATGACTTTGGCGAACGAGGTAGGGCATTGTATCTGAATCTGATAGCTAAGATCAGTGTTTAGATTGTGGACAAACATTTCCAATAGCTGCTTCTCAGGCATATCGTAAGAACACTTACTAGCTAGCTGTCTCCATCGTTGTAGGAAGGCGGCGAATGACTCACCACTCTTTTGCTTGGTGTCGCATAGATCTAGCATAGATACCTCGTGTTCTATGTTGTAAGAGAAGTGCGTTATAAATTTATTGACAAGTTCATCAAAAGTTTTGATTCCTGGTGGGAGACGCGAGAACCACTCCATAGCTTGACCACCTAAAGATCGCGGGAATAGTCTCATTAAGTAGGTCTCGTTGTGAGCTACTTCTAAACATGCTGCAGTGAATTCCCTGATATGATCTCTAGGGTCCCCCTTCCCTTTATATTTGTCAAATTTCGGAACTTCGAACTGATAGGGGAATGGTTTCATGATCAAATTTCGGTCAAAGGGGTACGGTGCTATATCTTCCAAAGAGTAGTTTTTAGAACTTGTACCGGTCTTAAGGTTGGATATCTCGAGCTTTAGACTTTCGATTTGTTGTCTCACGTCTGCCATAGGAGTAGTTGGATCTACGGGTTGCTTTCCTCTCTCATTTGTATGGGGGACCGTGTCATTTGTGCCTCTCTCATGATCATGTGGGACCGTGTCATTTGTGCCCCTCTCATGATCATCGTTTGCATTTTCCATGATGGAGCTAATGTCAAAGTCTGCGGGGAGTTTGATTCCGAGACTAGCAAGATGATGGAAATACTTATGGGGATCTTCAAGGATCATCTTCTCTACGACGCGTTGGAATTTTCTATCTTGCATGTGCACCACTAATTCTTCATGAGAAATCTCTTCTTCACCATCACGTGGTGGGAGAAGGTGATTAGATGAGTCAGCCATTTTGATTTGCTTGTTGTACTGGGATCGAGTAAGAACCATGCAAGGTGGGGTGGGATGAAGTGGACCAGGATTAGAAATTTTGGCGAGGTGCCGACCGAGACTATTATGAATGGGATACCTAGGATAAGACTTGGACAAAGGATTCTCTCGCTCAATGACTTCAAGTAAGACGGTTGACACAAGACTCTAGCCACTAGCAAGGGTAGTCGATACCAGTCTTACTGTGTAGGGCTTAGTCATTCAACAAGACTACTAGCAAAGGTACTGCGACCTACTAGTACGTGAATTCACCAATGAAACGAAAAAGGACTTATGCTGAATCGATATGGGATAGGTTGACTTTGGGACAAGAGTGATTTGGACAGAAAGTGAGAGACAATGGACGAAAGAGAAAGAGTTGGGTGAAACGGATGGAGATTGACTGCAAGGTTGACTCTGATATTGGAAAGTGAAACTAGGCTGAAATGGGTGCTCTGATTAGATGAAAATATCTCCTCAAAAATAGGGCAACTGCTCACTGTCGCATATGCGCAGAAACAGATGCACAACAGAAATGGACAAATGCGCCGCAAGTCGTAGCAAATGCGCTGGTCTGGTGAAATATATATGCGCAGCAACAGTGCATACATGCGTAGCAAAAAAGTATATGCGCAGCAAGTCAGTACAAAAGCGCAGCAAGTCTCTGCAAATGCGCAGCAGAAATGTGTAAATGCGCAGCTCTGAAGTTTTTGCAAAATTTTTAGGTTTTTCTTCTGTTTTTGGTATTTTTTGGCTAGAAAAGGTCTTCCTGATCTGATATTATGAATTTAATAGCAAGAAAACACAGCAAGCACAAAGAATATTTTGTAGTTTTTCATTATTTTTGTAAATTTTTTGACTCTATTTTAGACAAAAGCAAGCACAAAATTCTAGGCGAGAAATGGATTATAAGAGATTTGGGCCACTAAAACAAGAGGTATTTAATTCAGGCAACCGTTCAAGTGGTTACATGTGCGGCGCCGCTACTCTCCGTTATGGAGTCTCCCAGCCTCACAGGGTTGCGCCTGAGAGGGTTTTGGGGGAGGTTGGCCGTCGGTGTAACATAATAGCACTTGTTGCAGGAAGTTTTCACCTCAAGCACAATTTATTTTAAGTGGCTTGGTAGGGCTTGGCGTTAGCCTGTTACCACTCAGGGTCGTTCCCACTTGGACAAGCATGCATCCAAGGGCAGGCCCCTCCTAAAGGTTAAACAGATAGAATGACAAGTCTGGCACTCTGATCACCCAGAAGAGGGGAGAGCATAAGCCTATTGTCATTCGCAAGCACATAATACACTGATTTATCCACCCTAGTTAAAAGTGAAAAACTAAATGGGCTAATCTACTCAAACAGAACTTTGAAGTGATTTCAGCAATATAGCAGTGGTTCAGTTTTAAATCCCAGAAAGCAGTGGTGAGTTCAATTTTTAAACCGCGTAGCACGAGTTTGTTAACTTTGAAATTCAGGTCTCACGATATAGCAATGGTTCATTTTAACTTCAGAAAGCAGTAGTGAGTTCAATTTTTTAAACCGCGTAGCACGAGATTGTTAACTTTGAAATTTAGGTCTCTCGATATAGCAATGGTTCATTTTAACTTCAGAAAGCAGTAGTGAGTTCAATTTTAATCTTAGATAGCAATAACTTGGAAGGTGTTTACAATGCAAGCAAGAAATAATCTAGTTACTTCCTCCCTAATTAAAACTAAATCAAGATTTGAATGAACATTAATTTTTACTTTCCCTTTGAAAATGAAATGTGAACTAATTAGATGCAACTACATGGAACTAAACCTGCACCTATCCTGCAAAAACGCTCCAGCAAACACCTGCGGAAAGGTTAACGTTAGCAACTTCCCCTAGAAAAGTACTAAAACCTTAGCCTGTTACAAATGCGTAGCTTCAGTGATTAGATGCGTAGAAATAATCAATAGAAGCACAGCATTAATAAATGCGCCGCAATATTGCACATATGCGCCGTTGAAAGGGATGAATGCGCAGTGTAAATGTATGCGCAGTAACAGTCTTCAAAAGCGCAGTAAAAATGCACAGATGCGCAAAAAAAACAAAAGCGCCGTAACAATCTGCAAAAGCGCAGTGGAAATACACAGATGCGCAGAAACAACGAAAGCGTCGTAATAGTCTTTATATGTGCCGTGGAAATGAACAGATGCGCCGAAGTAATCTATGCGTAACTCTGTGTGACCTGTACGGAACCTGCCTTCAAAAAAAGCTCAAAAACGGTAAAATAAAGGGGCAAACGGCCCCACGGTGGGCGCCAAAAATGTAAGGGTAAAATGGTGATCAATCAAATGAATTAAACAAGACCCAAACATCAACAGAATAGTGAAACAAGAAGGATTCAATAAACGAAGCAATGAACAAACACAGTGCAAACCTCTCCTGTTTCGAAACTTCTGTTGTTCGCCTATCACAGATCATCCTTTTGCAGATGAGATGAGCCCTCAGAGAGTGCAATCTTTTTAGCTGTTTGTAGGAAGTCGACAGTGAACGGCTATGGTGATATGCAATGAAGATGAGCTCCAATGCAACTATGTGATCTCAAGCTTGTGGATGACAAAAGGGTGCCAAAGGCGCGTTGGTGATATTTCTGCAGAGTAACGATGTCAAAAGCCTAGATGATTAGAATGGAGGGATGAAGCTTCATTTATAGACTTGGAAGAACGGGAATCAACGGTTGAGAGGAGATATGAAGATCGACGGCTGAGAATGGTTTAGGAATGTGCAACCAGTGGAAATGTGACAAGTGTCCCAGCTCCATCATGAAAGGGGGGATGTGACAAAACTGATTGGAGAGTTAACTCCATTAACTGGTCTGTTAACAGACTTGATTGATCAGTTAGAAGAATAAATCGTGGAACTGACTGAATTGATTGAGGATTTGACTCAATTGACAGGTTAGTTAACTCTTTTGATTGATTAGTTAACTAATCTCTGATTTGAGAAGAAATAGGCCATGTGGGTGAGGGAAAATAAGGTAATTAAATATTAAATATATTTAATTACATGTGCAACCTGATGAGGTGGACAAGGTGAGGTGGATTTTTGGAATTTAGAACTTAGGATAGAGGAATTTGGATTAATTAAATAATTTATGATTATTTAATCATGTAGGACACTTAGAAGAATTTTAATTAAATAAATAGATTTATTTAATTATTAAACAATGAATTGATTAAATAAATTTGGAATATTTATTTAATTGGTAGAAGAAGGGAATAAATATTTAGAATATTTATTTAGGATGAATCGTGTCATTTTTAGGCGTATACAACAACCATAAAGACATAACACATAGACACCATGATTTTTACATGGAAAACCCAAAGAGGGAAAAACCACGGTGAGTGTTAGCTCACAATATATTATGATAGCTCTATACTGAATTACAAGAAGGCTCACTGCCCTATGAAGAAGTGCTCATTGCACAAAGGCTCACTACCAAGAAAAAGAAGAAAGAAGAAAGAAGAAGGATTGGCTCACTGCCAGAATATGAACTGTTGTAAATGCATCTACCACATGTTGAATCACAGTTCCATTGAAGGTTCAATATACATATTCAAAGGTCTTCATTTGTTCTGCCCTGCTTCTCAACTTAACTACATATACTTTGTTTTTTGTCCTTGTTCAACTTTTTCTACTATGGACTCTACTCATAATCCTTCACACTTTGAATTTGCACCACACACATGCAACACCACACACTCCAACATCGAATTCCATCGAGTATATATATTCGCTACAAGATTTATCTGATAATCAGGTCGGCAAGCAAAACATAAACTGTGTACACAAATACTACATCTTGTCGGCTTGAACTTGTGTGCAATCTGCAATGCAGACTTGACCAAACATACAAAAGTCTTCATATAGGTCAGTTTCAATCATACCACCACTTAGATTGAATATTCAGATAATATATCTTCTCCGCATAAGAATCTAACATGCATGTCAGCTTGTTTCTTCAGAACATACTTGACCTAATCAACTGTCACACCAAAATTCTTACTGCAGACCAAATGAGACTCAAAGAATCACATCAACCATTCATCACACCTTACAGATCATAACTTACCAACCACAGGTCATGATGTCCTTATGTGGTGAAATGCGAAGCTCAGAACTGACTCTTCTGCCTTGGTGAAGTACTAGCAAACCAACTGCTAGAACTTGGAGATCTATAGACAATCTTTTGGATCACTTCAGACTCTATAACTCATCAATTGTATGCTTCTGACACCTATCCATACTGCCTTAAAACCTCATGCTAATATAATCACTTGCGGAGAGATGCAGACCAAGATACTCATGCACTTTGCACTGTTCCTGACTTAACTGTGTTCACTCGAACTTAATCCAATCACAACTTGTCTTCCAGAAGTCATCAAGACTTGCAATCTTGAACATAATGTCTCCCAACAATCCTGAATAACATACTTGAACCGTATACCTTGACCATCAACTACGAAGGAATACCATTTGAGTCTCTAGTACTAACTCTATGTTATCAGTACTTATCCATTCTACCTAAGTCTTTTGTGTCTGGACCAGAACCTTGTATGCAGGTTGTTCCAAGTTGAGTTCCCAATCATCCTTAGCTCCATCATGCTCTGTTTGTCTTGTTGCCATCAATGACAACATTACCCAATCAACAGTGTCTCTTAACTATGTTCCCAACAATCTCCCCCTTTGTCATTAATGGCAACACTTAGTGAAAAATGTGTATCTGCTCCCCCTTACTCTATATTTCTTCTCCCCCCAAGATGTTTGCCCTTTTTTTTCACTGGTCTTCTTCTCCCGCTTTGACATCAATGGCAAAGGTGTATGTACAAGAGTCAAAATTAGACCAAAATTGCAAAAAACTTCATACTATGATGCATATGTACACATACAATACTTCAACTCAATTAGTTGTCGGTGAAAGAATATCCTTATACACAATCTTTAATTGTGTAATCTCTTCATCCCATCGATTCTTTGTCCTTTCCAAAATTTGAATGTGACCATTTATCAAAAAGACTGATTTTTCTACCTTTTGCACATTTGAGGGTGTGTCAATTTGTGAAGCTGCCTGTGCTTTTGCTGCAAGATTTGTCATGATCTCAATTTTTAAGCTTAATATCCTTTTCAGCAAACACATTTTGTTTTTAATTTCTTCTTGTCTGCTGAGCAAACTACTTATGCTGCTCTGAATGTTTTCAACTTGTGTTTCTATGCAGCTGATTGAGTCAACTACTGGATCAAAGGTCTCAGAAATATTTGTGAGTTGAAGTAGTTTCAGGCCAAGACAGACAAAATTTATATATTTCATAGGCTTCCTTGATTGCATTTATCACATCCTTGATGCTGCTTTCTAACATAATTTTGTCACGGTCTAACTTGGTTTTTGATATTGCTAATCTTTTATCTTCATATTCCTTTTTAACCTTAATATCAGTAGACTTTTCAAAGGATTCAAAATGAGTATTTACAGAATTTATAAGATCTTTGAGATGAGCAGTTGATGATGCTGATATATCCTTCTGGTATGAGGGGATTAACTTCTCCAGAATGCTTGATGTCTCATTAATGAGTTCATTGTCCTGTAAATATATTCTCAGCATTTCTTCCTAAGCCTTAGCTTGCACTATTGATACTAGTTTGAATGTTTCCACCGGAGACATAGAAGCAAGATTTATTGGTCCTTGTAGAGTCTTGGGTGATTCTGGAATTTGTACACTTTGTTGTTTTTCCAAAAACTTTCTAGTATAGTCAATTGAAATTTGGTCTGCAACAGTGTCTCTTGCCGCATATTCATCACTAAATGTAACTTTGCTTCTTTTCTTTCCTTCTATTGGATTGTCTTTTTCTACTTCTGTACTGGATGAGATGCTTGTTCTTTTCTTGGGGTTGGATGCATGTTCTTCCTTTTCAGTTTTCTTATCTTTTCTTTTTGGAGTGATTGACTTCCATTTCACCAGAGCATTTAAGGTTCTTGACTCTTCATCTTTGGTTTTTGCCTTGCTTTTTTGTTCATCAGAAATTTTCTCTGAGTGCTCATATTCCATAGACAATTCTTTGAATTTTCCAAACCTGTCTTGTTTGATATATTTTGGTTTCTTTAGTAGTTCATCAGCTAATCCAGTCAGGATATCTTCTACAACTTCATATCCTAATGGAGGGACCCATTCAGTTCTTGGTTCCATAGCTTCCATGAAGCATTTGTCTTTATTCACCATGAATACAATTTCATTTTCATATTTCATCACTACCTTTTCAGGTATTCAGACCCTACATAACATTCTCTTTTGAAAGTTCATGAAGTATTCCCCTAAAATTTCATTCTATTTGTCTGCATTTCCCAAACTTTGCAGGTGATTTCTTATTTGAGTTGCTAGTGGTGAATGATAAAGCCAGACAATGCTTCCCAAGCTGGGTAGCTCTTTGAGGAAGTAGAAGAGTAAACAGGTAATCAAAGTTCTGTATTTGAAGGGATAATTTGTATCTTTTGTTCTTTTCAGGTTCTCCATTAATTCACTCTGGAGAAATTCACATAGATTATAATCTGTATTATTGACCATATCATAAGCTAAGTATATAGCTGATGCAGACACAAAATTTTCTGAGTGAGAAAAGTATATTTTGTATCCAATAATCATTGATGCAAATCTGATGGTCGGATCCTTGATATCATTTACTGTGAGAGCTTTCTTATCAAATTTGGCCCTTATTAGTTGCATTACTAAATTGTTCTTTTTTTCTTTTCACTTGGAATCCTTCCGGAGGAACTCATACCAGTTATAGCTTTAATAGCTTCTTTGGTTATCATACACGGTTCATCGAGCCATAAAAACTCATCATGAATCCTGCTGAGAATGAACCTAACCCATGTATCGTTTGGGATCGCAAGAAAATCCAACCAAGTGTCCAATTTCTTTTCTCCCAGAACTTTATATTCATTGTTCAACTCAACATCAATAGTAGTCAGTTCATCCAAGTATAATTTGCCAAGATTCAAGTGATTGTATTCCTCTAGGTTGGTATGAATGTATGCCCTAGTATCTTCCATATGCATAGTTCCATGAGGAGAAATTGATAATGCTCCTATAGAATCATTTTCTAGTGGTTTGAAGAAATATTTCTTGAACTTGGGGCAAGGCTTTTCTGAAATCTCAATTAATTGGGGAGTAAACATTTTTTGAAATATGTTAGACTACACATAAGGGGTTTCAAGCTGTAAATACCTTTTCCATTGAATTAGGGTTTCCTTCACCTAAGGTCGATTTTGACTTGAATCATTTTGGAAAACTCTGAGTTGCTTGGAGTTTTGCTTCAATTTGCCTTAGTCACTTTGAAAATTTGAATGCAAAGTGATTAACCTTTTACAAATCTAAGCCTTTTAACCCCTTGAAACTTTAACTTAATCGTCATAAATGTGGTCTTTCAAAAAGCTGCCAAACACTTTTCTGACAATCACAATCAATCCAAATTGCTCCACAATGCTCCGCATTAGATCTTTTTCTACCAGAATTTCTTTCAGAGGCTTTGTCATAGAGTTCTTCACAGCATACCTTAGTGTCATATTTCAGCACTAACTTTCTAGCTGGGGCTTTAGATTTTCAACACAGCTCCCCCTGAGCCAGAGCTCCCAATTTATTTCCCGGAGGAAGTATCTACACTAAAAGCTGGTGCGGATCCATCCTTGACTTCAATTACTTCTTTCTTGATCTAGATCTTGTCCATTTCTTTCTTAGTTTCAACCAGATCAACTTTTTCTTTTCCCTTATCATTCCTTTGCTCTATTTTCCTTTCTTCAGCATAGTAGTTTCTTTTCACATTCTTGCTTCTATAAAATCTTGCAACATGTCCAAACTTGTTACAATTATAGCACACAATGTTTCCCTATCCTTGATTCCTTCCTCTGAATGAATTCATCCTTGATCTGCATTGATTAGCTATGTGTCCAAATCTACTGCAAGCAAAACATCTTCCATTGAATGATTGAGTATTCCTTGAATTGTGAAAGCCATTTCTTACCAGACTTTTGCATTCATTAGATCTATGACCAAGTTTCTTGCAATTGAAACATTGACCAGAGAATGATGGAACATTCTAATTTATTCTACTTCTACACTGAGTAGCTTTATGACCAAACTTTTTGCAATTAAAACAATGGCCATTGAAAGATGGGTACCTTTGAGCATTTGGCTGTCTGACCGAAAGTCTTCTAAGTCTTCTTCTTTGATTCCTGAATTGGTTCCCTTTGTTTTGTTTCATCTGAAAGTTTTCTTGACCTAATTTTGAATTTTCTCCTTTCTTAATTCCTAAGCCTTGCTTGTCATCTGAACTCCTTTGACTAGCAATCATCTCATCAAATTTTGCAGAACTTATCTTGAACTTTTCTTCATAGCTCTTAGCTTTTTCCAAGTCCATTTTTAGGCTCACAACTTCTTTTTCCAGTTTCACACATTCTTCTATCTTTCTTTTTACCATCAGATTTAGATCTTCTTCTGATTTAGCTCTTTCTATAACTTCCACTTCTAAATCACCCAGGGTCTCATTTGCTAATATCAATTATTCACTAACATCTCTGTATTTTTCTTTGAACTTCTTGACTTGTTCTTTCAGCTTTAGAATGCATTCATCAGCTTCTTGAATGTTATCCTTCAGATCCTTGATTTTTGCTTCAGATTTTTCAAGATTAACAAGAGCTACTTCTAATTCAACATTGTTTGAGAAGTTTCCAAATCTCCTGGCTGCCATGAGTGAATTCTCCCAGATCTTCCTCAAGCTGTTAGGTTCTTCCAAGGAACCTTGCTCTGATACCAATTGTTGAAAGTAAGGAGCACTGAGAGGGGGGGGGGGGGTGAATCAATATTCTTCAAAACCACTTGTTAACTTGTTTGTTAATCCAATTTCCAAAATTAATAACATGAAAGTAGAACGAGCATAAGAACAACAACCATAAAGACATAACATATAGACACCAAGATTTTTACGTGGAAAACCCAAAGAGGGAAAAACCACAATGAGTGTTAGCTCACAATATATTATGATATCTCAATACCGAATTACAAGAAGGCTCATTGCCTTAGGGCTCACTGCCCTATGAAGAAGTGCTCACTGCACAAAGGCTCACTGCTAAGAAAAAGAAGAAAGAAGAAGGATTGGCTCACTGCCAGAATATGAATTGTTGTAAATACATCTACCACATGTTAAATCACAGTTCCATTGAAGGTTCAATATATAGATTCAAAGGTCTTCATTTGTTTTGCCCTGCTTCTCAACTTAACTACATATACTCTATTTTTTGTCCTTGTTCAACTTTTTCTGCTCTACACTCTGCTCATAATCCTTCACACTTTGAATTTGTACCACACACATGCAACACCACCCACACCAACATCAAATTCTATCGAGTATATATATTCGCTACAAGATTTATCTCATAATCAGGTCAGTAAGCAAAACATAAACCATGTACACAAATACTACATCTTGTCGGCTTGAACTTGTGTACAATCTGTAATGCAGACTTGATCAAACATACAAAAGTCTTCATATAGGTCGGCTTCAATCATACCACCAACTAGATTGAATATTTAGACAATATATCTTCTCCGCATAAGAATCTAACATGTTTGTCAGCTTGTTTCTTTAGGACATACTTGACCTAATCAACTATCACACCAAAATTCTTACTGTGGACCAAATGAGACTCAAATAATCACATCAACCATTCCTCATACTTCACAGATCATAACTTACCAACTTTAGGTCATGATGTCCTTATGTGGTGAAATGTGGAGCTCAGAACTGACTCTTCTGCCTTGGTGAAGTGCTGGCAAACCAACTGCCAGAACTTGGAGATCTGTAGACAATCTTCCAAATCACTTCAGACTCTGAAACTCATCAATTGTATTCTTCTAACACCTATCCATACTACCTCAAAACCACATGCTAATATAATCACTTGCGGAGAAATGCGGACCAAGATACTCATGCACTCTACACGGTTCCTGACTTAACTGTGTTCATCTGGACTTAAGCCAATCACAACTTGTCTTTCGGAAGTCATCAGGACTTGTAATATTGAACATAGTATCTCCCAAAAATCCTGAATAATATACTTGAACCTCATACCTTGACCATCAACGGCGGAGGAATAGCATTTGAGTCTCTGGTACTAACTTTGTGTTATCAGTACTTATCCATTCTGCCTGAGTCTTTTGTGTCCGGACCAAAACCTTGTATGCAAGTTGTTCCAAGTTGAGTTCCCAATCATCCTTAGCTCTATCATGCTCTGTTTGCCTTGTTGCTATCAATAAAAACATTACCCAATCAGCAGTGTCTCTTGACTATGTTGCCAACAATGAGGATTGGGGACTTCTGGACAGAAAGGCACTGGGAACCATTCGGTTGTGCCTAGCACCATCTGTGGTGTTCAATATAATAGAAGCAAAGATAATAGATGAATTGATCAAAGCTTTGGCTAAATTGTATGAAAAACCCTTAGCCTTTAATAAGGTATTTCTCATGAAGTGTTTAATTAATTTGAAAATGATTGAAGGTGGATCTATGTCAGATCATTTAAATAAGTTTAATATGATTACCAGTCAGTTAACTTCTGTAAAAGTAAAATTTTATGAAGAGGTGAGGGCTCTCTTGGTTTTATGTTCTTTGCCAAAAAGTTGGAATAGCTTGGTAATGGTTGTAAGTAACTTTGTCTCTGGTTCAAATACTTTGAAATTTGATGATGTTGTTGGTGTTATCCTTAAAAAGGAAATGCGACGGAAAAACATAGGTGAGAGTTCAACATAGGATAATGCTTTGACTGTAGAGAATAGGGGAAGAACAAAGGAGAGAGGAAAAAGCCCAACAAATCACGGGAAGTCACAAGGGAAGTCGAAGAAAGGCAAATCTAAATCCAGAGGAAGAATGGATTGCTAGCACTGTGGAAAGCCGGGACACTTGAAGAATGATTGTTGATCTCGAAAGGGCAAACAAGGAGACAAACAACATGATGATAGTAAGGAAGCTAATGTTGCAAGTAATAAATTACAGGATGCTTTAATTTTGTGTTTAGATAATGCTAATGATTCCTAGGTAATAGATTTAGGGGCTTCATTTCATGCCACACCCCATAGGAAATATTTTTTAGATTATGTTCAAGGTGATTTTGGACAGGTATATTTGGGTGATGATGAACCCTGTCAGATTGTTGGAAAAGGAAAGATAAAAATCAAGTTTCAGAATGGTAATGAATGGTTGCTATAGGAGGTAAGGCATGTTCCAAATTTGAGAAGGAATTTAATCTCTACAGGACAACTGGGTAGTGAAGGCTGCATAGTTACCTTTTCAAACAAAGCCTGGAAGGTCACTAAAGGTGCATTAGTAGTAGCTAAAGGTGAAAAGGTAGACACATTGTATTTGTGTACTGGTAATACTTTTTCTACCTTAGCTGCCACAGAAACAATTGCTACTGAGACAGTTATAACACTTGCTACAGGGACAGAAACATAATTGTGGCACCATAGTCTTGGGCACATGAGTGAGAAAGGGATGAAGATCCTTCACTCCAGAAATTTGCTACCAGGTCTGAAGCAGATTGACTTGGATTTCTGAAAAAATTATGTTTATGGAAAACATAAAAGAGTCTAATTTCTCAAAATTGGAAAAGAGAAGAAGAGTAATAAATTAGAGCTTGTGCATTCAGATGTATCAGGACCAACTCAGGTATCTTCTCTTGGTGGCTCTTGCTATTATTTTACTTTTATTGATGATGCAACTAGGAAAACATGGGTGTATTTCCTAAAGCAAAAATCTGAAGTATTTGAAACTTTTAAAAAGTGGAAAGCTTTGGTTGAGAATGAGATAAGAAAAAAGTTGAAGTGTCTCAGATATGATAATTGAGGCGAGTATTGTAGTAGAGAATTTGAGAATTACTGTTCATATAATGGAATCCGTAGGCAGAAAATGGTTCCTGGAACCCCGCAAGAAAATGGTGTGTCTAAGAGGATGAATAGGACCATTATGGAGTGTACAAGGAGCATGAGAGTACATGCTGGACTACCCTTACACTTTTGGGCAAATGTTGTACATACCGTTGTTTATTTAATAAACAGGGGACCTTCAAATCCTTTGGATGGTGGCATTCTAGAGGAGGCATGGACAGGCAAAAAGGTAAACTATTCATTTATGAAAACCTTTGGTTGTGAAGTTTGTTTCCACGTTGATATCAAAAATAGAACCAAGCTTAAGGCTAACTCTAGAAAATATACCTTCATTGGATATGGAGTAGATGAATTTGGTTATCGGTTATGGGATTATGAAAATCATAAAATCATTAGGAGCAGAGATGTTATTGTTACATCCATAATTTTTGCCTTGCTATACTTTTTACTTTTACTTGGACATAAGTAAATTTATTATGATGATTAGATTAATGACAAGGAAAGACATGGATTATATTGAATGTCATTTATAAAATTATGGAAATGATTATGTTATTATCGATTTAATATTTGCATTATGAGATTTGATTTATTATTTGAATAATGATGCACTGATCAAAATTTGTTTGGTAACAAGTTTGATACACGATTATAGGTTTTCAGAAGACTCTCAGAGAGAGAGAGAGAGTATCTTTCGAGGAGAGAGATATAGACCTCGAGCTACGAGTGGTCTATTTGCCAAGATGAGTATGATGTGTAACAAAAGTGTGAACCAATGTGTTGTCAGAGCTAAGACTTAACTTGTCAGTTCACTTATAAACCTAATCGACATGTAGTCGATATTTTACAATCTTTGTAAGTCGTAATAAATTGTCATAGTCATTAATAGCGTTAACGACGTCATTTAAATATGATCTATGGTTATTTACGTTTAACATAAATGTTACATTGTCATTGTCGTAGAATGGTTGTCATGATTATAGTTTAAACATTGCATAATCGTTCATGACAAGCTTAATCGATATGATATACTATGTATACGTGAAGAGGAGACTAGCTTGACCCAAGCATGTTATATACGTAAGTTTACGTAAAAACATCAATATTAATGCTATTAGTCATATTATCATCGTACTTGATCATTATATCACGTAAAACTTTAGTGATCAATTGAGATGGTCAACGAAGTAATATTCACCACCTTCTCTATTATTATGTTTATCTATTCTATTCTTGAGATGTGTTGTAGAGGGAATCTTTAAATTCTTATGAGGCAATATTACCTCAATGTCCTCTTAATCAT
This sequence comes from Cunninghamia lanceolata, assembly GCA_027924645.1. Taxonomy (NCBI): domain Eukaryota; kingdom Viridiplantae; phylum Streptophyta; class Pinopsida; order Cupressales; family Cupressaceae; genus Cunninghamia; species Cunninghamia lanceolata. Next base: position 3,931,894 of record BSBN01000011.1, read on the forward strand.
TCATGTCTATCCATAAGAGAAATACATGATGTGGACGTAGTTGTTTAACCATTAAACCAACTCGTGGGCATTAAGATGCCTATAGAGAGTCGTATCATGAGTAGAGATACTTTATTATCCACATAGACCTCTCATTGATGCTTGAGTGTTTAGAGGCTTATTTATAGGAGAAACTCTTAGTCGTAGAGAACCTACCATTGACTAGATGAGTGGAGCCTTCATGATAGAGGCATGGGCCAATAGTGGAATTAACCAATTCTTGGTGGGAACATAGTTTTGTTTCGAGAGTATGGGAGTGGAGTATTCATGCAGCTAGTATGAAGGAAGAACATCATTTCTTCGAGTCGAATCATATTATATGGAGCTTTAATGATAACGAACTATTATCTTAGATACGACAGATCAAGAGATTCGACGATTATGCGAATGGAGTCCTCACGTTTTAAATAAGTTGTTTTTAACAAACACTTAATTATGGTTTAATGAAACCTTGATCCGTGTTCATTTTAATGTCATAATTATATAGAAGGTGGTATGATATACCACGTATATCCCCACGATGGCATGCTTAAGCCTCGTAAGCGCGTTTAAGTGGAGTTTTCTCAATTTTAAAGGGTTTTGTTTCAACCATATAGTAGTGGAGCCATATAATCTAATAGTTGTGGATTCTTTTATGGGGATTGGTCTTTATGATGATAGTAAGTCGTGGTAAAGGAAATAATGAATCATAATGAAGTTGTGAGAAGTTTATGGAAGACAGATGCTATCTCTTGGAGTGGGGAGTAAATAAAGAGGACTGTCAGCTGAGTTATTCGGGGGGCGGATTAAAAAAGAAAAAGGAGGGGAGCTTAACTGGGATAACATTAAGGGGAAAGACGAGGAAGTTTTTGACTGTTGAGAAGGGTGGTATCTTAAGCAGCATCTGAGCAACCAGAGGCCGCAGCAGTCGAGGGAGCCTCCAAAGCTTAACTAACCAAGTTCTTATCTTTTTGTGAAGTATAGAAAAGACTTTACAATACTAAGTTTTAATGTTTTGCCATTTGCAATCTTTAAATCATTATTTTAATCCTGTATAGCCAACGTACTTGGGATGACAAAGAGTTGAATGTTGTTAAAGTCTAAGTAAAATTTTAGAGAGCTTTGATTAATGATTATCTATGTGCTTTGAGCTGTTGTTTTGACTAAGAATGTATAACGTTTGATGCTTATATTGGCATATGGTAATGCCGATAGCATATATGAAATGATAAGTCGTACGTAGGCTTATATGAAGTTGAGAGTATATTTCTTAATTGTGGAAAATAATTAGACAATGAACTAGGTAGACATCATTTTGAACTAGTCTTCGTATATCATTCATGTAGTAATCGAATCTTAGTTCAAAATCTAGATTCATTTGGAATCCTAGGGTTTATTATTATCAAGATTTCTTTTGTAAGGGAGAACAACCTTGTGGTAAAAATTTGAACAAACTACTTAGAGGTTAATACTCTAGAGTAAAATTATTTTTCTAGACTCTTTTACTTTCTAGAATAGAAATGCTTATTTTGTAATTACGATAAAGGGAAGGACAAGACCCTTAAGTAACCTAGTAGGGTGATAACTATTCTAAATACCTTCTTATTTCCGTATTTTGATAGCTTTTTCAAAGAGAACAATAATGAGGAAATAGGAATCCCTAGTTGAGAAGATATTCTAACTATTGTCATAAGGGGATATTTACCCCAAAATGATAACATTTAGAGTTGGGGTGAAAACCTATTAGTGTTTGATAAAACAACTTAAGGTTGTAAGTATTGATGTGCTAATGATCTAAGTCAAGAATTGAAAGACATATATGACCTTTTAGTCGAAAAAGACTAATAGATAATTGTTCTTACGATGTTCTTACTTTCTTGAATAAGTATGACTGATATTCCATTGTGTTGGGATAGGTTAAATAAAACCCTAGTTTAACCTAGAAGGGTTAAAGATTATTTGATGATACCTTTATGGTTATAAACCATTTTTAGTTATTTTATGTGGGTAGACATACAAGGGTTGAGAATCCTAAATTAGTGAATGTTCATATTTATCTTATTGAAAAGAGATTTGTTATTAGTCGACAATGTTTAACCTTAGGTAGAGAAAACTATTTGTTGGCCTACAAGGTGACTTGAGAATTAAGTCATAAGCCTTGGGTTTTGCAATAATGCAAGAGGTACTATTATTGGTTAGTCAACCATAAAGTTTATTATACCTTTTGGTCACAATTTCCCTTAGCTATTACTTGTCGATAAGTGAGGAGTCTCGAATGCTGCAAAGATGCAAAGAGATACCCAAGAATAGATAGTCATTCCATAAGGTTTCTGGAGCGATGACAGTGTCTTGTGAATCCACCTAAGTTAGAAAGACTAGGTTTGAGTTAGACAAAACTCTTTAGTTAAACCTTAACCTGACTCAGATATTGTAATTGTTATCACCCAGATTTGCACCCTTGATGTAGTTGTAAAACCTTAGCAATCTGGGGTAACATGGGAATGATGTCAAAGTGTGGGACCTTGCGAATTGAGATCAGACCTCCAGGGAAGGATGGTTCCTCTTTCTAAGCCTATTACTTAGAGCAATGCATCTAAACCTAGTTCTAATATTTGTAGGGGAAAAGAGTTAGAAGGAGACTGAAAAGGAAAGGAGTGATGCACTAGATTTAGTGAGTGATGGTGATCTTGGTGTAGGCACAACAATGATTTCAATGATGGAGGAGATTCACACAGACTTATGATTGATTGAGGCTTCAGTATGAAGGTTCAACCTGTAGAGGAGCCATTTTGCTCACAGAATAGATAGTAACTTCAATTAAAACACAGAAATCAAGACACAAGAGAGGCAAGAAGTCATGTATATATTAATCATGAAGGCCAAAGACCATTACAATACAAAATGTTCAGTAGTAGAAGAGATCTGACTATAGAAAATTCAGCAGCATAACAGCCCCAATAAAACCATCCCCATTTTAAAAAATGAGATCACATTCCTGTTATCACTCAATTTTGCACCCTTGCATGTGGCTGTGAAACCTTTGCAAACTGGAGTAACATGGGACTGATCTCTAAGTGTGGGACTTTGCTAAATGAGATCAGACCTCCAGAGAAGGTTGGCTTCCTTGTCTAGTTACCACCTAAAAGTATTGAATTTTGAGGGGAAAAGGGAGAGGAGAAGCTTGTAATGAAAATGAAATAAAAGCTTAAAAACAAAGGGTGATACACCAGACAGATTTAAAGAAATTTTCACAACACTGAGAGAAATGCACAATATGATTAAATACAGCAAGTAGGTATACACAGATTAGATGACTCTAGCAGAGGCGAGAAGCAATATGATTGAGAGGAATGAAACATTCACAGACAGCCATACACAGATTCACACAGAACTAGAAAAATCAGTAAAGAGGTAAAAATAGCTTGCATATATTCAATGGAAAGGCAAGGTTACAGCATATGAAAAACTTTGTTTGGAAAACAGAAGAGCCTTAATGCCAAAAAATTTCCCAACCCTATTTACATCATTCGAATGCATACATATAGCATTCAAAATTATTCTAAGTCGGTTACAAAAATCCGCTCAAAGAGCTATCATTGAAAATATCTCCTTGAAATGACTGTCCAGCTGCATCAGTTATGGCGTTGAAATCTGGAACTGGGCGGATGAGGAGATATTTTCTGGTCTTTAATGCAGCAGCTTACTCATCGTGCATCTGGAGATGAAACAGTGGAAAGATATTCTTTGTCGTCAATGCGAGCTGCTTGTTCTGTCTGCTGTAATGAATGCCCAAAAAATATCTCCATCTGCTAAAAGTCGTCTCTGAAATATTCATCGTTCAAAACATGCATCCTCAGATCTGAAAAATTGAAAAATTGACAAAACTCCTAAAAAAAACCCTGCCAAATGAAAGAGGGGACCAAAATATACAACTTTGCCTCTTACAGCAGGTCAAAATTCATAAAAATGAAGGAGATACAGGCGGTCAAAGGTTTGGTCAACCGCCTGTATATATTGCATCTGCATCTGTGTGTATATCACTTGCATCTTGGCGCCTGAATCGACATTCAAATATTCATTCTGTAATACCTTTGCATATGCATGGCGCCTTGCATATTGGGCCATGTTTGTGCCTTTGTATTTCAAAATTGTATATACATACAATTTCCCCTTATATTTGCGGGTCCCACTATTTGCATGTCTCCTTTTGCATATGCAATCATACTAGCTACGGACCCCAAATAACCTTTAGCTGGTTTTCATTGTTCTGCCAGATCCAGCTTGTCTATTTTCTCCTTGTACATTTCTTTGTATATGCAAAATATACAAACACCTATTCATACAAAGCGGACTCCAAACTCTTATGTGCCGAAACTGATCCTTGATTCAAATCCGCCTTGTATATGCAATGCATCATTGACTTGTATATATCGTAATATACAAGCGACTGTTCACGTGACCCTTTGTATGTAAAAACATACAATCCCCCTTGTATATGTGCGGGACCCACCATTTGTATCTCCGAGATATACAAACTCCTTTGTATATTTCTTTGTATAGATCCTTTGTATCTCCCCTCTGCGACACTGGAGCAAATGAAAATTTGTTTGTATATACGGATATACAAACGCAATATACAAACCGTCTCACATACAAGCAGGGCATCTTTGATGGAATATACCCGTGATGCATATCTTCATTTATATATAGATGATCGTATGTCTGAACATACAAAGCAATATACAAGCCTTTTTTATGCATACAAGCGCAGAATATTCTGAGGAATCTTCAATGTATATTACCTTGTAAATTTCAGCCTTTGTATTTTTGGCGAATGTACATCCACTGTATCACATGTATGTCCGCCGGCCTTGTATCTTTTCACTACATATTCCTTTGTATATGCATGGCGCCTGAATATACAAGCCCCAATATACATGCAGACCCGATATACATTTAGCGAATATTCTGGGAATCTGCGGAAGATTCCCTAAATGTATATGCATTTCCTTGGCCCGATATACATTCAGAAAATGTATCTAACTCAAATTTTTCCATATCTTCTAAGGCCGAAATAGATTTGCAAGCCCGCCAAATGTACATTTGAACTGTATATTGACCAAACTTTGACCATGGATAACTTCTTTATTTGGCTGAATTTCAGGGTGGTGTAAAAAGCAAACCTGCCTATTTTTTCAAGCTCTTTCCAATGGTAAGGTTTTTTTAGGCAAGGTCCTTTGGGGAATTTGGCACTTTAAGCTTTATAGGGGCATTTCCCAAAGGATTTTCTAGAAAAATACCAGGTTAAACATTTGGTCCAGGATAGAGGAAAAAATGGGTCAACAATTCCTTTTATAGCTCAGACCCCTGCGTAGAAAAGCATGGAGTCGTTGCTCCACAGATCTGAGGTCATTAATGCCAGAACAAGGGAGCATGGGCAGAGGCGTGGTGAAGGACAGGGACCATGCCGCTGCCAGGACCAAAACCATAGAAAACGGCTGCCAGAAAGCAAGACAGGATAGGGCATCGAAGAAGAAACCCCCAAAGTCATCACTCAACACATGAAGATCAGCCCTGCAAGACATAGAGCCCATGCACATTGATGAGTGGATCCATATGCCATGAATGCACCTGCAAGAATCACCAACCGGAGCTACTAAGAAAAGAACAGCCTCAATATACGCCAAAATGACGGTTGAGACATCTTATCGCCTGAGCATGCAAAGCCAGATCCAAACTTGAAAGTGAAAAAATCCCCCTCAAAATCCTGTCAAATGAAAGAGGAGGCAAAAACAAGCATCTTTGCCTTTTGAAGCATGTCAAAATTCTCCAAGATGCAGAAGATACAGGCGGTCAAAATTGCGGTCAACTGTCTGTGTATATCGCTTTGCATATCTGCTTGTATCGGCCTTTGAAACCTCCTCTGAAACTGCCTTTGCATATGCAAAGCACTTTGTATATGGCCTCTTGCATATCATCTTTGTATATCTGATTGTATGTTTAAACATACAATGCAAATATACAAACACATGTATATACAATGCACGGACCCCAACACTGAATTTGGCGAATTTGACTCTACAGTCGGATCCGCCTTGTATATTTCTTTCTTATACATTTCATTTGTATATCGCAAGATACAATGCACTCAATATACAAGCCGTAGACCTAAACCATTTTATCAACCAGATTAGAGAAATTTGAAATCCGGGCCTTGTATCTTCAATCTCTTGTATATCGGGATATACAATGCCATATTCATGCAAGCTGCGGACCTCAAACCATTATGAAGCATATTGCAATCGCCATCGGGTCTGAGCCATGTGTGCTCCTCTTTGTATATAACCAATGTATGTCGCATATACAATGCGAACATATAAGCAAATTATACATACAAACTACGAAATTCTACCCTTTATCAACTGGAATGTATGTTCATTTCAGATCCGGCTTATATATTAGGAATGCATATTTGATTGTATGTGCAAACATACAATCGCAAATATACAAGTGGTGGGCCCCAGCTTTGAATCACTTTCCCTTGCATGTTGACTTTACACATGTTGCTTGTATATTTCTTTGCATCTGTTGCTTGTATGTAGGTCTTGTATGTCCTTCCTTTGTATCACATATACAAACTGATTTGTCTGTGACCTTGTATGTTGTCGATATACAAAGGTTTTTGTATGCATTTATTTGTATGTGCTCGATGCATGTTTTGCTTGTATGTCCAAACATACAATCGCAAATATACATTTGGTGGACCCCACCCTTTACATCTCCTCCTTGTATGTTTAACCCCTTGTATATCGGCTTTGTATATGCAAACATACAAAGCAAAATATACAAGCCACTGTTACACTACCTTACTATATGGCACATGCATATCTCCTTGTATCTTTGGTAGAAGTCCTTTGTATGTTCTGTCGATGTACATTGCAAATGTACATCAGCCTTTGTATGTCAACCTTGCCTGCGACCTTCTTTGCATATCGGCAATGTACATTCACTCCTGCATGTGATCTTTTGCATGTATGTCGGCCTTGTATCTTTGCCCTTGCATGTGACCCTTTGTCTATCGCAAATGTATGTGCATATACAACAACTATAGCCGATGCACAACCCTTACATATTGGCCTTGTATGTTTGTCGATTGCATCTAGGCCTTTGCATATTGAGAATGTATGTTTGACCCCTTGTATATCGGCTTTGTATATGTAAACATACAAAGCGAAATATACAAGTAACTGTTTCCTTCGCATACTTCCTTTGCATATGCCAACATACAATGGCGAATGTATATGTGAATATACATTAAAAAATACATATTGAAATACAAGCATGAAACTGAGAAATCCCAGTGATAGAAAATACTTGAAGCTAAAAGATTTTTGGGTTTTTTGCAAAGACTCTCCAAGCAAGACTTTTGGGATTTTTGGCAAATCATAGCATGAGTAATTGAAGAATTGAGCTTTCTCTCCTTCCATTTAGGCTTTCTCTGATTGGATTTCTTTGATAGGAGGGAAATAAGAATATTTTGGGGCTAGGCAAAATATGATAACATCTTTGGCGACCTCTCAGGGGTGTTTGCCTGCTAAACAAATGATCAGTGGCCTTATAGCAACCATTGGGCATGGAGTCAAAAAGAGACTGAAAATACCTTTGACAAACATCTTGACCTCAGTAACCCAGCATGACAGCAACGAAGAACACAAGAAGACCAAAACCAAAGCAAAAGTCAAAAGCAACCCACAAACTGTGGTAGGCAACACTTAGGGAAAACAAAGAGGCATCTAAACTACTGTGCAACAACACTTATTGAAAGCAAGAAACCTAATATACTGTTATACAAGGCAACTCATACCTCAAAACACCTCTTTAGGTGTATCCCATTGACTGGGATAAGCAAATTTTCTCCATCCATATTTGATAACTGAAATTCATTGTTCTCCTTGCATTCAGTAATGATAAATGGGCCACTCCACATGCTATCAAACTTGGAGTGCTTTCCTAGCCTGCTTTTTAACTCATCCCATTTGAGTACCATATCACCCTCCCTAAAAATTCTGGGGGTGGCCCTATTATCAAAGACTCCTTTTGTCTGAAGTTGGTGATACTCCATAGCCCTCTTAGCTTTATCTCTGACCTCTTCAAGCTCCATGAGTTGAGCATATCTGACAGCCATGGGATCCTCTTCTTCAAACATCTCCAGCCGATTCATGATGTCAAGAGCTGGCAGCTCTATAGATACAAGCAATCTTGCTTCCTTTCCATAAACTAACACATATGGGGAGTTTCCAATGGACCTCTTAGGAGTTATTTTATTTGCCCATAAAGCAAATTTCAAATTGGTATGCCAGGTTCTCTGGTTATCCTCCATTGTTCTTTTGATAATCCTTATGAGATTTTTATTTGTGGATTCAGCCAAACCATTACCTTATGGATAATAATTTGATGAAGTGCTCAAATAGATCCCATTATTCATAGCCCAGTTAGTTATCTTTAATCCAACAAAGGCCAAGGCATTGTCTGAGATGATTGATTTAGGTACCCCAAATCTAGATACCAAATCACCATAAAAGTTCAAAACAACACTCTCATTGGATTCCTTCAGAGCCACTACTTCAGTCCACCTTGTAAAATAGTCTATTGCTGTAAGCACCCACCTGTGGCCTGCACTGGACAGTGGATTAATGGGACCTATAAAATTGATGCCCCATCTCATGAAGGGCTGCTCTACTTGAATTGGATGCAGGGGTAGAGCTGGCAGCCTTTCTTTGCCTACAAAAATGGCACATTTCACACACTTTCTAGCCCATGCGTGAGCGTCCTTGAATAAGTTGGGCCAGTAATATCTAGCTCTCATTATCTTCCAAGTAGTAGTCCTTGGGGCAAAATGACCCCCTGTCATTCCATCATGAAACTCACGCAGCACCTTGTCAGTCTGAGCTTCATCAATGCATCTTAACAATACACCATTAAAATCTTTTCTAAAAAGGATGCCATCAATTAAAACATATGGAATGGACTGTAATCAGAAATATCTCCTCTTGGCTCTATTTAGTCCTACTGGACATTCACCAGTTTGCAAAAAATGAGTCCTGTTAATAACCCAACTCGTGCCCAATGCTGCTGTATCAGCTTGATGCTCATCTTTAATGGCTAGAAGCACTTCCTTTTCCTTCTCTGCTTCATTTTCAGAACTAGCAGCAAGTTGTTCGCTGAGTCCTCTCCCTCTGATGAGCTTGGTTACCTTGGTATCCACGTCATATTCCATGACTTTGGTGATCCAACCAGCCCTTTTCTCATTAACATCTTTACTTAATAGGAACTCCTTCATGCTAGGATGAGCAACCATCAAATGTATCTTGTTATTAGAAACAAGATGCTGAAACTTCTTGAGGCTCCTTACCACCGCAAGGACATGTTTTTCAATGAAGCTATACCTCTACTCATACTCCTCTAGCCCCTGACTAAAGAAAGTGATTGGCTGTTCAAAGCTATCACTCTGCTGCTATACCAGAATCACAGAGATTGTATCTAGACTGCCGTAAGCATACAAGACAAAATCTTTGGAGAAATCAGGATTTACTAGAGTTGGGGCAACCGATAATGCCTCCTTGATGGACTCAAAGCTGAGTTTGGGCTCTTTCGTCCAACTAAAAACTGTATTTTTCTTTATCATAGAAGTCAACGGCTTCAAAAGGTTTGCAATATTAGGTATGAATCTTCGCAGAAAATTAATTCTGCAAATAAAACTTTGAAGTCCCTTCTTGTGGCTGAGTAAGGGCAGCTCCAAAATAGCCCTTACTCTTTTAGCATCAATGGTAATGCCCTCCTTTGATACAACATGCCCTAACAACTTGCCTTCATGCACAATGAAAATGCATTTCCTGGGATTGAGAGATATCCCAAACTCATTGCATCTCTCAAAAACTTGCCTCAAGTGGAGTAAATGTTCAGATGCGTCCTTGGAGAAAACTATTATGTCATCGAGGTACACCAGTACCAATTTATACAACAAACCCTTAAAAGCCATGTCCATAGCTCTCTGAAAAGTTGAGCCAGCATTTGACAGACCAAAAGGCATCCTTTTGTAGGCCATGGTGCCCCATTTGGTAGTAAAAGCGGGCTTAAACCGATCTTCCTCCTTGACTAACACTTGGTTATAACCAGAAGATCTGTCAAGTAAGGAGAATCTTTCTGAACCAGCCACTACTTGCAGAATTTGCTCCATTGAGGGCAGCGGGTAGTGGTCCTTCAGAGAGGCTTTATTTAGGTCTCTAAAATCAACACATAGTCTAATCTCTCCATTCTTTTTTCTCACAGGGACAAGGTTGGAGACCCAAGAAGTATGCTTGATCAGAAAAATGATCTTTCCCTCGATCAACTTGGTTAACTCTTTAATCATCAGGGGCTCAATCTTTGGGTTTAAAGGTCTTTGCTTCTGCCTTATAGGTTTTGCACCTGCCTCTAACTCTATAGCATGCTGGGCAATATGAGGGTCAAACCCTTTTAGGTCTGAATAATCCCAAGCAAACACATCTTCAAATTCTTGACAAAGAGCAATAAAATATCTCCTATCCTCAGGTGAATAGATTTTACCTATTTTGAGAAGCTTACCCTTGAAAATTTCCAACTCCTCATAATGCTCTTCTTTTATCTGCATGCCGGCTTTTCTCTTCTTCAGCTAGTCATCCGTACCAAAAATAGATTCCAAGGTTACCAATCCCTTGGGTAGCTTGTTTGTTCTCAACTGAACAATTTGATCATTGCCATACTGCTGTTTGAGTTTATCCTGATTCATCACAGAAAACTCATCCTCTTCTAACAGGAACCGCAGGATCTGCTCATCACTCTCAAAAACCTGCCAATGAATGTTATTGTCAGGGATAGAGGGTCTATCAACTATTTTCACATGAGGCTGCACCTTTTCTCTTTGAATATCACTGGGGATATCAAACTGAGCCTCAATTGTAGCTAACCTATCTGTATGGTAATTCTGATTTCTTGGATTGGCGATTAGATTAAAATTGTCAAACTCTTCAATCATATCCCATACCCTATGTTTGTAGCATTTCAAGGTATCATTCTTTGTAACATGCAGTCCTCTCACCTGATTTACAATGAGTTCATTGTCCCCATACACCTCCAAACAACCAATTTTCCTCTTTCTTGCCCACTGCAGACCTTGGATCAACCCTTCATACTCAGCAGTGTTATTTGTACATGAAAAAGCAAAACGAAAAGCAAAATAATATCTGTCACCTTGAGGAGACACAAGCATTGCACTGCCACCAGATCCATTCCTATTCCTAGAGCCATCAAATCCATACCTCATCCTGTTGTTCTCTTTGTTGTTCTGAACTCCTTACAAGGTTTGGAACTTCTGTTTCAGGTTCATGTAGTATGTAAACTCCCATACCAGTTTCTTGAATGTGTTCCTCAGGACCATCAATAGTATTTTCCAAGGCCCACTCCTTTAACAATACTTCTGGCATACTTTCAGCTCGCAGTTGTTGAGCAGCAACAAGCTCAGGATCATCAGAAATAATGGAATTTGCATTAACGACACTTGGGACATAAGGCTCTATGTGATGTTTGGCAAGCAACTCAGATTTTATGGTCACCTTTGTGCCATATCGGGTCCTAAATAGCATGTGGAACCAATCCGAGGATAAATATCCTCCTATCTTGGCTGTGAATTCTCTTAACAAACACATGGCAAAATGAGGAGGTAGATCTATGACGAACACCTCTTGAGAAATGGAAACGTTTGGGCAGGTATGCAAAGTGAGACCTAGGTCTTTTATCACACCTATAGTGTTAATAGCTGTGCCATCTAGCTGGAGCACACCCTTTGTTAGGGGCTGGTATTTTAATCCTAATTGGTTTGCAATCTATTTTGGCATTACAGAACTACTTGCACCACTATCCACCATGTAGTTATGCACTAACTTGTCTCCTATTATTAATGACACATAGAATAGAAGCAGTTTAGCACTCTTGCTTGGCTGTTTGCTGCTATCCTGGGGTGACTTGGTAAGGATGGCCCTAGCTGGGTCAACAGTTGTATCATTTGATGCTTTTCAACCAGACAAAGCGGATTGTAACATGTCCTTTTGACCTGGGATCACTAAGGAATCCCACATAGACATTGTCACGTTCATTTTCTTTATATTTTCAATGATATTGAAAGGTGCGGTAACACTTACCTTCTGATGCGGCTTTGCAACGGCAATATCAGCCTGCAAATGAGACTATTTGCTGGCAGTTGCTTGTGTATCCCTTTGCAACACATGGGGAAACTGGGATGTAGAAGGATCAATAGGTCCCTTTTCTTTGCTTGCTGCTTGATCGATCTCATAACTCCTCCTTTTGGCTCTCGTGTTCGCTGCAACTGAAGTGTCATCTCTGTTCATGCCACAAAACTCATTTTCCTACCAATTTAGGAAAGCAATATCATCCTGAGGCCGTTCTATCTGCTGCACAGTCCCAACATTAAGTGTGCTTGGCTGCGAAACTGCAACATTTTGCACCATCAAAGATCGCTCCATTTGGACAAGTTGTCTGACCGTGTGGCTGATTGCATGCAGAGCACCATTCATACTCAGCTGCAAGGTTGTTCTGAACAGGGATGAGGTCACTAGTGGCATTGATGGCCGCAGGATTGTAAGGCTGGAAAGGCCTCTGGTTCACATTTTGCCTAGCCCCCTGGTAATTGTTCTGATAAGGTGGCCTATTAGCTTGGTATGGTTGGTTCTATCCCTGATAAGACTAGCTTTGCCCTTGGCTGTGTGGCTGATAAGGTTGTCTGCTTTGGAACTGCTGCTTTTTGATATTCATCAGCTCATTACCAAAAGATTGCAACAATCCTTTGATCTCTTGTAACTCAAAAGACTGAGTTTGAGCAGCACTTTCTGATTTATTGGGCTGCGGATTAGCTACTGGTAATGTTGGTGCAATAGGTATAACAACTATGGGAGGCACATACATTGGAAATGACAGTTGAATCGTGGGGAAAATTGGCAAAGGAGGCCTAGGTATAAGCTTGTGGTAGGGAAATTCCTCCCATAGATTGAATCATGACAGAGATATCACTGTTTAAAGCTCTCAAATAGTACAAGAAAGCATGATCAGCTGTAGGCCTTACTGTTGGTGGGATTCTATCCCATGTCTTTTGGAAATGGTGGTTGAAGTCTGACATAACTTCGTGAGGGGCTCTTTTAATTGTAGACAGTTGCTCCACCAGCGACAGATGGTCTGATTTATCTTCAAAGAAGCTGCACAACTCTTCTCCCAAGCGATCCCATGAATCTATGGAATTCACCGGCAGACTTTTGAACCACTACAAAGCCTTCCCTTTGAATGAAGCTACTAACAGCCTAATTGCGACATTCTCTTCTGTCACATGATGGACAACACACAGGTTTGCAATGTCTTTTATGTGCTCAGTTGGAGTAGTATGATCTTCACCATTAAAAAATAGTAAACTTTTCAAGGAAGCGATAGGGATATCATCATGCTGAGCTAAATTCAGTGGGCTACCTTGGTTGAATGCAACAAAAGGTTGATTTCTGATTGTAGGAATCATTGTGACTGAGATTCTTGGGACGGTGTGAGTTCCAACAGTAGGGGGAGTCGACTTGGCTCTCCTAGACTGGACACGAGTCTTCTTGGGCTTCTCAACTGCTATCCCTCTTCTCCTAGGTGGGGATAATTGCAAGTATTCAAAAGGTGAAGAACTGCTTCTGGTATGCATTCTTCTCATAAGCAGAAATACATTGATTCTGCTAAACCAAAGCTTAGAGTTGCCAGATGTGCAGGTTTTAACCTCTTACAGGTCTGGAAAACACTAGCTGCACATCAAAACCAGTAATGAACGGTAGTATTTGAACCTATTATTTTAATTCTTGGGTCCCACCGGGTGTGCCAGAAACTGTTATCACCCAGATTTGCACCCTTGCTGTAGTTGTAAAACCTTAGCAATCTGGGGTAACATGGGAATGATCTCGAAGTGTGGGACCTTGCGAGTTGAGATTAGACCTCCAAAGAAGGCTAGTTCCTCTTTCTGAGCCTATTACTTAGAGCAATGCATCTAAACCTAGTTCCAATATTTGCAGGGGAAAAGAGTTAGAACGAAACTGAAATGGAAAGGAGTGATGCACCAGATTTAGTGAGTGATGGTGATCTTGGTGTAGGCACAACAATGATTTCAATGATGGAGGAGATTCACACTGACTTATGATTGATTGAGGCTTTGGTATGAAGGTTCAACCTGCAGAGGAGCCATTTTGCTCACAGAATAGATAGTAACTTCAATTAAAACATAGAAATCAAGACACAAGAGAGGCAAGAAGTCATGCATATATTAATCATGAAGGTCAAAGACCATTACAATATAAAATGTTCAGTAGCAGAAGAGATATGACTATAGAAAATTCAGCAGCATAATAGCCCCAATAAAACCATCCCCATTTGAAAAAATGAGGTCACATTCCTTTTATAGGTCGGACCCCTGCGTAGAAAAGCATGGAGTCGCTGCTCCACAGATCTGAGGTCATTAATGCCAGAACAAGGGAGCATGGGCAGAGGCATGGTGAAGGGACAGGGACCATGCCGCTACCAGGACCAAAACCATAGAAAATGGCTGCCAAAAAGCAAGACAGGACAGGGCATCGAAGAAGAAACCCCCAAAGTCACCGCCCAACACACGAAGATCGACCCTGCAAGACATAGAGCCCATGCGCATTGATGAGTGAAGCCATACGCCATGAATGCACCTGCAAGAATCACCAATCGGAGCTATTGAGAAAAGAACAACCTCAATATATGCCAAAATGACCACTGAGACGTCTTATCGCCCGAGCATGCAAAGCCAGATCCAAACTTGAAAGTGAAAAAATCCCCCTCAAAAGCTCGCCAAATGAAAGAGGAGGCAAAAACAAGTATCTTTGCCTTTTGAAGCATGTCAAAATTCGCTAGGATGCGGAAGATACAGGCGGTCAAAGTTGCGGTCAACTGTCTGTGTATATCGCTTTGCATATCTGCTTGTATCGGCCTTTGAAACCTCCTCTGAAACTACCTTTGCATATGCAAAGCGCTTTGTATATGGCCTCTTGCATGTCAGCTTTGTATATCTGATTGTATGTTTAAACATACAATGTAAATATACAAACACATGTATATACAATGCGCGGACCCCAACACTGAATTTGGTGAATTTGACTCTACAGTCGAGTCCGCCTTGTATATTTATTTCTTGTACATTTCATTTGTATATCGCAAGATACAATGCACTCAATATACAAGCCGCGGACCTGAACCATTTTATCAACCAGATTGGAGAATTTGAAATCTGGGCCTTGTATCTTCAATCTCTTGTATATCGGGATATACAATGCCATATGCATGCAAGCTGTAGACCTCAAACCATTATGAAGCATATTGCAATCGCCATCGGGTTCGAGCCATGTGTGCTCCTCTTTGTATATAACCAATGTATGTCGCATATACAATGCCAACATACAAGTAAATTATACATACAAACTACGGAATTCTGCCCTTTATCAACTGGAATGTATGTTCATTTTAGATCCGGCTTGTATATTAGGAATGCATATTTGATTGTATGTGCAAACATACAACCGCAAATATACAAGTGGTGGGCCCCAGCTTTGAATCACTTTCCATTGCATGTTGACTTTGCACATGTTGCTTGTATATTTCTTTGCATCTGTTGCTTGTATGTAGGTCTTGTATGTCCTTGCTTTGTACCGCATATACAAATTGATTTCTATATGACCTTGTATGTTGTCGATATACAAAGGTTTTTGTATGCATTTATTTGTATGTGCCCGATGCATGTTTTACTTGTATGTCCAAACATACAATCGCAAATATACATTTGGTGGACCCCACCCTTTGCATCTCCTCCTTGTATGTTTAACCCCTTGTATATCAGCTTTGTATATGCAAACATAGAAAGAGAAATATACAAGCCACTGTTACACTACCTTACTATATCATACATGCATATCTCCTTGTATCTTTGGCAAAAGTCCTTTGTATGTTCTGCTGATGTACATTGCAAATGTACATCGGCCTTTGTATGTCAACCTTGCCTGCGACCTTCTTTGCATATTGGCAATGTACATTCACTCCTGCATGTGATCTTTTGCATGTATGTCGGCCTTGTATCTTTTCCCTTACATGTGACCCTTTGTATATCGCAAATGTATGTGCATATACAAACAACTGTAGCCGATGCACAGCCCTTGCATATTGGCCTTGTATGTTTGCCGATTGCATCTAGGCCTTTGCATATTGAGAATGTATGTTTGACCCCTTGTATATTGGCTTTGTATATGCAAACATACAAAGAAAAATATACAAGTAACTGTTTCCTTCGCATACTTCCTTTGCATATGCCAACATACAATGGCGAATGTATATGCAAATATACATTAAAAAATGCATATTGAAATACAAGCATGAAACTGAGAAATCCCAGCGATAGAAAATACTTGAATCTAAAAGATTTCTAGGTTTTTCTGGGTTTTTTGCAAAGACTCTCCAAGCAAGACTTCTGTGATTTTTGGCAAAGCATAGCATGATTAATTGAAGAATTGAGCTTTCTCTCCTTCCATTTAGGCTTTCTCTGATCGGATTTCTTCGATAGAAGGAGGGAAACATGAATATTTTGGGGCTAGGCAAAATATGACAATAGTAATTATTTATATTAAATCATTGAGATCATTATATAGATCGTGATTGAAGGGACAAGTACCCTAACTATGTATAATTATTCTTACTTGTAAGAAAGGAAATAATTTCCTAGACTGTGATGCTTAACCTAGGTAAGCATTTGAGTCGATATTAATCGATTTAAAACTCTTATGAATTGATAAGTCTTGGATCTCGGGTATTGCAATGATGCAATGAGAATCCTCATAAAGAAAGGTAGTTGACAAGGTCTATGGAATATAGACAGTGAATGTAAACTTGTCTAGGTTGGGAAGACTAAACTATTGAAATTGTCAGGACTTCATAAGTTAAACGTAGTTGACCAAGTCGAACTGTAGGAATATGATAGTATCCAAGTTGAGTTAGGGTGGGTGAACATTACAACAACGTTCATTGCAAACGTCAATTTATATTAAAACTATGGCCATAGTAATGCATATGTTTCTTCATGCATTATTGGTTCACTCTATCTGGATTGCACAACCTATCAGAAATCATACTTAGCTAGAGGGTATCTAGGGTTGTATGATTGATAGAGTTGTGTAGGATACATCACTATGTACTTGGGAAAGCAAATTACCACTGGTCACCTTTGGTCTATATTCCTCGTGAAGGGTAGGGCCACTTCCTATGTGGAAGATGTGTGGGAGACCGCCGATCTGTGGTTGGAGGTAAATTATTGGAAAGATACTCTCTCTCTAGAAGAAAATATGCCGAGGCTCGTGATAAAGATGTCAGATTTTCGGATGCAGTATATTTTTGAGACTTGTATTTATTGAGACTATGTAAAACATTATCTAATGCAATTATTTGTAATTGATTTACTTTTGTAAACATTGTACTTGAGAAAAAGAATATGATCTATTGTATTTTGTAATGAGGAATCTTGTAATTGTAGTTACTTGATTATATGTTGAATAAAAGAAAAATTTTCTCTATCTCATTTTTACCTTGTTGAATTACTTTATGGTAAATTTTTTAAATTTACTATGTTTTTAGAACATGGATGTTACATATGGTATCAAAGCTACCAGGTTTGACACTAGGGCTTATGAGTCCATTGTGCTAACCTGTAGTCAACATTATGCAGTTAGCTAATGTTTGAATTTCATGTGCCAGAATGGCATGGAGTAAAACCAAGAAAACTGCTAGAAAGTCTGTTCCCTAGCATTTGCCTGAATAGTAGTTAAGAAGAAACCTACTGAGGAGATTGAACTTAAACAACATATTATTTACTCTGAGGATGCATGGTTGGGGAATTCAAAGACTTTTGTTGATGCACTTAACCTGATACGGCTAGAAAGAAAACAACGTTTGGAACTGGCCAAGAATCCTACTATTTCTATTTGTGTAGTAAAAAAACTTAGAAAACTCTAGCCAGTTACGACATGTCACTTGGGGGTTGTTGTGATACTTCTGTTTAGGAATGAGGTGTTGGATGAGTACTTGTGTGTACATCCACCCTCTATGTTTGTTTAATTGGAAGATTGTAAATCGACAGTGACATATAGTCTTGTCGTATCAACTATATAAATAAGGATGTGGTTACTCCTAAATAAATAATAATAAAGATGGGAATGTTTTGTGCCAATCTATTGATTGTTATGAGTTAAATATGTTTTGATGTTTTGAGTCGCTTTAGATTCAAAAAATTATTAGATAACTTGTTTTTTCGGTATGAGAAAAATGACAACATGTTTCTTTCAAGAACCAAACAAGGGTAAGAGTTTAGAAGAGAATAAACCATCAGTTAATCTCTTTATCAAATTGGAGTAATCCTAACCATGTTTGTAAAAACCAAGGAGATACTTGGTATTTTGGAAAATAAAGTATGAGATCAAGGAAACCTTGAAGGGGGACAATGAGATTTCTCACGGGATGAGAAAGGAAAATCACCAAGAATATAGAGTGAGTAATGGAAATCCTGTAACCATAGACCCTAAAAGGAAGCAAAGGATAGGCTTGCCTTAGGACTGACCTAGATATGAAGAAAGTCATTCCACCAAAGTTGATGGAACAGCTGATTGAAGCAAGTAAAAATTTTATTCCTCCTAGAGTTTTGGGATGAGTTACCCAGAAAAGTACCTTGCCTTATGCCAGCTATAGAATTAATGGAATCAACGCCCCCTTTATAAGAATTATTGGCTAAAGGTTTGAATTAGATCCAGTATTTTACCATGGGGTGCACTAGTTATCTTTGACAAGAGAAAGGACATAACTTTGTAATTGTGTATTTAGTAGATCGTATGCTCATTAAAGCAACGATAAAGAACAAATATCTTTCACCACGTATTGATGACCTCTTTGATTAGATGCGTGGAACTGCAGTGTTTTCAAAGATTGATTAGCAATCAATAGATCATCTTGGTCAAGATTGAAGGATGAGGATACCCTTAAAACAACTTTTAGGAAAAGAAATGGGCACTATAAGTTTGTAGTATTGCCTTTTGGACTTACAAATGCCTCTGTCATATTCATGAATCTTATGAACAATGTGTTTTAGAGATTGCTTAGATAAGTTTGTTCTAGCCTCTCTGGAAGATATACTTATTTATTCTAAGAATGAAGGAGAACATTACCAATATGTGCAAGTGATTCTGCAATGGTTAAGAGAAATGATTTGAGTGGATAGATAAATGTCAAGAGGCAATTGATGTACTAAAAGGGAACAGAGTGGCTGATGCTCTGAGTCTGAGGGGATATATTTCTTCAATTATTACTATTCATGCAAACTTTAAAGATTAAGTGTTGCAAAATTTATTGGGTGATGAGTAATATGAGCAAGTCAAGCAAGCTCTTATGATAAATCCTAAAGATTCAAGGTATGATAGGTTTTCAATTTGAGTCTGACAGACTATTGAGTTTCAGAGGAAGTTCATACCGCACCATATTCTGGACATCCAGGGGTGACCAAACTTCTAGGGGATGTTAAACCTCTTAATTTCAAGAAAAGAATGAAGAACGATGCTGTGATATTTGTAGCAAGTTGTCTGGAATGCCAAAGGATAAAAAGAAAAACATCAACACCTGTAGGATTGTTGTACCCACATGTTATGCTAGAGTGGAAATGGAAAAGTTATTAGTATGGATTTGGTTGAAGGTCTTCCTATGTCTAGGAATAGACACGATGCCATTTAGTTGTGGTTGATAAACTCACGAAGGTAGCACATTTTATACTAGGGAATTTGATTGATGGAGCACCTGTGTTAGCTTGAAATTTTGAGCAAGAGGTGTTTAGATTGCATGGTTTTCCTAAGAAGGTTATCTCGGATAGAAATGCGCGTGTAATGTCAAGGTTTTGGCAAACTTGTTCTCTATGCTAAGGACTACAATTAATAAGAGTACAACTTATTATCCTAAGAACAGATGGTTAAACTAAAAGAGTTAACCATGTTTTAGAAGATTTGTTACAAACATATTGCATGGATCAACAGTATAAGTAAGGAGACTTCTTTTTCACTTATGAAATTTTCAACAATACCTAACTTTTTGCTATTAAGATGGCTTGAATTGAAACATTGGACAAAAAAGATGCCGAACTCCTATAAGCTGGGTAATCTAGAAGATAGGATTAGCATTAGTCCGGAAATGTTATAAGAACTGGATGAAAAGATTTAGTTGATCAAAAAAGATTAGTGGAAATTGATAATAAATAGAAAAGTTACGTACACTAAGACAATTCTCGGTTAGAGAAGAAAAGTTCTTTTGAGGGTCAAACCCTAGAAAAAGTTTCATAAAGTATAGAATGTATTCCAAACTAGTTCCTAAGTATAAATGACTCTTTTAAATTTTCAAGATTATTAATTTTATTGATTACAAGAGTCAATCTATTACCAGTTATTGCCAGGAGGCATAATAATTTTTGTGATGAAAAATATATTTATGTAATATATGAATATTATATTCTATGAATGTTTTACAAGTTCATAACCTAGGAATGGTTATGATCAATCTTCTTAAATGCTTGAAGTTCGCAAGCAATGCTTGTGTAATGTAGAGGTTATGTAGGGCTAGGTCCAGTGGGACCAATATGCAAAGGATAATGCTACATGGGGGATTAACATGAATTTTTACCAAAAGTTTCTTCATTTATTTAATGTTGTTACCAGTTGAAAACAATGAACTTGCTTTTTAGTTGCATTTTGATACTT
Organism: Cunninghamia lanceolata; assembly: GCA_027924645.1. Taxonomy (NCBI): domain Eukaryota; kingdom Viridiplantae; phylum Streptophyta; class Pinopsida; order Cupressales; family Cupressaceae; genus Cunninghamia; species Cunninghamia lanceolata. The sequence continues at coordinate 3,952,809 of BSBN01000011.1, forward strand.
TATATCATCAAGGACGATGAATCTTTAGGGGAAGGATATGTTACATCCCTAATTTTTGCCTTGCAATACTTTTTACTTGGACATAAGTAAATTTATTATGATGACTAGATTAATGACAAGGAAAGACATGGATTATATTGAATGTCATTTATGAAATTATGGAAATGATTATGTTATTATCGATTTAATATTTGCATTATGAGATTTGATTTATTATTTGAATAATGATGCACTGATCAAAATTTGTTTGGTAACAAGTTTGATACAGGATTATAGGTTTTCAGAAGACTCTCAGAGAAAAGAGAGAGTATCTTTCGAGGAGAGAGATATAGACCTCAGGTTACGAGTGGTCTATTTGCTAAGATTAGTATGATGTGTAACAAAAGTGTGAACCAATGTGTTGTCAGAGGTAAGACTTAACTTGTCAGTTCACTTATAAACCTAATCGACAAGTAGTCGATATTTTACAATCTTTTTAAGTCGTAATAAATTGTCATAGTCGTTAATAGCATTAATGACGTCGTTTGAATATGATCTATGGTTATTTACGTTAAATGTAAATATTACGATGTCATTGTCATAGAATAGTTGTCATGATTATAGTTTAAACATTGCATGATCATTCATGACAAGCTTAATTGATATGATATAGTATGTATATGTGAAGGACAGACTAGCTCGAGCCAAGCACATTATATACATAAGTTTATGTAAAAACATCTATATTAATGCTATTAGTCGTATTATCATCGTACTTGATCATTATATCACGTAAAACTTTAGTGATCAATTGAGATGGTTAACGAAGTAATATTCACCACCTTCTCTATTATTATGTTTATCTATTCTATTCTTGAGATGTGTTGTAGAAAGAATCTTTAAATTCTTATGAGGCAATTACTACCTCAATGTCCTCTTAATCATTCATGTCTATCCATAGGAGAAATACATGATGTGGACGTAGTTGTTTAACCATTAAACCAACTCGTGGGCATTAAGATGCCTATAGAGAGTCGTATCATGAGTAGAGATACTTTATTATCCACATAGACCTCTCATTGATGCTTGAGTGTTTAGAGGCTTATTTATAGGAGAAACTCTTAGTCATAGAGAACCTACCATTGACTAGATGAGTGGAGCCTTCATGATAGAGGCATGGGCCAATAGTGGAATTAACCAATTCTTCGTGGGAACGTAGTTTTGTTTTGAGAGTATGGGAGTGGAGTATTCATGTGGCTAGTATGAAGGAAGAACATCATTTCTTCGAGTTGAATCATATTATATGGAGCCTTATGATAACGAACTATTATCTTAGATACGATAGATCAAGAGATTCGACAATTATGCGAATGGAGTACTCACGTTTTAAGTGAAGTTGTTTTTAACAAACACTTAATTATGGTTTAATGAAACCTTGATCCGTGTTCATTTTGGTGTCAAACCTATATAGAAGGTGGCATGATATACCACGTATATCCCCACGATGGCATGCTTAAGCCTCGTAAGCACGTTTAAGTGGAGTTTTCTCGATTTTAAAAGGTTTTGTTTCAACCATATAGTAGTGGAGCCGTATAATCTAATAGTTGTGGTTTCTTTTCTGGGGATTGGTCTTTATGATGATAGTAAGTCATGGTAAAGGAAACAATGACTCTTAACAAAGTCATGAGAAATTTATCGAAGACGGATGCTATCTCTTGCAGTGGGGAGTAAATAAAAAGGACTGCTAGCTGAGTTATTTGGGGGGCAGATTAAAAAAGAAAAAGAAGGAGGGGAGCTTAATCGGGATAACAGTAAGGGGAAAGATGAGCAAGTTTTTGACTGTCGAGAAGGGTGGTCTCTTGAGCAGCAACTGAGCAACCAGAGGCTGCAATAGTCGAGGGAGCCTCCAAAGCTTAACTAACCAGGTTCTTATCTTTTTGTGAAGTATAGCAAAGACTTTACAATATTGAGTTTTAATGTTTTGCCATCTGCAATCTTTAAATCATTATTTTAATCCTGTATAGCCAATGTACTTGGGATGACAAAGAGTTGAATGCTGTTAAAGTCTAAGTAAAATTTTAGAGAGCTTTGATTAATGATTATCTCTGTGCTTTGAGCTGTTGTTTTGACTAAGAATGTATAACGTTTGATGCTTATATTAGCATATGGTAATGCTGATAGAATAAATGAAATGATAAGTCATACATAGGCTTATATGAAGTTGAGAGTATATTGCTTAATTGTGGAAAACAATTAGACAATGAACTAGGTAGACATCATTTTGAATTAGTCTTCGTATATCATTCATATAGTAACCGAATCTTAGTTCAAAATCTGGATTCATTTGGAATCTTAGGGTTTATTATCAAGATTTCTTTTGTAAGGGAGAACAACCTTGTGGTAAAAATTTGAACAAACCACTTAGAGGTTAAGACTCTAGAGTATAATTGTTTTTCTAGACTCTTTTACTTTCTAGAATTAGAAATGCTTATTTTGTAATTATGATAAAGGGAAGGACAAAACCCTTAAGTAACCTAGTAGGGTGATAACTATTATAAAAACCTTCTTATTTTTGTATTTTGATAGCTTTTTCAAGGAGAACAATAATGAGGAAATAGGAATCCCTAGTTGAGAAGATATTCTGACTATTGTCATAAGGGGATATTTACCCCAAAATGATAACATTTAGAGTTGGGGTGAAAACCTATTAGTGTTTGATAAAACAACTTAAGGTTGTAAGTATTGATGTGTTAATGATCTAAGTCAAGGATTGAAAGACATATATGACCTTTTAGTCGAAAAAGACTAGTAGATAATCGTTCTTACGATGTTCTTACTTTCTAGAATAAGTATGTCTAATATTCCATTGTGTTGGGATAGGTTAAATAAAACCCTAGTTTAACCTAGAAGGGTTAAAGAGTATTTGATGACACCTTTATGGTTATAAACCATTTTTAGTTATTTTATGTGGGTAGACATAAAAGGGTCAAGAATCCTAAATTAGTAAATGTTCATATTTATCTTATTGAAAAGAGATTTGTTATTAGTCGACAATGTTTAACCTTAGGTAGAGAAAACTATTTGTTGGGCTACAAGTCGACTTGAGAATTAAGTCATAAGCCTTGGGTTTTGCAATAATGCAAGAGGTATTATTATTGGTTAGTCAACCATAAAGTTTATTATACCTTTTTGGTCACAATTTCCCTTAGCTATTACTTGTCAATAAGTGAGGAGTCTCGAATGCTGCAAAGATGCAAAAAAATACCCAAGAATAGATAGTCATTCCATAAGGTTTATGGAGCGATGATAGTGTCTTGTGAATCCACCTAAGTCAGTAAGACTAGGTTTGAGTTAGACAAAACTCTTTAGTTTAACCTTAACTTGACCCAGATATGGTAATTATTTATATTAAATCATTGAGATCATTATATAGATCGTGATTGAAGGGACAAGTACCCTATGTATAATTATTCTTACTTGTAAGAAAGGAAATAATTTCCTAGACTATGATGCTTAACTTGGGTAAGGTAACCATTTTAGTCGATATTAATCGATTTAAAACTCTTATGAATTGATAAGTCTTGGATCTCGGGTATTGCAATGATGCAATGAGAATCCTCGTAAAGAAAGGTAGTCGATAAGGTCTATGGAATATAGACAGTGAATGTAAACTTGTCTAGGTCAGGAAGACTAAAATATTGAAATTGTCAGGACTTCATAAGTTAAACGTAGTTGACCAAGTCAAATTGTAGGAATATGATAATATCCAAGTCGAGTTGGGGTGGGTGAACATTATGACAACGTTCATTGCGAACGTAAATTTATATTGAAACTATGGCCATAGTAATGCATATGTCTCTACATGCATTGTCGGTTCACTATATCTGGATTACACAACCTATCAGAAATCATACTTAGCTAGAGGGTATCTAGGGTTGTATGATTGATAGAGTTGTGTAGGATACATCACTATGTACTCGAGAAGGCAAATTACCAGTGATCACCTTTGGTCTATATTCCTCATGAAGGGTAGGGCCACTTCCTATGTGGAAGATGTGTTGGAGACCATCGGTCTATGGTTGGAGGTAAATCACTGGAAAGATACTCTCTTTCTAGAAGAAGACATGTCAAGGCTTGTGATAAAGATGTCAGATTTCTGGATGCAATATATCTTTGAGACTCGTATTTATTGAGACTATGTAAAACATTATCTAATGCAATTATTTGTACTTGATTTACTTTTGTAAACATTGTACTTGAGAAAGACAATATGATTTATTGTATTTTGTAATGAGGAATCTTGTAATTGTAATTACTTGATTATATGTTGAATAAAAGAAAAAATTTCTCTACCTCATTTTTACCTTGTTGAATTACTTTATGGTAAATTTTCCAAATTTCCTATGTTTTTAGAATGTGGATGTTACAGTTATATTCAATGAGAAGGTCATGTATAAGGATCAACTGGAGGAAAAGAAGCATGAACATGCCAAAAAGGAATATGTGGTACTGGATGAGATTCCAAAAAATAAAATGCCAGTGGTACCTGACTCTCAGCAACAACAAATTATCCCACAGACTCCTGTAAGTGTTAAACATTGTACAAGGATAACTAGACCTCCATAAAGATTTTCTCCATCATTATATTCTATATTATTAATTGATTCTAGTGAACCTGAAGGTAATGAAGAAGCAATGCAGGTAGACACCAAAAAAAGTTAGAGCTAGGCATGAAAGAGGAAATGGATTCCTTTTTGTGGAATTAGACTTGGGACTTAGTCCAATTCCCTGCAGGTAAAAGAGCATTGCCAAATAAATGGGTTTACAGGTTGAAGTAAGAAGATGGAGTCAAGAAAAGATATAAGGCTAGACTCGTGGTAAAAGGTTTTGCACAGAAAAAAGGTATAGATTTTGATGAAATATTTTCTCCGATTGTAAAGATGACTTCTATTATAACTATCGTAAGTCTTGTGGCTACGGAAGACTTGCATCTTGAACAGCTAGATGTGAAAACAACATTTCTCCATGGGGATTTGGAAGAGGAAATATACATGCAGCAACCACAGGGATATAAGGTCAAGGGTAAGGAGGAATTTGTGTGTAGGTTAAAGAAGAGTTTGTATGGCCTGAAGCAAGCACCTCAGCAATGGTATTTGAAATTTGATAGTTTTATGGCTGAACAAGGTTATAGAAGATGTCATTCTGATTATTGTGTTTATTTTAAGAAATTGGGTAATGGAACCTATATTATCCTATTTATTTATGTTGATGACATGCTTGTTGTCAAGTCTAACATGTAGCATATTAATGAACTTAAGAAAAAATTAGCAAATTCATTTGCTATGAAGGATTTGGGTGTAGCAAAACAAATCCTTGGTATGAGGATCACACGGGACAAGACAAATAGAAAACTATTTTTGTCTTAAAGTGAGTATGTAGAGAAGGTGTTGAAAAGGTTTAACATGCATAATGCAAAAGTAGTTAGCACACCTTTGCCTAGTCATTTTAAGTTGACTAAGGAGATGTATCCAAAGACATAAGAGGAGGAAGACAAAATGTCTAAGATACCATATGCATCAACAGTTGGCAACTTGATGTATGCAATGGTATGCGCAAGGCCAGATATTGCACATGCAATGGGAGTTGTGAGCATGTATATGAGCAATTTGGGAATGGAACATTGGAATGCGGTAAAATAGATTCTCTGATATTTGTGAGGTACTACTTCAAAGAAACTATGTTTTGGAGGAACAAATTCTACTCTAAAAGGATATGTTGACTCTGATCTGGCGGGTGATATTGATAGCAAGAGGAGTACTACAGGGTATGTTTCTACTGTAGGAGGTACTGTAGTCAGTTTGATTTCAAGGCTACAAAAGGTTGTTGTGCTTTCAACCACTGAAACTGAGTATGTTGCTGCCATGGAAGCTAGCAAGGAGATGATTTGGTTACAACATTTTATGGAAGAATTGGGGCAACAACAAGAAGTTAGCCTTTTGTACACTGATAGCCAGAGTTTCATACATCTTGCTAAGAATTCAGCTCTGCATTCAAAAACTAAGCATATACAGCTTAGATACCACTTCATCCGGTCAGTTTTGGAGGATGGACAGTTGAAACTGGAGAAAATTCACACAAGTGAGAATCCTGCAGATATGTTCACAAAGGTGGTTACATGGGAGAAACTAATTTCCTCATCAGTGTCCATTGGCCTTCATGACTGATAATGGTGGATATAAGAAACCAGCCAAGCCTGTAATCCAATAGGAGTTGCAAGTGCAATGGTGTCGTCCAGGATCATTCTTCAAGTGGGAGATTGTTTTGGTGTGGAGCCTAATTAGTCTCCAAGTGGGAGATTGTTGGTATGTGGTGACTGATCATGCAAATAATCTACACTCATAACGTATCCTTGTTGGGGTTCAGGGCCGGGCTGGGCCCTGAGCGGGGGTAAATTTTTTTCCCTCTTTTTTGCACATTCGAAGTCGATTGTTTATTTTTGTTAACCGACAAAAGAAAAATGACATTGTAAAACCCTAATTCTAGAAGATTCCAAAAAACTTGTTATAAGCAGCTTGGATGTATGTTGCGTGTATTGAATTCACGAGATTGTAATATGTTTTGCACTGGATAATAAAATCATTAGATGGTTAAGTTTTTGTGGATGTAGCCCATTTTGGGTGAACCACATTAAAATTGTGTGTTGATCTCTTTTGTGTTATTCTTCATTGTTATGTTTGGGTTATTTAATCTACATATAATTGTTAGTGTTTATTGCTCAGATTTGCCTAAACCCTAACATGAACCATCACTCTATATGATGTATATCGCATTCTAGGGGTACTTATGAGATGACACCCACTTGTTCTACCAGCTAACGAGTCCTTCGAGGACAAGACAACTTGGGCACAAATTATGGGGGTGAGTCACCCTAAGGATCAAATTAGAGTTTAGCTCACCTCCATACCATGACTTCTTATTCCTCGCTTGAGGAAATTCCTGATTGGTTTGATCGCATCGAGGCTTTCTGGAGACAAGGCCTCGGCTCGCTTGAGATGGTGTTGGGCACCAATTATACATGGCATTGAGTAGGATAGAGTTTACGCTTGGGGACTAGATATCCTAGCTATGCTTTATAGGGACTTCTATTGTATTGCACGACGGGGGCTCTTGCTTTCAACCACTCCTCTTTAATCATGACTTGGATTTTTGAGCATATCAGGCCTTACTAGAAGGAGATTCCTCTTCTTGATCAGTGATTATCAAGAGCTACTAGGTGGGCTCATTTGAGCCACTTTGATACTTCTCTACGTGTTGTGGCTACTCTTACAAATGTAGATATGATTTTTGACCCTTACACAGATATGGAGGGTGCATGATTTCATGATGGCCAGATCAGGGAGTATTGTCTTAGCATATCAGATCTATCTGATTACAATGGTCTAGTCGAGGCTCATCATGTCGAATGTGTCTTATAGTAGTTCAAAAAGGACTTTCCCAAGGAGTTGCCCCTAGTGCCTACTTGCTACATATATGTCCAGGAGATGGGTGAGATTGGGTAGAGGATCGTCATTTGGACCCCTTTGACTCCTAGGGTTTTGATTACCAGATCTTTTAAGACCCTAAGAGGGGGACTGAGGGGAGGGAGAGGAGCTCCTTCCTGAGGACTCATTGTGGTGGATGACTTTGATTCTACCGACAAGGACTATGTTCCTGATGGGGATAACTTATCTAACGAGGGACCAGCAGAGGGACACAGGAGATAGATTCTGGTGAGGATGATATAATTGAGGGTTTCTTCACAGTGCCTAGACCTCCTCACTCTATTGAGTTGATGCAACAATTTGATCCTACCTGGCACCCTGCTAACCCACATGAGTCTACTCTTATTTCCACACTTGTCCTTTCATTTCTTTCCTTTCTGTCAAGAGTCATCACATCATTTGTCTTGGTTTGCTTTGTAGGTAGCGCTGAGGAGTAGAGGGGTTTCATTCGTGAGGTCAACATTGGTTTGGCTGCCCCCTTCATTAGGCTGACCAGAGAGATGCTTTTGGCTGATCCTGGTGTCCCCCCTACAGCTGGGTGACACATTGATGTTTTCACTCCTACCTCTCATGGGTGTCAGTAGAGTGCTACTTTGAAGGCCGAGAATCTCATCCTTAGGGGTGAGAATTAGGTTCTTTGTGAGATGGATTGCCTTGGGATTTGTCAGCAAGACTCTAATGTTGCGGAGCATTCACATTCTCGCACTCATAACAAGGTACCTCGCTCACATGGGTCTCATGGAGAGATAAGTGCTACATACAGGTAGAGGACCATGAGTCTTGAGTGTTCCATTTGAGGGAACTGCCCTTGAGCTTATTTGCTTTTTACCTTTTTGAAAATGTACCTCCTTGCATGGAGAGCCTTACTTTCCTTCAAGAGAATTTTGCCCTAGCTCTTGTACGCTTATGAATGTAAACTTCTGATATATCAATGAAAATTCATCTTTTTATGGTTGTCTTTCTATCGTATGAGTACTCATCTCTTTTGCACTTTGGAAGTTCAAGAACTCTTTGATTATGTTTAGACCTTCAACTCTAAGAATGTAAGTATGATAACGATGACATTTTTTTGTAACCTTTTTGGAACATTTATGGAATGTAGGTTATTATATGCAGATGCAAGAACACAAGGGATGCTGAAATGAAACTTTTACTTCTATGGAATGCCATGAGAACTTATGATATTGATGTTATTGCTTTGGAACTCTTTTTCTTATTTTGATATGAATGCATTGTGGAACAAACAATATGACTGCCCTTTAATATGATTTTCAATCCAGGGGATTGCAGGTTATTCTGGTATAAGGGACATATTCAATTTTGTGAGATAGGAATTTAGAACTCAAGTGGGGAGCAAGAAGGAGATGGAGTGCTTCTGAATTTAGGCTTTGCTAAAGGCTAAACATTGATCCTTATCTAGAGAAGACAATTTGACAAGCTTCCAACTTGGACAAGTAACAAATTTTATTGATGTTCGCTAGACTTATATCATAGATGGCAAGCAAGATAGACCTGGGGTAAATGATAAATGGGAAAAAACTAGGGTCCCTAGATAGAAAATGATCCTAAAGACTACTAGACTCTTGCCTTTGCTTAGCTAGTGTGTGTGTGTGCTTTGTACCTTCCTCTTTTACTTTCTCTGATTGAATGTCACCCTTGAAGCTTTGAGCTTAGACTGATCTCCACCCAAGGGTATGAACTTTTAGTAATCTTCTCTCTTTCACTTTTTTTTTATAACTCTCATTTTTTGTATTGTTGCAATGTGTAAGATTTCTACCCAAGAATGCAAGTGATTGAGATAAAGCAAAACAAAAATCAGATATGAGCTAAATAAACTGTATTCAACTCAAGAGAATGCAAAGCAATACAATAGAATGAGATGCTCCTATGAGAGCAAGAGGTGGGTATATATAGGATATTCCACCCAAGAGACTAAAAACACAACCAATATGGGATAAAGTGAAAAAGTCCCTTAACCTAGTGTGAAGAGAGCTAAAGCGGAGAACAAGCTAAGAAAGAGCTAGATAGCAAAGTAACCCTATTCACACTAACACCCCCCCTTAAGTGCAACTTAAGGGGAAATGTAGACAAAATGTAAAGATGGGTCTTGGCAACAAGGCCTGATAAGGTACCCATGTACAAAGAATCCCCTCAAACAGAAAAGGAAGGAGAAAACTAGTGGGAAAAAACTTCCCCATGAGAGGATAAAGCAGGAAGGGCTAATTGACCCCCCAGAAGAGATGTCTCACACCCCCAAGAGAGACCGAAGATGAACATACTTGCTTTTAGTGAAGGGTTTAATGAAGATATCCGCAACCTGGTCTGCTGTAGGACAATACTGCAAATCAATGACCTGCTCCTGAATCAGCTCCCTGAGAAAATGCATGTGGATCTCGATGTGTTTGGTCCGTTGATGATGAATCAGGTTCTTCAAGATCTGGATGGTGCTCTGGTTGTCACAGTAAATGACTGATGGCTTCTGAAAAGTGATGCCAAGTTCAGTGAGGATATTTTGAAGCCATATAGCCTTAGTGGTGGCATTGACAGCCCCCTGATACTCAGCCTCAGTCGAAAAAAGAGCAATAGCATGTTGCTTCTTGCTCTGCCAACAAATGGGACCAGAACCAAGGTGAAAGCTGTAGCCAGATGTGGACTTGCAATCATCAAGATCACCAACCCAATTAGAATCAGTGTATCCAACCAAGTCTGAACCTGTGCCTGCTGCATAGTGAATCCCGTACCTATGAGTGCCCTGTATGTAGTGTAAGATGTGTTTGGTAGCCTTCCAATGAAGCTCGTGTGGCTCCGTCATGAAGTGTGAAACAATGCCAACTACAAATGAAATGTTAGGGCAAGTATGAGTCAGATAGATGAGGCTACCAACAAGTTGACGATACAAAGTGGCAACAACAAGTGGTGTAGAATACTTTGCCTCAAGCTTGACTCCGGACAAAAAGGGAGTCGGTGCAGGCTTACAATCAGCCATATGAAAATGAGCCAAAAGATCAAGAGCATACTTGTGTTGCGCAAGAGAGATCCCAGAAGAGGTCTGAGTGATCTCAATCTCGAGAAAATAGTGCAAGAGACCCAAGTCAGTCATGGCAAACCTGTCATGTAGAGAAGTCTTGACATTCACAATGATGGGTGAAGTGCTCCCAGTGACAATCAAGTCATCAACATAGAGAGCCAAAAAAATAAGAGCATCCTCCTATCTCAAGATGTAGACATTTGGATCTAAGTGGCATCGAGAGAATCAAACTGAGAGAAGGAAGGAGTCCATCTTGGCATACCAAGCCTGTGGGGCTTGTTTGAGGCCATAGAGAGACTTTCTTAATCTGCAAACCACTGAAGAATCCTGAATGAACCCCTGTGGATGCTCCATGTAAATCTCCTCATGAAGATCCTCATGAAGAAATGCACTCTTCACATCCATCTAATGTACAACCCAACCATGAGCTGCAACAAGAGCAAGTATCAGGTGAATGGAGTTCATCTTGGCAACGAGGGCAAAGGTCTCAGTATAGTCAATACCAGGGACCTGAGAGAAACCTTTAGCCACAAGCCATGCTTTGAACTTGTCAACTGATCCATCCACTACAAATTTGGTCCGGTAGATCCACTTACACTGAACCAGTTTTCTTCCCTTTGGAAGTGGAACAAGATCCCAAGTTTTGTTTTGAATCAAGGAGTTGTACTCTTCTTCCATTATTGAATCCCACTCAACAATACCTGATGCTTCATGAAATGATCTTGGATATGAAGCTATGGCAATGTAGGAATGCAGAATGTCCTGATGTTGTGACCGAGTCTTCCGAGCATCTAAAGGATCCCCAACAAGAGTACATGCTGACTCAAGTGTTTGATGAGCCCAGTGAGGTATATGAGGAGATGGAGAAGGAGAATCCCCATCCTCAAACTCTGAACTCTGTGAAGAGAAGGAGGAAACCTCATGATCAACTCTACGAGTAGAGGCAGCTGGAGGAAAATCATCGGAGTCACTGTCTGAATCCGCAATGGAGGAAGGAAGAAGTGAGGATGAGCTAGGAGTGTCTTCCTCGAACTGCACACTTCGCTCAATGAAGAGCTCATGTGTCTCGGGATCCAAGAGCCAATAGCCTTTGACACCATCGGGATAACCAACAAAGATACATGGTCAACTCTAAGGTTCCAAGGCCTTGCACTTCTTCGAAGGAATGTGAGCCCATCTAAGAGAGCCAAAAACTCTGAATTGCCAAACAACAAGTTTCCTGCCACACCAGGCTTCAAAAGGAGTCATTCCTTTCAATGCCTTATGCAGAACTCTATTCTGGATGTGAGCAGCACAATTGATAGCTTCTGCCCAATATTTAGGTGCAAGGGAGCGTGCGTGGATCATGCAACCAACCATCTCTTTTAGGGACCTATTTTTCCTCTCGGTCACACCATTCTGTTGAGGTGTATAGGCAACAATATGCTAAAGATCTATCCCTTCAAGAGTGCAATTTTTTTCAAAGCGGCGGTTCACATATTCTCTACCATTGTCAGTGTGGAGAATCTTGACAACTTTCCCAGACTGTTTCTCAGCGTGAGTCTTGAACTTCTGAAATCTATCAAAGGCTTCTCCCTTCTGACGAAGAAAGTAGACCCATGTGTATTTGGAATAGTCATCAATGAATGTAAGTAGCGAGCCTTGCTAGAAGACAAGGATGGAAATGGACCCGCCACATCACTATGAACCAGCTCAAGGACTTCTGAAGCCCTCCAAGCCTTCCCTTTGTCAAACTTGTCCTCAAGATGTTTTCCTAAGGCACAACCGAAACAAACTCCATCTGAGAAACTGATCTTAGGAAGACTTGTGACCATATTCTACTTGCTAAGCTGCTGGAGATAGCAGAAGTTGAGATGGCCAAACCGCTCATGCCATAACTTGCTCATAGAATCTGAATGAGTGAGCAAGGCAATCAAATGTGAATCAGGTACAAAATGAGAGAAAGCATACATTCAAGACTCATGATCAGCCTTACCAACTGCATGAAGTGCATTATCTTCAAGACTCTTGATGGTGACAGAATCAGAAGTGAACTCAACTTTTCTACCATTCTGGGCAATCTGATAGACAGAGAGAAGGTTAGCCGAAAGATTAGGTACACAAAGGACATCCTCAAATGTACTAGTGCCAGCATCAATAGAACCTTTCCCGATGACTTCAACAGGAGAGTCATCCCCAATGAGAATGTGGGGCACCGAACAAGACTCCAACAAGGAAAATTGTTGTCTGATAGAACCCATGTGATGTGAGGCACCTGAGTCAAGAATCCACTGCTAAGAAGAATCTGTAGTAGCAACTAGTGCAGTTGCTTTCCATTTACCTGATTTTGAAGGAGTAGAGGATTGTTGTGAAGAAGGTAGATTAATGTTGTTCTTTTTCAGAAGATGCTTCAGCTCATCAATCTGCTTCTTGTGACAAGAGTGTTCCTCATGACCAACTTTCTTACAGTAGAAACAAGTTGGTCTTTCCTTCTTCTGATTGTTCCCCTTTGAAGAAGAGGAAGTGGAGTCTACTATTGAGGCAGACGAAGACTGTGCTTGATCTTTCTGTGACTTCTTCTGTTTCTTCTCAGGTTTCCCTGACTCTTTCTGTTCCTTCGATTGACTAGACAATAGAGCCTAAGACTAAGATGGCTTTAAGAGCCCCATGGAAAGAAGCTTGCCTTGTTATTGCATTAGCAATTCATAAAATGAAGAAAAAGAAGGCATTTTATATGTAGAGTCCATAGTCAATCTATGAGTATGAAAACTGGAAACAAAAGCAACATATTCAGGTCCAAGTTTGTTAAGAGTACTCAAGACAAGTTGAATGTCCTTTTTCTCTATGCCACATGCTTTACATTGTGCTCTCAAATCATTTACTTTTGTTACAAAATCTTGGATGTTGTCAAAAGACTTAGGATCTAGCGCCATTAGTTGATTATCAATTTGATATCCCCTAACTTCATCAATTGTCCCATAGAGAGTTTTTAGTTGTTCCCATGCATCATGTGAATTATTTTTTCCATCATGAAACATTATATTAAGAGAAACTAAACTCCTAAGACAACCCATAGCTTTTGTTTGTTCAAGCATCCAGAGTATTTTTTCCTTAGCATCTGAGGGTTCAGTTATCTTTTGTTCAACATAGGGTGTGTACCCTTGTTGCATTAAGAAGTTCCGTGCATTTTATTTCCATGTATTGTAGTTGTATGGAGTTAGCAGTGAAAACTTAACATTACCCATTGTGAAAGGAAAAGAGAGCAAGAGCAGAAGGAGTTGCACAAGCACAATCACACCAAGAGACCCCCCTAAATTACTCAATGAAGAAGCCCCCCAAGCAAAATGATTTGGCACTTTATAAGTCGTATAATTACAATGGCCACTAGCAAGTGAATGCTTAGTGGACTTGACTTCAATGCTTTTAGAAATCCTCACAAAATGAACATATATTGAAATTACAATTGTGAGACAAACCCAAATAAAATTAGAAGTACCATTGCGAAGTATATGAAAAAACATGTACTTTCAAAAAAATAATCGCCTCGATCCAAGGTTGTATGCAAAAGTTATGCACTTTTAAAAGTCCCAAAACGGGAACTATGCAGAGTCACATGTGAGAATTTGAGATTTTTAGAAAATTCGTACACTAAAATAAAAAACCGTCTGCACCAGCACGTAGAGAATGAAAAATTGGATAAAATAAAAAAAAGAAGCTCACAAATCGGAGGTCGAGAGGCCGAGTTACATCCTTTGGAAGTTGAATTGCAATTTCTAAAATGCCAATGGAGAGGGGGTATGCTGTAGCTTTCTAATGTCATTTTTGCAAAATATATAATCTTCATGCAAAACCTAACAGATACTCAGATGGTTTTTTGATGTTGCGAACAAAACCCATAAGGCGTTTGTCTTTGTGATCTATAAAAGACGTGACTCTAATGTAAAAAAATGTCTTTAGCACCAAAAAATGACCCCAACAACCAAAAAATGACATGCAAAGACTAAATAAACTACCTAAGATAAACAAAGGTATGCTGTAACTTGCAAGATTGATTAGAATAAATAAAATGCAAGCCGATTGTTAGATTTGAGCTCAAAGAGTCTCGAGGAAGCTCCGAAAAAACCTACAACTGACAAGTCAAAATATGAACCCCCCAGAAACTAGAGTTTTCTCCACACTTTTTTGTTTCTCCAGATCATTAGAAGATGCAAGAAAAGAGCATACTCATGTGCTTCAAAAAACAACTCTACACTCAGATTTCTAAAAAAATGCTAACCCACAACTCACAACCGCTCTGATACCATGTAAGATTTCTACCCAAGAATGAAAGTGATTGAGAGAAAGCAAAACAAAAATCAGATATGAGCCAAATAAACTGTATTCAACTCAAGAGAATGCAAAGCAATACAATAGAATGAGATGTTCATATGAGAGTAAGAGGTGGGTATATATAAGATATTCCACCCAAGAGACTAAAAACACAACCAATATGGGATAAAGTGAAAAAGTCCCTAAGTAAACTTAACCTAGTGTGAAAAGAGCTAAAGCGAAGAACAAGCTAAGAAAAATCTAGATAGCAAAGTAACCCTATTCACACTAACACAATGCCTCACTTCATTTTCTCATTTTTTTGGATTTTTGACTTTTATGAAAACGAATGCTTTTGGAACTTTGGATATGCAATAGTTTGATATCTCAATTCTCACTTTTCTCTCATTTTGATCACTCATATTTTAGATTGCTTCCTTCCTAGTTTTGATCCTCCTGATGTTTTTGGCCAAGAAAGATAAGGGGCTAAGCACCACCAAAAGTTTTCATAATCTAGTTGGACTTCCTTTCTACTAGGGAAGAATTGGGAAGGTCTACTTGCGAGCTTCCTTTGAACGTTGTGTTAGGGTTAGGGCAGATCAAGCAATAAACACTAACAATTATATGCAGATTAAATAACCCAAATATAATAATGAAGAACAACACCAAAGAGATCAACACATAAATTTAACGTGGTTCACCCAATATGGGCTACATCCACAGAAACTCAGCCATCCAATGATTTTATTATCCAGTGCAAAATAGATTACAATCTCGCGAATACATCGTTTTACCATACATTCCAGCCGCTTATAACAAGCTTTTTGGAAGCTTCTAGAATTAGGGTTTTGCAATGTCATTTTTTCTTTTGTCGGTTAACAAAAAAATTAACAACCGACTCCAGCGAGAATACATAACTTGTGTACACTACTTACATGACCAGTCACCACATACCAACACATTGTAGGTTTGAATACTAGCTTTGCTTAGACCTAACATCTTGGCTCATTAAGACTGGGATCAGTGTAAAACTAAGAGCCAGGCTTTGATTGGAATCACTAGGAATGAAAGGGGAAATGGCAATTATGAAAATAGGGAATCTCAGGACCTGAAAGGATCAAGTATACCTAGGCAACCTCAGACTCCTTACTGAAATGAAATTAACATAAGAGCGATTCATTCACTGTAATGCAAGATGAATAGAATGATACTGAAATGCAAGAAACAAAATTCTTTTTAACATTTTTTACTTTCATAATTTTTTGTATTTTTAGATTTTTTTTTTAAAATTTTATGTTTTATGATTTTTATGATTTTCAAACATAGTATTTCTTTAGGTGAAAGGCATTGATTGTTTCACCAAATTCCCCCCCCCTCCATTGTGCACAAGTGATAGGCACCATTGCTAACATCTACTCTAACCTTTCTAGTCCTCTGTGAATGTTGTCTTTTGTCTTCTCTTTTTGTTTTTTGTGCTACCTCTTCTTAGGACAAGCTCTCCTATCCTATAGGGTTTATCATTTGATTCTATCCTTTCCAACTCAGTGGTTTCCTTTGGTAATGTGAGATGAAGTTAATCTTGGAAAGCTTGTTGATGGGAAGGGTTCCAATACAAGACTCCATTGCACCTTAGTAGTTCGATTAGCATGTTGAATTGCTCTTGCATGTAGATCTTTACGTCTTGTCTATCTTGAATGTTTTGTAAAAATTGGAATAATTCAAAGGGAGTTTGAGGCTCCCTTTGCTTGTCAGGAGGGACAAAGCTTATACTCATCCTCCCATTGGGCTCAGGTATCAAATTCATAGAATATCCAATGTAACTTCCTGGCAACTCAAAGATGACAGGATCATCAGTTCCGACTAACACTCGCATTTTCCATTCTTTGTCAAATGTTCCCTCACTCTCTTTATCTTTGTCTGGTTGTCTATCAACCATTTCAATTTGCACTTGGGGTGCTTCCCATTCACTAAGTTCATTTGACTACACCGAAGTAGAAGTAGTAGGTTGCACTTGTGGTTAAGATACCATGAACATCCTTGGGAGCAATCCTATCACATTGGTTGATTCATTATCATTAGAATTTATGTTCTACATTGGTGTTAATGGTCTATATGACTCTTCTATTGGTGTGAGAGGTTCATATGACTCACTTTCTTCTGGCTTTTTAGGGATACGTGACTCACTCAAGGGTGATAAATGGGTGTAACTCTTTGTCATGTCTTCTTCAAGATCTAAGAAAGCGTGAGGGTCTACATATATCAAATCTAATGTAGCTATTTCAAATACCTATCCTTCAGTTCAGTGAGGCTTCTCCCCTATGCAAGGAAAGAGTTTGTAGGCTGGTTGTACATTGATCATGAGTACTTCCAAAGGAAAATGGAGAGGTCCTTTTAAGTTTGGCATGATGGTTGTCTTGCCATTGATGTCAAAATGATGTGGTCATAAGGTTTCTCAAGAAATGCAGGATTCATGAGCATTATGTGTGAGAACAAGATCTATGATGTTGAGATCAGGATGTATACCTTTCATGGTGTGGTGCCTTCAAATTTGTTGTCATGAAATTAGGATGATGTGCTTCAATGATAGAGGTAAGACAACAAGTTGTTATGATTAGGAGCAGTTGTTGCTGGGCTTAAGATGTTGTAGGTTGTCCTCTTCAAAAATATGCCTCTTAGAGTGGATCTACTCCTTAGTGATTGTCTTGACGTGGATGTGTTCACACTTTATAGTGCTTAATGTCCATCCTAACCTGCACTTGGTTCAGGAGTTGGTAATCAGATGTGTTTCTTGGAGATGCGGGTTCATTCATATTTTAATAACCTACATGCAAGGTGATGACCATATGTCATGACAGGGTGCTTCAAGGAATCTAGATCATAGCTCAAATCATGCTTATTATGTTTGCCATCAGAAAGTAAGAATGCTAATATACACAAGATTGACTTGATCATTTTCCTTCTTGTTCATCATAAGAGTTGGTCACAGGTGCTGGTAATGATACAAGGTGATGAAGGATTTCATACAGTAATGTCTCATGATATGAGGTGCAATGAAGACTGCTCTAAAGAGGTAGAATGTTGGTTTTATATTGATGAGTCAATATGGAGTTGATTAAAAGACATCTAAAGTCCTAATGAACTCTTCAATTATAAAGGTTTCTACTGATGATACTCTTTGGAACTTGGACAGATCTAAGGTGTTGATATATCTTGGTTTTTGTTTGCTTAAACCCACATTATCTAAAACCCTAACCTTATCATGCTTCTATGACCTAAATGTATCTTAGGTGCCCGTCATAAAAGGAAAGTTGCTTTTGTTTTATTCGAGCATTGACTTTCTATCGCAGGTGAAAGCAACTTAAGTTAAGTCTTTAAGGGTGTTGTTGTCATGGGGAGACTGCCCCCCAACCTGGTAGAACCGGTCATCCGGTTATGTTTTAACTCTTATGAGCGCCAAACTAAATCTAACGATGGAGGATAAAAGGCAGAGTGGCGCGAAAAGTAAATCCAATGGGTGTCTTTTAAAGCTTTTTTAAGCCCAACGATCAGTCTTCCTCGATGAAATTTGACGGGCAAAGTTCTTTATAAGGTAGAGTTTAGTCTTTTTAAGGTTCTATATGATATAGAGGGCCAAAGATTTTTGGTGAGAGATCAGTATGAATTTTTTGTTGATTTTGTTTATTGTTTTGACATGATAGAGAGAATATCTGCACAGTAATATGAGGGTTATTGATTTTATAGAGAATTTAATGGAGTTTAGTGTATTTGAAGATTGAAGATGAAATTAGAGTATGAAGATAATTTTCAGTGCAATATAGAAACATGTAGGTGTGGATGCTTGAGAAGAGATATATATTGATTATTTTAGAGATTGCATTAAGGGTATTGTTATGATGATCACAGAAGCAACATTCTGAGATGGTGTATGAAGATTATTAGATTATAAGCAGAAGATATAGGAATTTTGGTTCATCTTTTGCAATGTTTATTATGTGTGTAGGGGTTTCAAAAGTCTGAGATGTGCCTCAGTTGTTTAGTTTGGTAGCAGGAACATAATGAGATAGTGGTCAATATTGTTATCATCATTTTTGGTGTTTCTATATATAGTGAAAGTGTAATTAAGTTAAGGTTTGCTGAGCAACATGATAACTACATAGAACATAAGAATGATTATAGAAAAGTTTTGATTATATCAGATGTTTTTAAATGGGCATCATTATAATACCTTTTATATGCATATATGCTTTGTGTACTTTTTGCAGATGAATATAATAATGTTTGTTGTATTTGAGGCTTGAAGACCAGTTGGTGTTTGTAGGAGATGAAAGTGCAGGTGTTGGTTCTTAATCAGAGGAATATATTATTTATTGCAGAAACTGTAACATGTTTTAGAGATTAACACAAGGTTGACCAATGTGTAATTGAAGAAAACTTTGTAGAGTGAAAGAAAAAGGAGATATATGTTTTTGTGAAGAAGAGAATCAGGGTAACCCACTGAATTGTTTCAATTTGTATCTAAGGTGATTGTATCATCCAGTGAGGCTTGCATGGTCAGTGAGACCTATTTGTTGCCAGTGAGGCATTCATTAGCTAGCGAGGCTATGTAATTGATGATTTTCATGATTAAGCCAGTGAGGCAGTTTTGAGTGGTTTTTCATCCCTATGAGGGTTTTCCACTCGTGAAACCTATTGTGTTATGGTCTCAATTTCTATGTGATTTATTTTTCCTTCATGCTTGAACATTCCTTCTTTTGATAAAGCTTATTGTCAGTTTGATTCCTTCACTTTATCTTTTCAAGTTTGGTAAGAAGTAAATATCTTGTTTTTGATACAACACTGATTCACCCCCCTCTCAATGTTGATTGTACTCCAACAGGTCCAACCTTCACTATCCATTCCATGGTTTTCACTGTCTTTTCTTTGGGAATAACCTCTTTTTCTTTTGGCGGTTCCTCATTTTCTAAGGCCTTCATCTTTGCATTGTTTATAGTCTTTTCTAGGATTTCAATCCTTTTGACACACATCGATTACAGTGCAGGACTAAGAAAAGAAAGCTTGTTTGTAGGAAGTTCATAATCTATGGGGATGCCTATCCTTTTGTTCAATGTGTTTGATTTTATCATACTAAAAGGCTCCGAGTCCCCTCTCTCAACATACACCTTCCCTGGATGTAGGAATAGAGCCTCCCAGAATAACATAGATGGCACAACTTTCATTCTGTGTATCCAGGGTCTTCCAAGAAGCAAATTGTATCCCATGTCCTTATCAATGACATAAAACATGGTTGGGATAGTTTTGGGTCCTAGAGTTACAGGAAGCGTGATCTTTCATATTATAGTGGCTTTTAAATTATCGTACCCACTCAGCATTTCTCTAGAAGCGGTGATGTTGGTGTGCCCATAACCCATTCTTTCCAAAAGAGAGAACAAAACTATGTTCACTGCCACCCCATCATCAATTAGCATTATTTTGATGCAGGTATCATAGATCCGCACTTGCAAGTATAGCGTAGGGTCTCCTTTCTTTGTTAACTCTGCCTTGGAGGGCATTTGCTTTAGGTTAGAGAAGAAACATGGGTCTTTGAGCTCAGAGTTTGGTGGGTTTACGTCAAAATCCACATGGTTAATTTGCTTGCTAGGCAGAGGTGTGATTTCATTGAGATACTTCAACCCTATTACTTTCAGTAGTGCTGAGTGGTGTGAGGAGGAGTTCTTGAGCAGGTCAATGAATGATATGTGTGCATAACTTCTCTTTAAATCTTCGATGAGTTCATATGGTCCAATCGGTGCTGGTATTGGCTCAACCACTGAGACAGTACCTTCATATATTTCTTCTTGCTCATTCTCAAGATCTCCTTTCTCTTCTTCATTATGTAGTATTTTGACCAACCCCAACATCCTAGCTTCTCCTTTTTGTCCTAACTATGGTGGGATATTAGTGTTGCTACCTTGGGCTACATTGTTTTGATTTGTTGTTTTTGTATATTTATGTGTAGGAAATGGGTCCTAATAGATTCTCATGTTATCATTCTGTGGAGCTATTAGAGCTTGGGTTTGTCCTGTTCCCTTGTTATTTGTTGTGACCTCCTGGGGATTCAAGAACATCTCTATGAACAACCGTTGTTGGTCTTCCGACAATATTGCTATGAATCTGTTATACTCTGTACAAGATTCCGTGTTGTGCCCCCTAGTTCTATGAAAAGAACAAAATTGATTGTACTCATAAGTGGGTCTTTCATACCTTCCTTCATTAACATTTACATTGTGATTCCAATTCTGATAATTGTCTCTTGGGTGATACGCATTATTTCTTGGATGATCAATTGCATTGAAATTGGGAGGGTAATAGTCTCTTTCGTTATAATCATACCTCACCTTCCTAGCTAGGAATTGATCTGTCTCCCCATCTGTTGTTGCATTTCTATTGTTTTTGAGAATCTTAATGATAGGGGCATTGTTCCCTGTAACCTCCCTCATCAATTTTCCATTTGACCCGTAAATCCTTCTGCCACTATCAATGGCTGCTTGGTCAATCCTTAAATCACTTTCAAAGGCCTCTTCATAGGACTTGTAAGGTAACTTTTGAACATCTTCTCTAATATCCTTATTTAAGGCATGTAAGAAAAGGTCGCATAACTCACGATGATCCATGTTTGGAGCACTAGTTGAAGAATACAGAACTCATCTCCATCGAGTAACAAAGCGGGCTACTGATTCGTTCGGTTCTTGTTTCATGGTCAAGAATTCTTTGATCCCTGTCTTCATGAGTTTGTTCATGTCTAAAGCCATGACAAACTCTCTGATTAACTGCTTGACTGAGTATATCGAGGCCTCTAGTAGGTGATAGTACCAATTTAGAGCTATTCCTTCTAAGGTTTTAGGGAAGATCTTGGCGACAACCCTATCCCAAGGGAGGAGTTCTCTTATCATGATAGTATAAGCTTTGATATGCGAGTTAGGATCACCCTCTCCTTTGAACTTTGGGAGATCAGGTAATGGTTGAAGCAACTGAACATTTCTTATGATTAAGTCAAGTGGTTCTTTCAAGTATTCCAAGTATGTGCCTAAAAAGACAATCTATGATTGAGGAGTTGATACCATTAATCCCATAGGAGGGTTTTGGTAACCCATTGTCATTGCCTGATTTGCTTGGCTTCCTAGCATTGCTTTATTGTTCTGAACAGGAGGGTTCCCATTCGGGAATGTGTCGTTACTCCCATTTCTTGAGTAGTAGTTGAGGTAGGGGGATTCTGAGTTGCCCCTTAGTCTTGTTCAATTCTAATATTTTCATACTTCTTCTGTCTTCTTTCTAGAGCAGGTTGTTCTGCTTCCAGAGTTCTAATTCTTTACACTAGAGTCATAATTAGGTCTACAGGATTGTGACCTCTAAGCACTTCTTCATTTCTAGGCTTTTTCCTTCAAGTGTTGTTATGAATATGTGCTTCTTCTCACGTAATATTTCCTCTTTGTTCTTCCTGTAGGGCAACTTTTAATGCTTTTTGGGCATCTCTTGCCTCTTTTAAGTTTCTTTCCAACCTTCTTACTTCCTCATCAAGATGAGTACTTGAGGTACTTGGTGATGGTTGATCAAGGCAGTGGATTTCTGATCTTAATTGTATTCTTCTATCTTTGTGAGGCGCGTTTGGTATGCAAGGGTTATGTTCCCATGCAAGATTGTTAAAAGATAGAGAATGCCTGGGTTCTCTTTGGTCTTGCTCATAGTCAGAGTCTTTGTAATCGTAGCAATTTTCTTGGGAATTAAGGTGTCTCAACCTTGGTAATTCCTTGCATTTATTTATTGTAATGTATTTATTTATTGCCTATTATTGTAATTAGGATGCAAATATTGTTTCGTCATCTTGTGGGAGTTGGCATAGTGATGTGTCATCCTACATGGAAGGTGACCACATGTACTTTTGTCCTCACATGAGGAGATAGGCGTCCCACTTAATGGTAGAGAAATTTTGCCATGTGTTGGCATCTTGACTAGTGTGTAAGTGAATCTTGACTGAAATGGTTATGATAGATTCCTATGACAGAATCTATGATGCGTAAGAGTCATAAATAGAAGGTTCTACGACAGGTGAAGTCATGTGTCAAAGAGCATCTTAGAAGAAGGCATCGTTGGGTGCCCCAAGGAGGGTGATGATGTGTTGTAAGTAGAATATGCTATTTTTAGGTAGTTATGACAGATTCTCTTACAACTGTAAGAGATGTTAGTTATGATAGATTCTATGACAACTGTAAGATGCGTAAGAGCATCTGTCATTGCCCAACTTGGGACTAAGTGCCCACATTGGGATGAGGTGATGTGACAAGTGTCATGACCATGCTGTAGTGTTGGACAAGTGTCCCTAGGCATGGGTTTTGGGCCATGAGACCGAGTTGGAAGCCCATTCCAAGAAAGGTCCATTTTTGCCTTGTAACTTCTATTTAAACAGGTGCTTGGAGAGGAGATGTATTATGTGATTGACAGGTACTGTTATGCTGCCAGAATATCTCTAGATACGAGTGTCAAAGACTCCTACAAGAGCATTGGCTCTAAAACTATAGTTTCAGACTGGGATAACAAGTTTGTTGGTTATTTCTGGAGGACATTATGGAAGAAGTTGAAGATAGATTTGAAGTTCAGTTCTGCACACCATCCACAGACTGATGGACAGACAGAAGTGGTGAATAGGAGTTTGGGTAACCTGCTACGATGCTTAGTAGGAGATAAGCCCAAGGGATGGGATTTGATTTTACCACAGGTAGAATTTGCTTACAACAATTCTGTCAATAGGAGTACTGGTAAATCACCATTCCAGATTGTATATGGTAATAGCTCGAGAAATGCTTCTGAGTTAAGGAAGCTGGACAACAGAGAAAAGACAAGTGTTGAAGCCGAAGACTTTGCAGAACATCTAAAGAATTTGCATGAAGAAGTGAGAAAGCACATTAATAAGATGAATATTCAGTACAAGGCTAAGGTAGATCAGAAGAGGAGACATAAGGAGTTTTAGGAGGGTGATGAAGTCATGGTTCACTTGAGAAAAGAAAGATTTCCAGTTGGTACATATAATAAGCTGAAGATGAGGAAATTTGGACCATGTAGAATCCTGAAGAAGCACAATTCAGGAAATGCATTTGAGGTAGAGTTGCCTGATGACATCAATATTTCACTAGTGTTCAACATTTCAGATCTGACAGAGTATCATGATGATGGACTTGATAAAGGAACACAGTGGGACATTCCAGCATCTACTTCAGAGAAGGAGGAGATAGAGGGCATTCTGGATAGCTGTGTGGGTAAGAGTACAAGAAACAAGCAGTATACAGAATACTTGGTGAAATGGAAAGGAAGGCCTGTTCAAGATTCATCATGGTTATCTGAGACTAAGGTTAATCATTTTGGTTTCCCTCTAACACATGAGAAGTGACAGGGTCACTTTTCAAATTACCCCGAGTGTCTGATGCAAGAGCATCTAGGGTGTAAGAGCAATCTTACATCAACCAAAAAAAAAAAGAATTGTTGTTTCTTTTCAATAAGGGCTAAATTTGGCAGGGTTACTATTTTTAGTAAGTTTGCATTTGTGCACGGTTGATACAAAATCTTACATAGACCTCTAGAATGGTGAATTGAAGCTAATGGTGAAGAAATCACTTCAATATCATTTGTCATTTGTGAGATATTAAAATTTCTAATTCCAAAAATCCTATTGAAATATTCAAAGTCAAATTTGAGGCACTTAGAGGCTCCGGATGGGCCCAAAATTTGGTGGCAAACCCAAGTAGTCTACCTATCGATACCACTTTGTGCTCCATCATCTTTTCGAGAGCTTTTCGAAAAGGTATTATAATTGAAAATCCAACGGTCGGATCGAAAGTTATGGCCCCGCGAAGTTGACCTATTTTTGGTGGGAGATGCAAATTTTGAAATTAAGCTGGTGGTCGCCAAAAAGGGTTATATATAACCATTTTTGGGAACCCTTAGGGTAGTAGAGTTAAGGGGGCAAGTGTAGAGTCAAGAATAGGGGGGAAAACAGAAACCCTAGTTGATTTGGGGTTACAGAAGGCAGGTGATTCTAGAGTCTTGTGACAGGAAGCTGTAGTGTGTTGTAGCTTGTGGAGGATTGATTCCTCTGATTGTAATTAAGCTTCTATAATGTAATGAGTTGCCCAGATCAATAAAAGAAAGTTCTATTTTCTGTGTTCAATTTCTATTGTTGTGTGTTTTGTGATTTACCCCCTTCATCACCTATTCATTCTTTAGTCCCTCTTCTTTTCTCCTATTAACATCATTTGTACAATTCTACATGCGACCTCCTTCACATTTATCTTTGTGTCCTCTAAAGGAATATCCTTCTTAAATGAGTTGCAGTCATCCTCTCTTCTCTATCCTTGCCTAGAAACTCCACGTTTGAGTGCATTTTATGTATCTATATTGGGCTAAATTCCTCTTACTTTCATTTTAGTTTGAAAGACTCTTTAATTTTTCCTTCCTTCATGAATCCATAAATCAATGTTGTATAATTAACTTCATCGACCATCAAACCAACCTCTCTTGTTTGCAATAAGAATGAATCATGGCACTAAAAATATTGACATCTAATGTTGATGTACCATCAGTATCCTTCATTTATGCATGAAATGTAGTTTGTATAGATTCCTCCTTTTGAATATCCTTCTAATTATCTTGGTCTTGCTTTCTTCTCCAAACTTTTGTAGGTTTTCCCTCTTGTTTGGTTATGGCATCCTCCATTGTGTGATGTCTAGATGGTTTCACAAAACCACTTCTATAAAATCTCACTTTACATGTGCATAGTTGTTGCAATTGTCGCATATGACATTGTAATTTCTACTTGCCAACCCATAAGACCTTCTATTGTTCCAACCAACATGTCTCACTTGAGTTCTACAATCTCTTGTTTTGTGACCAAATTTGTTGCATTTATAACATATGATATTTTTATTTCTATTTGGAAACTCATAAGAACCTCTATTCTTGGTCCAATCAAATTTTCTTGCATGTTTCCAACAATCCATTGCTTTATGTCCAAAGTTATTACAAGAATAACAATAACCATAGAAAGAATGTTTTAACCTGGTTATTTGCGTCTGCCTTGGAGGAAAGGAATTTTTGAACTTGTCCTTATTTCCTTTGGAGGGATGTAGGTCATCTATGGGACTTGATTTTCCTCCTTGTTGTCTTCCTTTTTGATGAGACTCTTGATGGCATATGCATAACTCTTTGACTTTTCCTCATTTGTCTTCTTTGATGATTGAGTGGGTTTTGAGCTTTAAACTTCTTCATATCCAATACCACTCTTATTGTAAGTTGGCCTTTGGGAATTGAGAATATTGTCTAACATTTTTGTACTCTTTTCATTCTTCAAGTCTTTGTTCAATTATGCACTTGTATTTTCAAACTCCTCAAAGAACTAATCTCGGATTCAAGATTTGCACAATTTTATTCCCTTTCCTTTAGTTGCTTTCTTACCTCCTCCTCAATTCTCTTTTACTTCTTCTATTTGGAATTTTAGATCTATAATCATCCTCTTTGATTCTTCAAGGTCATTTGATAATTTTGCTTTCTATTCACTATCATATTGAATTTGCTCTTTTTGGTTCTGTTTCTCTTTCCTAAGTCTCTTGATTTCACTTAGGGTAGAAATCAGTTCTACTTCCAGATCAACCACTCCTTCTTCTTCACCTTCTTCTCTTTTGCTCACAAAGTTGTCTCCATTTGACATGACATCATTGCAAGTTTCTATTGCTAAATGTTTTTTTTCTATTTGCCACCCCATCACCTTTGCTTGCATCTCTATCATCACTTGTATTTGGTGTTGTTGGTGCTTGTTGACCTATGCTCTACTTGGTATTTTCTTTTTCCTTATTTTCTTTTCTTTTTGTCATATATGCTCTTATGATCCACCTTCAAGCAGTTAAGCTATCTCTGAAGGAACCCACTTTGATACCAATTGAAGAACACACAATTATACTAAGAGGGGGGAGTGAATCAGTATAATACAAACTTTTACTTTTTCACAACTTTATAACCACAACAATATCAATCACACAAGATCTATCAATGATGCACCACAAGAAGAACACAAGATTTATGTGGAAACCCTTACGGGAGAAAACCACAACAAAAGATTGCTTATATATAAATCTCTTTTACAATCTTTGTAGGCTTTGACCCACAGGAGACACCAATCCCCTCTTATATGATTTGTGGGCACCAACCTACTGGAGACAACAATCCCCACTTATAGATTTTGTGAGCACTAACCCCATAGAGACACCAATCTCTCGATAAGGCACCAACCTTCTACGGATCTTGATCACTTTCTTCTACAAATCTGATATCAACTCACACAATGTTCTTCCTTTCAAATTTGATCCAAAATATACATAGTCCTTTTTCACAAATTGATCACAATCATGATTACTCTATTCCTTCAAATCTGATCCAAATCATGTACAACTTCTTCACACAAAACTGGTCATAATCATAGCATCAATTCTTCATAACTTTCTGCCTTGAGATTTGCCCAAACTTGTCCTCTATTTTTCCTCAAACGCTTTCTTTATCTCTACAAGATTTTTTTTATCTCAACATAGTCTTCTTCTTTATCTCAATATAATCTCCTTTCTATGTTAGCATTACCTTCTCCTTTATCTCTGCACAATCTTCCTTTTCAAATCTCTCAATCTTCATGTATATGTTTGTCATATATATATTTGCACTTATCCTTCTCATATGGCATCAAATACTCTTCAAAAGATATCTGATTTACACTTCATTTCTGCCTCTATTCATTTCTCAGATCTACTTTAACACTCAGAGATTAATTCATATAATTTATTTCAAAGCCTCCTATCTTATTGTCTTTTATGTCTTCAATGAAGGTAAAGTACATACCCTTTCACAATGATCACCACCTTTTTATAATAGATACAACTCTTCAAGGGAATCATTGCCTTACTTGTTTGTCTTTTTGTGTAACCAATAGAAATTGCACCTCTTTACTTCATAATATTGTATCACTTTATCATTAACAAATCATTCCTCTTTTTTACTTATGCATAAGATAAATTTGTTTTATATGAAGCATTGTCCTTTAGTCTCATCCTTTTATCTTTATTGAATCGTTGTTCTTAGTATTGCTTCCTTCATAAACTTTATAAGTCGCATCACACAACTGTTGTTCCTCTATTAATTCATTTCCTTGGAAATCACTATCCTTTCACTAATGGAATCACACCATATATATAATCCGATTGCTGCATTTATACTAGTTGGCCATTTCTTATTAATAACATTATTTTATGTATTTGTTGGCCACCTTTAATTTATCAATCACTTGACATTTTCTCCATAATTGCATCACTATATATAACATATGCTAATTCTTGATTTCTCCATATTGTCTCATTCATAGTGATTTAGAAATTAATTCAAATCATCTTATGTACTATCCTTATCTTCACTTTAACTGAGTCAGCCTGTTGGAGGTTTACATTCAAATCTAAGTCTTATCCTTAGTGCCAATTCCACATTGTTTAAATCTTTAATTTAAACAATCACATATCTACTAGTCATCCTTCAAATCCACAATCTTCAAACCCTTAACATGTAATGGGTAACCCTTATTGTACTAGGGAATTTTTCCTTGACATCAATGAAAATCTTATGCCTTGCATTCAATGATATTGAAACGTTTGACATCAATGACAACATATTCCAATAATCTCTACAATGATCTTTTAGACGTCAATCTTGCCAACAATCTTGGTCTTATGTCTTTGAAATTAGTGACACTAATCTTGTTCATTCACCTTCTTGACATTAATGACAACATTTCCAACGAATGTTCTTACTTTTGGGAGAGTGATTCAAAGCATAGGGTATTGTAGGCAAAGCTAGGTCACCATCATATGCCTTAGAGGTGATGTCAATGATATTATCATTAATTGTAGTAGAAGAAGAATTATCACCATCATTTTTCTCATGACTATTCATGGAAATGAATTTAGTAGAGTCTTCTAATATTGATAAAAGTGATGCAAGGAATCCAATAATATTGTTATAAGAACACAAGTATACACTGAGAGGGGGGATGAATCAGTGTATGTTAAAACTTTAAAAATAACCAACAATTAAAAATGGAAGGCACATATAAAAACCACACACACACAAGAGAAACACCATATTTACATGGAAAACCTAGAATGGGAAAAACCATGGTGAGAAAGTTGTTTGAGTCTACTGCTCAGATCCAACCTCACAATAAGCACTGATTACAAATGTTTTGTAGGCACCAACCCACGGGTACATCAACACCCAAGACAATGTTTTGAGGCTACCACCTACAGGTACATCACACACTTATAATGAACTCCAACTCAATACAATGAGGCTTCAACCCCAATAAAAAATAAAGAGGCTACAACCTGTGAAATTATAGTTTCATATGTGTAATAATGGCTCTTCTGTAACCTAAAAATACACCTCGTTATCACACACTCACTCTGTGTTTTGTATCAACACAGTTATCTCCTTCTTCTATGCACTCTACCTTCTCTCCTTTCTCACAACGTGAACAACAATAGTCAATTTAGTGAGCTAAACTTTCACTGCGGATTCAATATGTATAAAACCCATTCGTTTCAACAAGTGAACTATCACAACCACTCCAAAACTGAATAATGTCAGTTTTATTTCATTCCACAACTGTTGCACTTGATTTCTGGCTCAATTATATGTTATCACGAAGTCTTTTATTGTTCACTATAAAGCATTTCTATTGAAATGATTAAATCCATTTAAGCAAATCAACTAACGCTTTTGTGATCCTGCATGGGCTGCTAGACATCCTAGAAAGATTACATTGCTTCCGATCTTCAAAAATACTTGTATATGACTTTTATACTCGCCCTTTGTCGACGAAAACACAGTTTACTAAAGTAAGATCGATCCCCTTCTCTGTCGGCAAATGTCACTTTTTCAGAACTTTGACTTTGATACTTTATAACTAGTATCAGCAAAAGTATAATTTTTTGAACTCTTCTTTTTAAGCCTTATTGGCAAAAAGAAACTTTTCAGAACTTTCTTTTTAATGTCTTATCGACGAAAGCACATTATCTCGAACTTATCTTTATGCTTGTCAGCAAATATACCTTTTTCAGAACTTAGGCCTTTCATTCACTTTATTGCCGCTATAGGCAATTTTTACTTTTTTAAAACTTGTCTTTTGTGCTAAGTATTGATGAAAGATCATTTATGCTAACTTTACTTACAAAGTCCCTTTATCAGCAAAGTGCAGTTTTTCAAACTTATCTTTATTTGCCTTCTATCAACAAATCCATGTTGTCACAAACTTGGCCAACTCAACCTTTATGTCAGTAAAAAGACCATGTCATGAACGCATCTGTTTATCAGTGAATTGGTTACTATCTAAACTCATACCTTTAATGCCTTTAACGATAAAAAGTAACTTTTTTGAACTTTTATTATGAACCCTTCTATCGGCGAAATTACACAAATCTAAACTTATCTTTACTTCTACCTTATATCGGCATATCAGCGAAAGAAGAAACTTTAGAACTTCACAAACTCATTCTCTTTGTCGGCAATATGGTGAAATCTCAAACCTAGCTCCATACTTAACCAATTCCTCTTTATCAGGGAATCGGCTAGAATGCGAACTTTAGAACTAGTTAGGTTTTTCTTCATTTCCCCGACAACACTAGGCTTCTACTTCAAAACTAAGTCTTTGCCTTTGCCGAACCTAAGCCATATTAGCTTATTGGCTTATCGGTTAACCGCCAAACTAGGGAGCTAGTGAAGTAGTTCAAAAACATAACACTTCACTGATATAACACATTGCCGACATAACAATTAAATTAAAAATTCATCTTTCTTTCAAATTGTCGATGACACATTACCTCAAAATTGCTGATAGAATAGATATGACTTCAACTTTATTCATAATTTATGATAGTTGCATTTCTATCAACTTGCCAATGTAGACAATAAACAACTTTATTTTTTGTCAAAATTGTCGATACCCTGTGTTCTGACAAAGAACAAATTGCCGATAACAAGGATACCAAGCCATGTCAAATGCCCTTTGACATCAATGACAACAATTTCAACAATCTCCCCCTTTATCATTGATGGTAACACCTCAACCCCTAAAAGGCAACACCTAAATTTGAACACAACTTTGAAATCTGAAACTGTCTCCCCCTTACACCATGCATTATCATGCAAAATTCTCCCCCTTTGACATCAATTACAAAGGGAATTATAGGTAGATAACATAAAGAGAACAATGACAATAAGTCATCAAGACAACTAGGTACCAGGGATAAAGAACTATTCAAATATACACCCCCTGGATGAACATATGTTGTATTCAAGTAGAGAGAGGAGAAGGAACAACTCCTAACTACTACCTGAGATCTTCAAAAGTCTCCTTTGGAAGGGGTTTTGTAAAGATATCAACTAGCTGGTCTTGAGTAGCCACATATTCTATCTGAACTTTGTGTTCAACAACTTTCTCTCTGAGAAAATGGTACTTAATAGAAATGTGCTTGTTCCTTGAATGCATAACTAGATTCTTCGAGATTTTTATAGCTCTTGTAGTATCACAAAGAATATTGATTGGTTCAGGAAAACTCACCTTAATATCTTGCAATGTTTGCTTCATCCATAGTACTTGAGGACAAGATATAATAGATATATATCCAGCTTCTGCTGTTGACAGAGAAATTGATTCTTGTTTCTTACTTGACCATGCTACCAATTTATCACCTAGAAAGAATGCACCACCACTAGTGCTCTTTCTATCATCCACACAACTAACCCAATCTGTATCTATGTATGCAGTTAAAGTAAAATCATCACCAACAGGATACCATAAACCATAATTAACTATACTCTTCAAATATCTAAATATCCTCTTCATAACTTTGACATTTGTTTCCTTTAAAGCTGCTTGAAACTGAGCTTCCATGCAAACAAATTGCATAATATCAGGCCTTGTTGCAGTGAGATACATGAGACTTCCGATTATGGACCTATACAATGTTTGATTTGCTAAGGCTGATTCATGATCTTTGTTAATCTTACACCTAGTGACCATAGGTGTACCAACTGGCTTGCAATCTTTCGTCTTGAATTTCTTCAAAATTTCCTTCACATACTTGGTTTGAGAAATGAAAATGCTTGTGTCTAATTGATTTACTTGTAGACCAAGAAATAATGCTAACTCTCCTAACATAGACATTTCAAATTCCTTTTGCATAGCATTAGCAAATTCTATACACATTTGGTCATTATCTCCACCAAATATTATATCGTCAACATAAATAATGACAATCAGCATATTATTACCTTCATGTTTAACATATAGATTGCTAGTTGCTATACCTTTCTTGTAGCCTTGTTATTGAAGATATTTATCTAGTCTGTTATACCAAGATCAAGGAGCTTGTTTTAGCCCATACAATGCCTTCTTCAATATGCATACAAACTCTTTCTTCTCAGTCACTTGAAATCCTTCAGGCTATTCTATATAAACTTCCTCGTCCAAGTAACCATTAAGAAATGTAGATTTCACATCCATTTGGTACACTTTGAAGCGTTTATAAACTAGGTAGGAAAGAAACATTCTAATGGCTTCAAGTCTAGCCACTGGTGCAAATGTCTCATCAAAATCTATGCCCTCAACCTGAGCATAGCCCTTGCATACTAATCCGGCTTTGTTTCTAGTTATCTGCCCATCCTCATTCAATTTATTCCTAAACACCCATTTTGTGCCAATGACATTTTTATTA
Organism: Cunninghamia lanceolata; assembly: GCA_027924645.1. Classification (NCBI taxonomy): domain Eukaryota; kingdom Viridiplantae; phylum Streptophyta; class Pinopsida; order Cupressales; family Cupressaceae; genus Cunninghamia; species Cunninghamia lanceolata. Next base: position 3,985,472 of record BSBN01000011.1, read on the forward strand.
CCAGGCCTTGGAAAAAGTTTCCAAGTCCGATTCTTCTCTATTTGATTAAGTTCTTCCTTCATAGCTTCAATCCAACTATCACCCTTACTAGGTTCTTCATAAGACTTAGGTTCTATTTTTCTTACTAATCTTTACCAAATGATCAAAAATCTATGTAGCCCATTAATTTGCTCCATAAACAACTCTCATTAGCTTGTCCTAACAAACATCTTTCACCCTTTGCCTCCTTCAAATGGTATAAATTGTTGTTATTTTTGTTTTCTTCAGCAACACGCCTACCAGAGCTAGCTTTTCTTATCTCATAGCCACTAGCATGAAATAACACATTATATCCCTTATCACACATCTAGATGACAGTAAGCAGATTATGTTGTAATCCTTCTACATACAACACATCTTGAGCATTAGTTTTATCATTTATGTATATAGTGCCCTTATCATCTATCTTCACAGTGGTGTTGTCACCAAACTTAACAAAACCAACGTCCCATTTCTTCAAAACTATGAACTTGCTCTTATCTCCAGTGATATGACTAGAGCATCCACTGTCTATTACCCAAGGATTACCTTGTCCTTTGGCATGAAAATCTTCTTGGACTAACATAGATGTCTCAACATTCTTCTCTACCCAGCACCTTTTGGAAGTTTTCTCCTTTTCTTTAGAATGCTTTGCTGGTTCGTTTTCTTGAGCAGGGGGTGCAAACTTGTGATGTGCATAGGATTGTGCTTTTTGTATAGATAATGCTTCTAGATTTGACTGTATTATTTGTTGTATAGATAATTCTTCTAGATTTGACTGTGTCATTTATTTTTCCTCAACGTTTTGGATCACACTCTGTGATCCATCATCAAGAGAAAAGAGAGTAAGAGAACAAAAAAATCTTCTTTTCTCCTGTCTAGAAGGCTGGATAAACACACTTCTACAAAACTTGGCAATATGCCCATAGTTGTTACAGTTATAACAGATATCATTCATATCAACTAACAGGGTAAAAGGATTTCTTCTTACAAAATTATGCTTATGCATTCTCCTAGGTCTAATTTTGTAGTCTATAGCCTTTTGTCCAAACTAATTACATGAAAAAAAAAACCATGAAAAGCATAAATGTACCTGTCTTGGCTTACAAATTGACCATTGAATCTCCTCCTTACATTGTGCACTTTGATGAAACCATCATCTTCCTTTTTGAAATCTTTAGTCCTTTTATCCTTTCTGAATCCACTAGGTTTCCTCGAATCAACATGTTTCTTAGACATAGCAGATCTTGATTCACCGTGATCTTCAACTACCTTTTTGAAGGGATCAACTTTCTTGGTTTTATCTTCTACTTTATTTTCAGAGACAACATCTTTGAAACTCTTGTGTTCAGAATATCCTAACCCAACCATGTTGGAGAAGGATCTTTGACTACTGATTATTTGATCAATAATTTTTGAACTCTTTTCAAACTTGAGACTTCTGTTTAATTGTTCATTCACCTTTTCTAACTCCTTCCTCAGCATGACAACTTCAAACTCTAATTTTTGACACTTGTCTAGTTTGTTCTTCATACTCAAACTAGTTACCTCTTCTATTCTTTTAGACTCCTCTACCTGCAATTTCAAGTCTACAACAAGTTTATTAGGTTCTTCAATTTTTAACTTGTATTTTTCATTTTGTTTTTTTTCAAACCTTAGATCATTTAGAGCATAAATTAATTCACCTTCTAGATCAACTTCACCCTCTTCTTCCTCATCAGAGTCTTCATGTCAATCTTTTGAAGGAGTATTTTCATCCTTTTTAATTTCAACAGTCATGAATGCAGTTTCATACTCTTCACTTCCATAAGAATAATCATCTGAAGAACTACTTTCTTTAGCTACAAATAGACTCTTCTTTTTCTTAATCAAGTTTCTTCTGTTATACTTTGAGATTTCTTGACTCCTAGAGCTATCTCCTTTTTGCTTTTCACCTAAAGGACACTTAGAGGCAAAGTGACCAATTTTTCTACAATTAAATCATTTGAAATGTAGCTTACCTTTGTATTTCCCAGAGCCTTTCTTCAGCTTTCTAACAAAATTTCCTTCTTCTTCACCTGAATTGGTACTTTGTTTTGAGTCTACTTTAGTCTCCTTGACTTTTGAAGTCTTAAATGTTGCTTCTTTCCTTGTTGAGCCTATATTTTCACTTCTCATCTCATATGTTGTAAGAGATCCAAATAATTCATCTAGTGTAAGCTTATCTAGATCTTTTGCTTCCTCAATTGTAGATACTTTAGAATCAAATCTCTGTGGGAGAGATATTAGAATCTTCTTTACAACCACCTGATCTTTTACCTATTCTCCAAGACCTATGATTGCATTCATTACCTCATCTACTCTGAGCATGTATTCTACAATATTCTCATCATCTTTCATCTTTAAAGCCTCAAATTTACTTCTATGGGTTTGCAGTTTCGCTTGCTTGACTCGATCATCAACTTCATAGATGTTGTGCAACTTGTACCATACGTCCTTGGAAAATTTACAATACATAACTTTGACAAACTCTATGTTGGTTAGATGTAACATCCATATCCGAATTGACAAGTAAAACTAGGTTTTCACAAAGGTAAACTTTTTTTTTACTAGGTAATCAAATACAAAAGAACTTATCTCCTACCAAGTATAACATTTTTCACTTTAACTTAAACATGATTTCATTTTTCATAAAACTGAAAGAAATGATATACAATAAACATTTTGTTCTCTAACAATTTGAAATTTTCTTGAAACAAATAAAATATTGGAAACATACCATTAACATGCATCTCGATTGTCGACCCATCACATTCAAGACTTGGCAATCCTCAGTATTTGGAAGAGAAAGTATCTTCAAGGAGCTTAACCTCCAACCATAGATCGTCGGTCTCCCGCACTCCTTCCTAACCGGAAGTGGCCCTACCCTACTCAAGAAGATAGACTTAGGATAACCATCGGTGTTTGCCATCTGAGCTCTGGTGTTGTAACTTACGTGTCTTGTTATCGTACAGATCCCTAGATACCCTCTAGTCATGCACAACTCTCCACAAGAAACGCCATCCAGTCACAGTGATCATTCGATGCACTTGAGGATCGTGCACCACCTTGGCCAAAGGATTTATTTTTAAATAGCGTTCTAAGAACGCATGAACTTAGTTCACCCACCCTACTCGACTTGAACTGATCGAAATCCTATAGTTTCCTATTTGTAAGGTTTAAACAAATGTCAACCTCGATGACCTCAATGTTTTAGGATTTTCTCCTGCAATAGCGCATGGCGCAACATTTACTCTAATCCCAAGTTCATAGTTTCATAATCCCATATTCATATAAAACATTGTTTAATAACACCCACTCCTAAGTGGTTTCAAACTTGGTTACTCGGTTCCCATGTTTGTACAACATACTTAAGTATCTAAAACAATTTCCCGTTATCCCAAAATTTAAGGGTTTTAGACTCATAAAAGTCTACAAAATAAAAATGACACTAGAATCATCGCATGCAACATAATCTAGACTCAAAATGCGGGTTTTCCCACCCTACTTGTTCATTACAAAACCATGACGGTTTTCGACCAATACTAAAACTTTAACTCTCTACTCCCCTTTTCAAGTCAAATAGTTTCACATGGGTCATTGAGGTAAGAGTCATAGAATAAGATAATAAAGGGTTTGGAATCTTTCTTACGACATTAGAGATGACCAAACACATGGTCAACCTCTAACTAAAGATATAAGATGAATAAGACACTAGCTAGTTACAGCTACATCTCCGGCTGTCAAACACACTAAAGTTTACGTCAAAGCATGCTTTAAATCTGAGGTTTTAAACTCCTACACAACATGCACGCGAAGCAATGTGGTTTCCCCGCTATGGAGCTATCGTTTCAAATGCACAAAAGATAGTTTTAAGTTGATATTACAGTCTTAAAGGAAACTTTCTAAACATACGTCATTGCCAACCGTTTGTAGGATGTAGTTTACACTTCGCATCATGCAATGATCATTCATAGATGTGTGCACATTGAGAACTATGTTTTATCATCATACGGTGTCGATCATGATAGGCAATGATCTAGTTTCAGAGTTCTCGAATACTAAAAGACAACAATGAAACTATTTCTGAGGTTTTAAACACCAAAAGACAGTAATGAAATAATTATGTTGATAAACCTCACATAGAAATCGTAGTAGGATTATGTTGTCATCATAATCTATTTGTCGTAAATGTATTACATTATCCTTGCATAGATGAGACACCATTATTGGTCTAAATTGTGAAAAAAAGAAGAGAATGGGAAAAACCTGTCGACAGAGTTGAAGACTGCTATGGCAAGTTCCCGGCGACCTTCGCACTTCCTTCACAGCCTCTCCACTCTTCGCACACCCTATCCACGTCCTCCCCTGGCAAGACGTGCCTCCTCTGGTTCCAAAACACTCACTACATACACTCACTACACCTCAACAATGAAGAAGATCTCACCTCTTTTCCTGCGGTTTTGCCAATTCTAAAACCCTCACTATTCTTTTACTCGAGCACAGTCCAGCCCAACTCCCAAATCAATAGTGCCTTTCTGCCGTTTCTCTTCCCGTTTCTAAACAATGACCCCCGCACACTGCACTAAATGCTCAACTGAATAACCTCCGATTTCCCACTCAGCCAAGAAGATGACGACATTCTCTGCAGTTTTAGGTTCTTGTCTTCTAACAACGGCTCCTGAATTGACTATATTCTCCTCCATGACAATGGAGTATCTCCATTAACTCGCCCACTTCAACTTCTAACTACCGCCTCTCTACTCTCCCGCGCCCATGATGAAGAAGAATCTCTCCATCATACTTACGACCGTCACATGCCCAAACACAAGGGTCGACATTAACTGCAGCTACCCGACTCCACATTTGCAGCGGCCACAAACAAAAAGGAGGTTCTAAATGACGACGTGGCATAACAACTTCGTCATTCTACCATAAGGAGGCTTCTAACCTTCGACAAATGCAACCTATCATCGCTAGCGGAGTGAAACTCTCACAAGGTGATAACTAAGTTATGACTAAAATGATTTCAGAATATCCTTCCAAATGACGACAAGAATAGTTATAGCATAAATCAACTTCCCATTCGACTTCTGTCGATTAACAAAAGGGAATAATTCACAACACATTATTAACGTGGTTTGACGACAATCATGATGGATTGGTCGTAACGCATCACAAGGTTTCTAAATCGTTTGACGCATAAAACGACTTCTCGCATCCTTTGACTACAAGACGTGATCCACAATCTGCCACAAATAGGTTCATCTATTTACCTACAAACGATATAATAATCATCTATATAAGACGACTCGTTTTGGTGGACTTGTGAGAACATCGTCGATTCCAAGATTCTATATGACGACTTACGAAAAGGATGTTACACCTTATCTTCAGACATCGACATCTAGTCTTAAACTATCCCAGTCGAAAAATAAGACTAAATTGATGGCTTCAAGGTTTATCTACCTGTTTGGCATTCTCAGTAACAAACACCCATGGTTACTTTCCAGAGTCTATACTCTCTCTCAAAGATACTTTCTCTTCTTGTCGATCATGGTCCACTTGTCCCTACAACGACAGTCTCACATACAATTTTGTGGTCAAAGCACCTATGTTCCAAATAAAAGCATAATATATCCAAAACATCATTTTACTTAACAAAAGGGACATTTAGTCTACAATATCACATTGATCATAATCAATAGATTCTAAAATTTCATAGAACTAACTTTGTCTAATAAATCATCAGTTTCCATGTCGTCCACAACATATTATATTACTGAAATTTGCAAGAAAGTAAATTGCATAATCGATTCCAAAAAGAGGGATGTAACATTAGACCACACAGTATAGCATTCTTAGCTTTGGCATTATTCTCACAGGCTTTCTTCTCATTAGCAGTGAGAGTAGATGGTGGTGGTGGTGGTTTGTAACCATTTACAACAGATTGCCAAATATCATATCCAAGAGAGGTTAAGTAAGTTTCCATTCTGATGCTCTAGAAAGAATAATTGGATCCATCAAATAATGGTGCTTTATTTGAAGAAGAACCCTCTTGTCCTGCCATAGTGTTCTTGGGATCCGATCTTCCTTAAGTGGTTAAACTTTTCTTCAAGGAACTCGAGGCTCTGATACCAATTGTTAAAATAACACTTATACACCGAGAGGGGGGTGAATCAGTGTATGTTAAGACTTTAAAAATAACCAACAATTAAAATGGAAGGCACATATAAAAACCACACACACAAGAGAAACACCAGATTTACATGGAAAACCTAGAATGGGAAAAACCATGATGAGAAAGTTGCTTGAGTCTACTACTCAGATCCAACCTCACAATAAGCATTGATTACAAATGTTTAGTAGGCACCAACCCACAGGTACATCAACACCCAAGGTAATGTTTTAAGGCTACCGCCTATAGGTACATCACACACCTATAATGAGCTCCAACTCAATACAATGAGGCTTCAACCCCAATAAAAAACAAAGAGGCTACAACCTTTGAAATTACAGTTTCATATGTGTAATAATGCTTCTTCTATAACTTGAAAATGCACCTTGTTATCACACACTCACTCTATGTTTTGCATCAACATAGTTATCTCCTTCTTCTATGCACTCTGCCTTCTCTCCTTTCTTACAACGTAAACAACAATAGTCAATTTGGTGAGCTAAACTTTCACTGTGAATTCAATGTGTATAAAACACATTCGTTTCAACAGGTGAATTGTCACAACCACTCCAAAACTGAATAATGTTAGTTTCATTTCATTCCACAACTGTCTAAAATTAGTTCAACTGTCACACTTGATTTCTAGCTCAATTATATGTTATCACAAAGTCTTTTATTGTTCATTGTAAAGCATTTGTGTTGAAACGATTAAATCCATTTAAGCAAATCAACTAATGCTTCTGTGATACTGCATGGGTTGCCAGACATCTTGGAAGATTACATTACTACTGATCTTCAAAAACATTTGTATATGCCTTTTATACTCACCCTTTGTCGATGAAAACATAGTTTACTAAAGTAACACCGATCCCCTTCTCTGTTGGCAAATGTCACTTTTTCAAAACTTTGACTTTGATGCTTTATAACTAGTATTGACAAAACTATAATTTTTACAACTTTTCTTTTTAAGCCTTATCGGCAAAAAGAAACTTTTCAGAACTTCCTCTTTAATGTCTTTTTGGCGAAAACACATTATCCCAAAGTTATCTTTATGCTTCTCGGCAAATATACCTTTTTCAAAACTTAGGCCTTTCGTTCACTTTATTACCACTATCGACAATTTTTAATTTTTCAAAACTTGCTTTTGCGATAAGTATTAGCGAAAGGTCATTTATGCAAACTTTACTTACAAAGTCCCTTTATCAACGAAAGTGCAATTTTTTGAACTTATCTTTATTTGCCTTCTATCAGAAAATCCACGCGGTCACAAACTTGGCCAACTCAACCTCTATGTCGGTAAAAGGACCATGTCATGAACTCATTGGTTTAGCAACGAATTGCTGACTATTCTAACTTATGCCTTTAACAACAAAAAGTAACTTTTCCAAACATTTATTATGAACCCTTCTATCAGTGAAATTTCACAAATTTGAACTTATATTTACTTTTGAAAGAAAGCTAGGTGTGCGGAAAATGCTTCCTATGCTAATCTAATGAGGAGAGATGAGTGCAAACTCTTTTTAACCTTTATAGTTATAGTGTTATTAACCTAATAACAGAGATATTGCAGCAATACACATACACACAGAATGTAGACAGAAGAGAGAGAGACAAGATATAACGTGGGGAAACCCTTATGGGGGAAAAACCCCACACTCTAAAACCTGCACAATGTATTATCAAAACAACAATATTTACAACACACTTGCAATGCAAGTCTTCTCAGGAGTCTTCAACAGTCATTTCTAGAGTTATTCCGATAGCATAACAATACCTGTCAATACACAATGCATACAACTCCAAGCACCTATTTTATAGAGTTACAAGGCACAAAGGAGGAAGCGTCTAGAGATGGGCATCCATCTTGGCCACATGGCCTCAATACCCACTCATGGACACTTTTCCTGCATACAGAAGCTTCTCTTACACCCATGACACATGTCACATTTGTCTTTTCCAAGATGGGGCATTCCATCCCAAGATAGACTATGATAGATGCTCTTACACACCATACAACTGTCATAGAATCCCATCATAACTGACAACACTTACAAATGTAAGAGAATCTGTCATAACTAACTAAAAATAGCATATTCCTCTTACAAAATGTCATAACCCACCTTGGGCACCCAAAGATGTCTTCCTCAAATATGCTCTTCGACACTTGTCTTCACCTGTCATAGGATCTTCTATTTCTGACTCTTACGCATCATTGATTCTGTCATAGGAATTTGTCATAACTATTTCGGTCATGATTCCCTTACACACTATTCAAGATGCTGACATATGGCAGAAAACCTCTACCACAATATGGGACGCCTATCTCCACATGGAGTGAGTTGACCATCCTAGTCATCTTACAAGTGGAGTGACATCTCATTGTGCCACTTCACACTATATGACAAAATAGGATGTGCAACTTAATTACATCATAGACTAAAATTAAATACAATACAAATAATAAATACAAGGAATTACCAAGGTTGAGAAACCTTAATTCCCAACAACTTCTGCCTTATATTAGCATATCAGTGAAAGAAGAAACTTTAGAACTTCACAAACTCCTTCTCTTTGTCGGTGATATGGTGAAATCTCGAACCTAGCTCCATACTTAACCAATTCCTCTTTATCGGGGAATTGGCTAGAATGCAAACTTTAGAACCAGTTAGTTTTTTCTTCATTTCCCCAACGACACTAGGCTTCTACTTCAAAACTAAGTCTTTGTCTTTGCTGAAGCTAGGCCATATCGGCTTATCAGCTAACCACCGAACTAGGGAACTAGCGAAGTAGTTCAAAAACTTAACACTTCGTCGATATAACATATTGCCAACATAATACTTAAATAAAAAAATCATCTTTCTTTCAAATTGTCGATGACACATTACCTCAAAATTGTTGATAGAATAGATATGACTTCAACTTTATTCACAATTTCTGATAGTTGCATTTCTATCAACTTGCCGATGCAGACAATAAACAACTTTATTTTTTGTTAAAATTGCCGATACCATGTGTTCTGACAAAGAAAAAATTACCGATAACAAGGATAACAAGCCATGTTGAATTCCATTTGACATAAATGACAACAATTTCAACAAATACATGTAAGTGTGATAAGGAACAACAATGTATAATTGAATTTAGACATGATTTGAGTATCTAAAATAAGATTGTAATCAATGATCTACAAGTGCAAGATAAGCGGGGCTTTCCAAAAATGTGGTGTTTTTGGTAACCACAACAACTAAGTATTGCAAATGTAAGATGTGTAGTATGTGCAAATGATTTTCCTAAGTAAACACAAGAGGTATTTAGAAATCTTTTCTTTAAATGAAGATGCATAAGTGTGAAATGAAGCTACATAGTTTTGTTTATGCTATTGCTTTAAAATTTTAAAGAGAAGATGAATGCATGAATGTTCTTGCTTTCTAATTTGAAAAAATGTGACATATATGAAGAGTTAAATCAAATTAAAATCAGATTTATCAATCCTTAATCATAACAAAGATCTGAAAAAAAAAATCAACTACAACCACTAAACACAAGACTAGCTAGGGTTTATCATCAAACCCTATCTATCTCAAATGCTTATTTCCTGATGTAAGGATGTAATATTAACAAAAGTGATATTTATGAAATTATACATCAATGCAACATCAGATTTGAACAATTAATCCATGTATCAGTAAGATTTGAAATAAGATTGTGCTCAACAAACCCTAGGTGCAAAACTAGCTAGTTTTTCCAAAAATACAAAATTTTGAAAACCCTAACAATGAATAAGTGAAAATGACAAATATATAACTATGAAAATGATTAAATGATGTATTAGAGTAAATAAAAATCATATTTGAAATTCAAATTTCTTCAGAAAATATAAAACAAGATACCAAATTACAAACCCTAGGTTTTAAAATTAACTAGGTTTTGCAACAACTTCTTGAAAAACTCTAACAATGAAGAGGTTCAAATGTAATATATAGCAATATGCAATGATTAATTTCTACAATAACAATCAGATCTGATGCAATGATTAATTTCTGCAATAACAATCAGATCAAAAATTTGAATCTTTCTATGATGTTCTAAAACCTATGCAATGAAAACAATGCAATAAATATGCTTTTTCTAAGCATAAAATGCTTGATATTTCACTTTTCAATGCAAATATGCAAGCATGTCTTTTCTTTCAACACAAATATGATATGATACAACAAATGAAATCAATTTAATAATGCCACAAAGATCTGAAACAACTCACTAATCTCGAAACCCTAGGTTCAAAAGTAGCTAGATTTTCTAAAAAATGCAAGGTTTTTGTAAACCCTAATTTTGAAAAACTGTAAAAATTAAGCTATGAAAGTACGCCAAATGATGAATGAATGTAATATAATCATATCTCGGGAAAAAAATAACTCAGATCAGTAGAAAGAAGGATGCCAAAGTGCAATAAATGACGAGTTCACCAAAATGTTTAGTAGAAAAGAGAGACTAGCTTAAGAGATTAAACTAGGTCAAACCATCTTCTACTGAACATAAGAACACAAACCGAGCTTGACTTCTACCCTAGAAGGAGAGCCAAACTACTAGGGTTTTTTCCCTCTGTTGTATAGAGGATAATCAACCAAATCCAACCAATCAAGCTAGAGCAAAGTGAAAACCCTATTTAAGCAAGATCTATGAAAATATGACTGTCAAAAATAGATATAAAAAATCTAAAACCATAGGGAGGAGCAGAAGGAAGAATAGAACCTTGATTGGGATTCAAGATCCCAAAGGACCAGGGTGCTTGGGATCCCTAGACCCATATTAGGGTTTGGCAGAATGTGAAGTTTTCTTTGTCTTCGCCCTTTTGTGTTCCTGCTTCCTGTAACTTGTTTTTTGTAGATTCCTCTAGATGCTACATGCACACACATAAGAAGGAAAATGGTCAGGTGTTATTTAGGAGCTTTCCTAAGTCAAGCTCCATAAATGGTGTTTCTAAAAGGAAGCTAGGTGTGCAGAAAATGCTTCCTACGCTAATATAATGAGGAGAGGAGTATGCAAATTCTTTTTAACCTTTATAGTTATAGTGTTATTAACCCAACAATAGAGATATTGCAGCAATGCACATACACACATAATGTAGATAAAAAAGAGAGATAAGATATAACATGGGGAAAACCCTTATGGGAGAAAAACCCCACACTCCAAAACCTACACAATATATTATCAAAACAACAATGTTTACAACACACTTGCAATGCAAGTCTTCTCGGGAGTCTTCGACACTCGTATCTGGAGATATTCTGGCAGCATAACAATCCCTGTCAAATCAACTATACATATCCTCTCCAAGTACCTATTTATAAATAAGTTTCAAGGCAAAAATGGAACCTTCTTGGAATGGGCATCCAACTTGGCCTCATGGCCCAAAACCCATGCCTAGGGACACTTGTCCAACACTGCAACATGGTTCTGAAACTTGTCATAACACCCCATCCCAAAGTGGGTGCCTAGTCCCAAGATAGGTAATGACAGATGCTCTTTCACACCTAACGACCGTCATAGAATCCATCATAACTAACAACACTTACAGCTGTAAGAGATTCTATCATAACTACCTAAAAATAGCATATTCCTCTTACAACATGTCATAACCCACCTTGGGCACCCAAAGACGCCTTCCTCAAAGATGCTCTTTGACACATGTCCTCACCTGTCCTAGGTGATGAGGTATAAATAACTTCATTTCTTTGATGGAACAAATAGCCCTTTTTGCATTACCCAATTCCATAGCCTTGCCAATTTATTTATTTTTATAAGCAATATTTATCTATTTTTAATAAAATGTTGTACAAATCCTTATTTCCTAAATTGATTGAAATTAGCTTTTAAATGCTGATTTAGTGACATGAAAAGCTAGGTAATTGTGTAGGTTAATGCATTGCCTACAAAAGAAATAGACATCATGCAACTGTGGATGAATGCATCGGAAGTTGATGGTGCCAAAAATTTTAGGCGTGCATTAAATGAAGACTTTGTTTTAACTTTGTTATTTCTGTAGTTACCCAAAAGACATTATGGCTCCTCTCGGAGTCCTTTTTATGTTTAAAAGACAACAGTAGTAAAGATTCTATTTTTTAGTTATAAGACTTCTTCAAATTGCATTTTCCTGCCATCTAAAATTTAGGAGTTTTTGAAGTAGTTCAGTTGTAATTGTTGCTCGAAACATGGATATAAATATATAATGTGGATGAATGAAAGATCATCCCTTAGTTTTTGAAAAAATCAGAGCTGTGTACTTACAATTTTTCATGAATGTGAATGATGTTGTTCTGAGTTTTTTTTCTTTGGAAATATGAAGATTTGAATGGAGTTATCATGTGCTGTGAAAGTGATTGAATGTGACCTGAGTTAAGACAAATTTGTCCCACAAGTTGGCCACTCGCAGGACTATAGGATAGATAAGTACTTTCATTTTTGTGGATGTTTTCATTTAGTTGAAGATAGTTTATGTTTAGTTTTCTGTCATTAACATGCAGGGTGTGTTGTTTAAAAGTTAAACTATTGTGTACTATTGTTTCTTCTGTGTTGATTAGAAGTTTCCGGCACATCTGCTTGAGTTAAAATACTATTTTCTGATAGTTAGAATTTGGAATGTCTACAACATAGCCAATTACATTTGTGAATTTTTAGCATAGAATTTATCTGCTTTCTAGTTTAGAATTTATCTGCTTTCTAGTGTAGAATTTATATGCTTTCTAGTCTAGAGTTTTTATGCTTTTAGTATAAATTTGAATGCTTTCTGTAGAAGGATATAATTACTGTTTAATTTCATGTGTTATTTTAATCTTTTAACAGAACTAGAAAACTGTTTCTCAATCAAATATCCAAACTTCCTATTGCAGATAACCTCAGACACTACCCTGGTCGATAAACTGATAATTTTCATCTAAAGTGTGTTGATGGTGGTTTTGGCACGCAACAACGCAGGTGTGATTGCTGGTTTCACACCTCTCTTGAAAAGTATCTTACCCTAGGTAAGACTACTCCAAGGATAATACAGCTAGGTCTTAGCTTTCTTGGAATTTCTCAATTGGTATGTTCTAGCTATTCCTATAAGGGGTCTTACATGCAATCTGCAAATCTTCAGGTTTGGAGGCAACAAATACACATAAACCCTTTTATGATTTTCAACTGATAAGCAAGATAAAGTGTTGCTGAAATTCCTATTTTAATAGCTAACAATGGTTTTCAAAGAAAGTTCAAAAATGTTAGGGTTTTAGAAGGATCTTAAGTGACATTCACAATGCAAGGGTTATCTTTAGTAGACAAATACTCCAAAACTTTAAACCAACCTTTTGAGTTACCAAACTGAAATGGGTGTTACAGTGCTACAGAAAATGGTGCTATCTTCAATGGAAGTTAAAAGATTTTCAGACCACATTCATTTATCAATACCCAATAGATGGCGCAGCTTAACTTATGAAATGCAGTTGAACTTCAGCACAAATAATAAGCCCAGACTAACTTTACAAAACTATTTACCATCAATAAACAACTAAAAGTATGGACTTGGAATATTTATCAAATACTTCAGCAAACCATGAACATTACAAAAGCACAACTAACTAACTGTGAGAGAGCAAGAAACAAACCATGAAAACCACAATGATTCAACACAAGATGCAAATTCTCAGAATTACTACAGAAACTTGCTTTGTATTACTTCAAATGGCATAGAGTCAAAAATTTGGCATCAAAATCTCTCTTACAAATAGTGGAAATGGCAGCCCTTTATATAGAAAGCAGCATACAGAGTTTTCAAATGAATGGTGGAGATTAACTCAACACCGACGGTCCAGATTATACAATTATAAGAACCCACATCAATTCTTGGATTACATTTTGTCCTTTATGAAAAAGATGAAAAACAGTCCCCAGATACATTGAATCTAGTCAATTTGACTAGCCAACTCAGTATATGAATAGAAAAGAACATTTTGGAAGCACGAAAAAGACAAAATAGAGTCACATGCTGCCCTGAATATAGCAATTTACAATTGTGACAGGATTGCATCATTAGAATATTGAAAATAATGTTAAGACTCCTTGTTTAAGTCAATTTTGTCTTCGCTGGCCAGCTTGTTGCGATAAGTCAACCAGGCATCGAGTGCAGGATTAATGTCAGACGGGTCTGGATCCTTCAAATGATGTATTTGGTAATCAAACACTTCCAGTTCCCGACTGAACTTGCCATGTATTCTTTCTATCTCTTCCCCTGCCTTCTGAAATGCCTTGAATTTAGCTTTGAGGTCACTTGCCTTGTCTAGTCTTTCCTCCATGCTGAGTGCAGCATCTTCAAAAATTGCCTTATGCAACTTATCTTTACACTTCTCGACATCAAAAGGGGCATAATCATCATAAGACGCTTCCCTACAATCCTGCAAAGAGACATTGATGTCGTATATGACTGATCTCAATTCTTCATCAGCTGGTTTATGTGCTTCTTTTATGTGCTCAAATGTTTCCTTTCTCAAAAATAGCTGTTGATACCATTCAATGGCTTTCGGCAGCTGACTCCCAGTCAAAATATTTTCTACAACTAGAGTTTGAGCTGGCAATTCTTTGATACCTTTAATCTAGGGATACATATGTGAATAATACTCATCAAAAGAATCGCATTCTTCATGCAAGTCCTTCCATCTGTTATTTAATTCTATGAGTCTTTTATGTGCTTGAGCCGAGGCACTTATGGCTTCACATCCCATTTCAAAAACCTTTAATAACCAATTTTCTGTACCTTGGGACTTTGATCTTACCTCGCCCAATTTAGTCATTTCATCAGTAGACAGGAAAGTAGGTATTGTCCTTATGTCTCCTCCTGCATCTACTGGATTTATAAAAAATTGAAGACATGCTCGTAGTTCTTCCTTTTGCTATTTCAAGTCTTTCTTGGACATTTCATCCTTATCCAACTGCTCCAAAATTGATGTAACTGAGCCTTTGAAATCATCCACTCTCTGAGCATGAGTGGATGGACCTAGATCAATGTTGATATGCTATAATCCTCTGCCTTGACATGTTCTCTTGTTGTATCAGCTGGCGGGATAGCTATTTCTGCTATCTTTGATCCTGATTCATTCTTTTAAATCCTTGATTGAATCCTAGCCTTTTTCTACTTCTTAGGCTTCTGGGCTTGTGACAGGATGGTGCTCAAGTCAAGCTGCATTACTTCCACTTGTGGCTTAGGATATGCCATTCTTCCTTGTAACCATTCAGGAGAAGGAGATTTATTCAATTTAGAAACTCCATCCTTATCAAATATAGCCAATTCTTTGGATTGTTCTCGTTCTTGCTCTTCATTCTTCTCTCGACTTCTTTCTTCTTCCTTTTCTTCTTTTGGGGCCAAATTCTCTAGGTTTGTCATTACATTCTCCTATGTAATCTTTAAAATTTCCTGCATTTGATCTTTGGCCTGAGGACTATCAGATATATCAATAACTTCCACATCAGCTGAAGGTTCATAGAAGTCTTCATTATTTACTTCAGACAATACCTCCTTTTCCTCCTCAACTGCTGTTTCAGGCTCTTGTAACCCCAACTCTGCACACACTTTCTCAATCCTGAGCAGCAGTGGCACTGCCAATGAATCCGCAGGCATTTGTGAAATAGGGACAGCAGAAGAGATGGCTAAGGAAGGCGCACTGACCTATGTCAGGTTAGTCAAGACTGGTGATAAGGAGGAAGAAATGATAAGAGATGAATAAAAGGGTAGTGAAGGTAGATGAAGAGGGGGTGAAAGGATGGTAGAAATGGGAGGCAATGGTAAAGAAGAAGAAGATGTAGGTGTAGTGGTAGTGGAAGGATATGAGATGGTAAGAGTGGAGGAAATAGGGCTGCTTGAGTCACTAGAAGAAATTGCCAGTGAACAAGAGGTGGTGGTGATGATAGAGGCAAGAGAGGTGGCAGGAGATGTTCCTTGAGTCATGGAGGCTGAGGCTATGGGTGAAGTAGATGCAGGAGAGGAAGGATGAATAGAAGGAGAAGTGGCAGCAGAAACAGCAGGGGTTGAAACAACAGTGTCAACACTTTGTGTAGGGGGTTGGGCAATCGGAGGATTAGAATCTTTCCTAGTTGTAGCATCCTCTTTACTAACTTCTTTTACTTTTACCTTCTTAGACTTAGAGCTTTCTCCAGCACCACTTGGCATATCTTTTCTCTTAGAAGTCCTAGTCCTAGTTGAGGGAGATTGATCCTTCTTCTGGGGAGACCTTACAGATGGCTTCTTCATCTTCTTTGCTTTTTCTGCCAGAGATGCATGCTCTTCAGTATCTAATTTCTATTTTTCAACTAGCTCTGCCTCATCTGTGACCTGAATGGGTTCATCCTCCTCTCCCCCAGAGTCCTTGTCTGATTCCACTGCTGTGTAGGTAAGCTGGACTCCTTGTCTATTTAGAACAGCCACTTGAGCTCTAACCCAGGCCTTACTCAATCTGATTGGTTCCCTCATAACAACATCTAGGGAGCTCTCTTCTGCATTTGCCCAATTTGGCAATGGAATGGGCTGATGGTACTGAGCCTCCCATGGTCCTCTGACCATGACATTTTCATCATCCTGTAACTGATTAGGTACTGCCATTATATGAAACCTTTTGATGAAGTCCAGAGGAAGCCTTGCATGTGCTTTCTTCATTACCTCGTAATCATCAGGGCAGTTAGCCCAAAAGTCCTCAATATGCACTTTGTGGAAGAGCTTCTTACTTACAAATCTTTCCATCACTCTATTTGGATCAAAATGACCCCTTGCATTATAGTAGTGCAAATTCAAGAGTTGCAGCTCTTTGTCAGAATGTTTTGCTGATGCCAAGGAAGGGCATGCATAAATTCCTTTGCCAAACTTGATAGGAAATTGAACATTAGTCCTATGCAAGTGTTTATGTTTCTCCACACATGGTGTCAGTTGCCTTGACAGCTCTAGAAGCACTGTCTTATCATCAGGATATCGAGGAAGTCTGTAGGCCATTCTAGTCAAGCCCTGTACCCTTATGTACGTAAATTTCTCAAATTGGACATACCATCTGCCAAATCTGGTTATTTCATTCATAGGCTCAATGGAAATCCTCAAGGCTGTGTTACCCTACAACTTTCTGTCTATATACATTTTGAATGCATCATTTACCCTTTTGAAATGTATTAATGATTGAGATGAAGTCAGTTGTGGGTAGCATTCATATACTTTTATCTGAGTTTGTTCGTCATTTCCAACTTCACCAACTTTGGACAATCCATCATAGTGGTTCCTTCTTGCCAATGAATAGAGGATATAGGATGTCCATCTGAAGTATTTGTTTTCACTGAAATTGTTGAAGGCTTCATGGATGTTGTCACTAAGGATCTGAGCCTAGTGGAACTTAGTTCCTTTTAATAGCTCAGTGATAATGACAAACATCTAGTCCTCAAAGGTTGATGCTATTGGCAACCCATACACTCTGCTCAGGAAGGTTACCAGGTCTCCTATCTCATCATGAAAGTCACTTCTGTAAAGTACTCTAGGGAACTTGATAAGAGAAGACTTTTTGCTTTTAACCCAATGATCGTTTATATATTTTCTGCATCCCTCTACATCTTTATTATATGTTGTCTTTGATCCTTGTTTATCTGGCATAGTCATAACCTTGTGCCAAGGGATGTCAAAGGTTTCATCCAGAGAAGGTGGGGTTAGATCAGCTAGGATATCCCCATTTGCCATTTGAATTGTCCTTGTCATAATGTCATATCTATCTGTACAGGTGGCCATTAGTTTTGCACATTGCACTGAGGTAGGGAAGGCAGCTGCTTGTGCAATACCACTATCTCTGAGTACTCTGGCTTTGGGAGTTGGATTTGGACTGAAGACCCTTAGTCTGAAGTCATCTAGGTCGATGTGACCTAAGTCTGTGTCCCCTACATCACTCCACCCGGAGTGAATCTTGGTTTTCGGAGGGACTCCTTTGAACTCGTACTTCATTGCTTGGGCCCGAGCAGTCATTTAGTCTGCAGGACCAGACCTTATAAGTTTGATATATTGAGGAACCTTATAACCTATTCTTAAGTTTCAGATGAATCAGTGCAAATCTGCTATTTACTACTAACATGCTTTTGAAGGAAAGTTAAATCTAACTGTAATAACATTGTATGCAATCAAATATCTAATGTTGCAAGAAAATTCTTGAAAATTACCATCAACAATGCATTACAACATTAATTTCATCATTTTGAACCACTTTCCCTTTGAAAATTTCAAGAAATTCAGTCATTTGCATGGTTTTGCACTAATTTGAGGGTTGTCCGACCCTCAGGTAGAAAAGCGCTGAATTTGAGGTCATCTGACCTCGGTGGGGAAACTGGACAGGTCCGACCAAAGGTTTACTTCCTTTCATGCCTTTGAGAGTTTTGTGCGAGTTTTGACAGTGTCTGACTTGTGCAAGATTTAGACGTCTCTGAGCTTTGACGGTTGTCAAGTCGGTCGGTTGTGTTTTCGGCGCAAACTCTTATCAATGTAAACTCTATTGCGTTTGCACGGAAATTAGTTCGATCTGACCTGCGTGAGTTTGGGCAGTGTCTGACTAAGTTGGTAGGAGGGTATTATAGCACATGTCGGAAGGGTTCATTTTTAGTGCTAAGTTGAGGCATTGTTTCTGGCGGGGTTTCAGGATGCTACCGACTTTGCGGAGGAATTTGAGTCATTCGACCAAGTCGGAGACATGATCTTTTAGCGCAAAGTCAGAGCGAAGGATTTTCAGCGCAAAAGGTGTTTTTAGATCTTGTGGGGTTTTTGAGACCTTCCGACCAAGTCCGAGAAAAGTGTTTTGGGCGCGTTGGTCAGACAAGCGAGTTTTTAACGCAAGATAAAACTAGGTGCTCAGCGCGGGTTTTGGAGGTCTCCGACCTACCAAATGATGGTTCGTTTTGCAAGTCGGTCGGACCTCATTTTAGTGCTGGATTGATCTAAGGGTTTTTACGAAAAATTTGCCTAAGTTTGGATTTTTTAACTCACGGCGATTCGCTCACCTACACAGTAAGTCTAAACTAGGGTTTCTTAGATGAAAATCTCATGGTTTGTATGGAAACCCTAACCCAACATGTCGATTTAACTTTTATTTTCCTAACAAATCTTGCTGTTTATACTAAACCCTAACTGCTTGGAAATAAAAGCTTGAAAACCAGGATCAAAACCCTACCTGGTAAGAGCGATGGCGTGTTTGGCTTGCACAAGTAGGTCGCGGGTTCGAGCTCAGGGCAAGTTGATAGAAGGTGAATGGAGCTCTGAAATCTTTAGTCTAAACGCGATCAAATGACTTAACACATGATTAATTTCCCTTTTAACCTCTACCAAAACCGCATTAATGCACAGGCATACGACCTGCCAGTTTTTAGGGTTTGCACAAATTTCCCTCAGCTCAGACTCGGCAGGAAATTTGGGTGTGTCAGACGGGACTACATTCCGCGCAAATCTTAGAGGTTCAGTTTGCATAGTTTTGCAGAGGTTTCAGGTTCGTCCAACTTGCAGGCCTTTCAGGGTTGTCTGGCTTAGTCGGTGATCACTGATTTCAGTGCAAGTCAGAGAAGGTTATTCTTAGTGCAGATGTCTGAATCAATGATTTGTAGCGCCAGGTCAGACAGACAGGAAATTAGTGCAAAGGTCGGAGTGATAGGATTTTAGCGCAAGGTCGGAGTACTGGGAATTTAGCGCTAAGGTCAGACAAGTGAGTTTTTAGCACAAAGGTCAGTTCAAGGGCAATTTAGCACAAAAGGTCATTTCAAGGCCCTTAAAGGGAAAATAAGGATTCATCCTAGCAGATTTTTGAAGTGATTTTTTGATATCATCTTTCAATAAGGGTCAAAATGCACTTTGACCATTCAATCACTTACAAGATGAAGAGATCCAATGACTCTCTAGCCAAATCAAAAGAGGGGGACTCCATTTTGAATGGGGCATGTGTGTAAGACACAACAAATGGTGACTCTGCTGGGAAATGCTCCTGAGCATTTCGACGATAAACGTTCAGTTTGAACCTAGAATCTATGTGTTCCCCACATATTAAATGAAAAAGCAAGGTACCTTATCAAAAGAACCTAAGATCACTAACCAGTACAACCATCCACATCCTGAAAACCTGAGTGTGTGCATTTGTATTCATCCCCATCCTTCAACACCTAAGTTCACCCAGGATCTCCCGAGACAAGATAGAAAGTTGAGATCATTCCACCACTAGGAAATGCTCAAATTTTGAAATATTGCTGAGCCTTGAAATGGATTGATGACCAGTCAAGTTTGCTGGTATGATGATACTTGATGTCAATCATTTCTGGGAGTGTCTTTTGTAAGTATTTTACAGTTTGGTAGTTTCTTTATTTGCACTGTGATGGGTCTAGTGTTGAGAAACACCTTTTATTTTTACCCAATGTAGGCTAGTAACACTTAGTGTCACCTACTTTCTTTTTTGATTGATAGTGCATGTGGTAGGAGAGGAAACAAACCCTTTTTACTTGACACAAGATCACCTAGACTCACCTAGCTGCTTCAGGATTATTTAAAGTGTAAAGATATATGGTTAGAAAATACTTCAGGTGCACCGACTAATAACTTATTTCCAATTAAGAGACACCATACCCCTTGACCCAACAACGGAACCCACAGCAAAGACTAAGTGGAAACCTTGGCTTCTCGAAGGAAGACTCATGATTATTCACCGATCAAAGAAGCATTTGCAGGTCTACACAACTGCCACCACTTCAGAAACAAAGACCCCGCAGAAAAGCAAGTGCAACAGACAAAAACAAGACGACAACTAGTCTAAGCAAAGCACCTAACACCTAAGGAAAGCAAAGGCAAGAAAGCAAACTAAACTAAAGGCAACCTAAACTAACCAAAGCAAACAAACCCCCTAACTATGTACACTAAAATGAGGCATGACTGCCTCTCAGGCCTGAAAGTAGTGCTTTAGGAACTAGCCATTGACAGGCAGTGGCAGCTCCTCACCAGTAAGGCTCTTGAGTCGTTATGTACTGTCTCCAAGGATCTCATAGATCTGATAGGGACCCAACCAAAGTTTATCAAACTTACCATGTTCTCCCTTCTTCTCATGTGCCTTATCCCAATATAGGACCAAATCAGAAATGCGGAAGGCTTTGACCTTGGCTCTTTTATCGAACCATCGTTTTATGACTCCTTGATGCTTGGCAAACTTTTCTATGGCAGCGTCGCGTTTCTCTTCAAGGTGCAGTAATTGAGCCAACCTAGAGGACAAATGATTATCAGTTTCAAGGTAGTCTTGCGTGAATTGAAGTACCGAGATTCTCAAATGGATGGGAAAGATGGGTTCAATCCCATAGACCAGGTGATAAGGAGATGTGTTTAGAGCTGCTTTGTGTCAGATTCTATCAGCCCATAAAGCGAACCTAAGCTGAGTGTGCCAATCTCTGGGGTTTTTGTCTAATAGTTTCTTAATGACCTCTAGCAGGTTTTTGTTTGTTGATTCAGCTACCCCATTCCCTTGTGGATAGTAATTAGATGAGAACTTGAGAGTGATCCCATAATCAAATGCCTAGTTAGAAAAACGTAATGATGAAAAGGCAAAGAGATTATCACAAACTAAAGCAAATGGACAACCAAATCTAGTGATAATATGCTTTTCAACAAATTCAATAACTACCTCTGTGGTGCATTGCTTACAAGCTATTACCTCAGACCATCGAGTGCAGTAATCAGTAGTGGTTAGAATATACTTGTGGCCTGCAGAGGAAGGATTGATCATACCAATAAAGTTGAGGCCCCACTGAGCAAATGAGCGTACCTCCACTACTAGTTGCAAAGGCATGGCTGCGTGTCATTCTTTGTGTGCAGCGGTCTGGCATATATGATAGGTTCTTACATGTGAATATGCGTCTTTGAACAAGGTTGGCCAGTAATACCTGGCACAAAGAACCTGATTAGCTATTGAGTGCACTAACCCATGACCTGCCTGAACCCCTCGTGAAAATTGGTTAGCACCTAATCAACCTCTGATTTGTCCAAACACCTTAGATAGATACCCTCATGATTCTGCTTGTAAAGGACTGATCCTTTTATCATGTAACTACTGCTTTTAATCTTGAGAGCTCTCCTTTGCACTGAATTTAGCTGTGGTGGGCAGCGTTGATTGAGTAAATAAAATATGATATCTCCGTACCACTCATCTTTTGAAACATCTTCTAACAGGTATTATTGAGAAACCAGGTCTGGTCCCACTTCAACCATTGTTCTAGTCAAGGCCTGACCTCTTACCAATTTCATGGGTTGAATATCTATGTCAAACTCTTGCAATATGGTGACCCACTTCCCTCTTCTTTCTCCTAATTCACTTTGCATCAGTAATGCTTTAACTGCTGCATCTGGGACTATGGCAATTACTTGACTTCTTAGGATGTAATGATGGAATTTCTTAACTGCCTTTACAAGAGTGTATGCTTGTTTTTCCACATTTGGATACCTTAGCTCTACGTCTTTCAGTGGAGTGCTCATGAAAGCAATGGGCCTTTCATCGTCAACTGACCTCTTCTGTGGCAACATTGCAGCGCAAGTATGCTATGAAGCAAATGAGTATATATGAAATGGTAAAGTGTAATCGGGACTCACCAAGACAAGTGCATTGGATATAGCATGTTTAATTTCTACGAAGGCAGCCTTGGCTTCTGGAGTCCAGTCCATTTTAGCATCTTTCTTCAGCATGGCATTGAGAGGTTGAACAATCTCAGCAAACCCTGTAATGAATTTACGTACAAAGTTGATCTTACCAAAATATGACTTAAGTTCTTTCTTGCTGGCTGGGGGAGGTATCTTAAGTATTGCTTGGATCCGGTCTGGGTCAATAGATATTCCTTGCTCAGATATTACATGTCCCAACAACTTTCCCTCAGTTACTCCAAAAATGCACTTCTTGGGGTTGAGTGATATACCATAATCCTTGCATCACTGCAACACCTTTCTCAGATCAGCTACATGATCCTCTCACCTTTTTGAAAACATTGTTAGGTCATCCATGTAGATGATTATACATTTTCCAACCAACCCCTTGAAAGCAACATCCATAGTGCACTGGAAAGTTGTGCCAACGTTTATTAAGCCAAATGGCATTCGGTGGTAGGCATAGATGCCCCATTTACATGTGAAGGATGTCTTCAGTTTGTCTTCATATTCCACCATCACCTAGTTATAACCAGAATATCCGTCCAAGAATGACATCATCTGGGACTCGTTAACGATCTATAATACTTCATCCAAAGATGGCAGTGGGTAATTATCCTTTTCAAATGCTTTATTTAGATTACAGAAATCAACACAAAGTTTGATTTCTCCATTTTTCTTTCAGACCGGAACTAAATTTTCTACCCATATAGAATGTCTGATTGGAAATATTATCCTAGCTGACAAGAGCTTCTGAACTTCTTTAAAAATCAATGGTTCCAGCAGAGCATTCACTCGCCTCTGCCTTTGTTTGAAAGGCTTTGATCCTGGCTTCGACAGGATGGTGTGTGTGATAATCGAGGTATCATATGTCTTTAGATCCTCATAGCTCCAAGCTATAACCTCATGATAATCTCTTAATGCGTGTATAATTCTTGTCCATTCCTTTTCAGTACTAGCTTTCCCAATGAACACATTCTTAACATTTTCTTCTATTCCTAAGTTAAACGGTTCACACTTTCCTCTTGGGGATTCTCCTTCTTATCTTTGAGTCCCTAAATTATCTGCATCAAACAATCTTTCCAATTCTACCATTCCTCATGGGATCGTGTTGGTTTTCAAGTTTAGTACTCCTTCTAAATCCATTTCAGCAGGTTCCATTTCTTCTTCATCTATTATTTGAGCAATGAACACATTCGATGAAGTAAGGAAATTAATGATGTGTTGATCATCTTCAAAAACTTGGAAATTGGTAACATTATCATGTACAGACGAAGCAGCCACAAATTCCACAGAGAACTTCTTTAGTCTTTCAATGGATGTTGGTTCTAAGGTACTTGCTATTTGAGCTAGAGCATTTGCAACATGATTCTGTCTTCTTGGGATGACTTGGATGTTAAAACCGTCAAAGCACTCGATCAAATCCCAGACTCTGTTCTTGTACCTATTCAATCTCTTATCATTGCATGAGTACTATTTTCTTACTTGTTTCACCACTAACTCAGAATCACCAAACACCTAGATAATTCTGACCTTCTTCTACAGTGCTAGCAGTAATCCCTATACTAATGCTTCATATTTAGTGACGTTGTTTGTGCATGGGAACTGCAGCCTTTGTGATGCAAAAAATGAACTCCCAGTGGGGCTGATCAATTCGACCCTTGCACCAGACCCTTGTATGCATCTTGAGCCATCAAATCTTAAGGTCCATAAGCGAAAGTCTTTGCTGTCAATATTCTGTTTCACAGACTCCCTTCCGTCAAGTGGAGGTTCAAGTTCTTCCTTCTTTTCAACAGTTGGTTCCATCTTCAGAATTATAGGGATCTTCAGTTGTCTTTGCACTTGTTTGACTACTTCTTGAGATAGTTGGCAAGTAAATTCAGAATGAGATGCATCATGTATACGACACTAGTTGGGCAATAGTATCTCTTCCATTTGAACTTGCTTTCCAACAGCAGTTTGATCTTGTACAAATCTGGCTATGAAATCATGAAATCCCTCAAATACCCCGGGTTCATCTTCTTCTGAAGAGTTCTCCGCATCTGATTGAATGTATGCTGCCGTACTTTCTGATCTTTCTATAAGTGGTTTAGAGGGTCTTAAGAAGCTCAGCATGAGAACTTCTTCTGACTGACTATTGTGTGGAAGATAGACTCCCAAATCAACTTCTGAGAATAGAATCTCATTGGGTTGATTGTATTCTATGGTCATATGCTTCATCTTGGGTTCTCTTTCAATACGTATTTGATTGGCCAACCCCTTCCATGGTAACCACATATGAGAAAAGTCAGTCACCATATAACCATTCAAAGTTCTAGACTAATCTCTGCTCAGAAGCATGCCATATTGATCTGGAATATCCACTCCTTGAATATCTATATATTGCTGTATCCTAGGATCAGAAGCTAGTTGCATGTGTATCCTGTTTAATTCTCCTACTACATTTACTTCAGTCTTATCCAATTGTGTCACTTTTCGGGATGACTTGGCTGGAGTGAGCCTAAGTGCTTTACAAACTGATAGCCAGAATCTACTAAACAATTATGCAGGTTCCTATTGAATATTCTGAGTGTTAAGAGGAAAGGGGGACTTTCCCTCTTGTCTTTATATAGTGTCATTTTTTGTTCCACATCAGTCATATGTATTCTTTCTTTCCCCTTATCAATGCTATCTCTGGTGGTATTCTCCTTTGGTATATAATTAGTCTTAGTTCCAACACCTCGGTCTTGGAAGAAGGATGTCCTAACCTTAGGTATCTTAAGTAACTCATATACAGAAAGACTAACCTTCATTTTCTTAAGTTCCTCAGCTACATACTACCCCATTTTTACTATGTCAGATCGTTGGGAATTTTCTACAGCAGTACCCTGGTATACTGATTGATGGGGAACTTTTGGTGGTTCAGGATTATTGGTAGCTTTCGGGTCAGGTGGAATCTGATAGCTATTTGGAGGGATGGAAGTAGTGAAAGGGCCTTTAGGCTTGCTACTTCTCAGGTTGTAAGGAGTCTTATTGTATTGCTGATATTCATTAACCTCTTCATACTCTTCTTCCTCAGGCTGATTATCATCTTGGAATGGAAATGTATAACTATCAAGAGCTAGGGTAGTATCATACCTTTGGGAAGGAACAATTTCATATCATGTTGGTGGAGTCTCCTAATTTTTAGCATTTTGAATCTCCATCTGGAAGATACTGGATGCAATCTAGAATTTTGGACAGTCTAGTTCAGAGTGAGCATTCGTGTTGTGCAGTCTACACCAAGTGGATAAAGCAGCTTCAGCTAACATCACACGACCTGGGGGCCTGGTATCATTGTTCTGATTCTCCAAGGGTGAAGGTACTCCTCCATTGTTTGGTCTAGTATTCCAGGATCGATTTGACCGCTACTGAAAGTTCTAATTTTGGTACTGATTCTGATTTGGGAACTGGTTCTAACTTTGGTTCTAGGAGTACTGTTGATTTTGGAAATGTTACTGATTCTGTCCCCTCTGCTGCATATAAGCATTCTGATTCTTGAGGTGAGTAACTTCAGTAGTGAGCTTCTTTATTTGTTCAACCAGCTCTTTGATATCATCTCTGTCTTCTTTGGTCTTGGCTGCTTCTAAAGACTATAGGAAAGGCATTTGTGCTGGGGGCATTTTAGCTACTGGATTACCTGGGTAGATTACTAAGGCTTGTGTTGCAGCTAGGTTTGGAATTGGATTCATCACAGGGGTATGATTGGCCAATGCATGATTTATCATAGGTATTTGATTTGGCATGGCAACAGGTCCCATATGATTCAGTGGACCAGAGGCTATTTGTCCTAGCTGGGTACTCACAATGACAGTAGTAGAATATGCTTGAGCTAAAGTAGAAGGTATTGGATCAGCTCTTCTTGCAAACATGGAGGTAAGTTTATCTAGGGCAGCATAGTAAATGGGCAGGGTAGTTGCCTGATCTATAGCATAAGGAGCTTGCAAATGACTGTAAGCTTTCAGGAATTTGTTGTTGAAGGAACCTATCATGTCACCTTCATCTCGACGAATCTCCACAAAAGATCGATAAAGATCAGCTTGGGTAGTAGGCATACAAAACCTATCTAGAAAAGTAGTGTTCAAGTTCTGCCATGAATTTATGGATACTGCAGGGAGGTTAGCAAACCAGTAATAAGCTTCTTCCTACAAAGAATAAGGGAACATCCTGCATATCACATCCTCGTACTATACTTGCAACATGAACATGTTAGCTTCAAAGATCTTAATGTGCTCATCTGCAGTCCTATCACGATCATTTACTTTGAACTTCGAGCAGAACTTATCCGGGTTCTTTGGCATGTCATGGTAATCATTGAACAGAAAAGGAGATTGGTTATTTCCTGCAAAGAAAGCCATGTTGGGAGGATTAATGGGAGCTGCAGTAGTATTCCTAGGGGCTGACTGAGCTCGAGGGGCTCTGGGTATTCCTTGATCCCTTCTTGTTCGTCTGAATTCTGCTAGGGACAACAGCTCTTCTCCAGCTGAGTTGGATCTAGTGTCTCTGTCTAGTCCCCAGACTTGCTGATTTTTAGCAGAGGGAAAATAGGGGCCCTCCTTCTAGCGCCAATTCTATTGATGGTGGTTTTGGCACGCAACAATGCAGGTGTGATTGCTGGTTTCACATCTCTCTT
Organism: Cunninghamia lanceolata; assembly: GCA_027924645.1. Taxonomy (NCBI): domain Eukaryota; kingdom Viridiplantae; phylum Streptophyta; class Pinopsida; order Cupressales; family Cupressaceae; genus Cunninghamia; species Cunninghamia lanceolata. The sequence goes on from BSBN01000011.1 coordinate 4,013,027, forward strand.
GGAAAGTATCTTATCCTAGGTAAGACTACTCCAAGGATAATATAGCTAGGTCTTATCTTACTTGGAATCTCTTAATTGGTATGTTCTAGCTGTTCCTACAAGGGGTCTTACATGCAATCTGCAAATCTTCAGGTTTGGAGGCAATAAATACACATAAACCCTTTTATGATTTTCAACTGATAAGCAAGATAAAGTGTTGCCGAAATTCCTATTTTAATAGCTAACAATGGTTTTCAAAGAAAATGCAAAAAGGTTAGGGTTTTAGAAGGATCTTAAGTGACATTCACAATGCAAGGGTTATCTTTAGTAGACAAATACTCCAAAACTTTAAACCAGCCTTCTGAGTTACCAAACTGAAATGGGTGTTACAGTGCTATAGAAAACGGTGCTATCTTCAATGGAAGTTAAAAGGTTTTCAGACCACATTCATTTGTCAAATACCCAATAGATGGCGCAACTTAACTTATGAAATGCAGTTGAACTTTAGCACAAATAATAAGCCTAGACTAACTTTACACAGCTATTTACCATCAGCAAACAACTAAAAGTATGGACTTGGAATATTTATCAAATACTTCAGCAAACCATGAACATTACAAAAGCACAACTAACTAACTGTGAGAGAGCAAGAAGCAAATCATGAAAACCACATTGATTCAACACAAGATGCAAATTCTCAGAATTACTATAGAAACTTGCTTTGTATTACTTTAAATGGCATAGAGTCAACAATTTGGCATCAAAATCTCTCTTACAAATAGTGGAAATGGCATCCCTTTATATAGAAAGTAGCATACCGAGTTTTCAAATGAATGGTGGAGATTAACTCAACACTGATGGTCCAGATTATACAATTATAACAACCCACATCAATTCTCGGATTACATTTTGTCGTTTATGAAAAAGATGAAAAACAGTCCCCAGATACATTGAATCTAGTCAATTTGACTAGCCAACTCAGTATATGAATAAAAAAGAACATTTTAGAAGCACAAAAAAGACAAAATAGAGTCACATGCTACCCTAAATACAACAATTTACAATTGTGACATGATTGAATCATTAGAATATTCAAAATAATGTTAAGATTCCTTGTCTAAGTCAATTTTGTCTTCGCTGGCTAGCTTGTTGAAATAAGTCAACCAGGCATTGAGTGTAGGATTAATGTCAAACGGGTCTGGATCCTTCAAATGATGTATTCGGTAATCAAACACTTCCAGTTCCCGACTGAACTTGCCATGTATTCTTTCTATCTCTGCCCTTGCCTTCTGAAATGCCTTGAATTCAGCTTTGCGGTCACTTGCCTTGTCCAGTCTTTCCTCCATGTTGAGTGCAGCATCTTCAAAAATTACCTTATGCAACTTATCTTTACACTTCTCGACATCAAAAGGGGCATAATCATCATAAGATGCTTCCTTGCAATCCTGAAAAGAGCCATTGATGTCGTATATGACTGATCTCAATTCTTCATCAGCTGGTTTATATGCTTCTTTTATGTGCTCAAAGGTTTCCTTTCTCAAAAGCAACTGTTGATACCATTCAATGGCTTTCGACAGCTGACTCCCAGTCAAAATATTTTCTACAACTAGAGTTTGAGTTGCAATTCTTTGATACCTTTAATCCAGGGATACATATGTGAATAATACTCATCAAAAGAATCGCATTCTTCATGTAAGTCCTTCCATCTGTTATGTAATTCTACGAGTCTTTTATGTGCTTGAGCTAAGGCACTTATGGCTTCACATCTCATTTCAAAAACCTTTAATAACCAATTTTCTGTACCTTGGGACTTTGATCTTACCTCGCCCAATTTAGTCATTTCATCAGTAGATAGGAAAGTAGGTATTGTCCTTATGTCTCCTCCTACATCTACTGGCTTTATCAAAAAATGAAGACATGCTCGTAGTTCTTCGTTTTACTATTTCAAGTCTTTCTTGGACATTTTGTCCTTATCCAACTTCTCCAAAATTGATGTAATTGAGCCTTTGAAATCATCCACTCTCTGAGCACGAGTGGCTGGACCTAGATCAACGGTTGATATGATATAATCCTCTGCCCTGACTTGTTCTCTTGCTGTATCAACTAGCGGGACCGCTATTTCTGCTATCCTTGATCCTGATTCATTCTTATAAATCCTTGATTGAATCCTAGCCTTTTTCTGCTTCGTAGGCTTCTGGGCTTGTGACAGGGTGGTGCTCAAGTCAAGCTGCATTACTTCCACTTGTGGCTCACGATATGCCATTCTTCCTTGTAACCATTCAGGAGAAGGAGATTTGTTCAATTCAGAAGCTCCATCCTTATCAAATATAGCCGATTCTTTGGATTGTTCCGGTTCTTGCTCTTCATTCTTCTCTGGACTTCTTTCTTCTTCCTTTTCTTCTTCTAGGGCCAAATTCTCTATGTCTATCATTACATTCTCCTGTGCAATCTTTAAAATTTCCTCTGTTTGATCTTTGTCCTAAGGACTATCAGATACATCAATAACTTCCACATCAGCTGAAGGTTCATAGAAGTCTTCATTATTTACTTCAGACAATACCTCCTTTTCCTCCTCAACTGCTGTTTCAGGCTCCTATAACCCCAACTCTGCACACACTTTCTCAATCCCGGGCAGCAGTGGCACTGTCAATGAATCTACAGGCATTTGTGAATAGGGATAGCAGAAGAGATGGCTAAGGAAGGCGCATTGACCTATGTTAGGTTAGTCAAGACTGGTGATAAGGAGGAAGAAATGATAAGAGGTTAAGAAAAGGGTAGTGAAGGTAGAGGAAGAGGGGGTGAAAGGATGGTAGAAATGGGAGGCAATGGTAAAGAAGAAGAAGATGTAGGTGTAGTGGTAGTGGAAGGCTATGAGATGGTAAGAGTGGAGGAAATAGGGCTTCTTAAGTCACTAGAAGAAATTGCCAATGAACAAGAGGTGGTGGTGATGATAGAGGCAAGAGAGGTGGTAGGAGATGTTCCTTGAGTCATGGAGGCTGAGGCTATGGGTGAAGTAGATGTAGGAGAGGAAGGATGAATAGAAGGAGAAGTGGCAGCAGAAACAACAGGGGTTGAAACAACAGTGTCAACACTTTGTGTAGGGGGTTGGGCAATCGAAGGATTATAATCTTTCCTAGTTGCAGCATCCTCTTTACTAACTTCTTTCACTTTTACCTTCTTAGCCTTAGAGATTTCTCCAGCACCACTTGGCATATCTTTTCTCTCGGAAGTCCTGGTCCTGGTTGAGGGAGGTTGATCCTTCTTCTGGAGAGACCTTACAGATGGCTTCTTCATCTTCTTTGCTTTTTTTGCCAGAGATGCATGCTCTTCACTATCTAATTTCTATTTTTCAACTGGCTCTGCCTCATTTGTGACCTGAATGGGTTCATCCTCCTCTCCCCCGGAGTCCTTGTCTGATTCCATCGCTATGTAGGTAAGTTGGACTCCTTGTCCATTTAGAACAACCACTTGAGCTCTAACCCAGGCCTTACTTAATCTGATTGCTTCCCTCATAACAACATCTAGGGAGCTCTCTTCTACATTTGGCTAATTTAGCAATGGAATGGGTTGATGGTACTGAGCCTCCCATGGTCCTTTGACCATGACATTTTCATCGTCCTGTAACTGATCAGGTACTGCCATTATATGAAACCTTTTGATGAAGTCCAGAGGCAGCCTTGCATGTGCTTTCTTCATAACCTCGTAATCATCAGGGCAGTTAGCCCAAAAGTCCTCAATATGCACTTTGTGGAAGAGCTTCTTACTTACAAATCTTTCCATCACTCTGTTTGGATCAAAATGACCCCTTGCATTATAGTAGTGCAAATTCAAGAGTTGCAACTTTGTCAGAATGTTTTGCTGATGCCAAGGAAGGGCATGCATAAAGTCCTTTGCCAAACTTGATAGGAAATTGAACATTAGTCCTATGCAAGTGTTTATGTTTCTCCACACATGGTATCAGTTGCCTCGACAGCTCTAGAAGCACTGTCTTATCATCAGGATATCGAGGAAGTCTGTAGGCCATTCCAGTCAAGCCTTGTACCCTTATGTACGTAAATTTCTCAAATTGGATATACCATTTGCCAAATCTGGTTATTTCATTCATAGCCTCAATGGAAATCCTCAAGGCTGTGTTACCCTGCAACTTTCTGGCTATATACATTGTGAATGCATCATTTACCCTTTTGAAATGTATTAATGATTGAGATGAAGTCAGTTGTGGGTAGCATTCATATACTTTTATCTGAGTTTGTTCGTCATTTCCAACTTCACCAACTTTGGACAATCCATCATAGTGGTTCCTTCTTGCCAATGCATAGAGGATATAGGATGTCCATCTGAAATATTTGTTTTCACTGAAATTGTTGAAGGCTTCATGGATGTTGTCACTAAGGATCTGAGCCTAGTGGAACTTAGTTCCTTTTAATATCTCAGTGATAATGACAAACATCCAATCCTCAAAGGTTGATGCTATTGGCAACCCATACACTCTGCTCAGGAAGGTTACCAGGTCTCCTATCTCATCATGAAAGTCACTTCTGTAAAGTACTCTAGGGAACTTGATGAGAGAAGACTTTCTGCTTTTAACCCAATGATCATTTATATATTTTCTGCATCCCTCTACATCTTTATTATATGTTGTCTTCGATCCTTGTTTATCTTGCATAGTCATAACCTTGTCCCAAGGGATGTCAAAGGTTTCATCTAGAGAAGGTGGGGTTAGATCAGCTAGGATATCCCCATTTGCCATTTGATTTGTCCTTGTCATAATGTCATATTTATCTGCACAGGTGGCCATTAGTTCTGCACATTGTACTGAGGTAGGGAAGGCAGCTGCTTGTGCAATACCACTATCTTTGAGTACTCTGGCTCTAGGAGTTGGATTTGGACTGAAGACCCTTAGTCTGAAGTCATCTAGGTCGATGTGACCTAAGTCTGTGTCCCCTACATCACTCCACCCGGAGTGAATCTTGGTTTTCGAAGGGACTCCTTTGAACTCGTACTTCATTGCTTGGGCTCGAGCAGTCATTTAGTCTGCAGGACCGGACCTTATAAGTTTGATATACTGAGGAACCTTATAACCTATTCTTAAGTTTTAGATGAATCATTGCAAATCTGCTATTTACTACTAACATGCTTTTGAAGGAAAGTTAAATCTAACTGTAATAACATTGTATGCAATCAAATATCTAATGTTGTAAGAAAATTCATGAAAATTACCATCAACAATGCATTACAACATTAATTTCATCATTTTGAACCACTTTCCCTTTGAAAATTTCAAGAAATTCAGTCATTTGCATGGTTTTGTGCTAATTTGAGGGTTGTCCGGCCCTCAGGTAGAAAAGCGCTGAATTTGAGGTCATCCGACCTCAGCGGGGAAACTGGACAGGTCTGACCAAAGGTTTACTTCCTTTCATGCCTTTGAGCATTTTGCGCGAGTTTTAACAGTGTCTGACTTGTGCGGGATTTAGAGGTCTTCGACCTTTGACGGTTGTCAATTTGGTTGGTTGAGTTTTCAGCGCAAAATCTTATCGATGTAAACTCTATTGCGTTTGCGCGGAAATCAGCTCGGTCTGACCTGCGTGAGTTTGGGTAGTGTCCGACTAAGTTGGTAGGAGGATATTATAGCGCAGGTCGGAAGTGGTCATTTTTAACGCTTAGTTGATGCATTGTTTCCGGCAGGGTTTCAGGATGCTACCGACTTTGCAGAGGAATTTGTGTCATCCGACCAAGTCAGAGACATGATCTTTTAGCGCAAAGTTAGAGCGAAGGCTTTTTAGCGCAAAATGTGTTTTTAGATCTTTCGGGGTTTTTGAGACCTTCAGACCAAGTCGGAGAAAAGTGTTTTGGGCGCGTTGGTCAGACAAGTGAGTTTTTAACGCAAGATAAAACTAGGTGCTTGGCGTGAATTTTGGAGGTCTCCGACCAACCAAATGATGGTTCATTTTGCAGGTCGGTTGGACCTCATTTTAGTGCCGAATTGATCTGAGGGTTTTTACAGAAAATTTGCCTAAGTTTGGATTTTTTAACTCACGATGATTCGTTCACCTACACAGTAAGTTTGGAGGTTTCAGGTTCGTCCAACTTGCGGGCCTTTTGGGGTTGTCTGACTTAGTCGGTGATCGCTGATTTCAGTGCGAGTCAGAGAAGGTTATTTTTAGCGCAGAAGTCTGAATCAATGATTTTTAGCGCCAGGTCAGACGGACAGGAAATTAGCGCAAAGGTCAGAGCGATAGGATTTTAGCGCAAGGTTGGAGCATTGGGAATTATTTGCTAAGGTCAGACAAGTGAGTTTTTAGCGCAAAGGTCAGTTGAAGGGCAATTTAGCACAAAAGGTTATTTCAAGGCCCTTAAAGGGAAAATAAGGATTCATCCTAGCAGATTTTTGAAGTGATTTTTTGATATCATCTTTCAATAAGGGTCAAAATGCACTTTGACCATTCAATCACTTACGAGATGAAGAGATCCAATGAATCTCTAGCCAAATCAAAAGAGGGGGACTCCATTTTGAATGGGGCGTGTGTGTAAGACACAACAAAGTGTTAGGACCTTACGACAACCTGTCAATAGGATCTTCTATTTCTGACTCTTACACGTCATAGATTCTATCATAGGAATTTGTCATAACCATTACGGTCATGATTCCCTTACACACTACTCAAGATACCGACACATGGTAGAAAACCTTTACCACAATATGGAATGCCTATCTCCATATGGAGTGAGTTGTGTCATGCCCACATTTCCCATGCAGTCACGACACGCATCACACGTGTCATGTCCACATTTGTCATGTGGTCATGACACGAAATATCAAAAAAATTTCCACGCTTCCCTAGAAACCCCCTCACACGCGTAAGCATGCTCGGTGGTGTTATGCTTAAGGTATAAATAAAATAGTTAAATGCGGGTTAATGCGTTCACGTGCGCATACCAATCGCAATGAAGGCCAACTAGGGGGTCATCGCGACGCGGTTAATGTCACCAATAGGGTTAAGATCAACGATCGAAACCCTAAGTTAACCTATGTGAATGAAGGGATTTTGATGTAAGTCAAAATCAATAACCAAAAGCCAAATGCATGAGAGTATGATAAAATACCAAATTCAAATGACGATACTCAGCAAAAAATAATATTATAATCCTGAACAAGGTTGAACTTCACTAACCTAACTAAACCCTAAATTCCAGAAAATTTTAGTAGCATAACACCTCAGGGCATGAATAGGGTTTATTGTACTAAATCTAATTTGATCAAGAGGTTTATTGATTTGGATTAATAAATTACTTACGTCTCACTAGTTGAATTGGTAAATCAGTTGATTAAGTTGATTGAACATTTTTCAACAAAGTCTGATCAATTTGTTCTCCTTCACGTTTTCTATAATTTAAGATTAATTTGTTCTCCTTCATGTTTTCTATAATTTAAAACATTTTTCAACAAAGTCCGATCAGTCAGAGTTAGCTCTACATCATTTACATTGTTCCTAATTTCTTGGTAGATCAGATCTCGGAACAAGATTTACTAACTTCGTTTAAATAGGTTTGCTAGGTTTCCGATCTGGGTTTAAATCAATGTCTAATTTAATTTTGTTAATTAATTTGCCTCAACATGAATAAGGGAATATTAAATTTTATTTAATAACGTTGTGGTTTACATCGTTCTCACAGAATTAGGTTCCTTAACTCGATTGTTTGAAATAACACCTCCCAATATTTTAATTGTATAAAATTTAGTTAAATCAAATAAATTCCGCTATCGTGATCTAATCCATTATTTAACACCCACTAACAAATAAAAATAATAATATTTTAAAAGAAATAAAGTAATACCATTTAATTAATCATCTCAATTTTCCCTACATAAATCAGAACTTAGAACAAAGAACAAAAATAATAACAAGATGGGGAATTTTATTTTTTTTAAAAGAATATTTAATTCCCCTTACCCTAGTATTCCTCCAACATTAAAATATAATTTTCTCTATTGCAAAAAACCCTAGCCCTAATTTTTTAAAAAAATACTCATGCTTTTTCTTCTCTTTGTTTTCACTTTTATCTTTCTTTCTCATTTTCTCATTTTCTCATTTTTTTTGTTTTCTTGTGTTTTGATTGCAGGTTGAAATGGCCACATATGAAATGCATATGATGGCTTCAAATAAAGATAAATATATATATTCTTATTATTTTATATATATATATTTTATAAGCTACATTTTTTTTTAAAAACAAATATATTTTATTTCTCTTTTGCTAAAACCCTAATCTCTATTTTTTTTTGTTTGGCAGCAAAGGAGGTGGCACTGAGAGGAGAGTGGTGGCCGCAATGATAGCGGCGACAGTGCTAAGGAAGACGGAGGTGCTGCTGAGGCAGCGACGGTGGTGACGTTTGGTGTGTTGAAGTGGCCGTAGGGTGGAGGTCTGGAGGAAGGGACAGTGGGGAAGACCGGTGGTGGCTGTGTAGAGGGAACGACGTTTAAGGGGGGGCTGTGGGGAGGCAAGGTGCCGCTATGGTTTAGAGGTAGTGGGGGGGTGTGGGGAGGGGGCGGAGCCCCCACCCACATCCCACATAGTGGGGTGTGGGTGGGGGCTCCGTCCCCTCCCCACACCTAACACATAATAACAACGGTGGGGGAGTTCGACCCCCCCACCACTCCATTTTTTTTTCTTTATAAAAAAAAACAAAATCTGTGACCGTTAAAACACAGTCGCCCTTCCTCTTTCTTTTTCTCAGCGGATATTTGATGTTCTTTCAATATATTTAAATATGTTTATATATATATACACATACACAGAAGTTTCACAATTACAGTATATTTAAAAATGAATTAAAATTATATATATATATATATATCTTTGTATATAAACTGTTATCTATGAATTTTATTTGGCAGCCTAAAAAAAATCAATTTATATTTAATATTTCTGATGTATACATTTAAATACCCATAATATATATATATATATACATATATATATATATATATATACATATATATACATATATATATATGTATATATATACATATATATACATGTATATATATGTATATATATACATATATATACATATATATACATATATATATATACATATATATACATATATATACATATATATACATGTATATATATGTATATATATATATATATATATATATATATATATATATATATATATATATATATATATATATATATATATATATATATTAAAACCACATACAAATTTACTCTGTAAACAATACACAAAGTTATATATATCTATTTTTTTTTTTAAATCAAATCTTCTACAAGCTAAGGAATTCATTTTATAATTTATTCATTGTAACATGATATTTTCTTTTTTTTTAAAAAGGGAAAGAAGCAAATGCAATTAAAGAATTTACTTCTAATAAACAACAACAACTAATTTTCTCCTTTCATAATAGCAAATACAAATTTTTTTAATTATCACAAAATAAAAACCACAACTTTACTTATTGTCAAATGCTTAAAATATACATTCAACTGAATTAACTTATAAAACAAATTTTCTTCATTCAATTTTTTTTTTGAAGGATAAGAATTAAATCAACAATTTATAACTTTCAATACAATGAAAAATGCTTACACATTACTTAAGAAAATATAATTTTACAACAAAAGAGAGGACCAAGTTCTCATCTTTGACGATTATCAAATGGTAAAATCTCCTAAGTAGGCCAAGCTCTCTCTCAAGAGCTTAAAGAGTAAAGGAAAATAAAATATTAACTCCAAGAACAATGAGTTTCTCCAACTTCACACTTAGCTCCAATGAACCTGCATATCACAACAAGGGGCAAGAAAACCACACATCTTGCTCTCCTCCCTACCGTAGACCAGCAAGAGGGTCACCCCCAAACTAGGGAGGTCACCCACACACTTGGGAACTCATTCCACTTCACAACAAGGCATTCAAAACAACCCAAACACAATTTTACACCCATGGATAATCACAACACATGAACTCAACCAAGGTGAGTTCAAAGGGGTAGGGGAGTGGACACACTCAACTCAAGAGTGCCACTCCTACAAAATATCCCAATACAAATTCCTCTTATGGCCTCAAGCCAACACATTTAACACAATTTCCAAAAGTTTCCATACTTTGGCTCTCAAGCCATGTCTTATATTGCTCAAAATCACATATATTGCCCTCAAGGCTTACAACACCACAAAAACAAGGTAATAAACCCAAGGAGAATCACTCCTCCCCTACCCCACACTTGCTAAGCATCTTCTCCCAAGTGGGAGAGGCTCTTACAACACCCTACAAATTTTTCCCACAATAACAATAAAACTCAAGAAAATAAATCTCACACATATGCATCATGCAAGCAAATAAAAATACAAAGGGAAGGCCTTAGCCTTGAAGCCAACCTTTTAAAGCCCAATTATGGAACAAGGTTGATGCAGAGCTTCTCCAAATCCTTCTCCAACATAAGCCACAAAACTCTCTCTATCTTTTTTCCCAAAGTAAAATTCAACAACCAATAACCTTCTCCAAGTGAGATTAAAATAAGGTCAACCCATGAGCTTAGAGGAATGGGGAGGTGACACTTGTCATGTCCTCACTCTTCCTCTCCTCTACAAGCAAGACCCATGGGATGGGTGTTGACACAAGTCACTCACCCATCCCCAAGTGTCTCTCATCCCTTCCACTTGTCCTCTCTCCAACATGTGGGAGAGAAAAGAGGAGCTTAAGAGGGAATGAGTGACACATGTGTCCCCTTCTTTTCCTCTCAAGAGGGACCACACAACTCCAATGGTACCCTCACCAATTGTGAGAGAGACTTGGAGTCAAGTCCTCCACAATTGGTGGGTCTTGGATACATCTCCAACCTTGGGAAGTGGAAAGGGATGGGGTTGAATGTTGGGACCACTCATCCTCTCCCTCCCATGCCTCCAATTTCGTCACTTAACTTCAGAGTGAAGTTAAGGTGACCATATGGAGGTTTACCAAGGGTTACTCAAGTCAAAAAGGTCCCTAGACCCATGGGGTACAACCCAGGGTCAAGTTTAGCCTAGTTAGAGCACCCAGGGTCAAGTTAAATCACATGAAAAGGGTCTCCAAATTTAAAATTTTAAAAAAATTAAATTCAAAGACAAAATTCTTACAACACAAATTATAATTCAAATTAAAAGAGGGGTAGACTTAACCTGATTAACAACGTGCAAATCAACATTACAAAATTTTATCATACACAGAGTTGATCTTGGTTCCTCGTGGAACCAGATCAGCTTCACAAGGGATTACAACATCATGTGTGGACTAATCTCTAATTTCTATGGCTTATTAGAAATACCTGCACACTCAATTAAAAAGTTAATTCCACATATATATAATAGCCAAATGAATTTAGAAACATACACTCGCATAAAATATCACAAGTTCACTTAAGCATAAAGGAAGTCACATTACAATTAGATTCTAAATTCTGCATTTCAAACATCCATTCCCAAGATTAAATCACAAAACAATTTTCTATCTAACATCACCCAATTAGTTTTCCCATAACATCATAATATAAAGCATCTATCTAACATCACCCAATTAGTTTTCCCATAACATCATAAAGTCTAATAGTTCAGGAATTCAGGATCAGCAGTCCCACAAGTCTAAATGTATCAGCAACAGTAAGGTAATTAGTCAAATGTACGGGAATGAAAAAGGTAGGCCTCACAAGTTGACCATCCTAGTCACCTTACAAGTGGAGTGACAACTTATCGTGCCACTTCACACTAAATGACAAAATAGGATGTGTAACTTAATTACATCATAGGCTAATAAAATAAATACATTACAATTAATAAATACAATGAATTACCAAGGCTGAGACACCTTAATTCCTAACATTCTCTGACTTGTCGAACACCTTGTAAGAGCCAATAGAAATAACATGATTTAATTGCTATAGGTCGAGAGGCCTATAGACTTCAAACACCATCTGAATTTGTTTGTGCCCACTGGTTTCGTCAATGCATCTGCAATATTCTTCATAGTGTCTACCTTCTCCAAATTCACCTTCCCATCCTCTACCATGTCTCACACAAAATGAAACTGTACATCAATATTCTTTGTTTTGGCATGGAAAGTTGGATTCTTTGCTAGGTAAATTGCACTCTAACTGTCACAACAGATAGTAATCTGTCCTGCATCAACACCAATATTAGAACACAATCTCTCAAGCCAAATGGCTTCCTTGCAAGCATGAGTAGCTGCCATATACTCAGATTCTGTCATGGACAAAGTGACCACATGTTACCACTTACTCATCCAACTAATTGCACCACCAAACATAGTAAACACGTAAGCACTGGTGGATCTCATGTTGTGAATGTCACCTGCCCAATCAAAATCCACAAATCCATGAATACACATAGAATGTGGAGGTCATGTAGTTTGACCATGATAACATATGGAATACTTGGAAGTACCGCTCAAATATTTGAACACTCACTTTACTACATCCCAATGTACCAGTCCAAGATTAGCCATAAATTGACTAAGGACTCCTACTACTTGGGCAATGTCTAGTCTTGTGTAGACCATAGCATACATCAAGCTGCCAACAACACTAGCATAAGGTACTCTGCTCATGTCCTCCACCTCAGAAGGAGATTTTGGACAATCATTAACAGATAACTTTGTTCCCAAAGAGACAGGAGCACACAATGGTCTACAATCTGCCATGTTGAATCTATCCAACACGATCTTCACATACTTACTCTGGCTTAACCAAAGTTTTCTATTAGCTCTGTCTCTTCTAATTTCCATTCCCAGAATGTATCTGGTTGCCCCTAAATTTTTCATTTCAAACTGTGCTGACAACTGAGACTTCAAATCAGAAATCATATTTTTACCATTCCCAATTAACAACATATCATCAACATACAATGCAATAATGAGAATGTGATCATTGTCAATTTTGTAATACACACAATGATCTAATTTTGACCTCAGAAATCTAATTGACAACACAAAGGCATCAAATTTCATGTACCACATCCTAGGAGATTGCTTCAAACTATACAAAGACTTCTTCAGCTTGCAAACCAAATTTTCTTTACCTTTTTCTATGTAATGCTCTGGCTGTGACATGTAAATCTCTTCGTCTAAATCACCATGAAGGAATGTTGTCTTCACATCCATCTGCTCCACCTCTAAGTCATAATTTGTTGAAGGAGATAACAAGAACCAAATAGATGTCATCTTTGCAAAGGGAGTGAAATTTTCACCATAATCAATTCCCTCCACTTATGAGTACCCTTTCGCAACCAGTCTAGCCTTGTACTTTTCAACACTGCCATCTGCACCGAATTTCTTCTTGAACACCCATTTACATCCAACGGGTTTCCATCCTTTAGGAAAAGGAACCAAGTCCCAAGTTTTATTCTTCTCCAAAGAAGCCATCTCATCTTCCATGGCCTCCTTCCAAGAACCTGCATCTTTCATGCGCATAGCCTCTGTCACGGTTCTAGACTCATCAGTGTTAGTAAGCAAGGCAAAAGCACAACTAGAATCAAGCAATGAATAACCAAACCTATCAGGTTGCCTCTTTATTCATGTAGACCTCCTTAAAGGCCGAGCTTGAGGTTCTGCTTCTTCTTATGAGCTTTTAGAGCTGCTAGAGCTCTCCTCAGCAGCAGGTCTCACAGGGTCTATCAGTTTAGTCTTCTCAGGGGTAGTAGGAAACTAAACCACATCCTCTTTCTTTTCTTTCTCTTCTGGTTGTAGAACAATAGAAGAAGGTGTTAGCTCTCTGAAAATAACACTTCTGCTATATAACACTTTTTTAGCCACAGGATCCCAAATCTTGTATCCTTTCACATTGACATCATAGCCAATGAAAATACACTTAACAACCTTGTTCTCCAATTTTGACCTCTTCTCCCTAGGCACATGAGCATATGCCTCACAACCAAAAACACAAAGATGTCTTAATGAAGGCTTCTTACTAGACCACACTTCCATGGGTGTCTTACCAACAAGAGCTGATGTAGGAGACCTGTTTACCAGGTAGCAAGCAGTGGCAACAACTTCAGCCCAAAACTTTTGTTTGAGGCTTGCTCTACTAAGCATACTCCTAGCCTTCTCCATCAGTGTACTGTTCATCCTCTCTGCAACTCCATTTTACTACAGGGTGTATGGAGTTGTCTTGTGTGTTTCAATCCCATGTTCTTTGCAGAACTTATCAAATTCTATGGAACAAAACTCACCACCGTTATCAGTCCTCAAACACTTAATCTTTTTACTAGTCTGATTCTCAAAAAAATATTTAAACTCTTTGAACTGACTAAAGACTTCAAATTTGCTCTTGATGAAATAGATCCATGTCCTTCTACTGTAGTCATCTATGAATGATACAAAATATATAGATTTAGAGATCGAAGGAATGCTAACTGGACCAAACACATTAGAATGAATAAGATCCAACACACTAGAAGACTTATGAGAACTCAAGTAAAACTAAACATGATTTTGCTTTCCATATATACAATGTTCAAAAAAATCAAAATCGAGATTACAATCATCTAACCCCTCAACGATGTTTTTATTTTTCAAGGTTCTAAGACCCTTCTCACCAATGTGGCCAAATCTCTTATGCCATAACATTGTCTTCTCAGCAGGAAGCTTGGCTTCCAAAGCATGAGCACCCTTAGGTACCCAAAATGCACTACCATCAGAATTTGATACAATAGATTTCTTCACTACTGGTTCAAATGGTGGGGATGAAGTGACCGCAACTCTTTTCTTTGAGTCAAAAGAAGTATTGCACTATGAAGTGCATGCCTCCAACTGAAACAGAGTACCTCTCTGAGTACTCTTCACAAGCACCATAGATCCTCTAGTCATCTTGCATCCTTCTTTCAGAAAGACAACCTACACACTTGCATCATTCAATTTCCTTAGAGAAGGAAGGTTCTATGACAAGCTTGGGATGTGCATGACCCCAGTGATCCCCTTTACTCATCCATCAGGGAATCGGATTGAAACTCTTCCACGACCAACAATCTTCAGATGAGAATCGTCACCTAGGTACACTCTTCCACCATCAAACTCTTCATACTTTGTAAACCAGTCTCGATGTGAGGTCATGTGGAAAGAGGCACTAGAATCAATCAGCCACACATCATCAGATACATGGGTGGCCAGGGCTGTGATGAAGGCATCACCATCATCTTGTGACTTGTCAGAATCTAAGTCTAGGACATTCCTCTTCTTTTTCTTCTTCTCCTCTTTGCATTCCTTTCAGAAATGCCCAATTTTCCCACAGTTCCAACAAAGAACCTTGGACTTTCTAGGAGATTTGGATCTCCCACGGGATTTGGATCTACCCTTCTCATCTTTCTTTTCATTTTTCTTCCCTTTCTCCTTGGGTCTTCTATGAACTGCAAGAGCCTCCTTGGCCGACTTGGATGTCTTTCTTCGCGTCTCTTCAAATAATAGCAAAGACTCATCCATCTTGAAGGTGGTCATAGTGCTTCTGATGACTATTACAAGATGATCCCATGAATTTGTCAAAGAACAAAGAAATCTCATACACCGATCCTCCTCCTCCATTTTCACACCCACGAATGTGAACTGAGAAACAATCATGTTGAAACCATTCATATCGTCCGCAATAGATCCTCTGTCTTCCATTTTTAGAGTAAACAACTTCTTCTTTTGAAAAATCTTGTTCACCAGGGACTTGGCCTGATAAACATCTCCTAGCTTCTTCCAAAGGTCTTTCGTGGTCTTCTCCTCATGGACATTCAATAGGACAGAGTCAGCTAGAGAGAGTCTTATGATACCCTTAGCCTTCTGATCTTTGAGTTCCCAATCATCTTGTGGAGTTGCCGTAGGTTTTCTACCATTAATGGTTTCCCATAGGTCTCGATCAACAAGCATATCTTCCATCTTGAGTTTCCACAACTTGAAATTTGTGCCGTTAAACTTCTCCACCTCAACTCTTCCAGATGTGCCTGCCATCTCCTTCCTGCAACAAGATTACATAATACTCTACACAGACTCCCACTCAAACTAAGACCAGCTCAAAGAAGCTAGAACCAAAACTGGCCAGGCTCTAATACCAACTGAAAGGAAGCTAGGTGTGTGGAAAATGCTTCCTATGCTAATCTAATGAGGAGAGAAGTATGCAAATTCTTTTTAACCTTTACAGTTATAGTGTTATTAACCTAACAACAAAGATATTACAGCAATACACATACACACAAAATGTAGATAGAAGAGAGAGACAAGATATAACATGGGGAAAACACTTACGAGAGAAAAACCCCACACTCCAAAACCTGCACAATGTATTATCAAAACAACAATGTTTACAACACACTTGCAATGCAAGTCTTCTCAGGAGTCTTCGACACTTGTATCTGGAGATATTCTAGAAGCATAACAATACCTGTCAAATCAACTATACATCTCCTCTCCAAGCACCTGTTTATAAAGAAGATTCAAGGAAAAAATAGAACCTTCTTGGAATGGGTGTCCAACTTGGCCTCATGGTTTTGATACTTGTCATAACACCCCATGCCAAAGTGGGTGCCTAGTCCCAAGATAGGCAATGATAGATGCTCTTTCACACCTAACGGATGTCATAGAATCTGTCATAACTGACAACACTTATAGTTGTAAGAGAATCTGTGATAACTGCATAAAAATAGCATATTCCTCTTACAACATGTCATAACCCACCTTAGGCGCCCAAAGATGCCTTCCTCAAAGATGCTCTTCGACACATGTCCTCACCTGTCATAGGATCTTCTATTTCCAACTCTTACGCGTCATAGATTCTGTCACATGAATCTATCATAACTGTTATAGTCATGATTCCCTTACACACTACTCAAGATGCCGACACATGGTAGAAAACCTCTACCACAATATGGAATACCTATCTACATATGGAGTGAGTTGACCATCCTAGTCACCTTACAAGTGGAGTGACAACTCATTGTGCCACTTCACACTAAATGACAAAATAGGATGTGCAACTTAATTACATCATAGGCTAATAAAATAAATACATTACAATTAACAAATACAAGGAATTACCAAGCTTGAGACACCTTAATTCCCAACAGTTTCCACCTCCACAATAACAAATTACGAGATCTCAAAGAGTGTGTGCCCTAGGATAGTAGAGACAAATCTGAAGTAGAATGGAATGCTAGAACAAAGTATGAAGGAAAGAAGTCACCATGAGCATGAAAACCATAGCATGCTTAATGCAACATCACAACTTGACTCAAGAAGTTGGTGTATCCCAAAGAATTAGAGAGATCTTTGTAAGACCTGCAAGAAGTTAGAATAACAACAATAATCCATCATAGAGAAGATTAGAGAGAATGAGAGAGAAGAAGAGAGAGTACAAGTGTGTCTAGATTGCAGCCAAAACTTAGAGATGTTCAAATGAATAAGCTAAGTTCCTTTTATATGCATTCCAACTCAACAACAATGAATAAAACCAAATAGGGCCGACATGTTAAATTCAAGGAGGTGTTCTAAGCCAACATCACAAGAGAGGGGCTAAAGGTCCCATTTGGGACTAGGACGCTTGGGTGCCTTGGTTCTTTATCTCCACAAACTCCATGGAGTGTCCCTTTAAGTGGGCATAGACCATTCCTAACTTTATTTTGTCAGGTTTATTCACCAAGATCGAGATTTTATCATTTAATGTCCAAAAGGTGTTAGAATAGGTCCTAATTAACAAGGGTAAACATTTTAGGTCTAACCATGTTCTAAACTTGGTGTAAAATGCAAGTGTAGACATTTTACTCCATAACACAGACTAATATAACAATATTCTAAACAACACAATAGCCCAAAAAGAAAGAGAACCCACCAACAAAGCATAAGGTGGTTGTAAACTTAATTACCCCCACATCATCATGAAAGGGCAAACATGACCAAGACAAGAATATCTTACCACTTATGAAAGGAAAACTACCTTCATTCAATCTTCTATCCCAAATGACTTTTTAATTGCTAAAAGGAATAATAATCATCCCAATAATGATCCTAATAAAGTAATGTTACTCTAGTGAGTTGTATGATGCCAGGAAAATGTACCCCTAAGAGACCTTATACCATTTAGGTACAAAATTTAACACTTGTAGCAACTTGTTTTGCACTTATGACAACCTGCAACAACTTGTAGCTGACCTATAACACAGTTACAAATAATTTTATGACCTTAGAGAACACATGTAGCACACCTATAAAAACCTTCAAGTATGCATGTTTAACGAAAATCATACCAAACAAACAACAATCAATTCTTTAAAATATTTTTTTATTTTTTGGTGATACAAGACCATGTGTAGACCTAAATGCTTTTGTATCACCATCCACACAAACGTGTGCTAGGTCAACTCATAAAAACTAGCAAAAAAAATTAGCAAGGTTTAAATTTGAATTTTAGATATTAAAAGTTTGAGGTTCATATTTGTGCATAGAGAAATGACCTAGGTCAATTGTGCAGTTATGATCTAATCTAGGGTACTGAATAGGGGGTCTAGGGAATAAAATCATTTATTGGGGATGATTTATGGTGGGGTTAATTTGGGATAATGTCATGAGTCAAATCACACAAGAATATGCCACTTGGAGACTCGTTATTACATACAGGACACTCTAATCAAAGTGGGCCCAAACCATAAGGGAAAAGGGCATGGGTATGCAATTTTCACCATTACAATAACAAAAATGAAAGAATGGGTCTTATGTTTAATCAAGTTTATCCCAATCTATCCATATTTCAAAAAAATCTCTATAAGATTAAAGACACGTTTAATAAATTACAAGTTTCATGACTAGTAGTCCCAAAGAATGAAGAGTGGCATTGATACAAGTAGTCAAATTTTGAGGAGGTGACATTAGTGTACATGTCCCTATAAATATGGTTGATGTCCATCTCTTAAACTAAGTTGTGACTAAAGGAATGATGGCCACTATCAACACTAGCATTCATTATAAGTATCTCAACATCATTTGTGCCCTTTATAAAATGCTCTTAGTAGAGGATGGATCAACTCATGTTGTGTTTGTGCATCTTTAGTGATGTTATCCTTATGCACTATGTTGTTAGTTACCGTATGGAAATAAATCACACCCTATAGTTAATTTAGGTCTACTAAAATAATAATACTTCTAATCATACCAAAATAAAAGAGCCAAAACTAATAAAGTAATTGCAAATGAGAGGATTAGGATAGCTTAGCTCTATTTTGTTAGTTTGAGGTGGTGGTGATGGATATTTTGTTGTAACTACAATTGACAATCAGGATATGGCTTCTATTATGGATCAGAACTACTCTAACTATCACAATTCTACTCTACACTAAAACTAGGATATTCTCATCAACCTATCTAGGTACATTTTTTGTGTGGAGCAAATCCATCCTCTATTGCTCTACTCTACAGTGCCTACAAGCGTGCATGCTTATAAGATGGGTACTGCTAAAAATAACACTAAGGGAATTATTGGTGTGCAAAGAGAAGATTTAGAACTTCTTTAATAACAAGTTAGCCCTAATAGGTTGATCTATGATGTTGAAATATGCATCAAGCATGTAAATACCTAGGAGGATGTTGTAGTGTAGTATTTGTAGATGTGATGTTGATGTAAGCTCCATAACTGATTTGATGTGAGATTACAATGATAAGATTCAATGTGAACTAATGACCTAGGATTTTCCTTAAATACAAGATCATATATCTTCAAGTTGAAGTATTTTGGCACGCAAGACAACATATAATGATCATATATTCTAAGAGTGTTGGCTCAAGAAAGTAAGACAAGGAATTTAGACAAGGAATTTGAACTGGGAAGACAAGCTCGTGAGTGCAATTCTATCCAAGGGGCATACTTGTGCCCATGGTCTAGTCCAAGGTGATTAGAAAGCTAAAGTGAGAGTCAATCTAAACTTTTGAGATCTAGGAAATGTTGATTGTGTTGGTTCCCAAAATTACTACAACTCAAAACCCTAAAAAGTTTTACAATCACCTAGGCCAGGGGTGTCATTAGGGTGATTAAAAGAGGTTTATCAACAGGTTTAGGGTGATCTTAGCCAACTTACAGGAGTGGGTAGACTCCTCTGCACTTCAAAATTAGCTAGACCTAGGAGGGATATTCCTAGAGGCATGAAATAGGATATAAAAAAATAAACACATTCATACCCAATGTACATTTGAACCCAATATTGTTAGTCAAGACAAACTAGCTACATAGGCCTTTGATTAAGTTGATAAGATAAATCCTACAGAGTGATGATGCTTACGAGACTATAATGATATCTAAAGCTAGATGTATTGTTTTAATTTTTTTAATAAAGTGTGAGTGATCATATGCCTCTCAGACCGGCGTCTATCCAATGAGCTACAGAGTTTCAAGTTCATCAAAGAAAAACACTATAATGGGTGTACAAATGTCTATCTGATTACATAGATGCATAAAAAAATCAATATCAAACCATGCAGATACTTAGAAATCCATCACCATACAACATTCTTCCATATGTAATACTAAAATAACCATTTAAAAAGCTTAAAAATGGATTAAGAATTGTCACATTCATTCAAATCAGATTTTACAATCATACCCCAAAGTGTGGCAAGAGAAAACCCTAGCTACAGTAGAGGATTCCTGGAAGAACACTTAAAATAGTAGAGAAAAATAATGAATTGATATCAAGATTACAATACAATCCTCATACACTTCTGATAAATGCTTCCTGGAGAACTGAAAATGAACAATAGATGAAGCCTTAACTGCCTTGGACGCTCAACACTTGTAGAAATAAATTCTACCCAAAATAACCAACCTTTGAAAAAATTTCAATCCTCTATTTATAGCCTTCACACATGGATCTGAGAATGAAATGGGTGGGAAAACCCTCAACAAACCCACCGATCGCAATAAACCCAAAATAACCAACCTTTGAAAAGAGTTTCAATCCCCTATTTATAGCCTTCACACATGGATCTGAGAATGAAATGGGTGGGAAAAACCTCAACAAACCCACCAATTGCAATAAAAACATTAATTTCTGTTACGATTAGTGCAGATCAAAGCAATAAACACTAACGATTATATGTAGATTAAATAACCCAAATATAACAATGAGGAATAACACAAAAGAGATCAACATAGAAATTTAACGTGGTTCACCCAATATGGGCTACATCCACAGAAACTCAGCCATCCAATGATTTTATTATCCAGTGCAAAACATATTACAATCTCGCAAATACATCACCGTAACATACATCCCAGCCGCTTATAACAAGCTTTTTTGGAAGCTTCTAGAATTAGGATTTTGCAATGTCATTTTTCTTTATGTATGTCATTTTGGAAGCTTTTAAGAGGGATTTTTTTTTGGGGGCTGCACCCCTGAACCCCTGCTTCTCGGGGGTTGCTGCCCCCGAACCCTCGCTTCTTGGGGGCTGCTGCCCCCGAACCCCCGCTCAGGGCCCAGCTCGGCCCCAAACCCTGGCGAGGATACATAACTTGTGTAGAGTACTTGAATGATCATTTTCCACATACCAACAATCTCCCACTTGGAGACTGATCAGGCTCCACACCAAACAATCTCCCACTTGGAGACTAATCAGGCTCCACACCAAACAATCTTCCACTTGGAGACTAATCTTAGATGACATCGCTGCACTTGCAGCTCCCACTAGATTACAGGCCTGGCTGGTTTCTTAAGTCCAGCATTATCAGTCATGAAGGCCAACCAAAAATGATAAGGAAATTAGTTTCGCCCATGTAACTGCCTTTGTGAACATATCTAGAGGATTCTCACTTGTGTGAATTTTCTCCAGCTTCAACTGTCCATCCTCCAAAACTGACCAGATGAAGTGGTATCTGAGCTATATATGCTTAATTTTTGAATGCAGAGCTGAGTTCTTAGCAAGATGAATGGCACTCTAGCTATCAGTGTACAAAGGGCTATCTTCTTGTCGTTGCCCCAATTCCTCCAGAAAATGTTGTAACCAAATCATCTCCTTGCTAGCTTCTATAGTAGCAACATACTCAGCTTCAGTGGTTGAAAGCACAACAACCTTTTGCAGTCTTGAAATCCAACTGATTGTAGTACCTCCTACAGTAAAAACATACCCTGTAGTACTCCTCCTGCTATCAATATCACCCACAAGATCAGAGTCAACATATCCTTTTAGAGCAGAATTTATTCCTCCAAAACATAGTTTCTTTGTTGTAGTACCTCTCAAATATCGGAGGATCCATTTTACACCATTCCAATGTTCCATTCTTGAATTGTTCATATACCTACTCACAACTCCAACTGCATGTGCAATATCTGGCCTTGTGCATACCATTGCATACATCAAGCTGCCAACTGCTGATGCATATGGTATCTTAGACATTTTGTCTTCCTCCTCTTGTGTCTTTGGACACATCTCCTTAGTCAACTTAAAATGACTAGGCAAAGGTGTACTAACTGCTTTTGCATTCTACATGTTAAACCTTTTCAACACCTTCTCTACATACTCACTTTGAGACAAAAATAATTTTCTGTTTGTCCTGTCCCGTGTGATCCGCATACCAAGGATTTGTTTTGCTGCACCCAAATCCTTCATAGCAAATGATTTTGCTAATTTTTTCTTAAGTTCATTAATATGCTACATGTTAGACCTGGCAACAAGCATGTCATCAACATAAAGCAACAGGATAATATAGCTTCCATTACCTAGTTTCTTAAAATAAACACAATAATTAGAATGACATCTTTTGTATCCTTGTTTAGCCATAAAACTATCAAATTTCAAATACCATTGCCGAGGTGCTTGTTTCAGGCCATACAAACTCTTCTTTAACCTACACACAAAATCCTCCTTACCCTTGAACTCATATCCCTATGGTTGCTACATGTATATTTCCTCTTCCAATCAATCTGCTACAGAACTCCAAATCAATCTGCTTCAGACCTGGTAGCAACTTTCTGGAGTGAAGGATCTTCATCCCTTTCTCACTCATATGCCTAAGTCTATGGTGCCACAATTTTGTTTCTTTCCTTGCAGCAAGTGTTATAACTATCTCAGTAGCAACTGTTTCTATAGCAGCTAAGGTAGAATAAGTATTACTAGTACACAAATACAATGTGCCTACCTTTTCACCTTTAGCTACTACTAATGCACCTTTAGTGACCTTCCATACTTTATCTGAAAAGGTAACTATATAGCCTTCACTACCCAGTTGTCCTACAGAAATTAAATTCCTTCTCAAATTTGGAACATGCCTTACCTCCTGTAGCAACCATTCATTTCTATTTTGCAACTTGATTTTCATCTTTCCTTTTCCAACAATCTGACAGGGTTCATAATCACCCAAATATACATGTCCAAAATCACCTTGAACATATCTACAAAATATTTCTTATGGGGTATGGCATGAAATGAAGCCCCTGAATCTATTACCCAGGAATCATTAGCATTATCTAAACACAAAATTAAAGCATCCTGTAATTTATTACTTACAATATTAGCTTCCTTACTCTCATCATATTGTCCATCTCCTTGTTTGCCCTTTCGAGACTAGAAATCCTTCTTCAAGTGTCTTGGCTTTCCACAATGCCAGCAATCCATTCTTCCTCTGGATTTAGATCTGTCTTTCTTTGACTTCCCTTGTGACTTCCCACAATTTGTAGGTCTTTTCCTCTTTCCTTTGTTCTTCCCCTGTTCTCTATAGTCAAAGCATTACCAGATGTTGAAGTCTCACCTGTGCTTTTCTGTCGCATTTCCTGGCTAAGGATAACACCAACAACATCATCAAATTTCAAAGTATTTGAACCAGAGACAGAGTTACTTACAGCCATTACCAAGCTATTCTAGCTTTCTGGAAAAGAACATAAAACCAAGAGAGCCCTTACCTCTTCAGCAAATTTCACTTTTATAAAAGTTAACTGACTGGTAATCATATTAAACTCATTTAAATGATCTGACACAAATCCACCTTCAATCATTTTCAGATTAAACAAGTGCTTCATGAGAAATACCTTATTAGAGGTTGAGCGTTTTTCATACAATTTAGCCAAAGCTTTCATCAATTCATCTGTTGTCGTCACTTTTATTATATTGAATGCCACAGATGGTGCCAGGCACAACTGAATGGTTCCTAGTGCCTTTCTATCCAAAAGATTCCACTCCTTATCAGTCATTGCTACTGGTTTCTTGGATTTTCCTTCCAACGGCCTCCATAAATCCTTCTGATAGATATAATCCTCTATCTGCATCTTCCATAACTGATAGTTCTGCGCATTGAATTTATCTACCTTCAATTTAGCCTCATCTACCATTGCTCCCAGTTAACCGTGAGACTTTCCTGCAGACGATAATCAAGCACAACCCACTCTGATACCAGTTGCTAGGGTTAGGGCAGATCAAAGCAATAAACACTAACAATTATATGCAGATTAAATAACCCAAATATAACAATAAGGAATAACATAAAGAGATCAACACATAAATTTAACGTGGTTCACCCAATATGGGCTACATCCACAGAACTTGTATACAGTACTTGCATGATTAGTCACCACATACCAACAATTTCAACTACCTATTTCATAATAATGGTGATCCCGAAGGTTGTTGGCATGTTCATAGGTGGTGGGAGGAGTATGGAAGGCAAAATAGTTGTGCCTCAACAAATCAGGCTTCAAAGATTAGGCCTTCACCAAGCATCTTGTACTTTGGAGGAGAATAAATAAACCATTCAACCCTGAAAAACATAGAAGAAAAGAAGGGCATCGGGGGTCAGGCTTTAGACCTTCATCCTTCCGTCTTCGAAAAGAAAGGAGGAAGAAAAGAAACTTTCTGCCTACCACCTCCTGAAATACTTAGAAATATTAAAGCCCCATTGGACTTCATCCGTTAGGCTCTCTTCCTTTCACCTACCCAAAAGAAGAAGGCAGACCACAACATCGACCTCCAATGATTATAAATACTTAGAAAAACTTGGAGCCTTGACACACTTCAGTAATTGAGCCTTCCCACTGACGCATGCTCAGAAGAAGAGAAAAGGCCTCAAGCTCGACCTTCGATGCCTAAAATACTTAGGTTATTTTTGGAAGAAACCAAGGTGGATTTCAGAGCTAACAGACATGGCACGATGGAAGACAGGAACCTGAAACCCCAAATCTTTGAAAAAGATAGAAAATACAAGGAAAGACTTAGAATTTTGGGACTTAGGCATTTTGAGGATTTCTTCTTTGCATTTCAAAATGAAAACACTTAGAAACCTATTGAAAGAGACCCATGGGAAATATCTCTGATTGGATATCAATGATGGGCTCTTCAACAAAGGCACAAAGTGGGATTTTGATGGATTTGGGGTAAAATAGAGCAAGTTGGGAACTAGTTTTTTGAGGTATCGACACTGGCTCTAGTTAGGGACGTGTTCCAAGCAATGACACAACAAGAATTCAAATCTCTGGAGCAAAAAAAAAAAAAAAAAACAACACACAAAAACATAAACATAAACACAATCAAGACCAATAGTGGTCAAGATTGATCGAGGTAAAAAATAATAGATGTAATAAGATTTTGTCACAAAATTTTGAAGGACCACACTACTTGTGATAAGTAGAGTTTCAGATGTTGCCCATGAATAGATAGCTCCAGATGTTCCCCTTACACATTTCTAATATAAAAGGTGTCCTAGTCGTAGCCTTTTCATCAATTTGATATTGGCCCAACCATAATGGTTCAAACTTACCATGCTTGCCCTTGTCTTCTAATTTTGCATTCCAGAGAACCAAACCTCTAATCTAGAAACACCTTTTACTTATTCTTCTATTGAACAAATGCTCCACCTTCTGTTGTTGTAGCAAATTCTTATCACTTGCCACCTGTAGACACCTAAAAATGTCTTCACTAATTAACCATCTTTCGACATCACCCCAATTAATTAATTAAATTTTTTATTTAATTAATTACACCATCCAACACCTGATTATTCACCTACTCTTCATCGTTTCACCTTTTAAATTGCATTAATTTAATTAATTCAATGGTTGCACTTACTAACATTAGCCCAATTAATTAAATAAATATACAAATATTTATTTAGTTAATTTTGCCATTTCCCTAAACCCAATTAATTAGATAAATTATGTTTATCTAGTTAATTTAGCCTACTAATTAGCCTACCTCTATTCTAGTTGATTAAATACATATTATTTAATTAACTAGTCTAACCTACCTATCCCCTACACCTAAGACTAATTAAATGAACCCTTGTTTAATTAATCTTAACTCCTAATTAAGCCATTCTCTAATTTACTACTGCCATATTAATTAAACTAATCACTTTGATTAGTTTGGTCAAACCCTATTTAACACTTCTCCCCATATATCCCAAATAAAAAAATTAGTCTTTATTCCACATAAGACAATTTTTTATTCGACTTGTCCTAAAATGCATTAATGGGCTCTTACAACACCTAACATGTCATATTTCTCATTTATGAGAATTCTTCCCCAAATGAATTTAAAATTCATTTCTAATCCTTACCTCTTCCCCAAAAGAATTTAAAATTCCCTTTCTATTCCATCTCATCTAACCTCATTTAATACACACCCCTTCCCAAGGTGAATTAAAAATTCATCTTTATTCTCATCCCTCGATTTTTTTTGAATAAATATAAGCCCTTCACCTCACATGCATCCTCATCCATTGATCTCCACATTCAATCTCAACCCTTGGATCAAATCCCCCTTCAAAATGCCTATAAATAGAAGCTCTCCCTAGCCATTTTATCACGCAATCTTGAGTAGTGTTATAATGCCAAAACCATCTCCATCTTTCCATCTTTGAGCTAGGTTTTTGTGAGTTGCATTCTAGTTTGAGAGCATTTCACATAAGAAAGCCATGGGTAAAGCTAGAGAGTAAGGGTGCACTCTCTCAACCTTATCAAGGAGAAGGATCACATTTGAAGGTATAACTTGTGTTTTTATTGCATTTAGTTTGTGTTTTTCACCTCATTTGTTTTCCCCATCTTCATTTGGCACACTTGATGGGACCCCTAGGTCCTTATCTAACTTTTGTTGTTTGATTTTTTTGCAAGAAAGACATGTTTTGCAGGTTTTGGCACTAAAGGCTCTCTGTTTCGTGCCATTTGGGCTCACAGTGGCGCCATTTCCCGGTTGCGTGGCGCCATTCATCACTATTTTGGCGCCATCCTAGAATGACATTTAATGTTTATCTTAAGTCTTGTGTTAGGTTTAAATGCTTTTTTTTGAGGTTTTGACAAGTTTTTAAGCTGCTTTGCTCTCTGTTTTGACAATAAATGCAAAGAAATAGGGGGTTATAATGCCGAAATTAGTCTAGGGGTATATGCAAGGATTTAATATCTAACCCTAGCTTGTTTTGTGTGTTTTTGTCCTATTTATCATCTTTCCTTTGGTCTTTTCAATGATACTTGGTAGGGGAAGAAACACTAACCTTGTTTGAGTTGAGATTTTTGAGACTAAAAGTGTTTTTTGAAGCTTTTTAGGGACACTACCTCGCTTTGGTGCCTTTTCAACCTAGTTTGGCTCTATCGGACTCAGAGACCAGGTAAATGCAGGTAAAGCACACTTTAGTACCTTTTCCTAACTATTTGATACCATTTCTAAAAAATTGAGCGCCATCCATAACATTAGAGCCATTTGGCTTTTCTGTGGGGCCATCATGATTTTTTTATTACTGTCAGTCAAAATATTTCTCTATCAGTACTGTAGCGCCATTTCCTTTTATTGTAGCATCATTTCTCTGTTCTGTGGTGCCATCTCTATCTGTGGTGGTGCTACTTTTTGTCCTAGCATTGGGATCTATGTAGGTGTTTGATAGGGTTTTGCATTGAAAAGCAATGCTAGCCAAAGAACAAAATCAAAACTACTAATGTTGCTTGCAGGGTTTTGATAACTTAGAAACATTTACCTTTGGTGCACTAAAATGAACTTTGTGTTCTTAGCTTAGAAAACATTTACTTTTGGTGCACTTAAAATAAACTTTGTTTGCAACAAACATGGGAACACTTCAATTTGGGTCCTTAAAAAGAACTTAGATTTTTTTTGAAGTGTTTTGTGCTCTTGCACATTTGTGTTAGTAGATCCCAAGGGATAGAATCGAAGTATCCTCTCCCCTCACCTTCATAAGGTTCTTGGGTGAAGAAAAATGGTTCTATTCTCTTCTTTTTCATTTTCTTAGATAGGCTTGCTTTGGTGGGAAAAGAGGTACTCACCCCAAGGGAACAACCTCAAGTGGAACTTTCTTTCAGTCTGCTATATAAAAGAGGATAAGGTGAAATCCAAGTCTAACCAGTATTAGTGCTTACCGTACAGTGCTAGTTTGAAAGGAGGCATACCTTGTGTATATGACACTCCTAGTATGACTAGTTAAAGCCTTAAGTGGCTTGCTAGATGCTCGTAACGCTTGTAACGTGTCGGTCCCCTCAATATCCCCCATTAAACACCTTTGGTTAGAAGCCTACCCATTTTTTTGACCTTGTGGAAATTTGTTCAAGGCGAGAGGACACATAATCCTCTTAAGATTCTCACCATATGGTTCCCTTGAGATGAGATGGGAATCCTCATCTTAGCATAAGCTATACATAGCTTTCCGGGGAAAGGGTGGTTGCATCATCCTTCCAGTGCAGAAGGCCCCTATCCATCCTCTCTCAAGAAGACAATATAATGGACACACTTAGTAATCAGTGTGTTTGCATTTGAGTCAGAGATTCCAAGTTGTGGGCTTGATAAATCGCCATTCACCTTGACCTTAGGTAGAATAAGCATTGTCTTCAAGTGTTTTTGATTGTGCTTATACCCATGGAAATTTGGGCCTTGAGGGGCTTCTTGAACATACACATCATGATTATACTTCACATCAAACCTTAGCCATTGTACTCTCTTGTTTGAAGTGTTTGTATTGCTTGCTAAGAAACCATCATTGACATTATCCGAAACCACCAAGATCATTGAACCATTGAAACATTTGACACCTCCAAATCCATCATTTGACCTTCCAACTCCAAAATTTGAGACCAAAATCCAAAAATTTGCCAAAAATCAAGACCAAATCCAACTATATCACTTCGGTGCCAAAACCTCTTTGTTTGTTGCCTAAAAATTCATCTGTAGCACCATTTTCCCTAATAGCTTAACTCATTATTTTGGTGTCATTTGTCAAATCCTTGGTGCCATTACCCTCTGTTTTGGTGCCTTATCCCTAGAATTTGGTGCCATCTAGAGATCAAACTGCACATGTGCCTAAAGATTTGTTTTGGAATCCTTGAGTCCTACTTAATCATAATCTGTGGTCATCTTGCCAAAATCCATCAAAACTCTAATCCACCTTTGACCATAACTCACAGCCATTTTGCCCAAAATTTCATTCATACACCTTCATTGTGACGTTAGAGAAAAATCATTTTTGGACCCTTCATCTCTTCAGTCATTAAGCTCAACCCATCCTTTCCATTTCCATACAATCCAACCTAACTTTGTATTTTGATTTTCACTTTTTGGACCTTCACTTCATCCATTTCAAAACTTCATTCCAAACCAACATTTCCTAATTCTATCCAAATCATATCCATCAAATCCAAAATCAAAATCACTCAACATCGAAATTATCAACCATACCCAAATCAACCTTTGAGCAAAGAATTAAATCTAGATCTTATTATCCTTTTAACCATCCCATTTTGCTTGTTGGTCATTAGTCTACCTACAAGTAAAATAATCATCTTCCTTTTGCCTAAGGTCATAAGTCTACCTTAAGTAAAAGAAACATCCATTTTGTAACTCAAAGATCTCGATTCATTTTTAGCTTACCCTTGATTTGAATATCACCCCCAAACATCATCAAATCATCCAAAACATCCAAATCTCCTAAGGTTTTCCTTAGTAGATAATCATCCAAATTCCACTAAATCATCTAAGGTCTCCCTTGGTTGATTGTTATCCAAACCATCTTAGAATGTTAGGAACCCGTGTTTAACCCTTCTCTTTACTTTGTTAGTATATTACATTTGGATGCATATGCTTTGTAAGTAGTCTTGTGAGTATATTGTATTATCCCACATTCATGGGAAGTAATAGTTGTTTAGATTAGACTTAGTATATAAGTATGTGTTGAGGTCAATGAAGGCATCGACGAATTTATTGTATTGATCTTGCTCAAAGGAGGTTGCCCTCCTCGAAGTGGCCTGTGATCAATAAATTCCTTCTATGTTTATGCTATTTATGTTATTTCATGCATTTTTCATTATATTGTTGCAGGAGGTTCCTCTCATCTGGTATCAGAGCGCTTTCTTGGGCTCGTTGGGTGGAATTTCTGCCAAATTTTTTTCCGCAGTGGCCTCCAGGTGCTGTGATTATTGCAGTAGTTCTTTTTTTGCATATGTATTTTTCATTTCAATTATAGGTTTAGATTAGGGAATAATCCCTATGCACTTAACTGTGGGAAGTGCTTGGGCATAGCCCTAAAACTCATTGTGAGGAGTACCATAGGAACCCCAAAGTAGCTGGCCCATTAAGAGGACCTGCCAGTGAAAAGGGCAATAGCCCCTACCTGATTGACTAGTTCCCATCCGTGAGGTAAACCAAGAGCTGTCATTTGTGGCAAAGCAGTTATCATTTTTACCTGAGCTGTGGAGTGAGGGGTACGGCCCCAATACGTAAGCCGTTAGACAACATTGGTAGCCAAGTGAATGCCCTGAACCTTTAGGAAGCTGAACATACCTAGGGCCCATATCTATTGACAACCAACAAATCACAGATTGAATTTGTCTAGAGCACTTGGCAGTTTCCAGAAAGAAAAAAAAGGAGTTTTTTCACCATATCTTCCTTATTTTAGCTCTGTTTCCTCTCAAAATTCACTGGAATCCCTAAAATTCCATTTTGCATATTTCCTTCCTTGAGGACCCTATCCCAAATTCCACTTATCGAAGCCAGAAATCCCACATTTGTCTATTTTTAGGGTTTTCCATAACTTCTTCGATTCTCACCCAATAGCCTTCAAATTTTTCCACAGTGTTCATTTCCTATTTCTGTTCCTTTGTCCCTCTTGGACAAATTTTCCCTTTCTTTCACCCCACTTCTGAAATCCACATTTTCTTCTCCCCTTACCTTCAGAAAGTGTCCAAAACCTAGTCAAACCCCAATTACCCATCAGAGTTTTTCCCAAATCTAAATTTTTCTTTACTAAAAAAGTTTCTATTTTTGTTTTTCTACCCATTCCCCCCCAAAAAAAAATCCTGGTTATGGTTGTCACCTGCATAGGAGCAAAAAACATGGAGGATGAACTTGCTACCCTCAAGACCAAACTCCAAGATCTGGATGAAAAAAATCTCGGCCTCAATCTTTAGCACTTAGCCATGAACAATAGATGACAGCTAGAGTCTTCTGCAGACACAGGGTTTTCTTCTTCCAACAATTTTTGTGGGCTGAAGCTTGATTTTCCTCACTTCAATGGTGATGATCTGACTGGATGGATATACCAGGCAAACAATATTTCAGTCTGCATAATACTTTTGATGTCAACAAAGTACCACTTGTATCCTTTCATTTGGAACATGAAGCCCTTCAATGGTTCCGTTGGTACATCAAGGCTCATGATGAGCCAAAATGGACAGATTTTTGCATACCCATTTTGCAACGATTTGTCCCTAATGCTTTTGATGACTTCATAGGAGCACTCACGAAACTGTGCCAAACAGGCACTATGAGAGAATATTAGACAGAATTTGAAAAACTGGCCAATCACACAGAGGGATTGTCTAATGAATTCTTCAGGAGTTGTTTTGTCAGTGATCTTAAGGTTGCAATTCACTCTGAGGTTAAAATGTTCCATCCAAGCACAATGATGGAAGCCTTAGGGTTGGCTAAGTTGGTGAAGGACAAGATCACAGCTCAACGACGCTCCAAATCCAATATTGTTCCATTCAAAAATATGGATTCCCAAATATCTCAAATAATACCAGCTCCTAGAACAACTCCTATCAAGCATTTGACTGAAGCAGAGATGCAGACATGTAGAGAAAAAGGGCTTTGTTATAATTGTGATGAGAAATTCACTCGGGGACATAGATGTGTTGAGCAAAAGCTCTATCTCTTGGATGTGGATTCTCCACCTGAAACTAAGGTTTATGTAGATGCTTAGGATATAGTAGATGATCAGGTTGAAACTCAGTAGTCACCTGTTGACCCTACTTCTTACGAAGACCACCCAGAGATCTCCCTCCATGCCTTAGCAGGAGTCACCACCCCACAAACCATGTGGGTCAAGGGTTACTTCAAGAAGCTCCCTCTTACAATACTCATTGATTCTGGTAGCACTTATAACTCCATTGACCCTCGAATAGCCAAATAAGTTGATTGTTTTGTTCATCCTTGCTCCAGCTTTGAAGTCATGATTGCCAATGGGGGCACATTACCTTGCAAAGGGAAGTGTCACAATGTGCATATCTCTATTGGAGATTATAACTTGCACTTTGACATGTTTGCCTTGCCCTTAGGCAGATGTGATGTGGTTTTGGGCACCCAATGGTTATGTACACTTGGACCCATCTTATGGGATTTTGCTGAACTTTGGATGCAGTTTTCAGACAATGGGTACAAACACACATTGAAGGGCTTACAACTAGGGTCTCTCAACATCATAAGTTCACATCGCCTGGAAAAGATTCTTAAGAAGAATTCACATGGTGTCATCGCTCAGCTTCATTTCATTTAGATGCAAACATCAGTGGTCTCCACTACTCCTTCGGATCTACAATGAATGATGGCTTTTTTGCATGTAGTACAAAAGTGGCGGCCATACCTACTAGGGAATCATTTTTGCATCAATACTGCTCACTAGAGTCTAAAATATTTCCTAGAACAATGGGTCTCCTCCCCAGCACAACAGAAATGGATCAACAAACTCATGGGTTATGACTATGATATCACTTACAAGAAGGGTAAGGACAATATTTTGGCGGATTCTCTTTCTTGCACATGTGATGACCAAGCTTCTCTTTCAACTATTTCTATGCCTATTCTAAATTGGTTGGAATCTATCTAGCAGTCTGTCTTCTATGAACTCTATGTTTCTCCATTGGTAGGGCACTCTGGGTTCCTCAAAACTTATGAGCGGGCACGACATAACTTATTTTGGAAGGGAATGAAAAGGACAATTCAATAGATGGTGGTTGAATGTGATACTTGCCAACACAACAAGGGTGAAACGGCACTCCATGGATTGTTTGAACCCTTGCCCATCCCTACATGGATTTGGACAGATATTTCTATGGATTTCATTGAGGGGCTACCTAAATCTAGAGGGAAGACAATGATCTTGGTTGTGGGTGATCACCTCTCAAAATATAGTCATTTTTGTGCCCTCAGTCATCCCTATACCACCTCCTCAGTCACACAAATTTTCATGGACTAGATCTTTCATCTTCATGGCATCCCTTCTTCCATTGTCTTAGATCGTGATGCAAGTTTCATAAGTCATTTTTGGACATAACTATTTCACCATAGTGGCACCAAATTGAAGATGAGTTTTGGGTATCACCAACAAACAGATGGTCTGATTGAAATTATCAACAAATATTTGGAAACTTATCTTCGTTGCTTCACGTCAGAACAACAACATCAGTGGGAAAAGTGGTTCCCTCTCACTGAATGGTGGTACAATACCTCCTACCACACTGCATCTAACATGACTCCATATGAAGCAGTCTATGGTCAGGCACCGCCAGCACTCCTTCCATACTTCCCCAGCAGTTCATGAGTTCAGGCAGTTGACATGGTTCTCTACACCCATGATCAGATGGGCAATCATAAGCTGGCTCCAAAGTTCTATGGGCCATATAAGGTTCTTCATAAGATTGGGTCAGTTGCTTATAAATTGGAGCTTCCTCCTTTCCCCGTTCATCCAGTATTTCATGTCTCTTGTCTAAAGAAATTTCTATGAAGGATAATGAAGGATCCATCCTTTTAGAGCTGGAGGCAATCCTCGACACACACAGTCGTCATCTTCGCTCCCAATCCATCACAGAGGTATTAATTCAGTGGCATGGAATGTACCTAGAGATTGCTACATGGGAACCACTCCATCAGATTCAACAACAATTTCCACATCTTATGCTTTGAGGACAAAGCTTTTCTAAGAGGGAGGGGATGTTAGGAACCCGTGTTTAATCCTTCTCTTTACTTTGTTAGTATATTACATTTGGACGCATATGATTTGTAAGTCATCCCGTGAGTATATTGTATTATCCCACATTCATGGGAAGTAATAGTTGTTTAGATTAGACTTAGTATATAAGTACGTGTTGAGGCCAATGAAGGCATCCACAAATTTATTATATCGAGCTTGCTCAAAGGAGGTTGCCCCCTCGAAGTGGCCTGCAATCAATAAATTCCTTTTGTGTTTCTGCTATTTCTATTATTTCATGCATTTTTCTTTATATTGTTGCAGGAGGTTCCTCTCACAGAACAATCTTAAATCACGTCATCATCTCCCTTGTTCTAATCACCTTCATCCTAAAATCATTCATATTCCCCATCCTCTCCCACCATCTCCTTTGGTCCAAAACTTTTGAAAACCAAATTGCCCATTTATCTTTGAGGTCCTAACCTCCAAGGTTATTATCCATACATACCGTAGGTTTTGAACTTTTGAGATTTTAATCTCTAAAGCTAAGAACCTAATATACCACATCCCTATCACTATTCACCCTTAAGGTTTAGAATTTTGAGATATCATCTTCTTAAAGGCTAAACCTCTATTTGACTCTTACCACACATTCATCATCACCTACCTTTGGATCCATAATTTAAATCTATTCTCTAAGGTCTCGATCTCCATCTATCCAATCAAGTCCACATCCCAAAACCATTGCATGCCCATGACAAGATCTCAAGCCAATAAGAACAAGGAAATGGATCATTTTAGAAATAATTTTGGCATAGGGATGCCTTCTACCAACCAAAACAATGTCCCCATAGTCCAACAAGTACCGTTATACGATGCCAACACTATGCTAAATCCCTTCCCCATTTAACCACAAGCACCCCCATCTAACATCAACAACATAGATCAACTAGATGTCCTAGATTTCACACAAGACGCCAACTCCATGGATATACGTGATAGAGTCCTAAATTCATACCCTAAAAGATATCTCGATTTTCTTCTCAAAAATGGTGCCACCATACCTAACATCACCACTTCATCCCAACCATCTACATCTCATACCATCCCTAACACATCCCAAGCCTCTAATTGTTAGAAATGAAAGCAACACTACTTCAATGGAAATCTGATTCAATATAAATTTATGCAATTTTTAACTGTGTTATTAATGGAGATTGTAACACAGAAACAAAACTATGCTTCACAAAAATGTAAAATCAGAAATATGAACACATAACACAATGTTTAACATGGAGAAAACCCTTTTGGGTAAAAAAACTCCACACAGGAAAGAGGCCCAATGTTGGTATTAATCTGAAAATGATTTACAATACAACAATACTTCAACTCTCTCCACCAGTCTTCAATCTGATAGCATTCCGACAGCACCTGAGTACCTAAAATCTATATTGCAACAACTAATACATGACAAATACTTATTGAAACATTTTCTAACTCATCTTAGGAGTTTACCTTCTCTATCCTAAGATTCTCCAACTTGTAAACATTAATTACCATCTTACAAGCATCTTACACTTGTCCAAAAACAACCATGCAAAGGTTGGAGGCCCAAGACTAAATATGGCCTCTTACAACATCTTATGACATGTCATAACTATCATAGATTCCACAAAAGAGTATCTTTCCAAGATAGGAACCTTAGGCTAAATATAGCAAATATACAACTAACATATCCATCATATGCATCATAGAATCACAAAATCTTATGACAACTTGCAGCTGTCATAGATTCACTCACCAAACATTATGACAGTTGTCATACATGCCAAAAATAGTATATTCCTCAAGGGAGCATGACTATCCTCATTTACGATGAGTTTTGACATTTGCCAATAGTAAAAGTCACTCCGTAACTACCTCCGGTAACTCTGAAATTACAACTGTCAATGAGACTACCTCATTCCCTTATGGGTAATTACAAATAAAAAATAATAAATGGAATAAAATACAATATTGGAATTTACAAGGTTAATGGCACCTTATTCCAACATTCTCCCACTTGACATTATACATTGTAAATCAACCCATAGGAAATCAAATGAAATAATCAGGCACTAGAAACAAGGCCCATGGCCTCTCTGCACCACACGAACTTTTCTGTGCTCATAGGCTTGGTCAATGAATCTTCAACATTCTCCTGAGTGTCTATCTTCTTTAGCTGAATCTCTCCATTTGCAACCAACTCTCGAACAAAGTGATATTGAACATCAACATGCTTAGTCCGAGCATGATACATAGGATTCTTGGCCAA
This sequence comes from Cunninghamia lanceolata, assembly GCA_027924645.1. Lineage (NCBI taxonomy): Eukaryota > Viridiplantae > Streptophyta > Pinopsida > Cupressales > Cupressaceae > Cunninghamia > Cunninghamia lanceolata. The sequence continues at coordinate 4,049,504 of BSBN01000011.1, forward strand.
ACAGATAGCACTTTGGCTATCACAACCAATCTGAATGATTCTGCAATCAAAACCAATACCTGTACACAGTCTCCTCAACCAAACTGCCTCCTTAGAGACATGAGTAGCAGCCATATAATCTGCTTCTATAGTGGACAAAGCAACTATGGGCTGCCTCTTACTCACCCAACTCACTGCACCTCCAAACAAAGTAAACACATAGCCGCTAGTGGACCTTCGACTATCCAAGTCACTTGCCCAATCTGCATCAACAAAACCCTGTATGTCTAAAGATTTATCAACACTATCAGTACTAGAATAAACCAAACGATGGTTAGGAGTACCTGAAGATATTTAAACACCATCTTCGCATAGTTCCAATGTTGTCTACCAGGGTTAGACATAAATCTGCTCAAAACTCCCACTGCTTGGGCAATATCTGGTCTAGTGCAAACCATTGCATACATCAAACTCCCTACAACACTAGCATATGGCACATTAGACATATCCTCAAGATCATCTTCAGTCTTTGGACACATATCTTATGAAAGCTTAGTACTAATGGGTAAAGGAACTCAAATTGGGTTACAGTCCTGCAAACTAAACCTCTGCACAATAGTATTCACATACTTACTTTGTGACAACCAAAGCTTTATGTTAACTCTGTCCCTCCTGATCTCCATTCCCAGAATATACCTTGCAGTACCAAGATCCTTCATCTCAAATGCACTTGAAATTTGGGCTTTAAGCTCATTGACCATACCCTTAGTATTGCTGAAAAACAACATGTCATCAACATACAAAGCAATAACTAGTATATAATCATCAACACAATGATCCTCCTTGCTTCTAACAAAACCCAATTTCAAAACAAATGAATCAAACTTTTGATACCACATTTTGGGGGATTGTTTCAGACCATAAAGAGACCTCTTTAACCTACAAACCCAATGTTCTTTTCCTTTTACCTTAATACCTGTAGGCTGTTGCATATAAATTTCTTCTTAAAGATCTCCATGCAAGAACACAGTTTTAAGATCCATTTGCTCAATCTCCCAATCATAAGATGAAACAATGGATAAGAGAAATCTAATAGAAGTCAATTTAGCAACAGGAGAGAATATCTCACCAAAATCAACTCCCTCTCTCTGGGAGTAGCCCTTGGCTACTAGTCTAGCCTTGTACTTCTCCAATGACCCATCTGCTCCAAACTTCTTGAAGACCCACTTACATCCTATGGCCTTTCTTCCTTTGGGCAAACAAACAAGATCCCAGGTGTTACAAGAGTCTAAAGCCATCATCTCCTCCTGCATGGCTAGCTACCAAGACTCACTATCATCTACAGAAATAGCTTCCCTATAGGATCTAGGTTCATCGTTAGTACTCAATAAAGCATATACACAATGGAAATCTGGTGGGCTATACCTGTCAACTAGATTCCGTTGTCTTGTGGATCTCCTCAAGGGTGGAGTAAGAGACTCTACTCGTTCTTCTGCATGATCATCTACAACAACTTCTTCTGTAAAAACAGACTCATCTTCATCAGAACTACTTGAATCTTCTTCTTCTTCTTCACCCCCCAATCCATCATTATGTTCTTCCTGAGGTGCATCTTGCTGCTCTAAATCAAAGTACACCTTCTTTACCTTTTCATCTTTTTCTTTTGGCTGCTCAGTTTAGAAATAACTCTAAGTTTCCTTAAAATAACATCTTTAGAAAAGATAATCCTATAGGATAGTGGATTCCAAAGATTATAACCTTTCACATTATCACCATAGCCAATGAATGTACACTTTTTAGCCTTTGGATCCAACTTAGATCGCTTTTCCTTAGGCACATGAACGAAAGCCTCACAGCCAAAAACCCTTAAATGTGAAACAGAAGATTTCTTACATGTCCACACTTCATAAGGTGTCGAATCAAGAGCCTTACAAGGAGATCTGTTTATCAAGTAGCAAGTAGTACACAGAGCCTCTGCCCAAAAGCATTTATCCAACTATGCATCACTAAGCATACTTCTAGCCCTTTCCATAATTGTTCGGTTCATCCTTTCTGCAACACCATTCTACTGTGGTGTATACAGAGTTGTCTTTTGTCTAATTATACCTACATGCTTGCAAAACTCATCAAATTCATTAGAACAATATTCCCCTCCATTGTCAGATCTTAATATTTTTATCTTTAAACCTGATTGGTTCTCTACTAAGACTTTGAATTCCTTAAACTTAGTGAAAACTTCAGATTTATGCTTCATAAAATAAATCCATGTAAATCTGGATACATCATCAATGAAGGTTACAAAATAACGAGATTTTCTGATAGATTCATTATCCATAGGTTCAAACACATCTCTATGAATAATTTCTAACTTCTCTTTTGCTCTATTGCTTCCTAAAGGAAATGACTTTTTGTTTTGTTTACCAAACACATAATGCTCACATAAATCAAAGTGCTCATCAGAATAGCAGAAACCATCCAACAAATTTTTATTCTTAATAGTTTTTAATACATTATTACTTGTGTGGCCCAATCTACGGTGCCACAACATACATGCATTTTCAGTATTAGCCTCAGATACATAAGAGGCATTATAAACTGTAGTGGCTTCAAGCTTGAATAGGCTTCTGAATCTCTTTCCCTTTGCTACCACCAAGTTCCCTCTCACTAATCTATATCCATGCTTGTCAAATGTCACATGCATTTCCAAATCATTCAACATCAAAACTGAAATTAGATTTCTAGCTAATTCAGGAACATACAAAACACCAAGGAGGGTTTTAATCCTCCCATCATTGAAACACAACAATACCTTTCCTTTCCCGACAATTGGATATGTAGAGTTGTCACCAAGGTAGATATTACCTCCATCATATTCTTCATATGAGGAGAACCATTCCTTATGCGGAGTCATATGAAACGAGCATCCTGAGTCAACCAACCAGTGATCATTAGAAACAAGATTACATGCAGAAAGTAAAACTTCTTCACTTGCATTTAAGGACTTATCCAAAGCACTCTCCCACTATTTCTTAGGGTTTCTGTACTCCTTCACATGTCCCCTTTTACCGCAGTTCCAACACTTAACTCTGTTCTTTTTACCAGGAGTCTTAGACTGGCCCTTGGACTTGTCCTTAGCCCCTTTCTGATCTCCTTTAGGTCCTCTTTCCTTAGACCTTCCCTTGACACTGAGAGCATCCCCTAAACTATCTGAACTCTTCTTACTCAATTCCTGTGATAGTAGCACTGAAACAAGAGCATCAACTTCAGATCCACGAGGTTAGCAGTGATAGCAAGGATAACATTCTCCCAAGACTCAGGAAAAAGAACAAAGAAGTAAGATACATTTATCTTCCTCACTAACCTCAACATCTACTGAATCAAGCTGACTCACTAACAAATTAAAAGAATTTAAATGCTCTGCAACTGACTCACCCTCTCGTATTTTCATGGAAAACAATTTTCTTTTTAAATAAAGTTTATTTACCATACTCTTGGCTTGATAGATCTCACCCAACTGTTTCCACAACTTGTATGCAGTCTCTTCCTTTGCGACATTCAATAGGATAGAGTCTGAAAGACACAACCGGATGGTTCCCCGTGCCTTCTTATCTAGTCTATCCCACTCATCTTGAGAGACATCGTCAGGTTTCTTCTCTTTATGGATAGCCAACCATTTTCAGCTTCCACAACTCATACCCTGTTCTGTTGAACTTCTCAATGTCCAATCGAGAGGTTGATGCAACGGTGGATGCAACCATAATAACAACACAAGATCTGCAAAACAAACACAACCAAATCTCCCACTGCAGCTACAACGTCCACACTACCACCCAAGAGTCAAAGTTGGCCAGGATCTGATACCAAATGTTAGAAATGAAAGCAACACTACTTCAATGGAAATCTGATTCAATATAAATTTTTGCAATCTTTAACTATGTGTTATTAATGGAGATTGTAACACAGAAACAAAACTATGCTTCACAGAAATGTAAAATCAGAAATATGAACACATAACACAATGTTTAACGTGAAGAAAACCCTTTCGGGTAAAAAACTCCACAAAGGAAAGAGGCCCAATGCTTGTATTAATCTAAAAATGATTTACAATACAACAATACTTCAACTCTCTCCACCAGTCTTCAATCTGATAGCATTCTGGCAGCACCCGAGTACCTAAAATCTGTATTGTAGAAACTAATACATGGAAAATACTTATAGAAACATTTTCTAACTCATCTTAGGCGTTCACCTTCTCTCTCCTAAGATTCTCAAACTTGTAAACATTAATTACCATCTTACAAGTATCTTACACTTGTCCAAAAATAACCATGCAAAGGTTGGAGGCCCAAGACTAAATCTGGCCTCTTACAACATCTTATGACGTGTCATAACCGTCATAGATTCCACAAATGAGTATCTTTCCAAGATAGGAACCTTGGGCTAAATATAGCAAATATACAACTAACATATCCGTCATATGCGTCATAGAATCACAGAATCTTATGACAACTTGCAGCTGTCATAGATTCACTCACCAAACATTATGACAGTTGTCATACATACCAAAAATAGTATATTCCTCAAGGGAGCACGCCTATCCTCATTTACCATGAGTTTTTACATTTTCCAATAGTAAAAGTCACTTCATAACTGCCGCTGGTAACTTTGAAATTACAACTGTCAATGAGACTACCTCATTCCCTTATGGGTAATTACAAATAACAAATAATAAATGGAATAAAATACAATATTGGAATTTACAAGGTTAATGGCACCTTATTCCAACACTAATGTCACAACATCCACTATCCCTACAAACTCCAATATTACCACATCCTTGATCCCCACAAACATATCCACTACACCAAATACTTAGACCATATTAGCATCCACTGTCACCACATCCACACCATAAGGTACTCTAAACATCCCTAACAACACCACACACCCAAGCATTTCCACAAGTGCCCCCCAACTTGACACTAACATTGTAACCTTTATAACCCACTTATTCTTGCAACCACCCCATAACACATCCAACCCCTCATAAAATTTCACGTATGTATAAAATCCTATCTCGCAAGCACTCATCACATCCTCCACTCAAAACACGCAACAAAATCCTAACCAAAACCAACAAATACCACCACACATTCTCCAACAAATCCTCGCATACCAACAACAACTCGCCCTTCAAAATCAAATTCCCCAAAACCAAACCTTACAAACTCCACCCCAAAATCAAATCCTACATTTCCTCCAACAACTAATGCAAAATCAACAAACCTACATCCCACAACCACCACCCAACCAAGATTTAGCTAGCATTGTTCAAACATTAATCCAAAAAGTGGATGATATGCAACATGGAAACAAGAGGAAGCAAGAGGAAGCAATATTCTTTCAAGGATATTTGCCCCCATCCATTTGATAGGACATTATACATGCCTCCCTTTCCCAAGAATTTTGAAATGCCCAAATTTGATAAATACAAAGGAAAGGGAGACCCTAGGGAACACCTTAGGGAATTCTATATAGCTTGCCTAGAGGTCTCATATGATGATAGCTATTTGATGAGACTATTCCCTAGAAGCCTCAGTAGCCAAGGCACCAAATGGTTTGCTCACCTTCCTTCCAGCATTAAGACATTCCATGAGCTTACAAAGAAGTTTGTGAACCATTTCTCTTACAACTTTGAGCATGAAATATCAATGACCGATCTATGCAACACCAAACAAAAGGGTGGAGAGTCCTTCACCACCTTCTTGCAAAGATGGAGAGGTTTAGCAAGCAAACTCCTATGGCCTATTCCTAAGAAATAACTTGTCCCCATGTTTGTAGCCAACCTTAACCAAGAAATGGGGTTCCATCTACAAATACAATGCGCATCAACATTTGAGGAGGTTATCGATAAAGGAACCACCATTGAAAGAGCCCTCATTGCTAAAGGCTCCATAAAACTTTACACCAATGATATCAAAAATAACAACAAGGTTAACAACAACAATACAAACAACAACACACCATCAAATGACAAGCCTCACTTTTGGGGAAAGAATAAGAACACTCTCAATGACGGCATCACCGATGTGAAATCTGTTCAAAATGTACAAAGTCCAGCCTGACCAAGCACATCCACCACGAATAATGTCAATGTTCCCAAAGGACTGTCGAAACAAAATAATAACCCTAAGAGAAAATTCACACCATTAGGAGAGCCTATTGAAAATGTTTTGAATAATCTTGTGAAGGTGGATTTAATCACCTTACCCCCTATTCGATCCTATGACAAAAATCAATTCAAACCCTCTTGGTTCGATGATAATGCCTTTTGTGAATACCATTGCGTGAAAGGACACAAAACATCTAACTGCATGAGGCTAAAACATTGCATACAAGATCTCATCAATAGGGGTGACATCACAATTAACGAACCACCTAAACAATCACCAAATGCTAACCTAGGAGCATTTAAGAATTCTCTTCCTGATCACAATAAAGGAAAAGCCTCTTCATCCAATCAAGCATACAATGGCGTACCGCCTCCCTCTTCTTTCGACTCCATCGTGGGACGAATAGAAGAATCTTGTAACCACATCAACACAATCACCATTAGAGCCAAGACCCCAAATTGTGTCGTTGCTACTAGTCGCAACCGCATTTCTATCCATGGGGCTCCCACTAATGACCAACCCTCCACATCCGCACCTACCAATCGACCATCCGCTCACAAGTACAACCTCCTAGATCATCTTGGAAAACCCCTGCACAAATCTCCATCTTTGAGTTGCTCCGCACATCTCCCCTCCGCAAGGAAGTCCTTGACAAAGCCTTGATGGAAACACAAGTCCCTCCTAATTTTAATGTGGATCAATTCGAAGCCATGTTGGGCCACATCGCCTCCCCTCATCATATCACCTTCTCTGAAAATATCTCCCCACCTCTGACAATCTACATAATGAAGCCTTGCATATCAAAGTCCACATTCACAAGCACACCATAAAATGAGTCTTAATAGATGGTGGCTCCGGCCTAAATCTGTGCACTCTAAAATTGTTAAAACATTTGGGATACTTCGATGTAGTTGTGGATACTAGTGAATGTATAACTATTAAAGGGCATGATGACACCGAGAGACTGTCCGAAGGTATTACCAAGCTTCCTATCCAAGTAGGACATAAAACCTTGGAAACCAAGTGTCAAGTGTTTGATCTTGATCTTCCCTATAATATTCTTCTTGGGTGACCATGGATCCATGCCATGCAAGTTGTCCCTTCCACATTCCGCCAATGCTTGAAGTTGCCCCATAATGACATGGAAGTTACTATCTATGCCGACCCCCGTCATTTTCAATATTGCATCTTCTTGGAAGGACATGACCACACCTTTTGTTCGTACAACAACGCTACCATGAAATCCACCACATAGGCCAATCCTACATTCTCCTCTTGATACATCAATCCCTCCAACATTGCGACTATATCGCAAACATCTCCTCCACCCAAAGTCAAGATCAAGTTAAGCAACATGGGATGTGGTGAATATGACCTACATAGTACTTTTTGTGTGGGACTATTACCATCTCCTAAAACATTTGGTGCCCCTAGGGAAGAAGTCTCCATGGTTGTCATCAAATGCAAGCCATCACCTACCTTTGAAAAGAAGCATTACCTTGACCAAGATGTTCTCGAAGATATATTATCATGGTTATCCAAAGAAGAAGAAGAAGAACAGGATGCTACTGCTATCCCAACCAAGATCTATGGGAAGGGTCTCAAGATTGTCAAATATCTGGGCTACAAAGGACAAGGCAACATAGGCCTTCATGAGCAAGGAATTGTGGAACCAATCCAAGAAACAAAAAACTCACATCTGCATGGGTTAGGGTACATGAAACAAGAGTCCTCCCTACTAATGACGAATGTATCTTAAGTGAGGTCGCCAAGGCCTTTAGTGACTTTTCCAAATTCTTGGAATCCTCCATATGTACCATCTTTACCTTAACCACCATACCATCCACCTCCAATGACTTGCCTCTTGTTTACCCCCAGCTTATAGATTGGGACAAATAAGGACCTCCCATCCTTGATGTTGCATAGAATGATGAAGCAATAGCCAAGATGATGGGGACTAGGGATCACTTTCACATGGGAGACCACAAGGCTAGATATATCATGAAACTCAATGCATCTACATAATTTGGGGAGACAACCCAAGCTCTTAGTCGCAAAAAGATAAAAATAAAAATAACACCCCTAGTGAAAACCACTTTGTGGCACTTTCAGGTGAAGAAAAAATAAAAATAAAGGACGTATCAGCTAGTGAAAACCTCCATGAGGCATTAGGAGATGCGAGCATGGACCTTCCTGAAGTATCCGAACTATATCAGGAAAGATCACCTATCCTAATTGGAGCATTATAGGAAATGAATCTTGGAACAAAAGAAGCACCAAAGATCATATTTAGAGTTGAGTCCCTCACAACAAAGGAACAAGAGAATTTCTTACCTTTTTGAAACAAAGAAGCTATAACTTCGCGTGGACCTATGCTGACATGCCGGGACTAGATCCTGTCCTAGTTGTTCATCATCTTGCAGTACATCCTGATGCGAAACCAGTGAAGCAAAAGCTAAGAAAGATGAATCCTCAAATAGCCCTCCTTATCAAAGCAGAGCTTAAGAAACTCCTAGATGTGGGGTTCATCCACCCAATAGATTACCTCGAGTGGGTATCCAATATTGTACTCATAGCCAAAGTCACTTAGGGCATCCAGTGTTGCACAAATTTTAGAGATCTCAATAAAGCTTGCCCTAAGGATGAATTTCCACTACCAAACATCAATATCATAGTAGATCTCACTGTCGGTCATGAGATGTTATCTTTGATGGATGGTTTTTTAGGGTACAATCAAATTAGGATCACAAAGGAAGATCAGCATAAAATATCCTTTATATGTCAGTGGGGGATAGACTGTTGGGTCGTGATGCCTTTTGGCATGAAGAATGCAGGTGCTACATATCACAAGGCGATGACGCTCCTCTTCCATGATCTCTTCCACAACATAATGGAAGACTATGTCGATGATATATTGGGAAAATCCAAAACTAGAGAAGAACACTTAAACATGTTGGCTAAGATTTTTGACAGGCTAGAGCAATATAACTTGCGGTTGAATTCAAAGAAATGTGTCTTCGGGTTCACTTCCAAGAAGCTTCTAGGATACATTGTGTCGAGAAGAGGAGTTGAAGTGGATCCCTCCAAGGTCAAAGATATAGTGGAGATGCCTCCACCTAAGACACTTAACCAACTCTGAATTCTATAAGGAAAAATCCAGTCCATTCGCCGCTTTATAGCACAACTTGCTGATAAATGCTAGTCATTTCAACATCTTCTCCACAAAAATATAGCTTTTTTATGGGATAGTCAGTGTCAGAATGCTTTTGAATATCTGAAATAATATCTCGCTAACCCACCTGTCCTCATTCTACCAAAACAAGGGGAACCCCTCCTTTTATATATTTCAACAACAGAAATAGCTATAGGGGCTTTGTTAGCACAACATGATGAGTAGGGAAAATAAAGAGCTATATATTACATAAGTCGCACCTTGGTGACCTATGAGCTGAATTATACACCAATTGAATGAGTATTTCTTGTTGTTGTCTTCACTTCACAGAAATTGCGACACTACATGCTTAATCATAAGACTACGCTCATTGCCAAGATTGACCCGCTGAAATATCTATTGACAAGAGCAATTCTTACAGGAATAATGGCTAAATGGGTTATGATCTTGAGTGAGTTTGACATAGAATACACAGAAAGTAAAGCCATCAAAGGACAGGTAATTGTTGATCAACTAGCTGATGCACCAATCTTGACAGAACAACCACTACTTGCAGAGTTTCCAGACGAATCCATACTAATAGTAGCTCTGACAATAGAAACATGGAAAATGTATTTTGATGGGTCCTATATGCATCGTGGCTCAGGGGCAGGCATCTTGTTTGTTACCCCTCAAGGAGACACCATCCCTAAATCTTATAAGATCACATTTCCATGCATGAACAATGTAGCAGAATACGATGCCCTCATCACAGGACTCTGCATGGCGATACAATGGAAAATTGACAAGTTGATGGTTTATGGAGACTCCCAATTAGTCATCCAGTAGGTAAACAATGAGTACAAGATAAAGGATGACAAACTCCTGCCCTATAAAAGAATGGTAGATGACTTCAAAGATTATTTTGATGATATCCATTTTGAACAGATTCCAAGATTAAATAACAAAGCAACAGATGCCATGTCCACAATAGGATCCTTGGTTGATATGAAGAAGGATAGCAAGAAGTTCAAGTTCCTAATTGAAGAGTTCCCCATACCAGCCTATGATGTTCTGCAATCAGAATTAGTGTGCGACATTGTTGGTCCTTTATCTCCCTAGTATCAAGAGACTTACATGTATCTTCATGACAACATCATCCCACCAAACGTATCATCCACGCAATGCAAAAGCTTTATTCACCGAGCCTCCTGCTTCACCCTTATAGGAGACACTTTCTATAGAAGAAGTCTTGATGGTACGCTTTTACGATGCCTCGACTCTAGGGAAGCCGAAGTGGCCTTGCAAGAAGTGCATGAAGGCATTTGTGGGGCACACTCTAGTGGAACAACCTTAGCCAAGAAGATTCTAAGGACAAGATATTATTGGCCAACCATGGAATATGATGCCTACAAGTTTGTGAAGAAATGTTTGCCATGCCAACAACATGGGGATCTCATCCATGCACCATCATAGGAGTTGCAGCTGATAATGACTCCTTGGCCTTTTTCACAGTGGGGACTCGACCTCGTAGGTAAGATTCACCCTCCATCATCTAACGGCCACAAATTCATCATCACTGCTACTGAATACTTCCCTAAGTGGGTCGAAGCCATTCCACTCACTTTCACCACAAGTATCCAAATAGCCAAATTTATCCTCCATTACATAATATGTCATTATGACATTCCTCATTCCATTATTACAGATAACGAGAAACCATTTAAAAAGCAGGAAATATGTACCCCATGCGAGAAGTTCCATATCCAACACCATTTCTCTACTCCCTACTACCCCCAAGATAATGGTCAAGCTAAGGCTTCTAATAAAACCATACTGCACATCCTGAAGAAGACAGTTAATGAAGTTGGTCGTGACTAGCACCTCCAACTTAACCCCACCCTATGGGCCTACCACACAAGTATCCATACACCCACAGGTGCCACACCATATTCCCTAGTATTCAGTTCTGAAGCTATTTTACCTATTGAGGTCAAGATCCCATCACTCAGGGTTTCATTGTAAAATCTAATCACTGAGGAAGCGTATCATCTAATCACTGAGGAAGAGTATCAAGTTGCAAGGCTACATGAGCTAGAATTATTGGATGAGAAACACTTAGATGCTCTCAACTACCTTCAATCCTACAAAATCGCCTACGTAGGAGCTATAACAAGAAAATCAAGAACCACAAGTTTGAAGTAGGTGACCTTGTCCTCATGGAGAACCAGAAAAATCTACAGGAGCGCACTAAGAAAGGAAAATTCTTGGGACCATATATTGTTACAGCCAGCTATGGGTTAGGGGCATATCATCTTGCAACACCTAAGGGGTAGTCTCTAGATGAACCTATGAACATTCTACATTTGAAAAGGTTTTATGCATGACTCATTGAGTATCCCAAAGCAAAAAAGTACAAAAAAATCAAAAATAGAAAAATAAAAAAAAATCAAAAAAATAAAGAAAAACCTGAGTGCAATAAAGTCATCCAATGGTGAAAATCACTTCAAATATGTCTTTGATAGGTACCATGGTGAAAACTTGTTTCAGGTGCCATGTGTAGTGGCCAATTCTACCATCAAAAAAGTCCTCTTTCCATCATGATACTCCATATCGCGCACATCCCATGGCTTGGAATTTTGAAATATTAAATCCTATAGTCCACCCCACATTATCCCATCCAAAGATCCATAGAACGAGGGTCCTTGTATGCTACTTTTTTACAGCTAAAATCTAGAAAAACCCAAAAAATTATAAAAACCCAAAAACATCAGAAAATCCAAAAAATCCAAAAACAATATAAAATCACAAAATTATGAAAAATAAAAAAACAATCTCACATCATCACCCTACGCATCATATTCCACATCCATCCTGAACCATTCCCACATCATCAAGTCATACCATAACTACATATTCATCTCACCCGCACCTTAAAGTGCCTTGATCCCATGGACACAGTGTATGTAGGTAGTCTAGAATACGAAGGAAGTATCTAGTACTTAGGTACATAAGATGCACCCATCCAATCCGTTTTGATGGTCCCTATCTTCTAAGCTTACTAAATTCACCAAGCGATACACATGCTAAGCATACCCCCAAAACATCACACCTCACGTAAAAATATTATCAATCAACAAACCAACTGTAATTGTCGCATATGGCTTACTATTCTTTTTCCCATCTTTAGAAGTTATCCAACAAACATCCAAATGATTCTTGTCCTAGGATATATCATTCCTACAATGGACAGAATCCATCACCCTACCAAAACTTATCTTGGCAAGAGATACAATGGAAGTTTATGTCATTTTGTTGGTGTTTTGACTATTGATTTTTTATCTTTTGTCTTATTCTAGGAAACATTCTAAAACTACCTTGATCTCATTATATCATGGTATGTGGCGGAAAACACCTAGAATAGACATGGTCATTGTTTTCTGTATGCTATGCTTGTGGGTTGTTTTCATTACTCTAAGAATAGTATCATATCTTGAAGATAGGGTCGGTTCTATCATAGTGCTTCCCATTTGCATATCAGGTTAATCATACCTTCTATGTACTATGAGAACTTATGTTATGAGTCCCCTTCCCTCATCTAGGCAAGGTTATACTACCTTGGGCATGCATGAAATCAACCTATTGTTTGTGAGTCTAGTCCATGCAAATGTTGGATAAACATCATCATTTAGGTTCTTTCATACCTTCGTGAAAGGTATCCTACTTTTCTATAATAAACCTAAAAATGCTCTCAATAGTGTAATGCAAGTACTGTGCCTAGCTCATATCATCACTACCCATTCAACCATATTATCTGGGCTTAGAATTTTGATATATCCTCCCCCATCTAATCCATTCACTCTAACCCCCTCCCATCTAACATATTGACCCCCCATCAATCCGCTCTACAAACCTAAACCGTCTCAAACCAAATTTCACCCTCAGTGATGTGGTGTTTAATGACCTAGTATTCCCAAAACCATCTCGACAATTCCCTTTCCAAACCCTCCCAACCCATCCTAAACATATTCTTGACTATTCCCTTCCCTAACCTATCCCCTATCACCTAGCCCCATCACCTAGGGTTTAATGCACATAACATGTATCATGACTTGTCCATTCCATTAATTATTGCACTAATTCATTAATCATTTGCATTATCATAGTCACTTATCATTATTACAATCATCAAGAATTACATCATTTAACCATTTCACTAACCATTTCATGTGCATCATGGAAAACATTTTTGGAGGATACATCGCCTGACAATTTCTATTGCTTGTTCTCTTTCCAACTTTCCTAAAAAAACAAAACAATGAAAGCATTGAGCATAGGGTAGTTGTTGCTTTATATTACATGCGTATGAGGTGTCTTCAAGAGTTAATGATGATGATTTCATGCCTCTCAAATTAAACTCTCACACAAGTGTAATCTGACCATATATCCCATTTCCCATTTCATTAATCATTTGTCCATATTGATTTCATTGCACATCCATTTGCATTCATTAGTATATGTTTATTAATTTGAGCATATATTCATTAAACATCCATTTGCATGCATAATATATGTTTATTAATTTGAGCATATATTCATTACACATCCATTTGCATGCATAATATATGTTTATTAATTTGAGCATATATATTCATTTCATTGCACATCCATTTGCATTCATCAATATATGTTTGTTAATCTAAGCATTCATTCCATTACATCTCATATATAATCCACATCATAATCCATATCATAATCCAAATGCATCGTATACATCAACATCATAACATCATATATATAAAATACATCCATAATCAGAACGTACATCATAATCCATGTATCATAATCATCCATGAACATCATCATAAGCATCATAACATCAGCCATAATGCATAACTATCATAAGAAAAGCATAAAGCATCACATCATAACATATCCATAACCATCATATGCATATCATAAATAAACATAGGGTACATCATGTCATCATTATAAACATCCATAAAACCACAATAAAACATCCATAAACATCATCAGATGCATCACCAGAAGGATAATACATCGCTCAAAACAAATATACAGGTTATGAAACAAAATACCTCAAAGGGCCAAAAAATACATCAATACATATCACAACATCAACCCTATGCTGATGATCCCCTAGTAGAATTAGTGGGTGACCTTGGATGTGGTTGTGGCTGTTGATGCTGTGGCTTCTGTGGTGGTGGCTGCTGTGGTGGCAATGGTTGAAGTGCCATGGGTTGTTGTACTGACTGGATAGACCTCTTGGATCTATGTGACCCAGACATCCTCGAGCCGCTCCTCTCACTATAACTCGGTATCCACTGATTTGTTGGAACCGCAACACAATAGGCCCCATAGTAATACTCAGCTCATTTAATCTGGTGTAATGTTCCAAACAAAATGTTTGCATCCAAAAATCAAATTTGAAAATGAATTTTTCATTAACTTCAAAATACCCAGTTTTCCCCTACACGAATTGATCCCGAAATTGACAATTTTAACACAAATGCAAAGGGGAAACTTCTGAAACATAAAATATTGATAATTATCTTAAAACATCAGTAATGGTATGGCCTCATGCTGTTACATATCATAAAATTACCATATTTTGTGAGAAACATAAATCTGCATATTAATCTAACAATTTCACTTCACCCGATTTCACTAGAAAGCACAGAAATGACAACAAATAACCTCCAGCTTATATTAATGATATATCTAATATAATTACAGAATAAAGGTACTGTTTTAAAGTCACAAAAATAGAAATAAACAACTGAAACAAATCTGGAAACACAACTCTGAAATATGCTCAAACTGCAAACACCAAAACACTACAACAACACACCAACTGAAACTACACTGAACAAAGCTTTGAAGGAACCTTTGTAGCTGAACCAAGAGGATCTAATAAGAATATAACATCTGAAACATATCTTCTACATAAACCATTACAAACACACAAATCACAAATCTAATCTCCACAATGTTGTTATCAAAACCTACAAAACACATAAACTGAACTTGCTGAAATCCTGCAACTGTGTGAAGCTCCAATGCAACCTCTGTATGAGATTACCCTCATGTACTAAAGGGGTTTTGTCCTCTGATACCTACAACCAATGGGTTTTTGTCCACTGATCTCTAATCTCCAATGGGTTTTCGTCCACAGAAGATTATTTGTTGAACGCAATTGTCCAGATAATTTTTGGCAGAGTTTTTGTATGATAAAATGAGATGCCTGGAATGTGAAATTGCTTGCAAATATATAGAGGGACAAAACCAAACGACCCATTCTTGGAACAATAAATAAAATAAAATCATTCCCATCAATATCCCTCCAAAATATGTCCCATAAAGACTTTTCATAACCTCCACTTGATTTTCGGTTAAAAATAGGCAATAACTCCCTCTTGCAAGTTGTCATAAAATCTGTCATAGAGTATTCTAAAATTAGGTGTAATATGATCTTTGAAATTATTAATTGCACCACAAGATACTCTACACCCCACTTTGGATTTCCAAAACAAAATAAAATTATAAAATATTTAATATTTAATTGACCCCGATTAAGTAGCTTGAAAATATAAATTAATCGTCGGTCCAAAATATTAAATATTAAATCAATAATTTTCCAATCTCCTTCCTCAACCCATAATATGAAATGTTGGAATGAGCATTTTTCCCATAAAATTGAATTAATAAAAACTTGGGACATGACATCTACTCTAGGAGCTAACTCTGTAACTATTGAATCTAACCTTGCATCTGTGCAATCTGAGCCTATGACTGCACAAATATCTAACCAATGTTAGTGCCTGACACTATCCCCTACAACTAGCTTACCTCTACCTATAGAATCCCCACCTGCACATCTGTTGCCTAGCATAGGGATATCTTTGCATCCCTCTCTGTAGTAACACTCACCACTTGACCCTGTGCATGCACTAGCTGTGCCTGCAATGCACTAACCTAGCCATTAGCCCCACTGCTCCCATCTAATAAGGCAGCTACTCCCTGCAACTATGCCAGCTCCTACCTCTGCCTCGCTACAATAACCTCTAGACTCGTAACCTCAGTCCTAAGAGTCTCTACCTCCTCCTCATTATCTACCTGAGTCCACCGATGTGATGTCCGTCCACTCGGAATAGGTCCTGGCCCTGCCCTTGAAGTCCCTGCCCTTGAAGTCCCTGCCCTTGTGGCTCTAGCCCCTGTAAAGGTCATCTCAGCCTCTAAAATATGACGCTGTTATATCTGTGGCCTCACCTGTCGCTGGGCTGTCTGTTGTGGAGGGGCCTGCCTCGGTCCCTGCTACTATGGAGGCACTCATGGTAGTGGCATATGTCCCCTCTACCCTCCTTGTGCTCGATGCACAAGCACCTGTTGTTGCGGTCTCTATTGTGCTACCTATTGTCTCGGCCACACCTACTAGTGCCTATGGCACAAGCACCCTCTGCCCTCTCCCTCGTCCTCTCTTGGCCATGGCCTGCTGATAGGTTGTCGCAGCTAGCATCCCGATAGGATCATCCTCATCCTCATCAACCTCCTCCACCACTATCTCCTCCTCCACCTCATCTCCCTCCTCTGCCTCCACCATCATATCAGGCTCTGCAGTAGGTTCCATCAAACGGATCGGCCTCCAGGTCACCCACCACTGATCATATGCAAGAGTAGTCCCTGCATCTATCACCCTGCTATCCCAATCCCACTACTGGGGCTGTAAACCTATAAAATCATCTATGGCCACCTATGGTACTATATTTGGTAGCCATCTATGATCCTGAGGCATCCTAGCAAAAACAACCATCACTTGTGGAAGGGTCTGTCGTAGTCCAAACTACTGCATCACTTGGGAGGGGATATACATATCTATAGTGTGCTCCCCTCATCCCATCAAATAGATTGGCTAAAATGTATAAGGCGTATGAATGTGGTCATCGGGCCACTGCTCTACTCTGATGTATGGTTGCCATATAACATGGACCAGGTCATAAAAAAGTTGCCACCAGTAGCGCAACCACCCAACATATGAATACTGAAGGGGTTGCCTATATAGAAACACATATGCCTCAAACTATCACTGGAAGAATGCTCCCTGTGGACTCGTAATCATAATATGCTCAAAGGTCCACACATGCAGCAGTGTGACCCCATCAGACAAAGCCAAATCATAATGATATACCATGGTATGCATCTCGTGGTATAGTTGTCCTAACATGCATGGCCTCCAAGCATACATCATCTCATGCGCAACCATCTCCTCAATCATCTCCCCCCAACCAACCAAGAAGCCCCACCTGCATCGATCTGGCATCACCAGACCCCCAATTAATGAACAAAAAACCAATATGAATTGCTCTACTCCCACTCTCAACGTCTGGTCATAACTCATCTCCCGCCGATCTTGTGTCAACACTAGGTGGCCTAGGGCAAAGGCTTTGTCTAGCGTCGTTCGTCCTCTGTCAGTATCATAAGTCACCTGTGCTCCATGAATGGGTAACCTCAGAATGTGATAAACATCCTCCAAGGTGATGGTAATCTCACGTATCCCAAGGAGGAAGGAGCACATCTCAGGATGCCATCAATCCACCAAGGCTGTCATCATCGCCCTCTGTGCCCATATGATAGCCATCTTAGCCACTATCCTCAAACCTAATCTCCCCAGTCTAGCTCGTGTAGCAACATCAAAACCATCTATCAGTTGCATAACATCCATAACACATCGCTCCCACGAAGCCACAATCCCCCTGCCAATCTGCATCCCCAAAATGTAAGTCAAAAACTTACATTTTTATCAAATCAGTTATATAGCATTGATTTTCCACCCTTTGGCACCAAAATTTGACTTAGCACTAATTTTCCCTGACATAGCTCTCCTAGATGGAGCCACTTCTGCCAAGTATGGTGCCAATCCATAGGATGGCACCATTCCTTACCTGAAAGGCACCATTCGAGAAAATGGCACCGATTTCCCTCCTTATGGTGCCATTTCATCACCCACCCCGCAAAACCTATCCTATCTTGCCAAACCCTAAGTGCCATTCTAGAGAATGGTGCCATAAGTCTTGGGTATGGCACCATTCCAGGGCACTATAATAAGGTGCCAATCCTCCTAGTGGCACCATTCGAGAGAATGGTGCCACGCTTTCCTCACATAGTACCAAAGCGAAAAAAAAAACCCGAATGGCATGATAATGCTAATCCAGACAATGGTGCCAAACTTTTTAGTTTTTGTGCCAAACCTACCCTATTACCCCTTCGGCTAATGGCGCCAATCTGGCCCGATATGGTGCCAAATGGCTTCCTGATGGTGCCACAACCCTAATCGACCTGTTTCTTGATGTCATAAATACTCAAAATTAAAAATTTGACAAAGCTAAGGTTAGTTCACATACCTGCTCGCTAGCCACCGGTGATCTCATGAAGGAACAAACTAGCTCAAACAAATTCTCAAAGCGTGAGAAGAGTGGGTTCACCATCTCGTCTCTTTTCTCTCTCATCCAAGTGGCTCAATGAGTGCAAATGTGGAACTTTGGGCCCACTTTTTTTATTTATAGAAGGCAATGTCATCCTCCAACACACTTTTTCCCCCCTAGGATGCAAAATATATCCTTTTTCGCCTATTTTTCTTCCCATCAATCTATTTTTTTGTCCTCTATTCATTTTCCACCTCTATTCCTTCCTTTCAAGAGCTCATCCGAAAAATTTAATTTTTTTCACCTGACCTCTTGAGGGAGCATCCCCCATCCATTCCATTCCTCCTAGGGTAGCTAAGGCAAATTCTTTGACTTGACGCCATATCCCTGCTAGGTCATGACACCACGTTAAAGAGGGGCAAATGTAGACACCTAAAAATTTCTTCACCAATTAACCATATTTCAACATCACCCCAATTAATTAATTATATTTTTATTTAATTAATTATACCATCCAAAACTTGATTATTCACCTACTCTTCATCATTTCAACTTTTAAATTAAATTAATTTAATTAATTCAATGGTTGCACTTACTAACATTAGCCCAATTAATTAAATAAATATATAAATATTTATTTAGTTAATTTTACCATTTCTCTAAACCCATTTAATTAGGTAAATTATGTTTATCTAGATAATTTAGCCTACTAATAAGCCTACCTCTATTCTAGTTGATTAAATACCTATTATTTAATTAACTAGTCTAACCTACCTATCCCCTAGCCCTAAGATTAATTAAATGAACCCTTGTTTAATTAATCTTAAATCCTAATTAACCCATTCTCTAATTTACTACAGCCATATTAATTAAACTAATCACCTTGATTAGTTTGGTCAAACCCCATTTAACACTTCTCCCCATATGTCTCAAATAAAAAATTAGTCTTTATTCCATATAAGACAATTTTTTATTCGACTTGTCCTAAAATGCATTAATGGGCTCTTACAACACCTAACATGTTATATTTCTCATTTATGAGAACTCTTCCCCAAATGAATTTAAAATTTATTTCTAATCCTCACCTCTTCCCCAAAAGGATTTAAAATTCCTTTTCTATTCCATCTCATCTAACCTCATTTAATACACACCCCTTCCCAAGGTGAATTAAAAATTCATCTTTATTCTCATCTGTCCATTTTTGTTGATTAAATCTAAGCCTTCCACCTCACATGCATCCTCATCCTTGATCTCCACATTCAATCTCAACCCTTGGATCAAATCCCCCTTCAAAATGCCTATAAATAGAAGCTCTCCCTAGCCATTTTATCGTGCAATCTTGAGTAAGGGAGAGGGGGCCGCCCACGCCTCAATAACCACTATGTTTTTAATCACTTGACCCCCCAATTAAATTTTTCAAAAGAACCAATACATGTAAAATACCAACCAAATAAATTAACACAAATGCACCAATACATGTTCACAACATTTGTACATGTTCACAAATGTACCAATACATGTTCACAAATGCACCGATACATTTGTAAATTAACCAATGAAATTAAGACAAGTGTACAAATGTGATGGCAAGCGGTTACCAACACATCGGTGCAGATGTATGGGGCAACATGTTGAAATGACCATTTTTTGACCCGTGTGGACATAACACATCCTACAGGGAAATGTATAAGTGCCCAGAAGCTGAAAGAATAGCTTTAAGCTCTTCAGTCGCATACGGAAAAACCCAAAAAAATTGTCAAAATTCGATATGTCTAGCTATGTGTTTGACATGCACGAAGTTAGGGTGGGCAGCTATTGGCCCCTCTCCCTTAGTGTTA
Source organism: Cunninghamia lanceolata (assembly GCA_027924645.1). Classification (NCBI taxonomy): domain Eukaryota; kingdom Viridiplantae; phylum Streptophyta; class Pinopsida; order Cupressales; family Cupressaceae; genus Cunninghamia; species Cunninghamia lanceolata. The sequence continues at coordinate 4,070,085 of BSBN01000011.1, forward strand.
TAATGCCAAAATCATCTCCATCTTTCCATCTTCTTCTACTCCAAACTAACATTACTCCAAACATCTATTAAAATTCAGTTGCAATTGCTTGCAATGATCTTTTCTATCCTTGGAGAATGTAGTAAGATCATCCTAGTATACAACCATGATCTCATCAATGAGGTCTGCAAAGGCCACATCCATTTCCCTTTTAAATGTTGATCCTGTATTTTCAACCCAAATGACATTCTCAGATAGACATAGGTTTCCCAAGGAGTAGTGAATGTTGTCTTGTACTGTTCTGACTTCTTGACTAGCACCTAATTGTAGCCTGAGAATCCATCCATCATAGACATTAGTTCTGAACCAACAACCCTCTGCAAAAGATGATCCATACTTGGAAGAGGATAATTATCCTTAAGGGATTTGATGTTCAGATTCCTGAAATCAACACACAATCTAATCTCCCCATTATTTTTCCTTATTGGGACAAGATTAGACACCCACTCAAAATGTTTGATTAGTTTTCTTATACCTCCCTTTTTCATCTTCAACAATTATTTATGCATCTTGGAAGCTATGTTGAGATTTATAGGCCTCTATTTCTACCTAAAGGGTTTTGTATCAGGCTGAAGGGGAATAGTATGTTGAAATAAATCCTCCCTATAGGCCTTTAGCTCATCATAAGACCATGCAAAACATTTTCTGAAAATTTTCAATAAAGCAAGCAACATTTGCTTTTCATGGGTTTTGAGTTGCTTGCTTATGTAAATAATTTTAGCTACCTCCTTAGAGCCAAGGTTAACACCTTCAACTTTTTCTTTTTAAATTGGCTTCCCTTTGCTTTTCCAATGGCCGACATTGTAAAATATTCTTTCAAGTACAACCAAACCCTTGGGAATAGTATTTGTCTTTAGGTGTACCACTTCATTCCCAAACAATGTTTCCTTGCCATCTTCTACCTCTATCATGGGCTACCAATCAATCAATTCATTGTCAAACTCATCTATGTAGTTGAGGAAACTAAAAATTTAGTTGTTGTCATTGAAAACTTGTCAACTATATATGCTATCAAGGATTGTTGGCCTTGTAAGTACTTCAACAACATAATGGCCACGAGGAAATTTTGACTGGGGGTCAAGTTTTGAAGCATCTACAGCCAAGGAATCTGCCCTCTCATTTTCAACTCTTTCAACCCATTCAATGCCAATAGCATCAAGCAGTTCTATATAAGTGTCCCACAATGTGTTCCTATATGCCCTTAACTTGTTGTACTTGGTAGCAAAAACATTCCTAATCTGTTGCACAAATAACTCTGAATCACCATATATCTTCAAGCACATGACTCCATGCTTATGAGAAACATTTAAACCTAACAACAATGTGTCATATTCAACTATGTTGTTAGTGCACTGAAAATCAAGTCTAAAAGATATGCCAAACTTCTCTCCATTCAGTGCTGTCAGAACAATACCAGCAATAGATCCATCCCTAGAATAAGCACTATTAAAGTACAATGTCTATAACACATTTTCATTATGCACAGGAGCAACAATATGTGGTAGATCAACACACAGTTAATGTTCATTGTCATCACAAAACCGCATAAAACAATCTATATCAGTATCAAAGTTCACTTCTTGGGTTTTGTAACGGTCCTCTATGTTCGTGTCTTCTACCTTCTTCTCCCTATGATGCTTTACTTCCACACCCTAGACTAGAATAGTGGCATATGACAAATCCATCTGTATACTTCCACCCATAGAAGCTGCCCACTTCCTAGATAATAACATACGCTATTTAGCAAGGCAGTCCACTATAATTATGTCCATCAAGAATGATTTGTCTGGGTAGGAAGCAAGTTTGACCTCAACATCTTTGACAAGACCAATCACATTCACCTCCCTAGAATCCATAGCAAAATATTTACCAAAAGACATGGACACCTTCAACCCCAAATCATTCATGATTTCAAGTGGCGTGACATTGCTAGATGCTTCTGAATTAAGCATACAGTTATGTAGCAACCATCCATTTATGATCAATGTGGTGTAGAAAGGATCCACACTCATCCGACTATTCACCATAAATAACCCCAAGTAAAACTTGACTATTTCATCATATTTAAGAGGAACAATAATGGGCTGCATAGGTGCACTAGAGATTGTGATAAATGAGACAACCGTATGCCTATGCTTAGGAATTCTAAGGAGTTCCCCTATAGGAATTGAAATTTAGATTTGGCTAAAGACTTGAGCCATGTCAATAGGGTTATAATTGGGAAAAGGAGCATCACATGAGATAGAAACATCATTTGCACAAGGAATGTAAGGTATTACTTGATTGGATGAAATATCCTTACCTTTATCTTTTATCTCCTCCTTTTTTGGTTCTCTTTGTACCTAAGGTTGATCATGCTTGTTACTACCTTTTGGATAATGAACTCCTAGAATGGGTACAAAAAATGGCTGCACAATTTGTGTTGGATTCTTCTCCACATATTTCTCCTTTGTTGTTGGTGGCCGCATTAGAACTTTCTTCTTTTCTGGAAGATTCTTTCTAGGAGTACTGTTATCTTTCTTCTCCACATTTACCTTTTACTTTCTTTGTCACCATCTAATGCACCATGTCTTGACTTTGTAGTAGGAGAGTGTTGCATATGCACTAACCTATTTCTCAATTGATAACCTCCTTGGACTTGCAAAATGACTACATTAGTCAAGGTTTTCATATCTTCTTTCGTTGAAGGTTTGGACTACTTGTACTTCTTCTGCATAAGGTCCCTTAAGTGCCCGAAATCATGAGCTGCCAGTTGATATTTCTTTGGACCTTCATCATAATCATATTGGAAAATATGATCATCCTCTTCATGGCTATCATAATCAACACCCTGACCCATCTATTCACACTCATCTGCATCAAACTAATTTATCTCCTCTTCATAGTACTCAACTACACCTTCATTTGAAAATTATTCATCTCTGCTCATTGAATGAGCCACTATGAAATTAGCTAGATCATGGGGAAGGTAGCATGCCTGGAACTATAAAGATCCATCTTGAAAGTTGATTTGATCATTTCTCAGTGGACCAGGAGTGTCCCTTTCAGGCTATTTGAAACTTACATGCCCGGGGGCAACCTGTTTTGTCATTTTGTTGTGGTCTCTTAGACCAATCAGTATTGTAAGGTCTATTATGCAGTCTCTAACCTTCATTGAAATGTATTGTAGTACCCTGGGGTGGCAACCCTTTGTCATTCCTAGTAACTTTGTAAGACAAATCTTGCATAACCCCCATAAGCTTATCCAATTTGTCTTCAGTAGTGAGGGGCTTATTGAAAGTTGTTTTGTCTGGCTGGGACAATTTTACATTAGATCTTTTGATGTGTTTCCTTGAAGCTCTCATATTGCTTTCAATATTGATAATTGTTGCATATGCCTCCCTTAATGTTTGTGGACTCTTGTCCCTCAAAAAATAACCAATCTTTAAGTCAAATGCACCACAATATAAAACCAAACACATAGATTTATTAGGTCTCATATGAGAAGGTACCTTTCTCATTGTCATGATGAAATGGTTGTTAAAATCAGCTACTGTCTCATTTATGGCCTTTTTTATAGTTGTGAGTTCATGGATAGCAACCTTGGGGTCATTCTTGTCCCCATATTACAATCTGAATACCCACATAAACTCCTCCTAAGAGTCAATACTATTATTAGGGAGAGCCTTATACTATTCTATAGCACTCTCTTCCAATGAGTTTACAAATAGTGTTAGTGTGAATTGGGGTATTTCATATCTATTTTGATATTTACTAGCTATTTTCCCTTGTTGTGTGAATAATTCATATTATTTAACTTTTTATTAGTTAAATAATATTCACACACATATTCACATGTTAAGTTGACTTAGGAATCATTCTAGTTGTTTCTAGATGTTGAGAGTTGTCTCTAGTTGTTGATAGTTGTCTTATCCACACGTGCTCTAGTTGTCTCATGTCATAGGATTAAGACACTTGTCAAATGACTACAACATCTTATCTCTCATCGTTTCCTTTATAAGCAAGGTATGCCATATCATATTGTAGTCTTGTATATTGTTGTATTTGCATTCTTTGATAGGAATACAATTTATTCTTGTCATATTGATCTTCTCTTTTATTTGTGCTTTCCATTAGGCTTCTAGATATTGGGTGGCTATCTCCATGGCGAAATCTTACAAATAGTTTCATCATAACATCTTCTTCCTCAATTTCATACTCATCAGTGACATTAATAAAATGCCTAAAGTGCTCTTCACCTGTGACAACATTATTGCCTTAAAACCTATGAATATTTCCCCTAATCTCATTTGGAATTGGATTTGGAAAGTCAGGTATGCCAAAGAAATCAATTTGTTTATACCTTTCAGCTCCCTGTGGTTGTCTTAATGGAGGAAATCTTTGTGCTTGTCTTCATTGTGCATGCCTAGGATTCTGAACATTATCATATTTTTGACTCGTCTAGTTCTATGGTAGTTGATTATGAACATTTTGAGCATGGGCATGATTCATACCTTGTTACCCCATTTGTTGATGTTGTTGTCTTTGATTATTCTATTGGTTATACTGCTGATTATAGCCTCGTTGTGCATTTTGATTTATTTGGGCTTGTTGGGAAAGTTGAGCTTGTTGTTGGTCAAGTCTTGCAACTCTCTTTGCCTATTCTTAAGATGATCAAATAGGTTGATTTCATCCTAGATTCTTCTTTCTCTTTCCTCATCACTAGGTTGCTCTTGCTAATTTTCCTCATTAGGAATGGTATCCTATCGACTTCCAAGTGATCTTGTGGGAGAAGAAGGGTATCTAGTAGTCTGATATGTCACTTCATTCTCATTGGGCATTCTAAATGCTCTCAAATTTGGACCACGAGACCAATCTCTACTTCCTCTACCAACCATATTCTCATTTCTTCTAACATCATACTCATTCCTATTCACCCTTCTATTTGTTCTGAGTATGTTATCTGTAGAGTGTTCAGAAGTATATTGGTATTGGCTTCTGAGATCTTCAAATGTATTATTTCTGCCAGATGTACCTGTTTGGTCTTGGGTATTCAATGGAGGCATCACATTTTGGTTTCTTGACCTCCATCTACTCCTCCTATTTCCTATACTACTAGAGGATTCATCATGCCCAGGGTTCTCCTAGTTTCTTCCTCTATTCATTGTGAAGCTCTTTTCTCTTCAAATTACAACCATTTTCAGGGTTGTTAAACGAGAGTCGCCACTTCCCTTGTTGGGAAGAAAATTTGAACAAATACTATATTTCAATACTACAGCAACTAGAAATAAATTGATTCAATGGGTCTTCGGCAACAACGCCAAAAATGTTGGTTCCCAAAATTACTACAACTCAAAACCCTAAAACATTTTACAATCACCTAGGCCAGGGTGTCATCAAGGTGATTAAAATATATTTATCAATAGCTTTAGGTGATCTTTGCCAACTTACAGGAGTGGATAGGCTCCTCTGCACTTTAGGCTCAGCTAGACCTAGGAGGGATATTCCTAGAGACATGAAATCGGACGTAAAAAAATAAACACAACCATAATCAATGTACACTTGACCCAAAATTTGTCACTAGGTCAAGGCAAACTGGTTACACATGCCTTTGATTAAGCTGATAAGAGTGATCCTACAGAGAGAGGATGCTTACGAGACTGTAACTACATCTAAAGCTAGATGTATTATTTTAATTTTTTAATAAAGTGTGGGTGATGACTTGCCTCTTAGACTAGTGCCTATCTAATGGGCTACAGAGTTTCAAGTTCATCAAAGAAAAACACTATAAGGGGTGTATGAATGCTTATATGGTTACTCAGATGCACAAAAAAATCAATATCAAACTATGAGAATACTTAGCAATCCATCACCACACAACATTCTTCCATATGTAATACTGAAATAACCATTTAAAAAGAATGAAAATGGATTAAGAAATATCATGTTCATTCAAATTAGATTTTACAATCATACCACGAAGTGTGGCAAGAGAAAACCCTAATTGCGATAGAGGATTCCTAAAAGAACACTTACAACATTGGATAAAAACAATGAATGGATATCAAGATTATAATATAATCCTCATACACTTCTGATAAATGCTTCCTAAAGAACTAAAAATGAACAATAGATGAAGCCTTAACTTGTTGCACATATGCTATCTAAGGTTATGATGTGGTTGTCATTAATGTCAATACTCTGTTTGGGTTGTCACTGATGTGGTTGTAACACTCTTGTAAATAGTCAATTTGGACTATCTGATATGTTGTTGATGTTGAATGTGATGTGGTTGCTGAAGTTCATGGTTGGATGTCATACCTCAGTCAATGTAGAATTGAGTATGATGATACATTAAGATGGGAATTAGAAGTATTAGGATGACACATTAAGATGGGAATTAGAAGCATCAAGAAGATATATTAAGACGAGAATTAGAAGTATCATTATGACACATTAAGATGGGAATTAAAACCATTAAGAAGATATATTAAGATGGGAATTAGAAGCACTAAAATGTATGTTTCGAAGGTTGTATGAGTTGTCACAAGAAGGTTTTGGTCTATGGAAGTTGATGAAGATTTTTGCTACAGGAAGTTGTCTGGGAGACTGCTTGGGAAAATGCTTTGCATTCCTCCACATTTATAGATATGGTCATATGGTTTAGAATCTAAGTTTAGTATGTTGTGAAGTTATTATATCAAAGAGATAAAGTCGGTATACCTTCAGTAATAAAAGTGATGAGTGACAGAGTTTTAGCATGTGCTTTGGCTGAGTAAAATGATGATGAAGACCTATTGGAATGCTCTGCATTCCTCTGGATGTGAAGATTTGTCAATGCAATTTTGTGAACATGTTCAGGGAGGTTCAATGCATACTTTTGTGAAGTATCTAGTGATTTGGTGAGTTGTAAGCAATGTTTAATCTTCTGTGTACCGTCAACCTGAAATGACCGAGGTGCTACAAGCTCATGTGTTCTTACTTAAGGATGACCTATTTCAAATGAGCGTGACATGCAGATGCCATTCTTTGAAGGATAATGCTGTGAAGAATGCTTTGGACCAAGTTAAGCATGGGTTGGGTCCGTAAGGCATGTTTCTTCTCTTGGAATAGCATGTAGTTCGTGATAGGGATTGCCTTATGCATGTTTCATGATATGTGATCTCTAACCGACTTGTAAATTGTAATATTCTAGTTGTGTTGGTCGACTTGTAATGTAATCAATGTAATATCATGTATATATTGTGAACCTAGTTGGTCTAGGTCATGAATGATTGGGAGAATGAGTGTGTAAAGAGCAGAACGGATATGATATGCAATTGAAGGAGAAAGAGCAGAAGTGTTAGAGTCTATCCTGATTCATCTTGAAGAGATCTTTGTGACAGAAGCAAAGTGAAGAGTGTGCCTAATTGATTTAATCATCTCAAGAGGAGTGAAAAAGTAGAAGTGCAATCATCAAAAGGTTTGAGCTTCATTGTCAGTTTTCAGATAGTAGAAGGACTCTCATACTGTAATAAGCTATGAATTTATTCTCAGTTCAAGGAGTAATTGCTTCCTTGGGTTGTAGCTCTAAAACAAATTTAGCAGGGAGTTATAGCTTCCTTGGGTTGTAGCCCTAAAACAAAGTTGTAGTTTTTGTTGCAGTAAGCTTCATATATTGTGAGTTAATCCTCACCGTGGTTTTTCCCCTCTTGGGGTCTTCCACGTATATCTGGTGTTATGTGTTGATGTGCATTATGTTGATCTTTCATGTTTATGTTAATTATGTAATGCTTAAGTTTTAATCTGCTTTGGAAGAGTTAAGATTCATTAGAATACTGATTCACCCCCCCTTCTCAGTATTTTGGTGTGTGTTCAACATACCTGCCTTGGATGCTCAACAACTGTAGAAAGAAATTCTGCCCAAAATGACCAACCTTTGAAAAGAGTTTCAATCCTCTATTTATATCTTTCACACATGGATCTGAGAATGAAATATGTGGGAAAACCCTCAATAACCCCACAAATCACAATAAAACATTAATTTCAACTACCCATTTCGCAATAATGGTGATCCTAGAGGTTGTTGGCATGTTCCCAAATGGTGAGAGGAGTATGGAAGGCAAAACAAGACCGTTCTTTAACAAATCAGGCTTCGGAGATTGGGCCTTCATCAAGCATCTTGTACTTTGGAGGAGAAGAAATGAACCATCTGATCCCAAAAAACATAGAAGAAATGAAGAGTGACGTGGATCACGCCTCGAACCTTCATCCTTCCGCCTTCGAAAAGAAAGGAGGAAGAAAAGGAACTTTTTGCCTACTGCCTCCCAAAATGCTTAGAAAGATTAAAGCCTCATTAGACTTTGGTTGTCAGGTCCTCTTACTTTCACCTGCCTAAAAGAAGAAGGTAGATTGCAACACCAACCTTTGATGATCCACAATACTTAGAAAAACTTGGAGCCTTGGCACACTTTGGCGATTGGGCCTTCATGTTGATGCATGCTCGGAAGAAGACAAAAGTCGTCAAGCCCAAATTTTGATGCCCAAAATACTTAGGTGATTTTTGGAAGAAACCAAGGTGGATTTCAGAGCTGACAAACATGGCATGATGGAAGACATGACCCTGAAACCTTGAAACTCCAAAAAAGATAGAAAATACAATGAAACACTTAGAATTTTGGGACTTAGTAATTTTGAGGGCTTCTTCCTTGAATTTCAAAAGGAAAACACTTAGAAACCTATTGAAAGAGACCCGTGGGAAATATCTTTGATTGGGTATCAATGATGGGCTCTTCAATAAAGGCACAAAGTGGGATTCTGATGGACTTGGGGCAAAATAGATGAAGTTGGGAACTGGTTTTTTCTGGTGTTAATAAATAGACTAGTAGGATCAAGGCTTACATCAATGTATGTGTAAAATAGGACAATTTAAGTATTAGGACACTGTATTTACCACATTTCCAAAAGTAAAACTAAGGGTGAAAGGGCAAAGTAGGCAATTTTATCACTCACAATTATATATGTTGTTTAACTTGCAATGCATTTCTTGTCTACCAATAACATTCTTCAACTGATTTAACTTCAAGGAACACATCTAGACATATTTTGCTTTCTTGTTCATTGATATCATTTATTTTTATTAAGGTAAGAAGCATACTAGGGTCTTGAACCCTTTACAACAAGCCTAAAGGGTAGGACTGAACAGGCCACAAACAGGCTAACAACAACAAACAAACAACACACAAACACAACAACCCTATTGTAAGATAGAAAAACCAAACAGAACTAAACAATCATCGAACCTGAGCTAACAAATCTAACTACCTTGACCCTAGCCTGAAGAGAAACAACAAATTTGGGGAGACCTTTCTTTCTACATTGAACCATTGTCCAAGAGCACTTTAAGTCCCAATCCTTAGAGCAAGGTGAGAGGAGGGGATCCTCAACAGATGTTGCAACCAAAAAACTCTCAATGAAGTAGGCAAAGCTAGAGATAAAGTAGAAACTAATAGAGTAGTAATCAGTTCACGAACAAAAGGAACCACAACAGGAGCCAAAGACTCGACACGATCACAAGCAGCCACCAATAATCCCTCAGGCTCAACTTGAGCAGAAACTAAAATCCCCGTTAAGAACCCACAAGTCACAAGGGGAGTCAAAGCAGGGGCCCCATCATATGAATCAACCTTTGAAACTGAATCATAAACTACCAAATGTTCCAAGGAGCATTCTGCCACCATGTTGAGCCAGCCTTACGATGAGAGTGATGGCAATTTGCATTGATAACATATGTTATGGGACTAGTTTTTTTTATTATTTTGCTTTATGTTCTCACATAGCAAGACCAGTTATGTTTTGACCTTTAGTATGTTTCTTTGTTCTCAATAAAAAATAAGGTACTTCTCCAAATCCACAGAATGAGGGGACATGGATGACAACTAGTGAATAGCTATTTTTAAATAACATAAAATAAAAGAAACTAAAAATTTAATTATAAATACAATATTCTAAATTTTCAATGGCATTCCTCCTTTTAACTCTTTATAATTTTAAGTTTACATTTTTTAATTTTATGACCATTAGATGTGAGTGATCTGATTTTTGGGATTTGGCATTACATTTTTTAATTTTATGACCATTAGATAAAGAGAAAAGTGAGAAAAGAAGTAGAGAATGTTGCCAAAAGATTTGGCATATCAAAAGAAGCACTTGATGCTAATAGAGAGAAGATGGAAAGGGCAGAGAAAGAGAAGGAAGAAGCAGAAAAGGAAAGTAGTCCGGTAAAAGCCCCCTCGCGGACTAGATCTTCTAAGAGCTCTGCACCTGTAACTGCTAAAAGCTCAAAAGCATCTAAACTGGAAGCAAAATCATCTGGTAAAGTAGAGAAAAGAACTAAAACAAAAGCCACAAGGTCTTACTTCAGTCAGAAGGATGATGAAGAGACAGAATCAGATGAGGAAGTAAAGAAAATGATAAAGAAAAGGAAAACATCCGGTGAACCCTCTACTGAAGAAGTAACAGAAGAATTTGTTGAAAGGCCCACTCTATCCTTAGATGATGTAGTTAAAGCAGTTACTATGGATGGGAACCTGCAACCAATAACAAAATTCTATGATGCATATAATGATGCAGATAGAAAGATCTTGGAGGAAGCCATAATTAAGTACTTGAACATATACAATAAGGCTTTTATTGAAATCATATCTCTCATTCCCAAAAGCTTAGAGAAGGAATTAGAGATAAGAAAGAATAATGCTAGGGCAAAGGATCTTGAGATCTAGGAACAGATAGCCATTTAGCTCTTTCCTTCAATCACTCAAAAGCAAATGAATATGATCTTCAAAGATTGCAAGGATGAGTTTCGGAGCAAAGCTAGAATGAATCAGCTTATGCTCGGCGAAACTGACAAAATAGGAAAAAAGATAGAAGAGATTCTCTGGAATGCTTACAAAAGATTCAACATTCCCATTGTAGAGGACTTAGGAGATGAACCCTCAGCTACAGATGTTGAAGTAGAATCTACTGAGACAGTGGCAGAAGAGGTAAAGGAGACAAGTGAAGAAAAAGGTAAGGACTTAGATTCCTTTGCTCTAGAAGAGGAGGTCCAAGATCAAGCAAACATCTCTCCTCCGGTTTCCTCTACAGACTCTGGTTTCAAAGAAAAAGAAAGAGTACAAGAGAAGATCAATCAAGAAGCAAAAGAGAAAGAAGATGACAATAGCAAGGCTGTAGAAGGAGAGAAAACTCCAACAGAGGCCACAGATGATAGTGGTAAGGCTGCAGAAGAGGAGAAAATTCTGTCTCCGGCAAGAGACATAGCAGAAGCAGTCAAAGAGTTCTTGACTAAAGAAATGATGGAATTTGATGAACCGGAATTGCTTCAAGGTCCATTCAATTTTGATTCCCTCTCTCCGGTCCAAACCATGAAACTAGCTTCCTTCATTCAAGCTAAGGCAAAAGAAAAAATGCTGAAGTCTCACATGGAAGACTGTGAGCTCATAGAAACTACATCCGGTGTACTAGAAAAGATCATGCCATCCTTCCAAAAGGATCCTACAACATCCACATCCAGTAATCTAAAGTCTCTTGTAAATTCTATCAATACACATTTTGATTCTTTAGAGAAAGCAGCAGAAGAGAAAGTCAGGAAAGAATTTTTGGATAAGAGATTCTCTAAAGTACAGGGTCTAATCTCAAATGACAGGAGAGTTATGGATATTGGGATAAAGAGTTTAGAAAATGCTCTCAAAGATGGCGGAAATATTTACAAATTTTGTTTATCCTGGTCCAAAGTGACCAAAGATGTTGATAAGAAAGTAAAAGAGAAAGAAGATAAACTACTAAGTTTGTCTCAAAGTTTTGATCCTCTCTCATCTTCCGTAATCAATCAAGAATGTCAGACTATTGTAGTCTTGAATGAAATTAAGAAACTTGAGAAGGAAAAGAAAAATACAATAAGTAGGTTGAGTGAACTTAGAGGGATCATTATCCCTAAGTTAGAGGCCATGCATGAGGCCCTAAGTGATGCTCAGACTATAGCATGGACCAGTGATCCGACAAATCTAAAAAGGGCAGAAGCTTTTGCATTCTTGTTGAGTGGTCACATCTCAATTTTGGATAGGATGAAGAATAGTTGGGTGACAGAAGTGGTACAGCTAAAGACCACTTTTTTAGATATATTTCAGTATATGTAGGGAAAACATGTATATATGTTTTATGCGGCTAAGTCTAGATTATTTTTAGAAATTTTGGTGTGCAGATCCCACCCTTTGGCATTGATGTCAAAGGGGGAGTGAGGAGCAATGAAAAATGAGGAGTCCAGCTAAGGGGGAGCTTCGAAAAATGTACATAAGAACAGAGCATCAGCCAAGGGGGAGTATAGTGTGACACTTAGTCATTTTTCACTAAGTGTTGCCATCAATGCCAAAGGGGGAGATTGTTGGCAAGAGACACTATATGGCTTCATGATTGTTGTCATTGATGGCAACAAAGTTCATCCCACCCATCCGCAGGACATGGTGTGCTCACACCACAAGTCAGATTGAAGAATGTTGTGGTCCGGTGACCAAGAACAGAGTATGCAGCAAGATCTGACAGTTAGGTCCGGATCTCTTAGAGGAAGCATCTTTGTAAAGTGTGGACTTGGGGAAGTCAAGAGGAATACTTTGCCTGATAGATTCTAGGGATTGAGCCTCCGGTGATGAAAGAGTGAAGAGATATGAGCATCTAAGTATTGGGGTTTGGTTTGACAGAGTTGACAGAGGAAGAACTGACCGATAGAATATCGGATCTTTATCTGGATAAGTTGTTGATAGTGATCAAGGTTCTTAAGGTATCATCCATGATTGGCCAACATGTTAGATGACTTCTATAAGTATCTCTTTGATCCACATCACTTGGTAAGCAAGGATTCAACCGACAGACTAGAGTTTGGGAAAATATTGACTATTCCAGATGCCAACTAGAAAGAGGATAAAATCCATTGTGCGGATATATATACCAGATTGATTTGGATATGAAGATGTGTGTTGGGTGTTGTGGTGTGCGAAGAAAAGTAGAAGAGCAGTATAAAAGCAGTAAGGCAAGTCTGGTATGTGAAAGGACAGCAGTACAAAAGAAGAGGAAGAATGAAGTGCAGTAGATCAGTATACTGAGCCTAACCGGAACTGAACTCTAGCATATGTGGATTCTTCTCATCAGTTCAAGTATCTTGTTACACTCTTTAAAACTTGTAGACAATGAGTCTCTTGTAGGCAGTGAGCCTCTTGTGAGCAGTGTGCTTGGGCAGTGAGCCCTAATTGGCAAGTGCCATTTTGTATTTCTATTCTTCTAATAGAGAATACATTCTTGGGTTAATCACCCCGTGGTTTTCTCCCTTAACAGGGTTTCCACATCAAAAATATTGTGTCATGAGTACTAAGTTTGTTACTACTTTCATGTTCATTTAAGCTTATGTGTTTTGATTCTGTAATAGTTGCTAAAAGAAGAACAAAAAGTTAAATTAATTAAGATAACTGATTCACCCCCCTCCCAGTTATCAATAGTGGTCTTGACACGAAATATCAAAAACTATTCCACATGTCCCTAGAAACCCCCTCGCACGCGTCAGCGTGCTCGGTGGCAATACACATAAGGCGTAAACATGTCAATCAATACTCAGGGAAGTGTGCCTATTTACGCAATCCCCTGCGTGATGATAGCTGACTAGGGGGTTATGCAACGCAAGGAGCGTCGCTACTAGGGTTAGAATTAATTTAATCCAAAACCCTAAGTTTCATAGGTGAGTGAAATGATTTCGACTGAATCAAAATCAACCCTAATTCTAATGCATAAATAATTTGAATGAAGTATCGCTTCGATGGTACAATAGTCACATGAAGAATGGAGTGATAAAACAAATGTCGCAAAAATGTCATTAAAATAAAATCCTAGATCCCGAGAAAATTCGGCAGCATAACACATTTTCAACATATGAAATAAATATTTTAAAAAGAATTCCCAAAGAAAATAATAAATGCAATAGTTAAATAAGTAAAGTATAAAATAAATTATTTAAATTCTAAGGTCAAAATAAAATCTAACACTCAAATTTTTTTTATAAAACTTGAAATTAAATTCAAGACCAAATTAAAATTCAAATATTTAATTCCTTTAATAAATATAATTGCGACAATTATATTTATGAAATAACTCAAGTAAAAAGCTAAAAAAGGAATAAATTTAAATACCCCCTACGGGAATAGGATTGATTAAATAAAAGAAGAATACAGTTAAGAGATTTCCCCACTAACATTAAATTAAGCCCACAAGAAAACTACTAAGGATGACCAAAATAAATAAAAGGCAAATCGATAGAGAATATAAATAATTAATGTTATATAATATGCCCACCAATTAAAACCCATTAGATTTCAAAGAACAATAAGAAATCAACACCCCCCTAAATAAGATTAATAATATACTCGAGTAATAAGAGGTAGCCCAACAATTACATTTTGTCTAACCACATAACCTACTAACCCCATGATGACAAGGATTACATTTAGGATAATAATATTATAAGGTTTAAACAAATTGCCCCCTTGCCAATAATGAAATTTAAAAAAAAAACAATCTAGAAGACTTCCGTTAAATACAATAAATTTTAAAAGAGGTATTCTAAAATCAATTAAATACCTTCTTATAATTTTTACAAAAAGTTATCCTAGAGGCAAATTTACATCCCTCTAATAAAGATTTCCCCATCTAAATTCCCAAGGTAAAAGGGGTAGCTCAAGGGTCAATTTTGAAAAAGAAAGAAGGGTGAACTAAAAATCCATGTGCACCTAAAATTGAAATCTAGAAATACAATAAAACACCACATTCCAATAGGAACCCTAATGCCCAAAATAAAATATACCTTACTCAACAAGAGGCATCCTCAACCTAACCCTAACCTCCTCATTCCTCAGCCTCAACTCTCCATTTTGTTGCCCTAACCAACATCTCATCTCCTTATGCATTCCATAACTATTTATTGCAGGTAGAGCATGAGAGGCGGCCATGGACAAGGCAATAAGCAAGCTCGACTTGTAGATTTCAAATGGAGTATGGTGAATGCCGATGGCGGCAGCAGTGGCGATGGAGGTTGCATCGAGTAGGGGGTGTGAGAAGGTCACAGGCCAGTGGTGCGATCTCTTACAGGCCGGTGTTCCTGTTAAGTGAAGATATGTCAGGGGTGGGTGGTTCGTCCCCCACCCAACTCCTATCTCAAGCACAACGGCGGTGACCCCCAAGCCGTCGCCCTAACTTTGTCAAAAATGGCCTTTCGGCCCATGAAAGATAACCACGGGGGTTTTACAACCCATCGACCCATTTTTGAAAGCACTCAGTGTAAAAGAAATTTTATTTAAACACAGTTCATTCAGTTTGATCATTTATTCAACATTCTATATATATATTTAAAGTACAGTTTGTTTATTTCTTTATATATAAAAAAATACAATTTGTTATTTCATTTAAAACACAATATTGATATGTATATATATGCATATGATATGTGTGCATATATACCAGTAGTAAAAAAGAAACATGGGTACTTTCCCCCCTTACAACCAAATCAATTTTTTGATAAAACACCCATAGTGAAATAACTAAAATAGAGAAATAATAACACAGATTTTATACAGATGTGCATACATCAAGTAAATACAATTCTCAAGTATCTTTTCTTTCTCCTATAATTTCTTCCATAAATAAACAATGTAATACAACTGATAACATTACAAATATTCTCCATTAAAATACATGACTAACCATTTGATTTATATTGCTTTCTTTTCAGCATGATACAACTAAGAACATTCTTCTATTTTCTTGTAGAGATAAATACAACAACTACTCATTCTTCCCAAGAAGACAGAAAAAAAAAGAAGCAACACAAACATAGACCAGCAACATAGTATTATAACCATAGACTTTCCCATCCATTCTACTTCATCATACAAGCCTCCCAAGTCCTACATCTATATTTCTTAAACAAAGTAGAATAAAATTAATTTTTATTACAACAACTAAAAACAAAATAATAACAATTTTTATAACCCAAATAAAAAGAATTTCCAGTTTACAATTTACAACAGCAAATACATTCTTACAAATTTCAACAATAGGGTCATGGATAAGGCTCTCAACAACCAATAAGATAAAGCAAATAAAACTAAAATATACTTTTCTCCAAATCTCCAAGGATCCAAAATGATCTGTAAAAGCATAAACACAAAAGGGGAACCAAGGCCACGCAAATCGTCCTCCTCCCTACCATAGACCCGCTAGTGGGTCACCCTCAAGCTAGGGAGGTAGAATCACACGGTTTCTCAATCACACCACAACAATGAAACACAAACCACACCAAAAATTACACCCAAGGATTTGAACAAAACAAAACTCATTAAAATGAGTTTAGAGTGGTAGGGGAGTGGACCCCTCAACTCAAGAGGGCACTCCAAGAACTCCAAAAATCACAAAATCTCAAGGCCTCAAGCCAAAGCAAATTCTCCACCATACTCCAAAAATCACTATGGCACTCATGCCAAAAATTAAAATGATCCCAAACTCCATAGAATGCCCTCAAGGCTATAAATAGAACACACTAAGGAGGTGACCTCCAGGAGGTTCACTCTCCCCCACCCCATATGGGTTGAGCCTTTTCTCCAATGGAGATGCTCTCACCAACACCCAAACCCACACAAAAATGAAAATAACAACCAACATAAATTTTCAATCACATACACTAAAATAAAAACATGCATAGGGAAATAGCTATTGCCATGGAGCTTACCTTCAAGAGCCCTACAATGGAAGTACGCTTGAAGAAGAGCTCCAAGCTTCTCCAAGTCTCCAAGCCTCCAAAATTCCTCCAACACTTCCCAAAACCTCCAAAGATAGAAATAAATTTCCAAAAGAAGAACCCCCAACTCCTCTCCAAGAGGAGATAAAACAAGCCTTCAAATTTGGCCTTGAGGAATGAGAAGGTGACACTTGTCACCTTCTCCTTCCTCATCCCATGCCACTTGCAAGGGAGAAGGAGTGTGAGGGTGACAAGTGTTACCCTCTAATCCATTCAAACCCTCACCTTATCTACTTGTGCTCTTACACATGTGTGAGAGACCAAGTGGAGAGGTGGCAACTCTCCAAGCAAGACTCCATGAGGATAAGGGATGCCACATGGCATCCTCTTATCCTCCAAGAGAGCCATCTCCCTCCAAGATGCTCTCACACGTGTGTGAGAGTCTTGGAGGGAGATCCCACACACTTGGGGGTCTTGAAGACCTCCCAAGTCTTCTTGGTGGAGGAATCCCCAAGCTTTGGGAAGGGAGATGGGTCTTTCCCAAAGCATGACTCATCTCCCACCCTTAGCCATTTTCAAATTTCGTCACATTTACTAAACCCAAGTTTAGAGTGACTAGATGTGAGTTACCCTAGGGTTTAGTAAGTCCAAATGGACCCTAGACCCTAGGGTTACCACCTAGGGTAAGTTTGGAACTCTAATAAACACCTAGGGAGGTATAAAATCACTTTAGATGGCCCATAAAAAAAATAACACCAAATGGTGTAATCAAAACATAAATTTACAACACATGATATAAATCAATCTAAAAGGGGTGAGCTAGGCCAAATAAATAAATCAAGCATGTACAAAAATATCATCTGATCAAACGTGATCCTCATCCCTCTTGGGAATGGATCAGTTTCACATGGAATTACATATGTGTGAAAACTGCATCCGATTTCCCATGTCTTGGGAAAGTAACCTGCGCAACTCGATCAAGCGGTCAATCACATCATAGATAAATCATAGCCGAAGCAATAGAAATTAAAGTCATGTCATTGCATACAACATTAATCATTCACATCATAATTAAAATTAAAATTGCATTTCCTATTTAATATCTCATAATTATCATCAAATATATCTCACATGTCTAACATCATAATAGCATCAAAATATGATCTAATCAAATCACCACATGACTAATCAATGCTAATCCAAAATTAGGAGATATAGTCTAAATCTACATAATGAAAATCAATAGTCTCTAAAAGTCTGATAATGTCACCAACTATAATGTAAAACGATCAAAATAGGGAAGTGAAATAGATCGGCCTTACATCCTCCCCCCTAAGACTAAACTTCCTCTTGGAAGTTTTCAAAAAGGTGAGGATAGAGTGCCCTCAAACTAGGTGCATCCTCCCAAGTTGCTGTAACCTCATCATAACGATCCCACTGGACCCTAACCTGGTCCAGCTCTCGACCTTGAAGGTCCAGCATCCGACGATCCAATATGCGAATTGACTCCAAATCCAACTTCCAGTCTGCCTCTACCTGTAGAGCACTCCAATCCAATACATGAGATAAATCAGATATATATCGCTATAATACAGAAACATGAAAAACATTATGGATACGTGACAAGCTAGGTGGCAATGCTAGACGATAGACTATAGGTCCTATCTGCTCCAAGATCTTAAAAGGCCCTACGAACCATGGTGCAAGCTTAGATCCCTTTCCATAACGGATTGGACTCTTGTGTGGCCGCACTCTTAGGAATACTTTGACACCAACTAAGAAGCTCTGATCTAGTCTCTTAGCATCGGCATACTTCTTCTGTCTATCCTGTGCCTCTTGAAGTCTCTACCTAATCAGTGTGACCTGCTACCCCATATCCTAAACCAACTCTGGACCAATGGCAACTCTGTCCTCTATCCGATCCCAACTCAATGGTGTCCTGCATGGTCTGTCGTACAAAGCCTGAAAATGAGGCATACCCAATGAGCTGTGATGCCCATTATTGTAGGTAAACTCAACCAGATACATATACTCCTCCCATCTAGACTGATGGTCCATAACATACATACGGAGCATGTCCTCCAACACTTGATTCATCCGCTCTGTCTGTCCATCTGTCTCGGGGTGATAAACGGAACTAAAGTTGAGCTGTGTGCCCATCGCCTACTGCAAATCCCTCCAAAAGGCTGAAGTGAACATTGAGTCCCTGTCAAAAATGATGTGGCGAGGTACTCCATGTAATATCACAATATCGTCTAAGAATACTCTCACCACTACTAGTGCATTGTACGTCGTGTGTACAAGTGAGAAATGTGTTACCTTGGTCAACTTGTCAACTGTCACCATGATGGCATCATGGCGGCGAGAAGACATAGGATGACCAACAATGAAATCCATGGAAATGGTGTCCCATTTCCATTCAGGTATCTCGCGAGGGTATAGGAGACCCGCTGGATACTGATGCTCAGCCTTGACCCTCTGGCACTCAAGGCATTGAGCAACAAACTCTGCAATATCTCATCTCATCCCCGCCCAATGGTGCAACTAGCGTAGGTCAGCATGCATCTTCTTCACCCCCGGATGTGTTGCATATGGTGCTCTATGAGCCTCTAATAACACTACAGAACGTAGGTCGCTTGCGCAGGGTACATAGATGCACAGTCAATGACGAAGTAACCCATCTGCCTCAAGTGAGTATCTTGCAAACTTGCCCACCAGGGCCCTCTGTGACTAGATCTCCTATTGCACCTCAAGAAACCACTCATCCTCAAGCAGATGTTGACTAATGCATCCCCTCAAGTCCACACTCAGAGTCAAGGTCAGGATATCGTGGCACCTCTGACTCAATGCATCAGCAACCACATTCTCCTTCCCTTTGATGTAGTGGACATCAAAGTCATACTCGCAAAGAAAATCCATCCAATGCCGCTGATGGGCGTTCAGATTCAGCTGTGTGAATGTGTACTGAAGGCTGTGATGATCTGAATGAAGCTCAAAATGATGACCCAATAAGAAATGTCTCCAATGAACTAGAGCATGAACCACTACTGCGAGCTCTAAATCATGAGTGGGGTAGTTTAGCTCATGGGTCTTGAGCTTTCACAACTCATACACGATCGCTCTACGACCCTGCATAAGTATGACTCCCAAACCCTCAAGTGATGCATCTATGTAAACAATAAAATCTGCTGCTGGATCAGGAACCACTAAGATGGGAGTGTTGGTAAGATGCTCCTTGAGGACCCCAAAGCCCCTCTCACACTGCTCAGTCCAAATGAAACTCTTCCCTTTCCACTGAAGGGAAGTGATGGGGTGCGCTATCTGAGAGAAACCCTCAACAAATCTACGGTAGTAACCAACTAACCCCATAAAAATCCTAACCTCTATCACACTGGTGGGTGCTGGTCAATCTCTGATAGCCCTGATCTTCGATGGATCTACGGAGATTCCATCGCTAGATAGGATGTGCCCCAAATACTATACCTCTGTCTTGAAAAATGCACACTTCACCAGGTTCCCATAAAGATTCTGCTCCCTCAAACACTGCAAAACTTGATGTAGGTGCTCCTCATGCTCCTCCTTGGTCCGCGAATAGATCAATATGTCATCGAGGAAAATAATCATGAACTGATCCAAGTAGGTACGAAACACCCCATTTATGAGACTCATGAACATTACAGGGGTGTTCGTCAAATCGAAGGGGACCATAGTGAACTCATAGTGGCCATAACGAGTCTGGAAGGTGGCCTTATGGATGTCCACCTCGGTGATACACAATAGATGGTAACTGGACTTCAGGTCAATCTTAGAGAACACCTTGGCTCCCTACATCTAGTCGAAAAGATCATCAATCTTGGGCAGAGGGTAATGGTTCTTCACTGTCACCTTATTTAACTGCCTATAATCCATGCATAAATGAAGAGACCCATCCTTCTTCACGAAGATGACCGGAGTGCCCCAAGGTGAAACGCTCGGTTGGATGTGCCCCTTCTTGAGCAAGTCCTCAAGCTGCAACTTGAGCTCTGTGAGCTCATGAGTGGTCATCTTGTAGGGTGTATGAGACATTGGCTTGGCACCTGGCACTAAATCAATATGAAAGTCTACCTCACGGCGGGGTGGCATCCCTGGTAACTCTACTAGAAACATATCGGCAAACTCTCTCAAGATGAGATGGTCATCTAATGATGCCTTATGCTCGTCCTCTAATTTGTCACTAACTGTAATAGTGAACATCTGGAATCCCTTCCACATGCAGCACTTAAGCTGCTAAGTGGATATCATACAAATTGTTGTGGGCTTCTGAATGCCCACTATCTCAACTGATGTACCATGATTGTCTAAGCAACTAATCTCCTTTCAGCGACAATCTAGCTTGGCTCGATGAGCTGCAAACCAGTCCATGCCCAAAACCACTCCATAGGATCCTAATGTCATAACCCTAAGGTCACAAACTATAGTAAAGGGTCCTGAAGATATCTCACAGTTGTGGACTAAGGCATCTACTGTCATCTTGGACCCTGAGGCCAACTCAACCTCCCACCTATCGCCCTACCTAGAGGCCACCAGCCTACAACACTCCACTAACGATGGAGATATGAAAGAGTCAGTAGCGCTAGAGTCAAAAAGAATAGAAATGGGGACACCCCTATCATACCTGAGGTCTCAATCACTGATGCCTAAAAATCATCCTGGCAGTTATCAACCGCTACGAACATACGATGGGACCTACCCACATCTCCAACCGTCTGCTCTGATCCTCCTGCACGAGGTTGTCCCCCTATTGTAAAGCCTTGTGGGCACTCTCTGGCTAGATGTCTTGCTCCACCACACACATAGCATGGGCCCCAAGCTTGTACCTATCCAGTCTGAGTCCTACCTGACTGCTATTGTCCAGAACGACTTGTGGACCCCTGTGAACCCCTGTAGGACTGCTGCGACCTCGCGGGTCCCGCAGGTGGTCCCTGCTGCCTCTGATCCCTACGTGGGCCCTACTGCTGCCAACCTTGATTATGACCCCCATGTGCCCTCTGCTGTGGCATGGATCTCTGCTGCTGTTGTGGAGGCCTAGGAGGTAAGGATATGGAACTAAAGCCTCCTCTCTGAGGTGCCGGTAGTGGTCTGCGGTAACTCTGCTGATGCTTCTACTACCCACAATCTTGAAATTGAGGTCATGAACTTTGCCCTCGTTCCTGTATCTCCTCAGCTATGTATGCCTTCTTGGTAGCATCACTCAGTGTCTGGGGGTCTACCATGCGTACAGGCCCTGCTATGCTATGGTTCAACCCTCTGATAAACTTATGAACTAGGAGTTTCTCATCATGGAGATACTCCGCATATCGAGACAACTCGGTGAACCTGCCATCATACTGAGCAACAGTAAGCCCTCTCTGCTGAAGTTCGTGAAACTCGTCTATGCGATGCTGTCTGTAGTGATCTGATAAATATCGTGCATTGAAGTGCTTAATGAAAGTCTCCCATGTGAGTGTGTCCAATGATAGACGACGCTTGCACTCCTCAGTGCGCCACCAAGTAGCTGCTGCATCTCGCAATAGGTGGACTTCCACACGTGCCTTCGTGTTGCCCTCGTAAGGATGCAATGTGAAGCATCTGTCTAGACTGATGAGCCAAGCCTCAGCTTCAGCTCCCTCTGTGGTCCTAGTGAATGTAGGTGGATTCAGCCTCAACAAATCCCTGATAGGGTCTCCTTGATCTCTGCGCTCTCGGATAGGCTCATCTGCATAAAAATCATAGGGCATGTGAACAATCTGCTCTACTCTCACTGCCTCCTCACACCTAGCATGATGTGGAGGGCTCCTGCTATGGGCCTTGTAGGTCGATCCAACCTCCTTTGCTGTCATATCTGGTACCTCAACATAAGGCTCCACACATGGTGCCTCTCGCGGCTTGACACAGGGCTCCACACGTGGCTCCACGCATGACTTTGCTCGTGGCTCCTCTCATGGATCAAGGCAGGGCTCAGCACGTGGCTCTATGCACGGTGCAATTACGGCCGGTGGTATCCTATCTAACACTGCCTGTAGTGCCTATAATATATGTGGCCCAATATCAGGTATAGGTGGGGTCTGTGGTGCCTGTTGTGCCTATGGTGTCAGCGTCCCCTAACCCTCAGCTAAAGAGTCACAATGAACCTCTACGGACTCAATGCGGCATGAATGCGCTCGTCAAACTCGTCGAGGAGGCATCCTACAAAAATGAGGTATTTACAAATTAATTGAAATTACAGAAATAATAATGTGCCCAAACAAGCCCAGTGTTTTAACTTGGGCTCTGATACCAAATGTCATGCCCACATTTCCCATGTGGTCACGACATGCAACACATGTGTCATGTCCACATTTGTCATGCGGTCATGACATGAAATATCAAAAACTATTCCACATGTCCCTAGAAACCCCCTCACACGCGTCAGCATGCTCGGTGGCAATATGCATAAGGCGTAAACATGTCAATCGATACTCAGGGAAGTGCGCCTATCTATGCAATCCCCTGTGTGATGATAGCCAACTAGGGGGTTATATGACGCGAGGAGCATTGCTACTAGGGTTAGAATCGATTTAATCCAAAACCCTAAGTTTCTTAGGTAAGTGAAATGATTTTGACTGAATCAAAATCAACCCTAATTCTAATGCATAAATAATTTGAATGAAGTATCGCTTCGATGGTACAATGGTCCTGTGAAGAATGGAGTGATAAAACAAATGTCGCAAAAACATCATTAAAATAAAATCCTAGATCCCGAGAAAATTCAGCAGCATAACGCGTTTTCAACATATGAAATAAATATTTTAAAAAGAATTCCCCAAGAAAATAATAAATGCAAAAATTAAATAAGTAAAGTATAAAATAAATTATTTAAATTGTAAGGTCAAAATAAAATCTACCACTCAAAAGAATTTTATAAAACTCGAAATTAAATACAAGACCAAATTAAAATTCAAATATTTAAGTCCTTTAATAAATATAAATGCGACAATTATATTTATTAAATAACTCAAGTAAAAAGCTAAAAAAGGAATAAATTTAAACATCCCCTACGGGAATAGGATCAATTAAATAAAAGAAGAATACAGTAAAGAGATTTCCCCACTAACATTAAATTAAGCCCACAAGAAAACTACTAAGGATGACCAAAATAAATAAAAGGCAAATGGATAGAGAATATCAATAATTAATGTTGTAAAATATGCCCACCAATTAAAACTCATTAGATTTCAAAGAACAATAAGAAATCAACATCCCCCTAAATAAGATTAATAATATACCCGAGTAATAAGAATTAGCCCAACAATTACATTTTGTCTAACCACATAACCTACTAACCCCATGATGACAAGGATTACATTTAGGATAATAATATTATAAGGTTTAAACAAATTACCCCTTTGCTAGCAATGAAATTTTAAAAAAAAAAATCTAGAAGACTTCCGTTAAACACAATAAATTTTAAAAGAGGTATTCTAAAATCAATTAAATACCTTCTTATATTTTTTACAAAAAGTTATCCTAGAGGCAAATTTACATCCCTCTAATAAAGATTTCCCCATCTAAATTCCCAAGGTAAAAGGGGTAGCTCAAGGGTCAATTTTGAAAAAGAAAGAAGGGTGAACTAAAAAATCACGTGCACCTAAAATTGAAATCTAGAATTACAATAAAACACCACATTCCAATAGGAACCCTAATGCCCAAAATAAAATATACCTTACTCAAGAAGAGGCATCCTCAACCTAACCCTAACCTTCCTCATTCCTCACCCTCAACTCTCCATTTTGTTGCCCTAACCAACAACTCATCTCCTTATGCATTCCATAACCATTTGCTTGTAGGTAGAGCATGAGAGGCGGCCATGGACAAGGCAATAAGCAAGCTCGACTTGTAGATTTCAAATGGAGTATGGTGAATGCTAACGGCGGTGGTAGCGGTGACGGAGGTCATAGCGAGCAAGGGGGTGTGAGAAGGTCGCAGGCCGGCGGCGCAATCTCTTGCAGGCCAGTGTTCTTGTTAAGTGAAGATATGTTGGGGGTGGGGGGTTCGTCCCCCACCCAACTCCTATCTCAAGCACAATGGCAGCGGCCCCCAAGCCGCCACCCTAACTCTGTCAAAAATGGCCTTTCGGACCATGAAAGATAACCATGGGGGTTTTATAACCCGCCGACCCATTTTCAAAAGCACTCAGTGTAAAAGAAATTTTATTTAAACACAGTTCGTTCAGTTTGCTCATTTATTCAACATTCTATATATACATTTAAAGCATGGTTTGTTTATTTCTTTATATATATAAAAAATACAATTTGTTATTTCATTTAAAACACAGTTTATTCATCAGTTCAACATGCAACTTGTAAAAATATGCATAGGTATGTACACCAACACACATTTGTATACATGTATATACATGCCTATATATATTTATATATCACTATATATATATGCATATGATATGTGTGCATATATACCAGTAGTAAAAAAGAAACGTGGGTACTTTCCCCCCTTACAACCAAATCCATTTTTGATAAAACACCCATAGTGAAATAACTGAAATAGAGAAATAATAACACATATTTTATACAGATGTGCATACATCAAGTAAATACAATTCTCAAGTATATTTTCTTTCTCCTATAATTTCTTCCATAAATAAACAATGCAATACCACTGATAACATTACAAATATTCTCCATTAAAATACATGACTAACCATTTGATTTATATTGCTTTCTTTTCAGCATGATACAACTAAGAACATTCTTCTATTTTCTTGTAGAGATAAATACAACTACTACTCATTCTTCCCAAGAAGACAGAATAAATAAAGAAGCAACACAAATACAGACCAACAACATAGTATTATAACCATAGACTTTCCCATCCATTCTACTTCATCATACAACCCTCCCAAGTCCTACATCTATATTTCTTAAACAGAGCAGAATAAAATTAATTTTTATTACAACAACTAAAAACACAATAATAACAATTTTCATAACCCAAATAAAAAGAATTTCCAGTTTACAATTTACAACAGCAAATACATTCTTACAAATTTCAATAATAGGGTCGTGGATAAGGCTCTCAACAACCAACAAGATAAAGCAAATAAAGCTAAAATATACTTTTCTTCAAATCTCCAAGGATCCAAAATGACCTGCAAAAGCATAAACACAAAAGGGGAACCAAGGCCACGCAAATCGCCCTCCTCCCTACCATAGGCCCACTAGTGGGTCACCCTCGAGCTAGGGAGGTAGAAATCACACGTTTTCTCAATCACACCACAACAATGAAACACAAACCACACCAACAATTACACCCAAGGATTTGCACAAAACAAAACTCATTAAAATGAGTTTAGAGGGGTAGGGGAGTGGACTGCTCAACTCAAGAGGGCACTCCAAGGACTCCAAAAATCACAAAATCTCAAGGCCTCAAGCCAAAACAAATTCTCCACCATACTCCAAAAATCAAAATGCTGCCAAACTCCATAGAATGCCCTCAAGGCTGTAAATAGAACACACTAAGGAGGTGACCTCCAGGAGGTTCACTCTCCCCCACCCCATACGAGTTGAGCCTTTTCTCCAATGGAGATGCTCTCACCAACACCCAAACCCACACAAAAATGAAAATAACAACCAACATAATTTTTCAATCACATACACTAAAATAAAACATGCATAGGGAAATGGCTATTGCCATGGAGCTTACCTTCAAGAGCCCTACAATGGAAGCATGTTTGAAGAAGAGCTCCAAGCTTCTCCAAGTCTCCAAGCCTCCAAAATTCCTCCAAAACTTCCCAAAACCTCCAAAGATAGAAAGAAATTTCCAAAAAAAGAAGAACCCCCAACTCCTCTCCAAGAGGAGATAAAATAGGCCTTCAAATTTGGCCTTGAGGAATGAGAAGGTGACACTTGTTGTTGCAAGTATGGGCCTAACCGGTGTTGGCATTGATGTCAACATACTCCTATTGCATTGATGACAAAGCTTGGATGAGTTGTGTGCTAAGGATATTGAGAAAATTAGTCCTATCAGAAACAAAGAACAATGAAGACAATGAAGCTCTATGAAGTGAAGATCCCAGTTAAGATGAAGATCAGAGGATGCGAATCAAAGGGTTTGTAGATATGTGTCTAATGGTGATCTAGTAAAGATTTGAGAGGTCCGCATGAAGATTTGAAGAAGTTATGGCCATATTAGTAAAACTGGTTCTGGCAGATGTTCAGAGGTGACAGAGTGACACAAATAGGTCTAGTGAGATCTGGAAATGCAATATCTTGTTTTGTGGATTTGGTGGAGTGTTTAGGTAGTCAATGTGAATTGACAACCCAATTGGTCCGTGGTCTGGAGGTCCGTAAGAATCTATTCAAATATGACAGTGATGACAGACTGTGTTCTTAAGATTCTGGATGAAGAAGCAAATGATTTTAGTTATCAGAAGTGGTGTGGATGTTCTTGGTGAATCAGACAAGCTTGTGGGGGTCTCTAGATTGTGTCCAGTTTGTGTTGGTGGTCTGCATTGAAGATTGAGTTCATAATTAAAGAATTACTTCCGGATGATGACGTTCTTCCTAAGCTTGGCTGACCGGATGATTTACACATCTTGCAGATGATCTTGAAGATGTTCTCTGAAGCATGGCGTGTTCATCAAAGAAGATTGAAGTCCCAGATCTGTATGGCCGACAGAGTGGTGATTCACATGAAGTCTTTTGTAATAAGTCAAGTTGTATTTGTGTATTTTCTCTATAATAAAATAAAGTGTGCCGACTTTGATGATTATCCCAAAGTCGATGTCTTGTATAAATAAGAGTTGTGAAGTCATTTCAAAATGATAGGGAAGAAGATGAGAGTGTGGTAGAAAGGAGAAAAGTGAAAGGCAGAGCAAAGGTATTGAGCTTAAATGGAACTAACTCAAGCATGGTGAAGATGCTATTCTTCAGTTCAAGTATGTAATATTTATTATTCTGTAGACAGTGTGTCTCTTGTAGGCAGTGGGCCTCTTGTGAGCAGTGTGCTCAGGCAGTGAGCCCTAATTGGCATGTGCCATTTTGTTCTTCTTATTCTTTTAATAGAGAATACAATCTTGGGTTAGTCACCCTGTGGTTTTTTCCTTAACCAGGTTTTCCACGTTAAAATCTAGGTGTCATATGTGTTAATGTATTTCTACTTTTGAATTTTTGCATTGTGTTTCCATGATTGATTTATTATGTTGTTGAATAACAAGAAGGATTTAAGTGGTTAATAAAAGGAAAGATTTGAGACAACTGATTCATCCCCCCCTCTCAGTTGTCTGTGTTGAAACTAACAATTGGTATCAGAGCTAAGTTCCTCTAGAAGAAGCTTAACCGCTTGAGGAGATCCAGAATGTCGACCTACAAGAAGGACAGTCCAAGGTTTGATGGTTCAAACTTCACTGCCTGGAAAAGCCGCATGGAATGTCACCTACAATGCATGGGATATCAGTATTGGAACATAACCTCAATTAAATATTTTCCCCCAACAAATGGCCCTACAACTCTAAATGAAATCAGAGATGCAGAGAATAATCTTCGAGCTAAAGAAGCCCTACTAAGTGCCTTGTCTGATTCAGAGCTGACAAATGTTATGGATTTGAAGACTGCCTATAAAATTTGGACAAAGCTTAAAAATCTATATGAAGGAGACAAATATGTTAAGTGTGTCAAGCTACAAAGTCTGAAAGGAAAGTTTGAAAGGTTAAAGATGAGTGAAGATGAGAATATCACTTCTTACATGACAAAAGTAAATGAGCTTGTTTGTGGCATCAGATGTGCTGACGAGGTTCTGGATGAAGATGAAATTGTTGCTAAAGTTCTCAGATCCTTACCTCCTACTTATAAACACAATTTCTGCTATTGAGGAAATCAGATCCTTAACAACTATCACAAGGGATCAATTGGTTGGTAAGATATCTGCATTCAAGTTAGCTGAATTTGGTGATGCACTCCCCAAGACTAAATCTGCATTCAAAGCTAGTGCGTCTATAAAAGGCAAACAAAGATATGATCCAGGAGAAAGTTCCTCAAGAAAATCATCTTGGTATGAGAAAGAAAGAAAAGATTTAGAAGAGGATGAATTAGACGCTGAACAACTTGAGGCCCTCATTGCAAAGAGACTGCCAAGAGGATTCGGCAAGTATGAAGGAAAATTGCCTTTCAAATGTTTTAACTACAAGATTGGTCATTTTGCCTCAAGGTGTCCAGAAAGATTTTCTAGGCCAAACCCTAATAGATCAAAATTTCAAAAGAAGTGTTACTATGTTCATGAAGATGATGATGATGGAGTAACAGATGATGAATTAGAGACAGGAAACAAATCCGGAAGTGACTGGGTGTTTATTGCCATTAAGGAAGAAGATCCAATGCCCTCTGAATCTGTCAATCATAAAATGATAGAAAGAGCTTTGGCTGCCCAAGTTGAAGAAAATGATGATTGGGTCATTGATAGTGGATGCTCCCACCATATGACAGGTGACAAAAGCAAGTTTATAGATTTGGAAAGATATGAAGGAGGAGTTGTAAAAGTTGGTGATAATTCTGCTAGCAGAATCAGAGGTAGAGGAACTATTTCTTTTGATGGAAAGAACAAAACCAGTGATGTACTGTATGTTGAAGGTCTGAAGCACAATCTTCTCAGTGTTGGACAGTTGGTGGACAAAGGCTATGATCTCCGATTCAAAAAAGGAAAATGTAAGATCTTTGAAAGTTCTGGAATA
This sequence comes from Cunninghamia lanceolata, assembly GCA_027924645.1. Taxonomy (NCBI): domain Eukaryota; kingdom Viridiplantae; phylum Streptophyta; class Pinopsida; order Cupressales; family Cupressaceae; genus Cunninghamia; species Cunninghamia lanceolata. The sequence goes on from BSBN01000011.1 coordinate 4,099,649, forward strand.
GAGATTGCATCCAGTACTCAAACAAAAGGTAACATCTTCCACTTGGCTGGCACTGGAAAAAGTTGTTTATTTGTTCAAATTGATCAGAGTTGGTTGTGGCATAGGAGAATGTGTCATGTGAATTTTGATAATATCATCAAGATAAGAAACACTCCGGCTGTAAGAGATCTTCCAAGACTGGTGAAACCTACTAATAGTTCGTGTAAAGAATGTCAATTGGTTAAGCAGAGCAGAGTCACATTCAAAAGTAAGGAACAATCTTCTACCAGACTATTGGACTTAGTACATACTGATCTATGTGGACCGGCAAGAATCAAGAGTTTGCAAGGTGATAGATACTTCATGTTATTAATTGATGACCACTCCCAGATGATGTGGGTAACTTTTCTGAAAGAAAAATTTGAGGCTCTTGAGAAATTCAAAATATTCAAAGCTATGGTAGAGAATGAAACCGGATTAAACATAAAATGTCTCAGGTCTAATAGAGGTGGAGAATTCACATCCGGAGAGTTCATAGAATTCTGTGAGAAACATGGGATAAAAAGATAGTTATTTGCTCCAAGGACTCCACATCAGAATGGAGTAGTGGAGAGAAAGAACCGGACCATCCAGGAACTATCTAGAACCATGATGTTGGAAGCAAATGTTCCTTAGATCTACTAGAGAGAAGCTGTAAGCACTGCTGTCTATACTCTTAATCCAGTACAAATAAAAAACAATACTGGTAAGACCCCTTATGAACTCTGGTTTGGCATCACTCCCATTGTGAAGTATTTTAGAGTCTTTGGTAGCAAATGTTACATTAAAAGAGATGAAGACCTTGGCAAATTTGATGCTAGAAGTGATGAAGGAATATTCTTGGGTTATTCTACTCAAAGCAAAGCATACTGGTGTTATAACAAGAGATTGAGAAAGATTATAGAAAGTACAAATGTGAAGGTTGATGAAGGTATTGAAAAACCCTCAAGGTTTTATGAATATGAAGAAGATGATCAGAATGATGTTTTGGTTCAAGAAGTCCAAGCCCCCTCTAAAATTCAGACCCAGACTGATCCGGAGAATCCTGAAGTACAGGAAGAAGAGATAAGTTTGAATGAACCTGTCCAAGAAATAGAAGTCCAAGAAATTTCCAAAACTCCCAAGTATGTAAGACTGGATCATTCTAAAGATCAGATCATAGGTGATAAAAACAAAGGTGTTCAAACAAGAAAAAAGATTGCTCAAGACTCAGAAAAGTATTGTCTGATTTCAAATATTGAACCAAAAATAGTTAGTGAAGCATGCAATGATGAAAGCTGGACTAAAGTAATGAAGGAAAAGTTGATGCAGATTGAGAAAAATCACACTTGGGATCTCGTTCCCAGACCTAGAAACAAAAATGTGATTGGAACCAAATGGGTCTTCCGGAATAAACTGAATGAAGATGGTGAAGTAGTCAAAAACAAAGCTAGATTGGTCTGTAAGGGTTATTCTCAAGTAAAAGGAGTTGACTTTGGAGAAACTTTTGCTCCGGTGGCAAGAATTGAAGTAGTCAGATTATTTCTTGCTTTTGCTGCCTTCAAGGATTTCAAAGTATATCAAATGGATGTCAAGTCTTCCTTCCTGAATGGTGATCTGGAAGAAGAGGTATACATTGAGCAACCAGATGGATTTCAATTGTCTGGTCACAGTGATATGGTTTGCAAGTTGAAGAAAGCACTATATGGACTCAAACAAGCCCCAAGAGCCTAGTATGAAAGATTGGATAAACATCTTTTGAAGATTGGGTTCAACAAAGGTACTACTGATAGTAACTTATACTTCAAAATTAAACATGAAAATATCTTGATTCTTGAAGTATTTGTTGATGATATCATTTTTGGAGGAAGAGATAGTATGTGCAAGACTTTTGCAAATCAAATGAAAAGTGAATTTGAGATGTCTATGTTTGGGGAAATGAATTTCTTCTTGGGTCTATAAATCACTCAAACAAAGAAAGGAATCTTCATATCTCAGACCAAATATGTGAAAGAATTGTTGAAGAAATTTGGAATGGAAGATTCAAAACCAATGAATACTCCCATGGAAACCGGATGTAAACTAAGCAAAGATGATGAATCTCCTAAGGCTGATCAGAAAAAGTACAGGTCAATGATTGGAGGACTATTGTATCTTACTCAAACTAGACCTGACATTATGAATGTTGTTGGTCTTGTTGCTAGATTCCAAGCTGATCCTAGAGAATCTCATGTCATGGCAATCAAGAGGATTCTCAGATATCTAAAAGGAACAGTTGAGTATGGTTTATGGTATCCTAGAGATCATGATTTCTCTCTTCATGCATATACAGATGCAAATTGGGCAGGAGATGTGGATGACTAGAAGAGTACCAGTGGTGGAGCATTCTTTTTAGGGAAAAGATTGGTTTCTTGGCTAAGCAAGAAACAAGAGGCAATATCTTTATCCACTGCAGAAGCAGCATTTATTGCAGTAGCAAGCAGTTGCACTCAAGTATTGTGGATGAAGCAAATGCTAAGAGACATCAGAGTGGAGTATGAGGAACCTATCACAATCTTCTGTGATAATTCAAGTGCAATAAATATATCAAAAAATCTAGTGTTGCATTCAAAGACAAAACATATATCCATCAAGTTTCACTTTTTAAGAGAGCAGGTGAACAAGAATGAAGTCAGATTGGAGTTTGTACCCTCCAAGGATCAGATTGCAAACATTTTTACTAAACCTCTACCTAAGGACTCTTTTGAGTATCTCAGGAAGAAGTTAGGGGTTATTACCCCTCTGGTTCTGAATTAAGGTGCACTGATGTGCATCAGTCCGGTGGATCTCACAGTCATATCTTGTGGTCCGGATTGATGATAGGAAGCTGCTACTCAGGGGGAACAGTTTGTATGATTTTGAGTGATGCAATTATGTTACCTTTGCCATTGATGTCAAAGGGGGAGAGAAGACATGTGAAAAATAAAAAAATGGTTGTTGATCAAAGGGGGAGCAGTAAAGGAAGAGAAGACATGTGAATGGTTGTTGTTGATAGGGGGAGTTATGTCAGTCAGTAAGGAGAAGTTCTTATCTTGATGGTTAAAATAGTTTTTCACATCATATGTTGCTGTCAATGACAAAGGGGGAGATTGTTGCAAGTATGGGCCTAACTGGTGTTGTCATTGATGTCAACATACTCATGTTGCATTGATGATAAAGATTTGATGAGTTGTGTAGTGAGGATATTGAGAAAATTAGTCCTATCAGAAACAGAGAAGAACAGTGAAGATAGTGAAGCTCTATGAAGTGAAGATCCCAGCTAAGATGAAGATCAGAGGATGAGAATCAAAGGGTTTGTAGATATGTGTCTAAAGGTGATCCAGTAAAGATTTGAGAGGTCTGCATGAAGATTTGAATAAGTTATGGCCATATTAGTAAAACCAGTTCTGGTAGATGTTCAGAGGTGACATAGTGACACAAATAGGTTCGATGAGATCCAGAAATGCAATATCTTGTTCTGCGGATTTGGTGGAGTGTTTAGGAAGTCAATGTGAATTGACAACCCAATTGTTCCGTGGTCTGGAGGTCCACAAGCATCTATTTCAATATAACAGTGATGACAGACTATGTTCTTAAGATTCCAGATGAAGAAGAGAATGATTTCAATTATCAGAAGTGGTGTGGATGTTCTTGGTTAATCAAACAAGCTTGTGGGGGTCTCTAGATTGTGTCCAGTTTGTGTTGGTGGTCCGCATTGAAGATTGAGCTCATAATTGAAGAATTACTTCTGGATGATGGCGTTCTTCCTAAGCTTGGCCGACCGGATGATTTACACATCTTATGGATGATCTTGAAGATGTTCTGCGAAGCATGGCGTGTTCCTCAAAGAAGATTGAAGTCCCAGATCTGTGTGGCCGACAGAGTGGTGATTCGCATGAAGTCTTTTGGAATAAGTCAAGTTGTATTTGTGTATTTGCTCTGTAATAAAAAAAGTGTGCCGACTTTGATGATTATCCCAAAGTCAATGTCTTGTATAAATAAGAGTTGTGAAGTCATTTCAAAATGATAGGGAAGAAGATGAGAGTGTGGTAGAAAGGAGAAAAATGAAAGGCAGAGCAAAGGTATTGAGCTTAAATGGAACTAACTCAAGCATGGTGAAGATGCTATTCTTTAGTTCAAGTATGTAATATTTATTATTTTGTAGACAATGTGTCTCCTGTAGGTAGTGGACCTCTTGTGAGCAGTGTGCTCAGGCAGTGAGCCCTAATTGGCATGTGCCATTATGTTCTTCTTATTCTTTTAACAGAGAATACAATCTTGGGTTAGTCACCCCGTGGTTTTTCCCTTAATTGGGTTTTCCATGTTAAAATCTAGGTGTCATATGTGTTAATGTATTTTTTCTTTTGAATTGTTGCATTGTGTTTCCATGATTGATTTATTATGTTGTTGAATAACAAAAAGGATTTAAGTGGTTAATAAAAGGAAAGATTTGAGACAACTGATTCACCCCCCCTCTCAGTTGTATGTCTTGAAACTAACACTTGTCACCTTCTCCTTCCTCATCCCATGCCACTTGCAAGGGAGGAGTGTGAGGGTGACAAGTGTCACCCTCTAATCCATTCAAACCCTCACCTTATCCACTTGTGCTCTCACACATGTGTGAGAGACCAAGTGGAGAGGTGGCAACTCTCCTCAAGACTCCATGAGGATAAGGGATGCCACATGGCATCCTCTTATCCTCCAAGAGAGCCATCTCCCTCCAAGATGCTCTCACATGTGTGTTAGTCTTGGAGGGAGATCCCACACACTTGGGGGTCTTGAAGACCTCCCAAGTCTTCTTGGTGGAGGAATCCCCAAGCTTTGGGAAGGGAGATGGGTCTTTCCCAAAGCATGACTCATCTCCCACCCTTAGCCATTTTCAAATTTCGTCACATTTACTAAACCCAAGTTTAGAGTGACTAAATGTGAGTTACCCTAGGGTTTAGTAAGTCTAAATGGACCCTAGACCCTAGGGTTACCACCTAGGGTAAGTTTAGAACTCTAATAAACACCTAGGGAGGTATAAAATCACTTTAAATGGCCCATAAATAAAATAACACGAAATGGTGTGAATCAAAACATAAATTTAGAACACATGATATAAATCAATTTAAAAGGGGTGAACTAGGCCAAATAAATAAATCAAGCATGTATGAAAACATCATCCAATCAAATGTGATCCTCATCCCTCTTGGGAATGGATCGATTTCACAGGGAATTACATATGTGTGAAAAATGCCTCTGATTTCTCGTGGCCTGGGAAAGTAACCTACGCAACTCGATCAAGCGGTCAATCACATCATAATTAAAATTAAAATTGCATTTCCTATTTAATATCTTATAGTCATCATCAAATATATCTCACATGTCTAACATCATAATAGCATCAAAATATGATCTAATCAAATCACCACATGACTAATCAATGCTAATCCAAAATCAAGAGATATAGTCTAAATCCGCATAATGAAAATCAATAGTCTCTAAAAGTCTTGTAATGTCACCAACTATAATGTAAAACGATCAAAATAGGGAAGTGAAATAGATCGGCCTCACATTTGACCTTTAGTATGTTGCTTTGTTCTCAATAAAAAATAAGGTACTTCTCCAAATCCCCAAAATGAGGGGACATAGATGACAACTAGTTAATAGCTATTTTTAAATAACATAAAATAAAAGAAACTAAAAATTTAATTGTAAATACAATATTCTAAATTTAAAATGGCATTCCTTCTTTTAACTCTTTATAAATTTAAGCTTATGTTATTTAATTTTATGAGCCAACTAGTGTTGGTTGTCCAATACTAAAAAATATAAGCAGCCACCAACAATCCCTCAGGCTCAACTTGAGCAGAAACTAAAATCCACCGCCAACAATAATATAAGCAACTACCAACGATCCCTTAGGCTCAACGTGAGCAGAAATTGAAATCCCCGTTAGGAAGCCAGAAGTTACAAGGAGAGTCAAAGCAGGGGACCCATCATCCGAATCAACCTTTGGAATTGAATCATAAACTATCAAATGTTCCAATGAGCATTCTGCCACCATATTGCCTCAGTCTTACGATGAGAGTGATGGCAATTTGCATTGATAACATTTGTTATGGGACTATTTTTTTTTTCTTTATGTTCTCACATAGCAAGACCAGTTATGTTTTGACCTTTAGTATGTTGCTTTGTTCTCAATGAAAAATAAGGTACTTCTCCAAATCCCCAGAATGAGGGGACATGGATGACAACTAGTGAATAGCTATTTTTAAATAACATAAAATAAAAGAAACTAAAAATTTAATTGTAAATACAATATTCTAAATTTACAATGGCATTCCTCCTTTTAACTCTTTATAATTGTAAGCTTACATTTTTAAATTTTATGAACCAACTAGTGTTGGTTGTCCAATACTAAAAAATGGAGGCAACCCCTCCAAGTCCCCAACTCCATGGGATGTCTAGGACATCATCCAAACTCTAAGGGTGTATCCCCACGTGACACTTGAAATAAGGCATATTTGAGATCTAACCATAATCCAAAAAAGCTGTTAAAAACCTACTAGACCATTGAGGTCATGGTGTTTCATGTTCATTGGAGTGTTGACAAGGAGCTAGGAGATACAAGTTGTCAATTCATGTTTCTATATTCATGTTTGAAGAGAATTAGAGATGTTATGGGATATCTCTTGGAATCTTTAGGAAAAGTTTGTCAGTTTGTACAAGTGGTGAATTATCCACACACTGTAGTGAACTCTCCCTCTCTACCATGACAATCACACTAGCTACCATGGTGAATACATGTTCACTCCCTAGAGAAATTGATGATTCTATGAAAACTCAAACAAAATGTAGAGTACAAAGGGTTTTGCCATTTAGTTTTCCAATTTGTCATTTGACCTTCCATTTTTTATGGATGGGAGGATGGATGAATGTTATATATTGCTTTCCCATGACTTTTGTGGGCTTGGCTCTTTTTTTCTATGGTGGTTTTAGTCCATCTCAAGATTGTTACAAGTGTTCTTGTGAGTTTATACTTAGTGAGAGAGTAGTTGTTGATGTTGGAGAAGTTTCAAAATTGTTGTAGGTGCTTATTGAAGCCATTGTTTCCATTGTGGCATTGTAAACATCTGTACTCAACCTTTGCATATTGGAACAAGGAGTGTTTTGCTCTCTAGAGCTAAAATTTTTCACTTAGGATTGGGTTTTCTCTAGGAAGACTTGTGTGTTACATGTTCATGTTTCTTATTTGTCATTTCAGTTATGTTGAGATGATCTATGTTTTTCCTTGATATACATGTTTCTATATTGATTTGACAACCATTAGAGGTGGTTTGTAGCATATATTGAGGGTTTGTTTAAGTCATTTCAATGTAGATATGTTTCTAATGTTAGTGATGAATATCCTCCATGTTTGCAAATCAAGTAGTATCAAAGCAATTGTATCCTTTTGGAAATTATTTGTTGTAGGGTTAACAAGTATATGGCATTGACAAGATTAAGTGGAGACAAGATTATCTTTTAAGCCCAAAATTGGAACGAGAGAGTGGTTAACGAGAGCAAGAATATGAAGAGAAGATAATGGAGAGGTGAGGTAGAAACTTGAAGAGAACATTGCACATATTCTTAGCATAGAAGAGAAGGTGGATAGATTGGAAAGTATGATGTTGGTCCTAATCTCCAAGTTAGGAATTCCAAAAGAAAACATGGATGAAAGAGAACCAAAGAGAAGAGAGATGGAGCAAGGTGAGTCCTCTAAGGGAAGATTCTTCAAGGCAAAGGCAAAATTTGGTATGCATCCCAATGATGGTGAAATTAGTGCTGAGAAGTTGGACCAATAGGTGTCCCAAATGGAGGTATACTTCAGTCTTCATTAATTATCTCCTCACCAACAAATTTCTTTTACAAGGTTAAATATTTTTGTACATGCTCTTACATGGTATGAGAGCTATGCACACTCATTAGAAGTTCAAAAAGTGTCACATAAGCAATTTTATCCCATATGCCATGGAGGACATTACTTGAGATAAAGCAAGGACAAAGAGTGCAAGCATCACAAGTGAGTTTAGAAAGAGGGCAGTTGAAATGGGAAAACATGTAATGGATCAAAAAGTTCTCATGAAGTATGTTGGAGAACTATTTGGACACTTGAAAAGGCATGCCCTCATGGTCAAGCCCAAAGATATAGATGAGGCATATCCCCACTCGCACCACCTTGAGCGAGATATGAAGGTGAACTCTTCCAACAAGAACAAGCAAAGTAATAAGCATTATTTTCTTGGTAATAAAATGAGGATAGCGGCAAAGGAAAAAGTAAGTTGGATGTTGCCTCGTTAATTAATTCAAATGGTGGAGGTAAAGGAAGGTTTCATTGTACCCATTATGATAAAGATGGGCACTCAAAAGAGGTGTTGGAAATTGCACCTTGAATCAGCCCTTCAAATTAGAAGGACAAGCAAACCAATGTGGCACGTAAGCCATTGGAGGTTGAGTATACTTCAAATGGAGATGGGTGTTTGTCATGTGCTATGCTCAATAAAGGAGTACAAAAGGGTAGCTCCAATAGAGTAGAAGAGCTAATACAACTTTTCGAAACTAAGGTGCAAGTGACAAGTAAGAAAATTAATGCTATATTTGACCAAGTTCTCAAGCAAACCTAATTTCTAGCAGGTTGGTTAGAGAGTTGGGCTTGGAGGTTATAAATCATCCAAATTTGTATCCCTTGGGATGGTTGCAACAAGGAGCAAATATGAAGGTGTGGAAGAAATGCAAGTTGTAGTTTGGTCTTCATCCAGAGTTCATAGATGAGGTATTGTTTGGTATTGTCCCATTAGATGTGAGTGATCTGATTTTTGGGATTCCCTATTTGTACAAGAGGGATGCTATTTATTATAGGAGGAAGAATCAATATAACTTGACATGTAATGGGAAATAGTTTTTTTGAGCTTGTATGAGGGAAGGTTGAAGATTGTTATTGGTAGTGTTTCAAATAGTAGAAGACTAATCAATGCCAATGAAAGGATTATTCATTTGTTGGAGGAACAACAAGTGCATGAAGAGTTTGATGTTGGAGCCCGAAATGAGCTTCATATGTGTGGGGAGTAGCAAGTACAAAAGGATACAAGGTTGTCGCATGAAATCAGGCAAGTGCACTTTGCAAGTGGTAAGGAGAATGAGATCAATTTGAAACCATTAAAGATTTTAGTTATGATGAGGTGTTGTGTGGATTAGTTAAGGGGCAAGGTGCCATGGTTGGTTCTTCTTGCCTATAGGATGAGTTGGCTGGGAGTGTTGTTGCCAAGTCGCATTGTAAGTAGTCCTAATGAAGTTAAGGGATGAGAGTTTCATTCTCGGTCTTGGTGATCATGGTGTTTCACATTTGTTGGAGTGTTGACAAGGAGCTAGAGAGAGGGAGTTCATCACTTCTTGGTGGATTATGTTGTTAAAAAGGGTTTTAGTTATGTTTGAAGAGGATCAAGGATTGTATGGGACATCTTTAGGAGTCTTTAGGAAAAGTTGCAGAGATCAAAATGACCTGGAGAACTTTTTTTTGTGAACTCATTGGTTTGTATAGGCGACAAATTAATCATCTACTGCAACAAACTCTCTCTAACAATAATCACACCAACTACTGTAGTGAACACTAGATTACCATGGCAAATTCATGTTCGCCCCCTGAAGCTTCGACCATCAATTTTGTCAAAACTCAAACGAAATGTGAAATATGAGGAGCTTTCAAGGTTTGGTTTTCCAATTTGTTGTTTGATCTTCCATTTTTTGTGGATGGGAGGATGGAGGAATGTTATATATTGCTTTCCCACAACTTGTGTGGAGTTGGCTCTCATTTTGTATTGTGGTTTTTGTCCATCTTAAGACTACTACAAGTGTCTTTCTGAGTTTGTACTTAGTGAGAGTGTAGTTACAAGTGTTGGAGAATGTTTAGAATTATTGTAAGAGCACATTGAAAATGTTGTAGCATTGTGAACATTTGTAGTTAATCTTTGCATAGTGGAACAAGGAGTGTTTTGCTCTCTAGAGTTACAGTTTTTCACCCAATATTGGGTTGTCCAAGGAAACTTATGTGCTACATGTTCATGTTTCTTATTTGTTTCAATTTTGTTGAAATGGCCTATATATGTTTTCCTTCATATGTGTTTCTATATTATTTTGAATAGCATGTATTGAGAGTTTGTTTTAGTCCTTCCAATGGATATCTATTTCTAATGACAATGTGAGAAATATCTTGCTCTTTGCAGACCAACCCACTTTCATTTTCTTGTAAAACCTGCTATTAATTTTAGTTAATACCAATATCCATAATGGATTTAATATTAGAAAATTTGACTTTAATACATGATTTTTGTCCACAAGAATGGAAAACTATGGGTATAAAATTAATAAAGCATTTTAATTTGATCATTCAAGTTTCTAACCAATAGTTGTTTTGATAGTATTCATGCAAACTGCTTATGCAATCCCTTTCAAAGTGTTTTTTAGTATAAGTAATAAGCCAAGATGATAAAAACAAATTAGAGCTTAAGGACAAATTAAAGTCCCTAATGCTAAAGCTATATATTTCATTTCCAAAACTTGAGTGCTCATAGAAAAATGTTTAGTAACTAGTATATTTATATTTAAAAAAATATATTTATAATATTATGTACTTGCTATTTGTGTTTTCCATTTCCATACCTTTTGTGATTTTCTCCACTTTTTTTCAATTGTTTCCAATTTGTTTTTTATTTTTGTTTTAAATTTTTTCCAATTTGTTTTTTGGTTCCATTTTTATTTTTTCCTCCACCTTTTTATCCTATTTTTTATTTTCTCCAAATTCTTTTTTGGTTTTTATTTCTATTTATTTTTTCTTATATATTTACATAGAAAAAATGAGTGCTTTCATCTCCACTGGCCTCTAGCATAATCATAATTGAGACTAGAAAAAACTTAAAAGACAATTCATAAAAAACTTGTTGCCCTATTTGATTAACATTTGTTTTCAGAGTACATCATGAATAACATTAAAGTAACAGTCTAATTACAAAAGATGTTCAATTGAGCACAACACTCCATCCATTCAAATCACAAGCTACGATTCATTTGTGATTTGTATTGTTGTACTATTCTGATCCATGGAGCCTTAAGCGGTAAATACATGTAAAAGAAGGGTTGCCATGATTGGATAGTATATCTAGCTTTATCTTGTTGATGAGTTTCCCTGTTGACTCAACTGGCAGATTGAATGTTTGTGCACTGCCTTTCTCCAGATCATAACTAAACTCTCCCAGAAACATTTGCTCAGATTGAACAACACTAGCCCTGACCAAACAACTCAACAGTAAAAGGACTCCATCTATACAAATCACAAGCTACGATTCATTTGTGATTGCGATAGGAGACTTCGGTTCTGATCCATGGACCCTCAGGCGGTAAATACATGTATGAGAAGGGCTGCCATGATTGGATAGTACATGTAGCTTTATCATGTTGATGAGTTTCCCTGTTGACTCAACTGGCAGATTGAATGTTTGTGCACTGTCTTTCTCGAGATCATAACTAAACTCTCCCAGAAACGTTTGTTCAGATTGAACAATCACGTTATCCTTATATTCACGAAGCCACCCAAATATGCGAAAATCTTTTGGGGCACTTGATCTGTCATAAGCAACACTCTGCAAAGACCAAATCGTTAATCAGTCAACCAAAATTTGGCAGCGAAAATACAAATAATGAAATGCTTACTCTGGATTAATATATTGCTCTGTAAGAAAATAAATTTCAGATTAATATAATGGACATCTTCCAAATAATTTTACTAATTTGGGAAAGCCTGAAGTTCCGAATAGATTAAAAAGAACAACAACACGGTTAGTAAAACAAAGAAATAATATAAACAGATAAAACATACCTTGGCAACGTGTTCTAGAGTAATTGCCTCTGGTAAAACTGAAGTCCTCAAAGCAATTTCCACGAATACTTTGTTACCCTTCAAGGGCAGACACTGACCAGGCTCACCGAAACTAGGCTGTAGAATCTTATATGCGTTCGGATGGACACTGCTAAAACTTCTCCACAATCTAAACCACAGAGATTTTAAATTCCAATTCATTCCAACAAAATACCCCTCAGAGTGCCTAAAAACCTTACCTCCACCTGACCCAAGTGCATAATCAATCTTCCCTAAGCCATCAGCAGAATGCTTTTCTATCTCTGCTTCCACAATCCGCTTTGCAAGAGTCCTCACATCATCCAAACTCAACGCCTGTCCCTTCATTTCAACAGCTACAGAATTCACAAGCCCCAGCACTTCCTTCTTAGACAAAATCACAGTTTCAGCCAGCTTGAGCAAGGACTCCTCAATCTCCCCTGCATGTGCCGTCTGCTCCTCAATCTTATCCTCCAATTCCTTCCTCAGACTCTCCACGTGCTTCCGAATCTTTATATCAGCCAACTCCAGCTTGTCCTGCATCATTTTGGAGTTCTTCAAAAATTCTTCAAGCTCTGATATCCTGCCCTGTAACATAGAGAATCCCACAAGCCAAGAGGAATCGTTGCTATGCAAGTTCCAATTACACAAGGTAGCTCCCAGTCCAGCAACAAAAACCAACACTATGAAAATCTTAAACGGCTCTAATCTTGCAGAAGCAGCGTTGGGGTTAGTAGGGATACGATTTCTAGGGCGGGTTTTTCTGGCAGGAACGGGGACATCGGCCGCGGTGTGTGACAATGATAAATCTTCCTCTACTTCGCGGTTTGTGCCTTTGGTTGAAACTGCAGCACCCGTTCTTTTCCTCATACTCTGCCGACGAGGAGGAGGAGGAGGCCCAGAGCTCACGGTATTTAGAGAGGCGTCCGCGGTTACAGCCATCGTAGACATTTTGTACTGCGTACGAGATAACTGAAATAAACCCAAAAAAAAACAAAAAAAAACTTTTCTCAAAAATGCATTTTAACTGTTAAGAATTCCACTCCCTCCTTGAATTTATATGTTTAGGATGTCATGCACATTGTTTCGAACTTTCCTTTTTCGTTTTTGGGAACTTTCTTTTTTTACCTAGTGCTTTGGAGGGAATTGAGAAATTTGAAAACATTCATGCGATTATGGGAATGGGAAAACTATGGCTACACTTTGGACTTTGCAAATATGATAACATCTAACATTATGACTTTACATAGGGATAAAATTTAAATATTCCCATATTGTTATTATTATAATTAGTATATTTATTTTTGTTTTTTAATAGCTTTTCTGATTTTTTCCATCTTTTTCTTAACTGTTTCCAATTTTTTATTTTTATTTTTGTTTTTTAAATAGCTTTTCTGATTTTTTCTACCTTTTTCTTAACTTTCTTAACTGTTTGCAATTTCTTATTTTTATTTTGAGTTTTCAATTTCTTTTTTTGTTTTTAATTTTAATTTTTTAATTTTCCTTTTTGGTTCCATGATTTTCTCCATATCTTTTTCCTGTTTTTTTTTTTCAATTTTTTTAAAAAATTTTTATTTTTGATTTTTCTTTTTTTTGCAATTTCTTTTTTAGTTTTTATTTTTTAATTTTTTTAATTTTATTTTTATTTCTTTATTTTTTTCCTTTTTTTTTTTGCAATTTCTTTTTTTGATTTTGATTTTTTTATTTTTCCAATTTCTTTTTTGCTTTCATAGTTTTTTATGATTTTCTCGAGTTTTTTCTCCTTCGAATAGTTTCCAATTTCTTTTTTGGTTTTTATTTTTATTTTTTTCCAATTTTTTTTAGTTTTTTATTACGTCGAGAGGCTTATATAGTCACATCGGGGTGGGGATGAAAGCACTCATTTTTTCTGCCTAAATTTAAAAAAAAATTAAAATACCAAAAAAGAAATAAAAATACGAAAAAGGAAATTAAAAAAAACCTTTAGAAAATCAAAGAAAAAAACCAAAAAAGAAATTAAAAACGGTTGAAGGAGAAAAAACTAAATTACAAAAACTATGGAACAAAAAAGAAATTGAAAAAAAATAAAAAATAAAAAACCAAAAAAGAAATTGGAAATTGTTGGAAGGTGAAAAGCTGAAGAAAATCATGAAAACTATGGAACCAAAAAATAAATTGGAAAAATTAAAAAATAAAAACCAAAAAATAAATTGCAAAGAAAAAAATAAGAAAATCAAAGAAACTATGGAAAAAAATATCCCTCGGCGTACTTTAGATATATATTTTTAAATATAAATATACTAGTTACGCCGAAAGTCACATTGGGGTGGAGATGAGAGCACTCATTTTTTTTGCCTAAATTTATAAGAAAAAAAATTAAAATACCAAAAAGGAAATAAAAAATAAAACTTAAGAAAATCAAAGAAAAAAAACTAAAAAAAAATTAAAAACTGAAGGAGAAAAAACTAAATCACAAAAACTATGAAACCAATAGAGAAATTGGAAAAAATAAAAAAAATAAAAACTAAAAAAGAAATTGGAAAAAATAAAAAATAAAAACCAAAAAAGAAATTGGAAACTGTTGGAAGGAGAAAAAACTAGAGAAAATCAATAAAACTATGGAACCAAAAAATAAATTGGAAAAATTAAAAAATAAAAACCAAAAAGAAAATTACAAGAGAAAATCAAAGAAATTATGGAAAAAAGGATATACCTCGGCGTATTTTAGATATATTTTTTTAAATATAAATATACTAGTTTTTACTTTTTCCAAATTTTTTTTCGGTTCCATAGTTTTTTGTGATTTAGCTTTTTGTCCTTCAACGATTTTTACGCCGAGAGATGTTATACTAGGGTGGAGAGCACTCATTTTTTCTACATAAATTTATTTTTAAAAAAATTAAATACCAAAAAGGAAATAAACTAGTATATTCATATTTTAAAAAAATATATCTAAAGTACGCTGAGGGATATCTCTTTTCCATTCTTTATCTCACTTTTTTTCTTTATCATTTTTTATTTTTATTTTTTTCAACTTCTTTTTTGGTTTGATATTTTAGCTTTTTCTCCTTCCAACTATTTCCAACTTTTTTTTTGGTTTTTATTTTTTATTTTTTCCAATTTTTTTTTGTTGTGATTTTTTGGTCGATAGACCATTCTATATGCGCACATATCTTGTAATTGCCAAAAAAAAATTGGTAGTCCCATAATTTTTTGGTCGTCCACCAAAAATTTGGTAGTCCCAAAAAAAAAAATTTGGTAGTCCAAAAAAAAAATTATTTCCAAAAAAAATTAATTAACAAAAACTATAGAACTGAAAAAGAAATTGGAAAAAATAAAAAATAAAAACCAAAAAAGAAATTGGAAAAAAATAAAAAATAAAAACCCAAAAAAAAAAAGGAAAAAATAATTTAAAACTAAAAAAGAAATTAGAAAAAATAAAAAATAAAAACCAAAAAAGAAATTGAAAATAAGAAAATCACAAAAACTATGGAACCAAAAAAGAAATTGGACAAAATAAAAAATAAAAACCAAAAACATTTGAAGGAAAAAATAGAAAAAATCACAAAATCCTTTAAAAGTTTCCCATAGGCCATTCTATATGTGCACACATCTTCTAATTGCCAAAAATAAATTTGGTAGTCCCATAATTTTTTGTGCACACATCTTCTAATTGACAAAAATAAATTTGGTAGTCCCATAATTTTTTGGTTGTCCATAACTGCCAAAAATTTGGTAGTCCAAAAAAAATTAATTTTTGGTAGTTAAAAAAAAAAAATATTCCAAAAAAAAATTTAATTAACAAAAATTATGGAACAAAAAAAAAAAAAAAGAAAAAATAAAAAAATAAAAATAAAAACCAAAAAAGAAATTAGAAAAAAAAAAAAAAAAAAAACTAAAAATAAAATTGGAAAAAAATAAAAATAAAAACCAAAAAAGAAATTGATAAAAAAGAAATTGGACAAAATAAAAAATAAAAAAAATAAAAAAATTGATGGAAAAAAGGGAAAAAATCACAAAATCCTTTAAAAGTTGCATTTTCTTTGTGTGTTGGATAGTAATGCCTTTATCTTGCTATTCTATATGTGTACACCATTTTGTAACTGCAAAAAAATTGGTAGTCCAAAAAAATTTATTATTTCCAAAAAAATTAATTAACAAAAACTATAGAACCAAAAAAGAAATTGGAAAAAATAAAAAATAAAAACTAAAAAAAATTGGAAAAAGTAAAAACCAAAAAAGAAATTGAAAATAAAAAAATCACAAAAACTATGGAACCAAAAAAGAAATTGGAAAAAATAAAAAATAAAAAACCAAAAGAGAAATTGGAAAAAATAAAAAATAAAAACCAAAAAAGAAATTGAAAATAAGAAAATCATAAAAACTATGGAACCAAAAAAAAAATTGGACAAAATAAAAAATAAAAACCAAAAAAATTTGAAGGAA
Source organism: Cunninghamia lanceolata (assembly GCA_027924645.1). Taxonomy (NCBI): domain Eukaryota; kingdom Viridiplantae; phylum Streptophyta; class Pinopsida; order Cupressales; family Cupressaceae; genus Cunninghamia; species Cunninghamia lanceolata. The sequence goes on from BSBN01000011.1 coordinate 4,116,000, forward strand.
AAAATGGAAAAAAATCACTCTATCTTTTAAAAGTTGCATTTTCTTTTAAAGTTGCGTGAGTGTGTTGGATAGTAACGCCTTTATCTTTCTATTATACATAGAACAACAAATTTCTGAGTTAGCATGTGTTTGGTAATTTTTTGTTTTCTTCAATCCATCAGTTCCAATTGAAGAGGTATTTCTCTTAAGTATTGTCATCAGGTTGGGTCTATAAATATTTGAATGAATGAGTTAGGTTTGAAATACTGAATACTTTTAAATTATGAATATGCATGGTCTGTAAAGGGTCTATAAATATTTACATGAGTAAGTGGGGGTTTGAAATACAGAATACTTATAAATTATGAATGTGCATGTCACTGATGTTTAAGAAAATTCTTGTGGGTTTGCAGAAACCATATATTCACTAGATTTAACCAAAGTTCAGTCATTGCCTTATGGGATATTCTCCACCCCACCTTCAATGAATTGGTGATTCAGGGAACAATTGCAAATCATTGACTATAAATGTAACAATATACACAATCGAACGTAAGATCTTTTTCAATTATGTTTAGAAATTAAATGTGTAATCTATATTACGAATAATAACAAAATTTTAAAATTTTGTCATAGGTTTATGGTCATTATCAACATGGATATTGTTGAACCAGATGCCGAAATTGTATTGTTCAGGCATACCATTGATGATAGAATCTTTGTTGGAAGTGATACCTCTTTAGACTTTCAATCCATTGATGTTGCATTGTCATCCTCAAATATTACTGGCTTGACTGGTATGTATAGTGGTTGCTCTTTGAATATGGGTCTAGTGCACATGGTAAACAAGGATTTGTTCCATTCCAATAATTGTGTTAACACCTTTCCATGAAAGATGGACTATCAAATGTAGAGTGACAAACAAGGTGGCAGTTCAACACTTCAGTAATGCTAGAGGACAAGGAAAAGTATTTAGTTTTGATGTTGTTGACAATGATGGTGGAGAGATTCGCATAATTTGTTTTAATGAACTTGTTGACAAATTCTCTAAAGAAATATGTGGTTTTTTTACGATTTAGTTTTATAATGGCACATTCATGATTTAGTTCATGTGGTTATTCATTTAATACCATTTCATTATTTTTATTTGCCAAAAAATGATTTTCTTATAGTATTTATAGCCTTGTCCACCAACTATTACATTTAATGATTTTATAGAAAAATATAAATATATACTATTTAAGGATAGGCCTATAAATATTTGTGCCTATCGGCCATTTGATAGCACCTTTGGTGCTTTTACTAGTCTTAGCTTTTGCTCCTTCAACAATTTTTAATTTTCTTTTTTATTTTTTCAAATTTCTTTTTTGGTTTTTATTTTTTTATTTCCTAAGTTTTATCTTAGCTTTTGCTCCTTCAATGGTTTTTAATTTTCTTTTTTGGTTTTTATTTTTTATTTTTCCAAATTTATTTTTTGGTTTTTATTTTTTATTTCTTAAGTTTTATTTTTATTTCTTTTACGATATATATATATATATATATATATATATGTAGAAAAATGAGTGCTCCCATCCCCACCCCGCTGTTATAATGCCTCTCAGCGTAAAAATAAAACTTCAAAAATAAAAAAAATAAAAAATAAATAATAAATTTCAAAAAATAAAAAATAAAAACCAATAAAGAAATTAAAAACCATTAGTAGGCTAGAAAATCACAAGAACCAAAAAAGAAATTTGAAAAATAAAAAAATAAAAACCAATTAGAAAAGATAAAAAATAAAAATAAAAAAGAAATGGAAAAAATAAAAAATCAAAATCAAAAAAGAAATTGGAAACAGTTGGAAGGAGAAAAAGTTGGAGAAAATCACCAAAAATATCAAACCAAAAAAGAAATTGGAAAATTTAAAAATTAAAAATGATGGAAGAAAAAAAGTGAGAAAATCAAATAAACTATGGAAAAAGATATCCCTCGCGTACTTTAGATATATTTTTTTAAATGTAAATATACTAGTTAATTTCTTTTTTGGTTTTTTCTTTGATTTTCTTAAGTTTTATTTATTTATTTTTTTTTGGTATTTTAATTTTTTTAATAAATTTATGCAGAAAAAATAAGCGCTCTCATCTCACCCCGCTATGACTGTGTAATGCCTCTCGGCGTAATTAACTTGTTGTGCTCCCCAAGGTAAAACCAAAACAAAAGATGAACATAAGAATGTCTAAGTGGGAACCTCCTTTATTTGGGTTTCTTTTAAGTAAATTTTTATTAGTTTTGATGGAGTGTGAGAGGGATAATCTAGGCAAAGTAGGGGTGGTTATGATTTATAGAGATGAGAAAAATGATTTTGTTATAGGTGATTCTTTTTTTTTTAGGTATTAAAAACTAATAAATATTAGAATGGATTGTGGTGGTTGAGGAGATTCACATTGATTTGCAAAAGTTTATTATAATCTTTTAGTTGAAGGTGATTTTGAGATGGTGATACAAGGTCTAACTCATGTTGCTTGCAACAATTGGCACACAAAAGCCCTCTAAATCTCACCAATCGAGTTGGCTCTTTACCAATATTTCTTATCCCCACATATATAGAGAATGGAGTAAGGCAACATACTTAATAGTCAATCATGGCATCTAGTTAGATCCTATGACCAGCCTCCTTTTTTATTTTACCATTGCATGGGACAAATTGGATAGTATAATTTTACAAGAAAAATTGTTGTGGGTGACATAAGGGGTGATTTGACTACAAGATTTGATTTTTGAAAAGGTTTTTGAGGAAAGATTTCCCATACGATGAAAGAATTGCTCTTATTCCAATTCTTTGTGCCATTAATGGCTCTCTTAAGGTGACATGAATAAGACATGAGATATGTATTTCATTATTATTTTGATCGAGTGCTAGTGTGTGCATGAAGTTTTTAAGTGTTGGAATATTAATCTTTGGTGTTGTGCGGTTTGGCACATTGAGTGAGACATCAATGACTGTTGTTGTGGCAACTTCTTTTCTGGTAGTTGTTTTGTATAGACAGAGGTTCTTAGTGGTGGAGAAGATGATATGCGAGCAAAAACAAGGTCCCAAGAACCCTTTATTGTGTGGCTTTGTCTTGAAAGGAATCAAAGGCGTGTCCAATACTCTTCCTACACTGATCTATCAGAGGAGGTATGTGTAAAAACTAAATTGATCATACAATTACAAGGAGATAAACACAAAAGCAATATACCATAACATAGTGATTTACATGGGAAAAACTCATTCAAGACAATTTAATCCCACACTCCAAAGCAACTCAATGCACTGTTCAATAATTAATAGTTACAATACTCTTGCAAAGTTTATGCCTTTACAGGAGTATCACCAACAACAATTCTAGAGCAATTCTAGTAGCATGCAACACCTACAAAAACTCACTATATAAAACCTCCATCACAAGCACCCAATAAATAGGAGAAGCAATACATGAAAGCAACAAACAAACACAATAACAACACAATATTGCTCTGCAACACAATGAAAGCCTTGAATCACCTTAGCATAAGATTACAAGTTCGCATTATCCATCTCTAGTTCTAAATGAAGTCCTAAACATGCTTATATATGCATTCCCGCTTTAATTTCATAATTCAAACTTAAGATGTTGGCAACAGAACCTTCTAACGGTCACATAACTGATATTTAAAATTTGGGATCCCGCTAAATAGGGCAGGACTAGGGCACGAGTGCCCAAGTCCTTGGCCCCATTTTTAAAGCAGGGTCAAGTACATCAATGTCCCCTAGGCCCCATTTTCATGGGTTTTCAGGGATTTTCCATCGAGAGTCAAAATGAATATGCAAGATGCAAAACAAGGGACCCGAGAGCTAAACTTAGGAGGGAAAAGTCCTAGGGAGACATTTTCTGACGTAACACAAACATGTTGAAATATCCTGCTAATTACGTAGTTTGGAAATTAACCGAAGGAATGTTTCTTTTGTCCTAGAGGGATGAGATACAACTTAATTTCTTTCTCCTCCATGTGTTTTCCTTGTCTATTCTCTCAACACAGTTAGCCTCTTAGCTCAACTCCCTCTTTTTTTCATTCCTTATCTACACTCTCTCTCAAAAGGAACAACTTTGCATTGCTAAAGAAAGGTCACTCCCTCTCATCTCTTCCCTCTCTCTTTCTTCCTAGAGGACCCACCCCCTTTCCTATTTACCTACACTAAACTTTGCCATTTCACTTCCTTATTAAATGAATGCTATAGATCTATCTTTGAGAAATGACCCTACCATTTAAAATGCCTTCTTGTAACTCCAAACATCCAACAATTTAGCTTCCATGATCACTAACAAATAACATTAAATAAAGATGTCTTCCCCATATGAATATGATTAGTTTCCAAGTTCTAAAGAAGGTTAAGGGTCATGGTTGGGTGCTACCACAATAGTGTGTCCCACGTATGGGACATCTTGATTTTTGTTTGAAATCACATATTTTTTAGAAAAATTAATGAGCCTTGGAGGGTTCCATCTAAAGGGGTTTAATTTAAGGGGGTTAGATAAAATCCCCTTAGATCAAACCCCCTTGAAAGAACCTCCATAGTCTTAAATCAAACCCTCGATGGAGTCTCCTCTACACCTATCAAAAATGTTGATAAAAAACTAATTTTGCTTCACCTTTTGGGGGGATAAAATGAAGTCATTTAGAAATTCTATTTTGTAAGTATGTAGCCCTTAGTATAAGTTTTCCAAAAAGTATGATTTTAAATATATTTCATTTAATTATTATATTTATTTTCTATATTCTAGTGAACATAGGTTTTTCACTTAACACCAAGGTCTCTATTCCACACATGCGAAAAAATTAAAAAAAAAATTGCGCACTAGGTATTGATGTCTTTGTTTCAACAAAAAAAAGTTAATTTGGATACATACATAAAAAGTTATGTTGTATGGTATAAACCTATGTCTGAATTATAATTAATCTCACTATAAAAATTAATTAAAAAATGCAAAAAAATTATGAAAAAATATATGTACACTAGATATTGGTGTTACAAATCTATGTTTAAAATTTTATAATTTTATCATTTCTATTAAAAAGTTATGATGTATGATATAAACATCACTTTTTAAAAATATTGTTAACTATAAAAATAAGTTATTAAAAGTTACGAAAAAAATCACAAATTATTTCTTAAAAAAAAAAAAAAAAACATTTTGAATCTGCACACAAAATCTCAAAAATCACTAGTTCACATCATCTTCAAATTCTTAATGGTTTAGTTGTTATAGGTGTCAGAAAGTGAAAAATTGGTTAAAATTGTTGATTTCAATGTCCCACTTTGGCCAAAAAGTGGGAAACAGTATTATGGGTTGACCCAGCTAGGAAAATGAATAGCTACTCAAAAGAAACAATTTGTTTCCCTAGCATCACAAAATCAAGAAAAGACAAAAGCAGAGCCCTAATAAAAATTTAATTAGCCACAAAGAAGGAAAATAATGACTCCTACCAAAGAAAAGGAAGTCCAACATTCACTCCAATCTAAAATGACCACCAAAGACCAAAATAATTCAAACATGAGGGCTATGTGGGAATTCACAACTCCAAACAAATAAAATAATTCACCAAACAATGTAGATGTCATGGCCCAAGAAGAAAGAGACCCTGCCAACAAAGAATAAGGTGGTCACAAACTTAAAAACCACATCATCATAAAAGGGTAAACAAGACCAAGATAAGAATATCTAGCCACTTATGAAAGATAAACTACCTTTATTCAATCTTATACCCCCAAACAACTTTTCAGTTGTTGAAAGAAATAGTAATTGTCCTAATAACGATCCTGATAGAAGATGTTAGTCCAATGACATGTATGAAGTCAAGAAAAAAATCTAAGAGACCTTATACCGTTTAGGCACAAAACTTAACACCTAAAGCAACCTTTTTGTAGTTATGTAAATCTATTGCACACTTGTAGCAACATGTAGCTACCCTAAAACACAGTTATAGGTAAGTTTGTGGACTTAGAGAATACCTAGAGGTAACTTGTAGCACACCAATAATAGAAACCAAAACTTGAACTAATTTCTTTTTTGGAGATGTAAGATCCCTTGTGGACCCAAATACCCCTATATCATACATTTCATGTAAGAATTTTTATATCATAATGCTCACAAAATAGAATTGAGTGGTAGCACCACCCCTAAGAAATGTGTACAAACCTCAAGATGCTCCATTATTAAATTCAAGTGCATTAAAATAAACATCTTCCTTTTCCTCTTCCTTTCACTTCTATTCCCCTTGTGGATCTTTGTCCACCATAATCCAACCTCATCCTCTAATTGCTTCTCCTCTCTCTCTATCCTCTTGTGGTTTTAACCCCACCATTATCCATCCTCTTCTTCCAAAATTTTATCCTTTCTCCATTCATTGCTTATTCTTCCACGTAGTTCCAACTCACCTCTTCATTAGATACTCTTTTTTGGGGGTTTAACAACCCACTAGCTATCCTTCTCCACTTAGTTATGACTATCTTCCTCTTTTTCCATTCTCTTTTGGTAAATTTCCTACCTACACCTATCCAATCCCATTGAGCACTTTCCTCCTCTTTCACTACAATTTTATGTTGTCCTAAAACATGAAATCATTCACATCACTTATAATACTTCCATCTATATATAGATCATAGGAAACAACCATGTCATTTCCTTCAACATTCATACTCTATTTTCTTAGTGTTTCACTTGCATACAGATCAACAGAAACAACATTATGGAAATCAATAGTTCTTATAGACATCTCATCCAATTGTACTTCCTCCTTTACTTCACTACATAATAACTCTTCTATTTCTACCATATCATTATCATCCCTTATGCTTACCTTCATCTTTTTACTATGCCTTACAGGCATGTTCAACTCTTGACCACTTATTACATTCTTATTATAACTTGTTACCTCATGATGGATTTCCAAGAATCCACTATTTGTTTCCTCAACCTCACCAACCTTTGTTATTATTATTTCTTTCTCCTCTTCTTCAGCTTTTATCTTCTTTACAATTTCAAACTAAATGATCCCTCTCATCTCATTCTAAAGACATATAAGTCTTATCACCAAAGTCTATGATGATTTCTTCCACATATGCACACTCATGCACAACACCTAGCACATTTTCTTATCTCTTTATTTTCTTAGGAGGACTTTCTTTTTCTACATTATCCTTGTTTCTTAAGGATTACTCTAGCTATTCAAAAAATAATTTATCCTCTATAGCCTACTTTAGGTTCTCATATAACAACACCTTTCCTTCCTATTCTTCACATATGTGGTTCTAAAAAATCACATCTTTCTTAATTGCTATTGTTTCAACACTACCCTCACTTATGTCCTCTTAGACTAAACTAAGCATTAACAACTTATCCTTCATCCTCTTTTCATCTATTGCTTCTTTATTCTCTACTGATCTCTCATTATGGAGGATGATTCCACCTCTTCCTTCTCTACCCATTGTTGTTGAATGGAGAAGGTTATCTTTTCCAATCTCTCTTTAGAGATTCTATTCACCTTCTTTCTCAAGTTTTATATCACCACAACTAGATGATTATTTTTCTCTTCTTCATTATCTTCTTACATGAGGACTTGTACTCTACTTGAATTTGATAAAGTCTAAGCTCAGTTCAATACCTACACATAAAATAATGTCAAATAAATAGGGGTTACAACATTACCCATCTCATTTTCCTCCATTATCATTGTAATATCAACTCCTTGCAACTCAAATAGTGTATCTTCTTCATTTTCATTTTTTTGGAAATCTTCTTAGTACTCTCTTCTTTTGCTTTCTTTTTCTTATTATTTTTAAAAATAATTTGGTACTATTCACAAGGCAAGTCTACTCCTTTACTGTGCCTCAAGACAATATTCTCTTTTTACTTCTTAAGCCTCATTCTTTGAAGCTTTTTCCACCATTTTGTATGCAAATTGGGATGTATAATCTAGTTCAATGATTTGGAAACCATATTTTGCCAACTCCTCACCCTCACTTTTCCATTTTCTAGTCTCATCCCTTAGAGAATTCTCCAGTATATTGTTACACTAACACACATTTTAGTGTTTGCAACCTCTACTATTGTGGGGTCCAAAATGTTCTTTTCAAAATGAGACTCTAAATCTAAATACCCATTTGAAAAATAATTCAGGACTTCCTCTACCTAAATAAGGGCATGACTAGTAGACTTACCTTTTTCTCTCTCCATTATCTATGTAGGCCTTTGTCCTTTGTTGGGGTCACTTTCTCTAGTTGATATTCCTCCTAATTAATTCATTCTAGAAACCATCTTCTTCAACAACTCCTTTATCACTATGCTTTGTGACTTTAGGTCACTCCTCTTCTCTTTATTGACTCATTTTTAGTCTTATTATTTTCTAATTGCACTCTACCCATCAACAATTGATGGAGAACAAATCCTTCATCCCTCTAAGGTTTTGATTACCTCCCATTTGACACTCTATTTGTAAAAACTTCTAGACTTAAAGTCTTTTTTGCAACTATCTTGTTGATTTGCACTACTAGTGCTTTACATCCCTCTTTCCTATTATCTAGGAAAGCTCTTTTATATTGTCATATTTCCAAGATATCCATTCTTTCTTGGATTTCTCTCATTGCCTCTACCAATTATGTATCTCTATGTTTTCTAATATCTCTATGTATCATCCTCATAACTTCAGGTCCTCTACCCATCTTGCCTAAATGGAGAACAAACTACCTTTGTTTGAGTTCTCTACCTACTATCTTCCAATGGAGAACCCTAGAGTTATTAAACATCTTCCACCCAGTATTTCTCCTACTAAAAGATGTCTTATATACTTTATACCCACCACAATATGGAAAAAAACACACTGCAAGATTAAACTTGCTTTGATACCACTTAAAAGTAGTCTAGGTAAGGGGGTCAAATAAACAACTGCCTAAACCTAGTAGCCGGACACTCACCAACACATGCACACACTAGAAGGAATCCAAGACAACAATACTTGCATTAATTCATGAAATCTAGATGTTAAAAAACATACAAACATGATGCTGAAAGAGCCTACTAATTATATAGTTTATAAATGAACCAAAGGAATGTTTATTTGTCCTAGAGGGATGGGTGACAAATTAATTACCCACTCCACTATTTTTTCCTTCTCTCTCCTCTCAACACAATCAACCTCTATCTTGACTCCCTCTCTTCTTCTTTCTTATTTGTGTTCTCTTGAAAAGAACAATGTTGCTTTTCCAAAGAAAGGTCACTCCCTCTCTTGTCTCTTCCCTCTCTCTTTCTTCTATCTAGAGTACCCACCCCCTTTCCCTAAATACCAACATTGTCCTTTGTTGTTTCACTTCCTTCTTGAATGAATGTTATAGATCTATCTTTGAGAAATGGCCCAACCATTTAAAATGCCCACTTAGAACTCCAAATGCCCAAAAATTTGACTTCCATGGCCGCCAGTAGATAACATCAAATGAAAGATACCTACCCCAAATGAATATCATTAGTTTCCAAGTTCCAATAAAGGCAAACAATAGTTGTTAGGAGAATGATAGTTTCCCAAAGGAAAAAACTGGTTGCCCTAGCACTACCAAATTAGGAAAAGACAAAAATAGATCCCTAATAAGAAGTTAATTAGCCACCAAAAAGAAAAACAATGACTCTTGCCAAAGAAAAGGAAGTCCAACAGTTTCCAAAGACCAAAAAAAATCAAAGGTGAGGGATATAAGACAATAACGGCTCCATACTGTTTAGTAGAAAAGAGAGACTAGATGAAAAGATTAAATTAGCTCAAACCCTCTTCTATCAAACATTAGAACACAAACCAAGATTGGCTTCTACCTAATTAGGAGAGCCAGACTACATGGGTTTTGTTCCTTTGTTGTATAGAGTAGAATCAACCAAATCCAACCAATCAATCTAGGTAAAAGTAGAAACCTTAGTTAAGCAAGATCTATGAAAATATGACTGTCAGAAAAAGATATCAGAGATCTAACACCACAACGAGGATCAAAGGGCAGAATAGAACCTATATCTAGATTTGGGAGCCCAAAGGACTAGGGTGCTTAGGTGCCCTAGACCCTGATTAGGGTTTGGCAGAATGTGAAGTTTTCTTTGTCTTCACCCTTGTGTGTTCCTACTTCCTATAACTTGTTTTTTGCAGATTCCTCCATATGCTACCTGCACATACACAAGAAGGAAAATGGTTGGGTGCTACTTAGGAGCTTGCCTAATTCAAGCTCCATGAATGGTGTTTCCACCTCCACAATAGAAAATTATGAGATCTCAAAGAGTTCATTACCTAGGAGGGTTGAGATAAATTTGAAATAGAATGGAATGCTAGAACAAAACATGAAGGAAAGAAGTCACCATGAGCATGAAAACCCTAGAATGCTTGATGTGGCATCACAACTTGACTCAAGAAGTTGGTGTATCCCAAAGAAGTAGAGAGATATTCACAAGACCTACACAAAGTTAGCATAACAACAATAATCCACCATAGAGAAGAATAAAGAGCATGAGAGAGAAGAAGAGAGAGTGCAAGTGTGTCTAGATTGCATCCATAACTTAGAGATATTCAAATGAACAAACTAACTTGCTTTTATACGCATTCCCGCTCAACAAAATGAATAAAACCAAATCAGGCTGACATGTTAAAGTCAAGGAGGTATTCTAAGTTGACACTACAAGAGAGGGGCTAAAGGTCACATCTGGGACCAGGGCTCTTGGGTGCCCTAATCCTTTAGCCCCACAAACTCTAGGGAGTGTCCCTTTAAGTGGTCTTGGACCAGTCTTAATTTTATTTTGTTGGGTTTATTCATTAGGATCGAGATTTAATCATTTAATGTTCAAAAAGGTGTTAAAATAGGTCCTGATTAATAAGGGTAAACATTTTAGGTCCAACCAGGTGCTAAACTAGGTGTAAAATGCTAGTGTACACATTTTACTCCATAACATTTAGCCCCCACTTTAGCGTGGGTATGAGCTTACGTTAAAACTCACACTAAAGTACAGAGAAGGGTAAGTGCAAAAAGATGGGGGGCCAAAAAGTGGCCAAAAAATTTTGAAAAAAAATTTAGGCATAACGCGCTCGCGTTATGTCTTGGCAATGACAAGCCTAAGGCTCGTCATTGCCGAGCCATAACGCGAGCGCGTTATAACGCGCTCGCGTTATAAAGCGCTTCATATATAAAAAAAAAACGCTGTCATTTCATTTTAGTTCATTTCATTGTGAGTTTTTCCTCCGCCCGCGGCTTAAAACCCTTCAAAAACGCGCTCGCGTTCTACAAAACACCGTTCAACACAAAAGATTTGTCGATTCATCGCCGAAATGCCGCCGCGACGTCGAGCACGCCAAAGGGGTGAGTTATCTTTGTTTTTTTGTTTGAATTTCTTCCTAAATAGGTAGGTTTTGTGTTGATTTTTGATGCATATTTTATTAATTGTAGGAAATGTTAATGCACCTCCTCCTCCTCCTCAAAATCCTCAAAATCCACAAAATCTTGAGGAAGAAATACCTGCAGAACAACAACCTCCTCCATTCATTCCTCGACATGCCCCTGGAACACAAGATAATATAATGGGGGAAATTGAAAACAACAAAAAACAAATTGAAGATATAATTGCAAGGTTGAAAGATCCTTCCACTTCAACCTTGCATAGGTCCACGCTTGCCGAATCTCTTGAGTCTATGTTATCAAATGTAAATTCAATTAGCAAGCAAATAACTAGTTGGACCGATAAAAAGAGAGAGTTTAGAGATTACTATGCAGATAAATTGTCATATCAAGATGTCAAAAAATTACAAATTACAAAAGTAGACTTGTGTTCAATTTTCACAAACCCACAAACAAATCAACCTCCACCCATTACATGCAAGAGGTTCCCTATCCATTGGTGCAACAACCAAGCGATAAGGGACAATTTCGGGCAGAGGTGGTGGATGGTTTTTGACCATCCTCCATGCAATAACAATGAGGTCCCGCAATACTTTTTGAGGAAACTCTACTCCGAGTTTGTCCTCAATAAAGTGCCAAACTATTTTGATATGCGGGACTTCCAGGGTAGAGGTGGGGGCTCAGCACAGGATAGACCAGGGGCACGTCTTGACCCACAGCGGGTAGTGAGACGAGTAATCAGCAGACCAGCCCACGAGCATGTTTCTATTCCTTCCATTGTGAAGGAGAGTGTTGAGGTCGATACACTGAGGTCGATTAGTGCCTTGACCCAGAGCATCATAGAGCATGCCGATCCTGCAACACAGAGTGGGTTGGGAGATAGTGCGAGGAGTAGGGTCCCACCGCATACTTGCCAGGCTTGCGGGTCAGCCTGTGGTTATGACCCCATGGACAGTCAGGACGCAGGTGCACAGGCTACATCTGCAGCTGAGCAGATGGCGATGACAGATACCCTCCTGAGTGAGACTTTCGGCCTTGATACTCAGGTAAATATTAGCAAGTTTATTGAATTTAATTTATTAAATTTTATTTTTGAAATACAAGATTAACTAATTTAAATTGATGATTTTAATGAAATTTCAGGGTCATAGCGTCGATGCAGTTTTCAGTGGTTCTCCACCTACATTTTTCACTAGATCATCTACTGTCGAGGTATGTAACTAATAAACAATTATAAATATTACATGTGAATAGCATCGTTATATGAATGGTATTCTAATTTATGATTTTGGATGTTGAATAGGTTAACACTGTAGATTTCATGGCAACACCTGCCAGCGGTGGTGGACTTCAAAGCTTTACGGAGGTAATAAAATAAATAGTTTAATGAATGAATTGTACTTACTAAATTTTTGTATGTGATTTGTGTGTTTTATTGTGTGTACTTCCATGTTTAGATGAGCGTGTGTGTATGTTAGGAGCCATGATTTGCATCACTATTATAGTTTTCGTAATTGAATAATGTTGTTTTATTTCCAGATGATGCAGGCTGCGGATACACCTCCCCATGTTCATAGGGCAATGGAGCAGGGTGTGGCCTCTGCAATTCATAGCTCTATGGCATTGACAGGGGTATGAGGCAGATTAGTAAATTTCAATTTACATTCATTGTTATAGTTGTCTATTTTTGAAAAATCAAAAGATTATTGATTTGAAGTTTAATTTCTATCTGGATGGTTTCTATAGGACATGACATCACCAGGGCCTTTTCCTTCTACTGAGGCAAGCGAGCAGACAGATTATATGTTAGCGGTAAGTGATTATTTTGTTAAATGTTTCATTTTTTTATAACATGTAATTTCTATATATTAATATCTATACTTTTTTTTGTAACAGGTAAAGGTGCAGGAAGAACTAAATAGGAGAAGTAGCCCTCGGGTTCGTAGTAGACCACCCACATGCATGTCTCCATCCCCTAGAAGATCAAAGGCTGCTCGTGATTTATTCTCTTCACCAGCTAGAGGGGAATGACTTTTTATTGTGTTCCTCTGTTGTATGCCTATATGGCATTTGTGGACATATATTTTGTATTGTACATAGTTGACATTGTATGCCTATATGGCATTCTTGTAAGCCTATATGGCTATTTTGTATATATGTTATACTTATATCGACAGATATTGATGTATGCGTATATGGATATTTGGTTAATACAAATCTTTTTTATTGATGGCGTCCATACTTGCATTATAAATCCACTTTTGAATGGATATTTGTAGATGGCTACTTCAAATATTTAAAGTCTGATTGTATTACATAGGATGTTTGCATTTTCTTTGATAGGCTTGATAGGCCATGGATTACATGATGGTGTTTGATGGAAAAGTATGGTACTAGAAGACTCTAGTTCATTCTTAATAGGCTTGTGATTGATAATATCTTTGCATGATTGCACTTGATCTTGGATCATGGGCATGTTGTTAGGATTTTGATTGCATTGTGATGTTTGATGGATAGGCATGGTGTAAGTGTAAGATACCCAACTAGTTCTACGAAAAATTTTCCTTACTTAAACACTTTTACTTGCTAACAATTCATCAACTACTTCAATAACATAAAGATATACATCAAGATAACTATTTGAATGAAACAACATTAGAGTTGGGTACTTGTCTTGTTACTTGATTCAATCAACTTGCAATGTCTTATTACATGGAAAATGCTTTCAATAGCATGAAGTACAACTCATTCAATGGAAATACAAGGACAGGCCTTGAAGCCTTGATGTTACAATGTCTTCCTTATTTGAGCAACATTTGAAGATTTGGAATGTTCAACTCATCACCTCACAAGGTAGGCGCATATTTGAAGGATTTACAGGTTTTTCTGACTTGGGCGCCAAGTTGAGGTGACCTCCTCCTGAAGTTGCGCCTTGTCAACATTAGGTGCCAATTAGAGTTTATGGATGCTCTGGATTGTTTCCAAGAGTAGGCGCCAAAACATCATCATTATGAAAGTGTTTTAAATGCTAGGCGCCCAAATCAGCCCTCTGGAGTCTAGGCGCTCCTTTCATGCATTCTGTGTTCTAGGCGCCAATTGAAAGGAGTGGAGAACAGGGCAAGCGCCTTCCAAACTAGGTGTTTCCTTGAGGTGACAAGGACTTAGAAAGTGCGCCTAAGGTGAGTGCCTTGAGTGAAAAGGTCTAACAAACATCTTTGAACCCCCTTTCAAGGTTAGGCGCATTCTGGAGGTGGAAACAAGTAGAAGGTGCGCCTTAGCTTCCTTTGTCAATTCTTGCAAGTCTTTGTTGATTAGGAAGGTGGAATGCTTCATTGTAGAATGAGTGCCTATCTTCTAATGTCCAAACTACTTCTTCTGGCTCACTCTGTGGCTAGGCGCCAGAGCTAAACTGTTCACACAAGGGAGTGCGCCTAGACTCACTTGATGTTTTCTTACTACTTCAACCCCTGGAAGATGTTCCAAGGTGTTCCCTTTTACAAGCACCTGACCTCCCAAGTTCCTTCATGTGCTATTCCTTGAAGGCGCCAAAACTGAGCTCCAGTGCCATGGGATTGTGCCTAACATCTTTGAAGAGTTTCTAAGCCTTTTGCAAGTTGATATCCCAAACTCATCTTCTAGGCGCAACAGGAGCTTTCCAAAGGAGTTTCCAAGTTTTAGACGCCAAGCGAGGTCATGGGTGAATGGAACTGCGCCTTAGGAGATGACTGGATCCTAAGCGTCAGTCTGGAGTTACAGTGGAATTGATATGCGCCTCAACTAGCTTAGGCGCCCATTTGAAGTGATTCCTTTAACACTTCTCTGTCAATCTCAACTGCAAGGATGATCTCCTAATCCAATTTTGATCCTCTGGAGATGCAAATAGCTTTACATTTCACTAGGTTCCATCAATGATGATCATCAACCAAAGCACATTTCAAAGGTGAGATAGGCAAGTGAGGCGCCAAACTAGTCCTTAAGACTTATCTCCTTCTATCAAGTCAATTTCAACTATGTGAGAGAGTTCTATTCTAGGCGCAAAATGGAAATGTTTCATCAATTGGTGCATCTTACAAAGCTCCCAATTCTAGGCGCCAGAGCCAAAGAGTTTTTCCCAACACATGCACCTGGGCTAGGAATTCACGTAAGAGACATCACTTAGCTTTAAAACTTTCAATCTATAGCCATCTGGGCTAGGCGCTCCAATGGAGGATCCTTGAACTCATGCATTGGCGCCTTCTAGTTCTAGGCACCCATTTTGGATGATTCATCCTGATACTAGCGCCCAAAATGACTAGACTCTCTTCATTATCCAATTCACTTAGAAGACTCAAGTTGGAGACTTAGTTGTCTATCCATGTTCTCCGGAAGATTCATTGTACCTCTATGCACTATCTCCTTCAAGGTGCACATTTAGCTCCAAAACGCAAATTTCCATCATCAACCCATCAAGGTACATCATCTTCCCTTTGTATCCCCTTCAAGGCGCAGACATTCACTTCTTCACACTCAAACTCACTCTCTGGCGCCAGAATAGGTGTATAACTTCAAATAAGGCGCTAATCTTAGGTTTCTAAGTACTTAGTTTGATCTTAAGGCTATCCTTCCTCTAAGCACTCTCTTCAACTCCCTCACTGAAGGCCCTCTATAAGTTTGGGCGCATTTCATCCCAAGGCGCTTCAACATCATCCAAGGCGCAAATTCACTCTCCAAGACAAGGTGCAAAAAACCCTATCCTAAGGCGCTCAAATCTTGCTTCTAGACCTAGGCGCACAAACATGAGATTAAGGATCATTCTGGCCACCATCACTTCCCTAAAGGCGCAAAATTGGTGTAGATACATTCCATTTATTAAGGATCATTCTGGCGCCCAAATCTTGTCAAAGCAAAGGATCAATAGGTTCTCTCTAAGGCGCACTCCAGGGTTTGATCTTGCAAGACTTCTCACGTCAAAATTTTGACCAAGACACTCAAGGCACTAGTCTTTATCATCTAACCCTACAGTGCACTTACTCATTATGATATACTCCTCAACTTTGTATTCAACCTTGCCCAAGGCGCATATTCACTATAAGGCATTCTCACGTTGTCAAGGCTCAGAGGGCTTCAACTTGCTAAAGGGTAGAGGTCTAGGCGCATATCTGACTTGAAGCTCAAGGCGCTCCAACCCTCTTGCTCTGGAATTCCTTCTAGGCACTAAGTGACTTCTCCAATTCCTTGAAAACATTTGAAGTGTTTTACCTTCTCAAGGTGCTCCTTCGAACTTGACTCCAAGGTGTTATAATCTCAAAGGTGCTGACATCATCTCAACCAAAGGCGCTCAATGATTCATCCCATATCTAGGTGCTAAAACACTTAATCAACCAAGTCATTCAAGGCGCCATTCAGTAAACTCATCTTCCATGATATTCCTATCAAGGCGCATATCACTTCTCTCATGGGCTTTAGGCGCTCAGTTGAGTGTTTCAATACTATTTAGGTGCCAAATTCATTTTAATGCACCAAACACAAAGAGCTTTCAAACACTGGGTGCTCACAAAGAGTCTTCCAACCTTGGGCGCTAAATTAGGTCTTTGCAACTATCCAAGGCGCATATCTTCGTTTGAACAACTTATGGTGCCAAGACAACTTCTCATTAGGGCGCTCAAAACACTTGTGTTTACATTTGAAGTGCTTTACCTTCTTAAGGTGCTCCAGACTAACCTGACTCCAAAGCGCTCCATCATCATCCTTAAGGCACTAAAAACATCATCCAACTCCTTAAGGCACTTCACTGTGAAAGTCTGAAGGCGCTCTACCTAGACCTTTCCCCTAGGCACCAGAACTCCTAAGCACTCACCAGATAACTCTCTTCTTCAAGGCGCAAATCTTCCTATACTATGATTGCCTCTGAAACGCTGATTAACGTGATGTGAGGGTGCAAAGGCTACTCCAATCCTCAGTGAGCGCCTAGTTTAAACAAGGAGAAATAAAGCATTCAAAACTATCCAAACGATCATCCCCTTCCTAATGTCTTCACTGCTCCAGAAAACCTTGGCCAAAATGACACATAACAACTCCTATGAGCGCCCTTATGCCCTAGGATCATCTAGTTTGTGCGTCTTGTAATGAGTAGTTCATGTAAGTTTGGAATGAGCGCCTTCAATAAGTGTAAACTAGCCTAGAGAAGGGTATGTGCGCCTTGAGCATTCCAGAGATAACTGTGCGCCTAGAACAATATGAGTGCTCATGATGATGATTAACGCCCTGATGAGACTATGAGCGCCTTGTTCAGGAGATACCTTGTTTGATCATAAAATGCACCTTGAGTCTTGAAGGTTTTGAGCGCCTAGGTGATTTGGATGTTGGGATGTTGGTATGCGCCCAAGATTGAGGTAAGTGAGCGCTTGTAATGGAGGAGAGCAATGAGATGAGGTTTAGTGCCTCCAAGTAAGGTCAGAGGTGAGGTTAGAGGTGAAATGCGCCTTTGGACCATTCTGGCGCCTTGGATGAAGAACCTATATCTTGAGCCCAAGAGGTAAAATTTGCGCCTTAGTGGATTTGGAGAGTTACAGAGATTAGAGAAAAGCGCCTTGAAGACAGAGTTGTTCAAGGCGCATGTGTGATTTGGTCAAAAACAGGCGCCTAGAGTGAATAGGCTTTCATCTTGACTTAATACACTGCCTCCTTCTGACGATTTTTGGGGCAGCAGAAAACCTTTCACCACGGGCAAATGCCTCAGAGCTATAAAAAACTGAGAGAGGTTATTGTAGAGGCACTCTACGTGATCCCGTTGCCTCAGATGGAATGTTTCTAAGTGACACAGTTTTTGAGTAACATCTCGTCAAAGATTGCTGCCTTTTTGCACTTTGGACTCTTCAGGGATATCGTCGGTACAATGTAGCTCCGACTGTTTCGACATGTTTGGGTGAGAAATAGGACCATGTCTAGCATAAATGTACCCATTCGGACGCGTTGGAATAGTCAGTTTGGTCGCATCAGGAGCAGGACGAAAGTTACACCCCTTTGCAACTTTACACTGCCTCCTTCTGACGATTTTTAGGGCAACAGAAAACCTTTCACCACGGGAAAATGCCTCAAAGCTATAAAAAACCGAGAGAGGTTATTGTAGAGGCACTCTACGTGATCCCGTTGCCTCAGACGGAATGTTTCTAAGTGACACGATTTTTGAGTAACATCTCGTCAAAGATTGCTGCCTTTTTGCACTTTGGACTCTTCAGGGATATCGTCGGTACAATGTAGCTCCGACTGTTTCGACATGTTTGGGTGAGAAATAGGACCATGCCTAGCATAAATGTACCCATTCGGACGCGTTGGAACAGTCAGTTTGGTCGCATCAGGAGCAGGACGAAAGTTACACCCCTTTGCAACTTTACACTGCCTCCTTCTGACGATTTTTGGGGCAGCAGAAAACCTTTCACCACGGGCAAATGCCTCAGAGCTATAAAAAACCGAGAGAGGTTATTGTAGAGGCACTCTACGTGATCCCGTTGCCTCAGACGGAATGTTTCTAAGTGACACGGTTTTGGAGTAACATCTCGTCAAAGATTGCTGCCTTTTTGCACTTTGGACTCTTCAGGGATATCGTCGGTACAATGTAGCTCCGACTGTTTCGACATGTTTGGGTGAGAAATAGGACCATGCCTAGCATAAATGTACCCATTCGGACGCGTTGGAATAGTCAGTTTGGTCGCATCAGGAGCAGGACGAAAGTTACACCCCTTTGCAACTTTACATTGCCTCCTTCTGACGATTTTTAGGGCAACAGAAAACCTTTCACCACGGGCAAATGCCTCAGAGCTATAAAAAACCGAGAGAGGTTATTGTAGAGGCACTCTACGTGATCCCGTTGCCTCAGACGGAATGTTTCTAAGTGACACGATTTTTGAGTAACATCTCGTCAAAGATTGCTGCCTTTTTGCACTTTGGACTCTTCAGGGATATCGTCGGTACAATGTAGCTCCGACTGTTTTGACATGTTTGGGTGAGAAATAGGAGCATGCCTAGCATAAATGTACCCATTCGGACGCGTTGGAACAGTCAGTTTGGTCGCATCAGGAGCAGGACGAAAGTTACACCCCTTTGCAACTTTACACTGCCTCCTTCTGACGATTTTTGGGGCAGCAGAAAACCTTTCACCACGGGCAAATGCCTCAGAGCTATAAAAAACCAAGAGAGGTTATTGTAGAGGCACTCTACGTGATCCCGTTACCTCAGACGGAATGTTTCTAAGTGACACGGTTTTTGAGTAACATCTCGTCAAAGATTGCTGCCTTTTTGCACTTTGGACTCTTCAGGGATATCGTCGGTACAATGTAGCTCCGACTGTTTCGACATGTTTGGGTGAGAAATAGGACCATGCCTAGCATAAATGTACCCATTCGGACGCGTTGGAACAGTCAGTTTGGTCGCATCAGGAGCAGGACGAAAGTTACACCCCTTTGCAACTTTACACTGCCTCCTTCTGACGATTTTTAGGGCAACATAAAACCTTTCACCACGGGCAAATGCCTCAGAGCTATAAAAAACCGAGAGAGGTTATTGTAGAGGCACTCTACGTGATCCCGTTGCCTCAGACGAAATGTTTCTAAGTGACACGATTTTCGAGTAACATCTCGTCAAAGATTGCTGCCTTTTTGCACTTTGGACTCTTCAGGGATATCGTCGGTACAATGTAGCTCTGACTGTTTCGACATGTTTGGGTGAGAAATAGGACCATGCCTAGCATAAATGTACCCATTCGGACGCGTTGGAACAGTCAGTTTGGTCGCATCAGGAGCAGGACGAAAGTTACACCCCTTTGCAACTTTACACTGCCTCCTTCTGACGATTTTTGGGGCAGCAGAAAACCTTTCACCACGGGCAAATGCCTCAGAGTTATAAAAAACTGAGAGAGGTTATTGTAGAGGCACTCTACGTGATCCCGTTGCCTCAGATGGAATGTTTCTAAGTGACATGATTTTTGAGTAACATCTCGTCAAAGATTGCTGCCTTTTTGCACTTTGGACTCTTCAGGGATATCGTCGGTACAATGTAGCTCCGACTGTTTCGACATGTTTGGGTGAGAAATAGGACCATGCCTAGCATAAATGTACCCATTCGGACGCGTTGGAACAGTCAGTTTGGTCGCATCACGAGCAAAACACCAAAAATGCAAAGGTTGCTTTGTGCAACTTGACAACATTGACACTTTTTTGCAACATGACTCAAAGACTCAAACTGACCCCAAATGACTCAAAGTGACTTAAAATCACCTTGATTATAGAGGTCAAGGCGCTCCTTATCATTCATTCATTATGAGCACCTTGGGAGAATGGTATATAGGTCATCATCATGATTGGGCGCCCTGGATCCAGAGTGTTGGAGAGATCATCAAATGGTGTCTAGTAGGGTGAGTTATGAGTTTGGTCGCATCAGGAGCAGGACACCAAAAATGCATAACATGATGATGGAAAAATGTGTACATATGTGTAAAAATGCAGGAGGAAATAAAAAAAGACAAACCTTACAAATTAATGTGCATACTTGCAACTCAATGTAACATAACTTTACAAAATCAATGTGAATACTTACAAATTAATCCAATGAACCATCTGGATCTGCTCTACTCTTTATTGTGTCAAGTATTGCTTCATGGTCAGACTCACACACCTTCCACAATATTTTGTTCAAAGGTCTACCCCGATACTTTATCAAATGAACATTGGATGCCACGACAAGGTTCGAGTAATGAAGAATCTTTCGATGCATGTCAAAGTCCTGAAATAGCCAAATATTAACACTCTTATGTGGGTACCTTCTAAGCCATGTTCCAGTAATAACCACTGATCCTGTAGGGTATTCGATGTTTTCTCCATCTGTAACAGGGGCCTCCAATTTCTTTTTGGCCTCAACACAACGGCATAAGTAATAATCTGTTCCCTCTTCATTATCTTCATCTGCAATAACTGCATATACGTGTCCTACATTGATATGTGTAGCAAATTAGATGAAATTAGTCAACATTACAAAAACACTACAAAGTAAGATGACATTACCTGGTTGAACTAGATGAAATTAGATGCATATATGTGCCCTATATTACCTGGTTGAACTAAATCTGATATGTGGTCAAAGTCAACTGACGATTCCATCTGTGTTAGTTCCAGTGCCGTCGGGGGTCGATACGTGTCAAGTGGGCTAAGATAACTTAACTGCCATTCGTCAACCCACTCCTTTGACTCGCACTCATCCCAGACTTGAATTGTACAGGAAGAACAAAAGCATGACATCTTTCGTGTATGGATACTCCATGAACCTGCAATTGAACTTCTGAAAGAGTGCATCTCATTTGATCCTGTCAGTGTACAACAATCCTCATATGGTGCAATGTTAGTATCATCTATCAACCAAAAAAATCTACGAACTAAAGACTTACCTTCATTACCTGGACCCATGGAAGCATTACACCACTCGACAATCGATTTTGCATCTGTCAACTTTGCATTGTCTTTATACTTTAACTCTTCTCGTGCTATGGCTCTTTTGATACATGCTCCTGCACCATCATGCTCCCCCTTTCCATGCCCGGCCTCACAAAAGTTCCACATATGTTGAATACCTGTAAAATTATGCCTCCTACTCAGCCAATAGAAATTCCGCGAGTTCTTGAATTGTGATGCACAATTATCCGACCATATGATATGCTGACTGAACGATATGCCCCTTCTAGCCAAATCATTATAGAACACCTGAAAGCAACCTTGCACGAACTCCGTAGAATGCGTGCGATCATCACTAATATAGAAATGATACTCCCTTATGATCTTTCTGTCATCCTCTGTACTATCATTCGCATGAATGAATGCGATGTGCACAAATATAGAAACCTGTGTGGAGTTGTAATATTGTGATTGCACCTCACGCTGTGGCTGTAGACTGTAGTTCTCTGCAAAGTCGACGACTGAGACAATGCTACCAACTGGAAATGTGTCCTTTCATAACTTGAATTGCAAGTCCAACCATCGAGCTCTATGGGCATGTCTTGCATACTCATACACTATGCTGTCACGAAATATAGGCATAAACTGATACACTGGAATCTTTTCAATAACTAATTCACACCTCTTTGCTTCTTTACCATCTTTTGTATTGTATGCCACTGTTTTATACTTGCCAAATTCTACTAGTTCATTTCCAACCGCATGTGTTATTTCCATATGTTCACATATTGGCAAATGTTGCAAGCCACCGCAACGATGACATGTGCCATCCAAGCATAATTTCTTGTAGAATATTTGACCTTCCTCTCTTTCACATAAAATTCTTGATATGAAATCTCTTGAAGATGTTGGTGGGGCACATATGGCACAACCCTGCAAATCATTGTTAGTATGCATATCTAAACATATAGACCTATAAGCATCAAAATGGTTAGAAAATTCAATATGTAATCTACAACAACAAGTAGTGCGTGTGTGATTTATCTTAACATAGAAAGGTTTTAGCATTTCAAAATATCTTTGACAAATTTTAATTTGAGGATACTTCTCTAGAAATTTACCATAAAACTGTGTTTGAGTCTCATCCAAAAAATGCTTTGGATGTGGCTCGCGGTTCTGACTACCAATTCTCCTTCTTACCACATCCCTTTGATTCGGAGATACCCTTGTGTAATTCTTCCAAAAGTCTTCAATTAGTGACCTCAATGCTTCAACAATTGGTTTATCTTTTCGTGGTAGTCTCCCCGAGAACGCCCATAATTCATTGGCATTAGTGTCCTCAATTCTTTGGCGTCTTCCAACGGCTCTTGATAAAGTTTTCCTATTAATTCTTAATTTTTGACTTGTCTTTCTAATAAGACGAGCTTTCCTCGTTTGACTACTTACTATAGTCGATGTAATCACACGCCGTGTTGCATTACTATCTTTTGTGCGTGAGGTGTTACCCACACTCTCATACGCACTCATTAGATTCTTGACAATAGATTTTTCACTTGAAGCCTCTGATGTTCTCAACCCAAGAATCTTCATGATAGACCTATACTTTATACTTCGCATCATTTCAACGAATAGTTGACATCTTGCAGTCTCATTTAACTTTTCAAAGAACAATCTCCAAATCTTATTAGCATATCTTCTACAAGTGCGTTTTGGAATCTTACCTTCCATTGGCTGCAAAATATTCTCATCAATATCAATCAAATACTTTGGCTTTCTATGCAAAATTCTAGGTAGTGTCAAGTTAGGTAAATTCATCTCAACATTAGGAATTTCATCAATATTTAAATGAGATGGGTTAGATGGCATACCTTCGATCGAAGATGGAATAGATGACATACCTTGAGGTTGAGGTGGGAACGATGGCGTACCTCCTTCATCACATGTGAGTGATGATGTACTCTCAACTTGAGATGTGGTAGATGGTGTCCCTACATGTTGTCTTGCGATAAAGGATGTGTCTCCAACTATGGTATTTAAATCTCTCGTACCACGAAGTTTTTGCATTCGTTCTCTTTGTGCCGCCAATACCATATCTCTTTGTGATGGTTGTGGTTCCTCTTCAATTGGTATGTCTTCATTTATCGTGTCCAATTTCCTCTTCTCACGAAGTTCCCTCATAGCCATTGCTTTCTTTGCATTCTTAGCTTCTATCTCTTCCTGTGTTGGTTTAATTCTTGATCGTTTCCTCGGCATGACGGAGAATTTGTCTGTAGCATGATAAAGAGACCAATATTAGTTCTTAAGAAATGAATACATGATAATAGTGGGATTGTATTTTTTTTATGTTGTAAGGATTTATTCTTGTATAGTTTGACATCATGGTATGAACTAAGGTTTGTTTATTACACATAATTATTAAAGAGCCCAAGTGTAGAAAATATACATGGCATCATGTGAGATTGTAGGTTGCTTTCTTGATTGGAAATGTGTCTATTTTAAACATGTATGATAATGCATGATAAAGTAATTCAATCCGAAATAAGGAAAATGTAAAGAACATGCATGTAAAGACTTGACATACCTAAAAAACGAAGATTTGAATGGAGAGAGTACCCAATTATGTAGTGTTTTTATCTTCTTGCATCAAACTCCTCAACAATTTGAGTTTTTCACCACTTGCTTCCTTTTCAATGTTAAATTCTTAAAATTGAATCAAAATTAACATTGCAATACTACAAAAATTGAAACTTGTATAGATATATATCAAATTTGGTTTGAAAACTATGTTATTTCCTCCTTCTCAAGTTGGCAAAGCAGAAAAGGTGGTGGAAAGATCATGCAAAGGTGGTACAATGTGTCAAATGTGCATGTGAACTTCCCAATAGCATGAAAGCACTTCTTTTTTGTCGGAGCACGCGCAGAATCAGTAAGAAAACAGAGCATGTGGGCCTGGATCACGGGGGTAACCACTTTTTTACCATTTTAGTAGAATTACAAAACGTGAGCGCGTTATAACGCGCTCGCGTTATAACGCGCTCGCGCTATAACGCGCTCGCGTTTTGTCCTCCTATAGATCTCTAAACCCTAAACCCTCAACTCTGATCCCTTGACCCTCAAACCTCAATGTCAAATCCTAATCCCTCAACCCTATCCCTAAACCCTCAACCCTCAATGTCAAATCCTAATCCCTCAACCTCAACCTTGTCCCTAAACCCTAATCCCTTCAACCTCAACCCTATCCCTAAACCCTTGACCCTCGAACCTCAGCCCTCAACGTCAAACCGTAATCCCTTGATGCAGAGCGAAACAAGTTGAACATTAACACAGGTGAAAAAATCCTTGAAAGTCCACAAAATAACCTTTACAGTGTATATCGGCAAGACAATTTAAATGTCACACCGAAATGTACCTCAACCCTCAACCCTCAACATCAAACCCTCGAACCTTAACCCTTAACATCAAACCCTAATCCCTCAACCCTTAACTCTAATCCCTCGACCTTCAACCCTGATCCTAAACCCTAAACCCTCAACGCCAAATTCTAATCCCTCAACCCTTCACTCTAATCCCTCAACCCTAAACCCTATCCCTAAACCCTCAACACTATACCTTAAACCCTAATCCCTCAACCCTAACCCTAAACCTTGTCCCTAAACCCTAATCCCTTCAACCTCAACCCTATCCCTAAACCCTTGACCCTCGAACCTCAGCCCTCGACGTCAAACCCTAATCCCTCAACCCTTAACTCTGATCCCTCATCTCTCAACCCTAACCCTGAACCCTCAACCCTCAACATCAAACCCTAATCCCTCAACCCTCAACCCTAATCTATCATCCGTCATCCCTCCACACTCTACTTTAACCCTAATTCCTCGACCCTCAACCCTATCCCTAAACCCTTGACCCTCGAACCTCAACCCTCAACCCTCAACATCAAACCCTAATCCCTCAACCCTAAACCCTATCCCTAAACCCTCAACGCCAAATTCTAATCCCTCAACCCTTCACTCTAATCCCTCAACCCTAAACCCTATCCCTAAACCCTCAACACTATACCTTAAACCCTAATCCCTCAACCCTAACCCTAAACCTTGTCCCTAAACCCTAATCCCTTCAACCTCAACCCTATCCCTAAACCCTTGACCCTCGAACCTCAGCCCTCGACGTCAAACCCTAATCCCTCAACCCTTAACTCTGATCCCTCATCTCTCAACCCTAACCCTAAACCCTCAACCCTCAACATCAAACCCTAATCCCTCAACCCTCAACCCTAATCTATCATCCGTCATCCCTCCACACTCTACTTTAACCCTAATTCCTCGACCCTCAACCCTATCCCTAAACCCTTGACCCTCGAACCTCAACCCTCAACCCTCAACGTCAAACCCTAATCCCTCAACCCTAAACCCTATCCCTAAACCCTCAACACTATACCTTAAACCCTAAACCCTCAACGCCAAATTCTAATCCCTCAACCCTTCACTCTAATCCCTCAACCCTAAACCCTATCCCTAAACCCTCAACACTATACCTTAAACCCTAATCCCTCAACCCTAACCCTAAACCTTGTCCCTATACCCTAATCCCTTCAACCTCAACCCTATCCCTAAACCCTTGACCCTCGAACCTCATCCCTCGACGTCAAACCCTAATCCCTCAACCCTTAACTCTGATCCCTCATCTCTCAACCCTAACCCTAAACCCTCAACCCTCAACATCAAACCCTAATCCCTCAACCCTCAACCCTAATCTATCATCCGTCATCCCTCCACACTCTACTTTAACCCTAATTCCTCGACCCTCAACCCTATCCCTAAACCCTTGACCCTCGAACCTCAACCCTCAACCCTCAACGTCAAACCCTAATCCCTCAACCCTAAACCCTATCCCTAAACCCTCAACGCCAAATTCTAATCCCTCAACCCTTCACTCTAATCCCTCAACCCTAAACCCTATCCCTAAACCCTCAACACTATACCTTAAACCCTAATCCCTCAACCCTAACCCTAAACCTTGTCCCTAAACCCTAATCCCTTCAACCTCAACCCTATCCCTAAACCCTTGACCCTCGAACCTCAGCCCTCGACGTCAAACCCTAATCCCTCAACCCTTAACTCTGATCCCTCATCTCTCAACCCTAACCCTAAACCCTCAACCCTCAACATCAAACCCTAATCCCTCAACCCTCAACCCTAATCTATCATCCGTCATCCCTCCACACTCTACTTTAACCCTAATTCCTCGACCCTCAACCCTATCCCTAAACCCTTGACCCTCGAACCTCAACCCTCAACCCTCAACATCAAACCCTAATCCCTCAACCCTTAACTCTAATCCCTCGACCTTCAACCCTGATCCTAAACCCTAAACCCTTAACGCCAAATTCTAATCCCTCAACCCTTCACTCTAATCCCTCAACCCTAAACCCTATCCCTAAACCCTCAACACTATACCTTAAACCCTAATCCCTCAACCCTAACCCTAAACCTTGTCCCTAAACCCTAATCCCTTCAACCTCAACCCTATCCCTAAACCCTTGACCCTCGAACCTCAGCCCTCGACGTCAAACCCTAATCCCTCAACCCTTAACTCTGATCCCTCATCTCTCAACCCTAACCCTAAACCCTCAACCCTCAACATCAAACCCTAATCCCTCAACCCTCAACCCTAATCTATCATCCGTCATCCCTCCACACTCTACTTTAACCCTAATTCCTCGACCCTCAACCCTATCCCTAAACCCTTGACCCTCGAACCTCAACCCTCAACCCTCAACGTCAAACCCTAATCCCTCAACCCTAAACCCTATCCCTAAACCCTCAACACTATACCTTAAACCCTAAACCCTCAACGCCAAATTCTAATCCCTCAACCCTTCACTCTAATCCCTCAACCCTAAACCCTATCCCTAAACCCTCAACACTATACCTTAAACCCTAATCCCTCAACCCTAACCCTAAACCTTGTCCCTATACCCTAATCCCTTCAACCTCAACCCTATCCCTAAACCCTTGACCCTCGAACCTCAGCCCTCGACGTCAAACCCTAATCCCTCAACCCTTAACTCTGATCCCTCATCTCTCAACCCTAACCCTAAACCCTCAACCCTCAACATCAAATCCTAATCCCTCAACCCTCAACCCTAATCTATCATCCGTCATCCCTCCACACTCTACTTTAACCCTAATTCCTCGACCCTCAACCCTATCCCTAAACCCTTGACCCTCGAACCTCAACCCTCAACCCTCAACGTCAAACCCTAATCCCTCAACCCTAAACCCTATCCCTAAACCCTCAACACTATACCTTAAACCCTAAACCCTCAACGCCAAATTCTAATCCCTCAACCCTTCACTCTAATCCCTCAACCCTAAACCCTATCCCTAAACCCTCAACACTATACCTTAAACCCTAATCCCTCAACCCTAACCCTAAACCTTGTCCCTAAACCCTAATCCCTTCAACCTCAACCCTATCCCTAAACCCTTGACCCTCGAACCTCAGCCCTCGACGTCAAACCCTAATCCCTCAACCCTTAACTCTGATCCCTCATCTCTCAACCCTAACCCTAAACCCTCAACCCTCAACATCAAACCCTAATCCCTCAACCCTCAACCCTAATCTATCATCCGTCATCCCTCCACACTCTACTTTAACCCTAATTCCTCGACCCTCAACCCTATCCCTAAACCCTTGACCCTCGAACCTCAACCCTCAACCCTCAACGTCAAACCCTAATCCCTCAACCCTAAACCCTATCCCTAAACCCTCAACACTATACCTTAAACCCTAAACCCTCAACGCCAAATTCTAATCCCTCAACCCTTCACTCTAATCCCTCAACCCTAAACCCTATCCCTAAACCCTCAACACTATACCTTAAACCCTAATCCCTCAACCCTAACCCTAAACCTTGTCCCTAAACCCTAATCCCTTCAACCTCAACCCTATCCCTAAACCCTTGACCCTCGAACCTCAGCCCTCGATGTCAAACCCTAATCCCTCAACCCTTAACTCTGATCCCTCATCTCTCAACCCTAACCCTAAACCCTCAGCCCTCGACGTCAAACCCTAATCCCTCAACCCTCAACCCTAATCTATCATCCGTCATCCCTCCACACTCTACTTTAACCCTAATTCCTTGACCCTCAACCCTATCCCTAAACCCTTGACCCTCGAACCTCAACCCTCAACCCTCAACGTCAAATCCTAACCCCTCAACCCTAAACCCTATCCCTAAACCCTCAACACTATACCTTAAACCCTAATCCCTCATCCCTCAACCCTAAACCTTATCCCTAAACCCTAATCCCTCAACCCTCAACCCTAATCTGTCATCCCCCAACTCTAATCCTTCATCCCTAAACCCTAAATGCTATCCCTATTCCTACACCCTCAACAGAATCGATACTATACCTTAAACCCTAATCCCTTATCCATAAACCCTCCAACCCTATCCCTAATCCTTATACCATCCACACTCTACTTTAACCCTAATTCCTCGACCCTCAACCCTATCCCTAAACCCTTGACCCTCGAACCTCAACCCTCAACCCTCAACGTCAAACCCTAATCCCTCAACCCTTAACTCTGATCCCTCGACCCTCAACACTATACCTTAAACCCTAATCCATATCCCTCAACCCTTAACCCTTAAAACTTAAACCCTATCCCTACACCCTCAACACTTGACACTATATCTTAAGCCTTAAACCCTCATCCCTAAAGCCTCAACCCTCAATCCTTAAACCTTAAACCCTAAACCCTATCCCTAATCCCTCTACCCTCAACACTCTAACCCTAACCTCGACATTAAATGCTAATCCGTCAACCCTAAACCCTAATCCTAAACCCTCAACCCTAAACCTTATCCCTAAACCCTAATCCCTCAACCCTCAACCCTAATCCATCATCCCTCAACTATAATCCCTCATCCCTAATCCCTAAATGCTATCCCTATTCCTAAACTCTCAACAGACTTGATACTATACCTTAAACCCTAATCCCTTATCCCTAAACCCTCCAACCCTATCCCTAATCCTTACACCCTCCACACTCTACTTTAACCCTAATCCCTCGACCCTAAACCCTATCCCTAAACCCTTGACCCTTGAACCTCAACCCTCAACCCTTAATGTCAAACCCTAATCCCTCAACCCTTAACTTTGATCCCTCGACCCTCAACCGTAATCTGTCATCCCTCATCCCTAAACCTTAAACGCTATCCTTATTCCTAGACCCTCAACGGGCTCGATACTATACCTTAAACGCTAATCCCTTATCCGTAAACCTTTCAACTCTATCCTTTATGCCTTAACCCTATGATGAATAGCCTTGAGTGTAAAAAAATTTGAGTGGGACATAACGCGAGCGCGTTATAACGCGCTCGCGTTATGTCGAACATGGGAAAAGACAGGCTTGCGGGAAAAATGTAAGGCAATAAATAACGCGAGCGCGTTATAACGCGCTCGCGTTATTTCTTGCTTTGGGAATCCCAAGCCTTGGGCTTGGGATTTGCTTTGGATTTCCAACCCAAAGGCTTGGAGTGCCTTATGAACAGTCACAGACGTGTTTTTCTGTATTCTTCAAAATTTCACATAATTTCGTTCGTGCTAACCCTCAGATTTGCACGTGTTTCAAGGTTGAACAAATCGAACACATGGGTAATGTTAGGCTTTCTCTTAGCTATTTGACGATGTGATTTTTTTCACATTTTAACAATGTTAAGCCTTTCATCTTTAATTTCTTTTGTTTGTGTGTCCGTTTTTATGCAAAAACCACTGTTTGGTCTTTTTTTCATTGTAAAATAACCATTCATTCAAATTTCAAAAAAATTACATATTTAGAAACTAGACTCCATTCTACAAATATTAAAAAAATAAAAAAATGATTTTCAATTAGTTTTCAAAATTTATAGGGGTAGCACGGCCAAAATTCTATTTTTTAGGATGTGTCCACTTTAAAAATTAGTAAAAAATCAAATATTCATCAAAAAATTATCAGAAAAATCGGGCATAAACTACATGCTATTAGCTAATTTCTCACCGAAGCGATTTTAAAAATACCAAAAAAAAGTTGACCTTTTGAGGGAGCCACAAAACATGCTATGTTATGTTTTTTTGACAGAAACAACACCAATTTCTGTGGCTCCCTCTTTTGAACCCCTTAATCTATGCCATTTTCAAAACAAAATAGTAGTTTAGAAAGTAGACTCGGAGCACTACGAACATTGTTTTGGTTGCATCTCTAAATTTTGAGTGTAACTATGCTCAATTTCTCATCCAAGGCCAGTATTTCCTGATTTCAGAAAAAAAGTGGCCACTTAAGACCCCTTTTTGGCCCCCCATCTTCTTGCACTTACCCAGAAGAAAAATTTCAATCACAACAAACATAGAAACCATAGAATGTCACCAAAATTGAGGGGTGATCAAGTCTCCAAGTTTAGGATTCTAGGAGTCTGTGAAGAATTGCATAAACATAAGACACATGACATAATTCACTCATATATGAAGCACTTAGAAAACATGAGATAAGACAAGACATACAAAAGGCATACACTTGACAAATCACAATGCATACACATCATACACAAAGTATACATGCCATACACAAAGTATACATAGAATATACATGAACACACATGGAATACACGTGAAGCACTTAAGAGACATACATAAGAAACACATATAGAGAATACATGCGAGGCATGAAGAACATATAGATAATAAGAATATATGAGGAGAATACACGCATCATATATCAATCACAAAAAGCACATAATGGAAGACCTTGAGTCAGCATGATAAAAGAGATCTTGATCTAAAAGGTTGTCTCAATCAACATGCATCATTCCCCAAGATGCAATAAGAAGAATGCTAAGGGGTTAGTTAGAAATGAGAAGCACAAGAGGATACAAACACATCATACACATAATCTATCTAAAGAAAAGTGTTTCCACTCAAGGGAATACTCAAGCTACCTCCAACAAGAGGATTTACATGAAGCCTTGCAGAATAAGAAGACGAAGTGACCTTACTACCAAACTCTAGTTGGTGGTGCAACCCTTCTTCCAAACATGTAAGGAGCTTCAACAAGATAGACTCGAGATCTTGTTTCAAAATCCTTTCGAAAAAGTAATCAACAAGTGTTTTGATATAAACATGAGAGTAACGATCATATCACGATGTATGCCTCCACCTTAAACTAATTGCTAACTCCATCAAGTAGCAATTGCCTTTAAGATAGAGTGAGGAAGAAATACAAAATAGGCACAAGAGCTTTCTAAAAGAACATGCCCAAATGATATGTGCTTTCAAAAGCTACATCGCAACAAGGGGTTGCCCCTAAGATAAGAAAACCAAGGCGCTGCTTACATACGTGATACACAAAGGATTGTGTAGTCATGATATGACATCGAGCATTTCTAACAAGGTGCCACATACATAAAACATCATAACTTATGAAAATGATGGAGGAAAGATCACATAAAAGTAGAGTACACATAAATTGAATCATGAAAGGGTGCTAAATCATCCAAGAAAAATAACGCAATTGTATATCACAATATATAGAAGAATGAAGATACATAAAGGGGAATGACACAATGCATTCTTACTCCTTTTAACTTTGTGCTAACAAATGTGTCAAGAGAGAACCACAACATTAGAATATGGGGATGATGTAGAGTAGGGGTATAAAATGATCAAACTCACTCAAAAAACCATTCACAAGAATCTTTAGCCATCAAACAATGGGCTTTCCTTCACAAATTGCCCTTAATCCTTGTAGCCTTTCAAAAAGGCCTTTTTGACCATAACTTTTGGCACAGACCTGATCTTTAGGAAAGGAGACCCATTTAGATACCCTTTTGGCCATTCTTACACATATCCATAAATTAGGTAGGGTTTCTTTGTACGGAAGGGCTAAAAAATTGGCTATCCTACTTCTTGATTAGGCCTAATTAGGCATTTAGACATGACAAAATTGAGTTTTTGACTCCAAGGGTTCTTTACTCTTGTTCTAACACATCAAACACATCACATATGATATCAAACAAATATTCATGCCACATGGATCATTCTCCAACACTTGTTTCATGAATGCACTTCAAACATGTTCTTAGGCACCTTGTTCACTACAACCCTAGGTAGGGTTCAGACTAGTTTCAATAAAATGACAATATCTCCCTTGATACTCAATGAAAATGGACCAAATAAAAAACCTATTAAATTTAAGAGTACTCTCTATAATGGGTAATCATCCATTCATCCATACAATGCTCTAGGAGTCTGTAGTATGTGACAGAACATGAAATTTATGTAAGAAACACAATTTTGATGTGCAATAATGAAAGGGAACGGTCATCAATAACTTTTACAAATCAAAGAACTAAGAAAATTGCTTAAGTGAGATTCAAGATAACACTAATACAGACTTTTCATCCAATTTTCATCAAGATCCAATGGTGGAAAAGAAAGTTATGGTGTTTTTCCCAAAACTGGTAACCCTAGGTCTGATCTAGGGTTGTTTGCACAAAAATTGCTCTCACTCATTCAAATCTTAATGAAATTGCATCAAACCAAAACCAAATGAAATTTAGTTCATCCCTCTATCAAACAAAACCAATCTCAGGACTGTACCAAACCGTACCAGTTCGTACCATGCAATGGAGCAACAATATTCCAAAAAAGAAACATAGAAATAGTCTCCATATTGATTCAAATTTCATTCAAATCTTCAACCAACCCTTTTGTTCGATGATACAAGGTTTTTTAAACATTTAACAACATGTTCCAATGGTTGCAACAGTCTCCAACCATATTTCACATTATGGACTAACAAAACATCACTATGTCCATTATGCAACTTTGACAACTTTTGCATTTGTACACTACCTTGCACCTAAGGACTCAACCTAGACTCCAACTAGCATGAAATGGTCTAGAAGGACCTTATTACATGAAAATAACACAAAATAAGACAAAAACTCAAACTTTTCCTCCTATAGGCATCAGGTCCTGAGGGTGCTCCTGCACCAAGGGATAACATTACATACAAACATAATACAAATGAGAGGGAGGGATCACACTTACACTTCAGCCTATAACAAATTATCCTCCCCCAACTTGCTTATGATAAAATGGATGGAGGACAAGCTACTCTAGGGACTACATCCAACATGGTGAAGAGTGCTAGAGCCATACCTTGTTCAAAGTTGTTGAATTTTGTCACCCAAGACTCTCCATTCCTTAGTGGAATGGCCAAGTGCTTGATGATATACACAATAATGAGGTGTTGAATGATTATTTTGTTGAATCTTTTTTTGTGTTGAAGTAGGAAGAGTTATTAAGCGGTCTTTGAGTAGACTCGGCAACACACACC
Organism: Cunninghamia lanceolata; assembly: GCA_027924645.1. Classification (NCBI taxonomy): domain Eukaryota; kingdom Viridiplantae; phylum Streptophyta; class Pinopsida; order Cupressales; family Cupressaceae; genus Cunninghamia; species Cunninghamia lanceolata. Next base: position 4,150,188 of record BSBN01000011.1, read on the forward strand.
CTTGTTGAGATAGAAGAGAAGATATAGGTGAAGTAGGAAGCAACCCTCACTATTGTGAACATGGTGGAGAGAATGTAGGAGAAGGCTGGGAACCTAAACCTACTTTAGACAAGTACAGTGTTGGTTCCATAGGTTCCTTAATTTCCTTGTTCTTTACATCCTAACTCATTTCTATTGTATCCTTGTTTTGAAAGAATTTAAAATCCCTTCCCATAACGCATCTCCAAGTTTGAAGGAAGAGGAGAGGTCATATGACTAACTTTATTGAAATGAGAATTGTCCTCAAGTGTTGAAGAAGAAGGATCATTCTTTCCATCATGGTGAGGAGGGTCAACCTTTGTTTCAATAAGCCCATGGGGGTTGAAAACTAAAGGGACCTTGTTATTACCAAGCCATGCATTAGAAAAATATGATTCATTAGATTGGGATGATACTTTATCACAGATGGTCGTCATTTCTATAGAAGAAGGAAGATCATCATCAATATCAAAAGTTCCACCGTCATTACTTTTGAGTTTAAGTTTTTGAGAAGTGGAAGCTTGTGTTGAAGAAACTTTATTTAACCTTGAGATTTTATGGTGTAAGGGTGATATTTTATATTCACCCATGAAGGAGGGTGTGAAATCTAATGAACCCCAATCATCATCAAAAATGCATTCAAAGGACCAACATTATTCTAACCAACACTATTGTTAGAAACAAAGAATAGTGGTTTGGTTTTTGTTAAAGAAGGGATCAAATTCTAAAATAAATTTGATGTCTCACTTCTGTTTGTAAGAAAAATTGCATAACTTAATCATCTTGAATCATATGGATCTTGTTTTAAAAAATGAATTTATTGAACAATGAAGGGTAAATGGGACTGCCCCCATAGCATGAATCCATGGTCTACTAAGAAGAATATTATATTCAAAAGAGAATTAGGAATGACATGGATAAGGGTAGGCAATGTCATAGGGTCAACCTTAACATTTAAGGTAATTGTACGTAGTGTTTGCTTACCAACATTATCAAAGTCACAGATGATGAGTTTATCCAGTTTAAGGGGAGATGTATCAACATTGATTTTATGTAACAAGTTAATGCCACAAACATTAAGACCCGATCCACCATCAATCATAGTGTGTCTTACCCTCATTCTATTAACGATGACAGATATCATAAGAGGTTCATATTGATTTTGAACTTCTATGGGAGGTAATTCATGTTGTTGAAATGAAATATCTGATGTTGCATGCATACAACTAAACATAGATGCTACATAATTCGTTCTAGCAGAAGGTAGAACACCTACCTTTTGTAGAGCCTCTTGGAGCATTATGTGGTATGTAGGCGATGTTTATATTAAATCCCACAGGGAGATCTTAGTCGGAGTAGCACGGAGCTGCTCAACAAGATCATATTCTCTACCAATATGTTGAGAAAAGGTTGATAAGGTGGAAGGGAAGTGGGCACACTCGGTGCTTTCTTACTTTTCTTATTATTGCAGGTGTTGTATGTGTGAGAAACTGCATAATGAAATTGTTGTGATACATTTTGAACACCTTGATTCCTGTGAGTAATTTGCTTTGCAATGTTGAGAAAGTAACCAGGAGATCAAGATGGTTTTAGAACACCTTGAACTGTAATAATAGGTTTAGAGAAAGGAGGCGGATTAGGTGCCTCGATGAATTTAGGAACATTAATGCACTTATTCTTTATACCCTTAGTGGGTGGAATGAGCTTGTTAATGATGATAGAATTTACATTGATATCTTCTTGAGATGAATGCCCAATGTCTTCCCATGGGGAATCCATTATAATAGAAGAATCTTCATCCACTAATGCTTCATCTTTTGACAGGAGAGCATTGGAATGAAGAGAGGGTAGAGTGATGTTAAGAAAATTGTTGACGATTATATCTTTAGTGATGTCTAAGGGGATTGAACATGCAACCAAAGGAGGAATACCAAGGGTCTTCACATCTTTAGTGATATCCAAGGTATTTTGACATTAAACTAAAGGAGTAAGATCAAGGGTCTCCATTTCCTTAGTGATATTCAAGGTACTTGAACATCCAACCAAAGGAGGAAGATTAATAAGATGATTCATGGAATCATCATGTGCTATGTTAGTAGAAATAGTATGCTCAACATCCTCTAATGCCACATATCTAGAAGAGAGATCATTCAAATGAAGAGAAGGTAAAGCAATGTTAAGGAATGTATCAATGATTTCATCCTCTTGTGCAAAAATGTTGAAGAACACATAATTATATTGAGAGGGGGGTGAATCAGTATAATACAAACTTTTACTTTTTCACAACTTTACAACCACAACAATATCAATCACACAATATCTATCAATGATGCACCACAAGAAGAACAGAAGATTTATGTGGAAACCCTTACATGAGAAAACCATGACAAAATATTGCTTATATATAAATTTCTTTTACAATCTCTGTAGGCTTTGACCTACAAGAGACACCAATCCCCTCTTATATGATTTGTGAGCACCAACCCACTAGAGACACCAATCCCCACTTGTAGATTTTGTGAGCACCAATCCACATCTGAGCACCAACCTAGTAAGAGACACCAATCTCTCGTTAAGGCACCAAACTTCTACGGATCTTGATCACTTTATTCTACAAATCTGATAGCACCTTGCATAATGTTGTTCCTTTCAAATTAGATCTAGAATATACAAAATGTATTTTCACAAACTGATCACAATCATGATTACTCTCTTCCTTCAAATCTGATCCAAACCATGTACCAATTTTTCAAAAAAAATTGGTCATAATCATAGCATCAATTATTCATAACTTTCTACCTTGAGATCTACCCAAACTTGTCCTCTATTTTTGCTCAAACTATTTCTTTATCTCTGCAAGATTTTTTTTATCAACATAGTATTCTTCTTTATCTCAGCATAATCTTCTTTCTATGTCAGCATTACCTTCTCCTTTATCTCTACAAAATCTTCCTTTTCAAATCTCTCAATGTAATATATATATTTGTACTTATCCTTCTCATGTGGCAACACATACTCTTCAAAAGATATATGATTTACACTTCATTTCTGCCTCTATTCTTTTCTCAAATCTTCTATAACACTCAGAGATTAATTTATATAATTTATTTCAAATCCTCCTATCTTATTGTCTTTTATGTCTTCAATGAAGGTAAAGGACATACCCTTTCACAATGATCACCACCTTTTTATAATAGATACAAGGGAATCGCTGCCTTACTTGTTTGTCTTTTTGTGTAACCACTAGAAATCACACCTCTTTACTTCATAATATTGTATCACTTTATCATTAACAAATCGTTCCTCATTTTTACTTATGCATAAGACAAATTTGTCTTATATGAGGCTCTACCCTTTAGTCTCTTTTATCCTTATTGAATCATTGTTCTTAGTATTACCGTCTTCACAAACTTTCAAGTCACACCATATAACTATTGTTCCTCTAGTATTTTGATGGCTTGGAAGTCGCTATCATTTCACTAATGGAATCACACCATACATATAATCTGATCATTGTATTTATACTAGTTGGTCATCTCTTATTAATAAATTTATTTTATGTATTGGTTGGCCACCTTTAATTTATCAATCGCTTGACATTTTCTCTATAATTGCATCACTATATATATAATATATGCTAATTCTTGATTACTCCATATTGTCTCATTCATGGTGATTTAGAAATGAATTCAAATCATCTTATGTATTGTCCTTATCTTCAGTTTAATGGAGTCAGCCTCTTGGAGGTTTACATTCAAATCTAAGACTTATCCTTAGCACCAATTCAACATTGTTTAAATCTTTAATTTAAATAATCACATATCTACTAGTCATCCTTCAAATCCATAATCTTCCAACGATAGCATGTAATGGGTAACCCTTATTATACCAAGCCATTTTTCCTTGACATTAATGACAATCCTATGCCTTTCATTTAATGATATTACTAAGTTTGACATCAATGACAACATATTCCAACAATCTCCACAATGAAGTTTTAGGCATTAATCTTGCCAATAGTCTCAGTCTTATGTCTTTGACATTAGTGACACTAATCTTGTTCATGCACCTTCTTGACACCAATGACAATATTTCCAACAATCTCCCCATTTGTCATTGATGGCAACAAAAACCTAATTCTCTTCTTTGGCATTGCCCCCCTTACTCTATCTCTACCACTTTGACATCAACGGCAAAGGGACACCTAGTATACCTCTTTTCTTCATGGTATGTTTCTCTCTTTTTTATGATGTTCCCCTTGTCTGTAAGGCTCCTCCTTTTGTCTCTATGTCACTTGGGTGATATGCTTCCTCTATAGCTGTCAAAAAATAATTTGGATGATCTTCTTAAGTTTGACAACTCAAGAACTTGTTTTTGTAATCCCATCATTCACTATGCATCTTACAAGATGGCTTCACCTCTTCACAAGAATCTCCCCTATTTGTAATACTCCTTCTTGACAATAATGGCATCATTTTTCTTTTTATTATACCTCTTTCTTGCTATAACTCTCCCTCTTTCTATAACTTTCCCCCTTTTTCATTAATGTTAAAGGTATGTTCATCATCTTTTTATCCATTGTCTTCTATGGCATCATTACATCAATATAAACTCCTTTAATGTGCAGTCAAACATAAGTACGGACATCAATATTTCTACTATCAATTTCTTTTTCTTTTTCCAACACATTGTCAAATGCAAATATACAACCGTACTCTTCAGGTAAGGACTTATGTGGATTGTTCTCATCTTCCTATCAGGTTCTTCTAAATGTCTCTCATCAAGTTTAGTCTTACGAACATATTTATCATGATCTTCTTTCTTCTTTCATTGTCAAAAACCTTCTAGGCTCTCTGTCATCTTTTTAATATAACCTCTGACACTTGTCACATCGTCATCAAATGCTATGCAAAATTTTGTTATTCATACATGATCTTTCCTATTTGATTGTTACTCTTGCACATTGAAACATTTTCATGTTGTAAACTTCCTCTTCAATGTTCTATGAGAAGTACATTATCTCTTTATCATTGGAGGTTGTTATTTCTAACTTGAAGACTATCTCTATTCTCAATTTGTCATACTTATTATGCCTTTGATGACTACATTGTCACCATTCCCACTATACTTTGTCCTTCAAATTACTGCCATGCATCTTTTGTCAATCATCATGTCATACATGTTTTGAACTGTACTCTATTGGAGTGTTTATGATTTTCACTTCTCATGTCTTTAACCTCCATCTTCTCAAGAATATAGCTCAATAGTCTTGTATGCCTATTCATTCTTTAGTCCCTCTTCTTTTCTCGAATCATATCTTCTCTGTCTCTAAATTCTTTCCCTTTGATCAATGGCAATGAAATGCTCATATAGAATATGTCTTAGCTGATCTATCTTGAATCGTATTCTTTATGGAGCTAAAGGATAGTGCAATGGTTATCTCTTCTTGAACTAATGCTTCTTTTGATGCAAGAGAGTTTCTTTCTCAATTTTTGTGTAGATTAACATCATTTGTACAATTCTGCATCCGACCTCATTCACATTTATCTTTGTGTCCTCTAAAGGAACATCCTTATTAAATGAGTTGTAGTCATCCTCTCTTCTCTAGCCTTGCCCACAGACTCCACATTTGAGTGCATTTTATGTATCTATATTGGGTTAAATTCCTCTTACTTTCATTTTAGTTTGAAAGACTTCAAATTTTCCTTCCTTCATGAATCCATAAATCAATGTTATATAATTAATTTCATCGACCATCAAACCAACCTCTCTTGTTTGCAATAAGAATGAATCATGGTACTACAAATATTGACATCCAATGTTTATGTACCATTAGTATCCTTCATTTATGCATGAAATGTAGTTTGCATAGATTCCTCCTTTTGAATATCCTTCTAACTATCTTGGTCTTGCTTTCTTCTCCAAACTTTTGTAGGTTTTGCCTCTTGTTTGGTTATGACATCCTCCATTGTGTGATGTCTAGATGGTTTCACAAAACCACTTCTAGAAAATCTCATTTTACATGCGCATAGTTGTTGCAATTGTAGCATATGACATTGTAATTTCTACTTGCTAACCCATAAGACCTTCTATTGTTCCAACCAACATGTCTCACTTGAGTTCTACAATCTCTTGTTTTGTGACCAAATTTGTTGCATTTATAACATATGATATTGTTATTTCTATTTGGAAACCCATAAGAACCTCTATTCTTGGTCCAATCAAATTTTCTTGCATGTTTCCAACAATCCATTGCTTTATGTCCAAAGTTATTACAAGAATAACAATAACCATAGAAAGAATGTTGTAACCTGGTTATTTGCGTCTGCCTTGGAGGAAATGAATTTTTGAACTTGTCCTTAATATCCTTTAGAGGGATGTAGGTCATCTATGGGACTTGATTTTCTTCCTTCTTGTTGTCTTCCTTTTTGATGGGACTCTTGATGGCATATGCATAACTCTTCAAATTTTCCTCATTTGCCTTCTTTGATGATTGAGTGGATTTTGAATTTTCCTCATTATGCACTTGTATTTTCAAACTCCTTAAAGAACTAATCCCAGATTCAAGATTCGCACAATTTTATTCCCTTTCCTTTAGTTTCTTTCTTACCTCCTCCTCAATTCTCTTTGCTTCTTCTATTTGGACTTTCAAATCTATAGTCATCCTCTCTGATTCTTCAAGGTCATTTGATAATTTTGCTTTCTATTCACTATCATATTGAATTTTCTCTTTTTGGTTCTGTTTCTCTTTCCTAAGTCTCTTGATTTCACTTAGGGTAGAAATCAGTTCTACTTCTAGATCAACCACTCCTTCTTCATCATCTTCTTCTCTTTTACTCACAAAGTTGTCTCCATCTGATACAACATCATTGCAAGTTTCTATTGCTAAATGTTTTTTCTATTTGTCACCCCATCACCTTTGCTTGCATCTTTATCATCACTTGTATTTGGTGTTGTTGGTGCTTGTTGACCTATGCTCTACTTGGTATTTTCTTTTTCCTTATTTTCTTTTCTTTTTGTCATATGTGCTCTTATGATCTACCTTTAAGTGGTTAAGCTATCTCTGAAGGAACCCGCTTTGATACCAATTGAAGAACACACAATTATACTGAGAGGGGGTAGTGAATCAATATAATACAAACTTTTACTTTTTCACAACTTTATAACCACAACAATATCAATCACACAAGATCTATCAATGATGCACCACAAGAAGAACACAAGATTTATGTGGAAACCCTTACGGGAGAAAACCACAACAAAATATTGCTTATATATAAATCTCTTTTACAATCTTTGTAGGCTCTGACCCACAGGAGACACCAATCCCCTCTTATATGATTTGTGGGCACCAACCTACTGGAGACAACAATCCCCACTTATAGATTTTGTGAGCACCAACCCAATAAGAGACACCAATCTCTCGTTAAGGCACCAACCTTCTATGGATCTTGATCACTTTCTTCTACAAATTTGATAGCAACTCACACAACGTTCTTCCTTTCAAATTTGATCCAGAATATACATAGTCCCTTTTCACAAACTGATCACAATCATGATTACTCTATTCCTTCAAATCTGATCCAAATCATGTTCCACTTCTTCACACAAAACTGGTCATAATCATAGCATCAATTCTTCATAACTTTCTGCCTTGAGATCTTCCCAAACTTGTCCTCTATTTTTCCTCAAACTCTTTCTTTATCTCTACAAGATTTTTTTTATCTCAACATAGTCTTCTTCTTTATCTCAACATAATCTCCTTTCTATGTCAACATTACCTTCTCCTTTATCTCTGCACAATCTTCCTTTTCAAATCTCTCAATCTTCATGTATATGTTTGTCATATATATATTTGCACTTATCCTTCTCATATGACATCACATACTCTTCAAAAGATATCTGATTTACACTTCATTTTTGCCTCTATTCATTTCTCAGATCTGCTGTAACCTCAGAGATTAATTCATATAATTTATTTCAAAGCCTCCTATCTTATTGTCTTTTATGTCTTCAATGAAGGTAAAGTACATACCCTTTCACAATGATCACCACATTTTTATAATAGAAACAACTCTTCAAGGGAATCATTGCCTTAATTGTTTGTCTTTTTGTGTAACCAATAGAAATCGCACCTCTTTACTTCATAATATTGTATCACTTTATCATTAACAAATCGTTCCTCCTTTTTACTTATGCATAAGATAAATTTGTCTTCTATGAAGCATTGTCCTTTAGTCTCTTCCTTTTATCTTTATTGAATCGTTGTTCTTAGTATTGCTTCCTTCATAAACTTTATAACTCGCATCATACAACTGTTATTCCTCTATCAATTCATTTCCTTGGAAATCGCTATCATTTCACTAATTGAATTGCACCATACATATAATCTGATTGTTGCATTTATACTAGTCGGCCATTTCTTATTAATAACATTATTTTATGTATTGGTTGGCCACCTTTAATTTATCAATCACTTGACATTTTCTCCATAATCGCATCACTATATATAACATATGCTAATTCTTGATTGCTCCATATTGTCTCATTCATAGTGATTTAGAAATTAATTCAAATAATCCTATGTACTGTCCTTATCTTCACTTTAACCGAGTCAACCTCTTGGAGGTTTACATTCAAATCTAAGTCTTATCCTTAGTGCCAATTCCACATTCTTTAAATCTTTAATTTAAACAATCACATATCTACTAGTCATCCTTCAAATCTACAATCTTCAAACCCTTAACGTGTAATGGGTAACCCTTATTGTACCAGGCCATTTTTCCTTGACATCAATGAAAATCTTATGCCTTGCATTCAATGATATTGAAACGTTTGACATCAATGACAACATATTCCAATAATCTCCACAATGATCTTTTAGATGTCAATCTTGCCAACAATCTTGGTCTTATGTCTTTGAAATTAATGACACTAATCTTATTCATTCAACTTCTTGACATTAATGACAACATTTCCAACGAATGTTCTTACTTTTGGGAGAGTGATTCAAAGCATAGGGTATTGTAGGCAAAGCTAGGTCACCATCATATGCCTTAGAGGTGATGTCAATGATATTATCATTAATTGTAGTAGAAGAAGAATTATCACCATCATTTTTCTCATGACTATTCATGGAAATGAATTTAGTAAAGTCTTCTAATATTGATAAAAGTGATGCAAGGAATCCAATAATATTGTTATAAGAACACAAGTATACACCAAGAGGGTGGATGAATTAGTGTATGTTAAAACTTTAAAAATAACCAACAATTAAAAATGGAAGGCACATATAAAAACCACACACACACAAGAGAAACACCATATTTACATGGAAAACCTAGAATGGGAAAAACCATGGTGAGAAAGTTGTTTGAGTCTACTGCTCAGATCCAACCTAACAATAAGAACTAATTACAAATGTTTTGTAGGCACCAACCCACAGGTATATCAACACCCAAGACAATGTTTTGAGGCTACCACCTACAGGTACATCACACACATATAATGAGCTCCAACTCAATACAATGAGGCTTCAACCCCAATAAAAAATAAAGAGGCTACAACCTCTAAAATTATAGTTTCATATGTGCAATAATGGCTCTTTTGTAACCTAAAAATACACCTCATTATCACACACTCACTCTGTGTTTTGTATCAACACAGTTATCTCCTTCTATGCACTCTGCCTTCTTGCCTTTCTCACAATGTGAACAACAATAGTCAATTTGGTGAGCTAAACTTTCACTACAGATTCAATATGTATAAAACCCATTTGTTTCAACAAATGAACTATCACAACCACTCCAAAACTAAATAATGTTAGTTTTATTTCATTCCACTACTGTCCAAAATTAGTTTAACTGTCGCACTTAATTTCTGTCTCAATTATATGTTATCACGAAGTCTTTTATTGTTCACTGTAAAGCATTTCTATTGAAATGATTAAATCCATTTAAGAAAATCAACTGACGCTTTTGTGATCCCCCATGGGCCGCTAGACATCCTAGAAAGATTACATTGCTTCCGATCTTCAAAAACACTTGTATATGACTTTTATACTCGCCCTTTGTCGACGAAAACACAGTTTACTATAGTAAGACCGATCCCCTTCTCTGTCGGCAAATGTCACTTTTTCAGAACTTTGACTTTGATACTTTATAACTAGTATCAGCAAAAGTATAATTTTTTGAACTCTTCTTTTTAAGCCTTATTGGCAAAAAGAAACTTTTTAGAACTTCCTTTTTAATGTCTTATCAACGAAAGCACATTATCCTAAACTTATCTTTATGCTTGTCAGCAAATATACCTTTTTCAGAATTTAGGCCTTTCGTTCACTTTATTGCCGCTATAGGCAATTTTTACTTTTTTAAAACTTGTCTTTTGTGCTAAGTATTGATGAAAGGTCATTTATGCTAATTTTACTTACAAAGTCCCTTTATCAACAAAGTGCAGTTTTTCAAACTTATCTTTATTTGCCTTCTATCAACAAATCCATGTTGTCACAAACTTGGCCAACTCAACGTTTATGTCAGTAAAAAGACCATGTCATGAACACATCTATTTATTAGTGAATTGTTGACTATTTAAACTTATACCTTTAATGCCTTTAACGATAAAAAGTAACTTTTTTGAACTTTTATTATGAACCCTTCTATCGGTGAAATTACACAAATCTGAACTTATCTTTACTTCTGCCTTATATTGGCATATCGGTGAAAGAAGAAACTTTAGAACTTCACAAACTCATTCTCTTTGTCGGCAATATGGAGAAATCTCAAACCTAATTTCATACTTAACCAATTCCTCTTTATCAGGGAATCAGCTAGAATGCAAACTTTAGAACTAGTTAGCTTTTTCTTCATTTCCCCGACAACACTAGGCTTCTACTTCAAAACTAAGTCTTTGCCTTTGCTGAACCTAAGCCATATCAGCTTATTGGCTTATCAGTTAATCGCCGAACTAGGGAACTAGTGAAGTAGTTCAAAAACTTAACACTTCACCGATATAACACATTGCCGACATAATAATTAAATTAAAAATTCATCTTTCTTTCAAATTGTCAATGAAACATTACCTCAAAATTGCCGATAGAATAGATATGACTTCAACTTTATTCACAATTTCTGATAGTTGCATTTCTATCAACTTGCCAATGTAGACAATAAACAACTTTATTTTTTGTCAAAATTGTCGATACCTTGTGTTCTAACAAAGAAAAAATTGTCGATAACAAGGATAACAAGCCATGTCGAATGCCCTTTGACATCAATGACAACAATTTCAACAATCTCCCCCTTTGTCATTGATGGTAACACCTCAACCCCTAAAAGGCAACACCTGAATTTGAACACAACTTTGAAAACTGAAACTGTCTCCCCCTTACACCATGCATTATCATGCAAAATTCTTCCCCTTTGACATCAATTACAAAGGGACTTATAGGCAGATAACATAAAGAGAACAATGACAATCAGTCATCAAGACAACTAGGAACCAGGGATAAAGAACTATTCAAATATACACCCCCTGGATGAACAAATGTTGTATTCAAGTAGAGAGAGGAGAAGGGACAACTCCTAACTACTACCTGAGATCTTGAAAAGTCTCCTTTGGAAGGGGTTTTGTAAAGATATCAACTAGCTAGTCTTGAGTAGCCACATATTCTAACTTAACTTTGTGTTCAAAAACTTTCTCTCTGACAAAATGGTACTTAATAGAAATGTGCTTGTTCCTTGAATGCATAATTAGATTCTTCGAGATTTTTATAGCTCTTGTATTATCACAAAGAATATTGATTGGTTCAGGAAAACTCACCTTAATATCTTGCAATGTTTGCTTCATCCATAGCACTTGAGTACAAGATATAATAGATATATATTCAACTTCGGCTGTTGATAGAGAAATTGATTCTTGTTTCTTTCTCAACCATGCTACCAATTTATCACCTAGAAAGAATGCACCACCACTAGTGCTCTTTCTATCATCCACACAACTAACCCAATCTGCATCTATGTATGCAGTTAAAGTAAAATCATCACCAACAAGATACCATAAACCATAATCAACTATACTCTTCAAATATTTGAATATCCTCTTCACAACTTTGACATGTGTTTCCTTCAGAGCTTCTTGAAACTGAGCTACCATGCAAACAACTTGCATAATATCAGGCCTTGTTATAGTGAGATACATGAGACTTTCAATCATGGACCTATACAATGTTTGATCTGCTAAGGCTGATTCATCATCTTTGCTAAGCTTACACCCTATTGACTTTTTCCCAGACTAGATGCTTATTCCCAGATTTCCCTACAAGGTAGCCATCAGTGATCAACAGGATCTCTGGGCCAGGGGCCAACAGTGTAGGAGATAGACTCTGTATTTTATCTCCTCTTCTTCTTCAGGCTCTGTAAAACCTAGGGGGGTATTCCCTACTCAACATCCATGAGGATATGCATACAAAGGCTGGGATGCTGACAGAAAGCAGATAAGTCCTCCTGTAAGTAGACCAAAACTGAAAGATAAGAGCAAAGGGGCTAGCTTTGGGCCTATTTGCAGTTGTAGACAGAGGACTGAGGATCCTAAAACTAATTCTAATGTCCTAATGGTTGTTTTGGATTTTGACTTGGATTTTAAGTTTGGATGCAAAGCTGGACATGGTTGTAACACAAACACAAAGCAAGATTGGTGCCTATCCAGGGCCTGGAGTCTAGACATACACCTGTGAATGATCAACATGAATAGCTAAAACTGGATTTCAGGGGGATATATGTGATACCTGCCTTACAGATATCTCCCAATACAGAGTGTTAAGTTATCTCTACTTATGGCATCCCTACTGCAGTATACCCTTCCCAATGTTCAACCTGAAAACAGTTTAATCTACCCCTTGAGCAGAAGTTAAAAGATCAGACATTCAACATAGGAATTCTATGCTCTAGAATCTAAACATTACCCAAATATCCAGATTCAGAAGAAGAATACATGCAATATTGGAGACAGAATTAACAAAACACATGCTAAGATAGCATTTCTCATATAAGATTAATCATGAAATCAGTGGGTTCGTGCCAAAACATACAACAAGAGATACATAGACTCACAGGTTTAGCTGTACAGAGCAACCAGATCAGCTTGTTTTGAATTACAGAGCCAAAAATCTTCAACTTTCAACAACCAAAAATGAGTAACACTTCCTACTTATAACAGCCAGGTAGTGTACCACAGCAAGTAATTAAATGGTTGACCAAAAATCCTGCCAGATACACAGTATCAGAAAAATGGCGCTCAACACATTACCAGATTGGCACTCAAACATGAATGCAGCAGGTAGGGGAGGAGACAGGAAGAAACCTCAAGCCCTGCACCACTGTCCGTTGATGTACACCTTCAATCAGGTACCAGATCCGTCCATACCTCTGCAACCTTCGCCATTAATGGGGCACCAACCCGCGGCCTCGGGAAAACATCAAACTGTGCATTGCAACCATTTCCTGCCAAGATTCATCATCATGATATTTCAAATATGCAGGATATCAATTATCCCACATGCACCCCGCGGCGACCTTTTCAACACTTTATATACTAGGCCACGAGCATATATAATGTCGGTGCTTTTGCTCCTGACGACACTAGTATAAGACTTCATCATCATCCTCCAACAGCATGATATCCTGTCGCTTGAAATATCACCCTGACGTCAGCATCATATCGCAATATAACCTGCATGATAATCGCCTTCATCGGCACAACCTGATCCATCGGAGGAAGATCCTCCTGCTTAGCCGATACCAAAAGTCTGGCCGATGAACATCCTGATGACGTCACCGTCATATCCTGCTGACGTCATCAGCATATCTGCCTACTGTGCACCTCCTCATATCCGGATGACGTCATCATCATGTTTGCAAATATCGGGGGATCTCCACAAGATGATCAGTGTTAGAAATATGACCCCCCCGGACCTTGATGACGTCATCATCATATCGACATCAGGATGATATTTGGAAGATAACCGGATATTTGGAAATATCATCCTGATGCACAAATATCATGCTTCACTGTAGCTCCACTATAAGATCGGGGTGATAGATGAATATGCCAGATATTTGAAAAGATCACCCCCCACTAGATAATGCATGAAGCCGACAGGCGGATATCTCCCTTCGGAAATATCATGATGCAGACAGGCAGAAAAGCGGATATCACCCTGACGTAAGAATGACATCAGCATCATCAGGATGATAAAACAACGAACATGAAGTGATACAACAACATCAGGATGATATTGACTAAGATCATCCTGACGTCCAAAATATGATGACCACGATGAAAATCGGGTCACACTTAGAACTTTACAGCAACATCATCAGGATGATCTTAACAAAGATCACCCGATGTTAAAATATCACCCCAGCGAAAGATCATGCAGGTAGACAATATGATGACCCTCGCAAGCAACACGGCGATAACCGGAAATATGATGATGATGATGACGACCCTTAAGAAAAAATAGGCCGGGTTGAACAACTTAGAAAATAACCCCCTCGGAAGATCGGGGTGACATCATCATCATAAAAGGGCAGGGTGACAATTGGAAGATCACCGGATATTTGAAAAATCACCCTCCGCAAGAAAATTAAGGCACATTGTAGCTCATCAGCAGGATCAGGATGATATCCAAACATCACCCGATATTGAAATATGATGATCCTGATGAAAAACAAGTTGACAGAAAACATGAGATGCTGACCACCATCGAAGCAAACATGATGATGATGACTTCCTCCTCGAAGAAAATATGATGCTGCAGCTGAAAAAATGCCGAGGAGGTCCAACACTTAGGAAAATGGGCAAGAAGATATAGGGTTCAAATGAAGAAACCCCCTAAACATGAAAAAACAACCTCCAGGTCAAAATGAGTGCTAACACTGACTCCGAATGGGGACGTGCAGGTGAAAACCTGCAGCGAGAACCAGATCTCCGGGCAGACCAGGCAAAAAAACAAAAAGCACGAACTGCACAAGACATTTACACTACATACATGTTTTTACAAATGTGCACAACGACAAGTCATTTATGCAAAATAGAACTTAAGGAATTGGCCATGCACAGGCAATTCCAGAACTTCACCATCTAGGGCCTGGAGGAAATAAGAATCCTCCCCATGAGTACTGCAAATCTGATATGGGCCCATCCATAAGGGTTCAAATTTACCATGTTTACCCTTTTCTTGAACTTTTGCATTCCAAATGAGCACCAGATCATTGACTTGAAACTTCCTTTTTATAGCTCTCCTGTCAAACTGATATTTCACATCTTGTTGTCTTTTGAGATTGATCTGGTGGGCTTTCCTTCTGTTTTCATCCAATGCAACCAGCTGGTTCACTCTTTCTGTCATGGAGTCTTCAATCTCCTCATCATTTTCTTGAATGAATCTGTAAACTGGTAAGAGATTGTTTATGGGCAATCTGGCTGATGCACCATATACTAGCTCAAAAGGTGACGTCCCAGTAGCCCTTTTCACTGTCACTCTGTCAGCCCATATTGCTAAGTTCAATTTTGAGTCCCAAGCTCTCCTATTCTTGTCCAATATCCTCTTGATAATTTTCATGATGCTTTTATTGCTTGATTCTGCTTGACCATTCCCTTGTGGGTGATATGGTGATGTATATGATAGATTTATCCCATACCTGTTGCAAAAATCAACAAATTCACCTGATCTGAAGCACATAACATTATCAGTGACTATCTTAAATGGTACTCCAAACCTGATGATAATATTTTCTAGCATGAAATCTGTCACCACCTTACTTGTAGCTCTCTTAGTTGGAATGGCCTCAATCCATTTGGTAAAGTAATCAGTTGCCACCAAAATCCAACTGTATCCCCCACTTGATTTGTCTGCAATTTCCCCTATGAAGTCAATTCCCCATTGCTGAAATGGAGCATCCACAGTTACAGTTCTGAGGGGTAAAGCACCATCATATTTCAGCTTTCCTGAAAATCTTTGGCAAGGGTCACACTTCCTCACTAACTTTTGTGCATCTGAAAAGAGAGTGGGCCACCAATATCCTGCTCTGAGAATTTTATGAGCTGTTGTTTGGGCAGTATAATGTCCACCACACAATCCTTTATGCATATCAATCAAAACATTGTTAGCCATATCCTCATCCACACATCTCAGCAGCACACCATCAGGGTTTTTCCAGTATAGCTCACCTTGAACAATAACATACCTGATTGCATGTAACTTTAAAGTCCTCTTTTGACTGTCACTGAAATGGGAAGGACAATTTAGATTTTGCAAGTAGTAGATAATATCCTTGTACCATTCAGATCCTGATACATTTACACTCTCATTTTGGACTGCATTAACTTGGCATGCTTCCAAGTTTGACTGTGCCATCATCTTGGCTAATCCTTGTCCTCTTATCAACTTGGTAACTTGTATGTCTATGTTAAACTCTTGCAGTTTGTTTATCCATCTGCACCTTCTTCCAGTCACCTCCTGCTGAGTGAATATGTCTTTGACTGCTGCATGGGGTACATATGCAATTATATATGATCCTACCAAGTATGGTCTGAAACTTTTGATGGCTCTGACTAGTGCATATGCCTGTTTTTCCATAATATCATACTTCAACTCAGAGGCCTGCAAGGACATACTGAAGAAAGCGATGGGCTGTTCAAAACCATCTTCATTTTTCTGTAGCAAACATGCAGCAATAGTATGAAAGGAAGCAAATGAAAATACTTGGAATGGCCTAGAAAAATCAGGAGATTTAAGAACAGGGGCCATCTTGATTGCCTCTTTGATACTCTGAAATGATTCTATTGCTTCACTTTCCCAGTGGACAGTTGCATCCTTCTTCATCATCTTGGAAATGTTCCTTGTGGTTTCTGCAAAGTTGGGAACAAATCTCCTAACAAAATTTATCTGTCCAAAGAAGGACTGAACTCCTTTTACAGTTTTCGGCATTTGAATTCTGTCAATAGCAGCCACTCTCTCTGGATCTATCCTGACTCCATCCTTGGAAACAATATGTCCCAGGAGCTTTCCTTCAACTACCCCAAAGGCACACTTCTTTGGATTTAAAGAAATACCATACTCTAGTGCTCTTATGAAAATCTGCTCCAGATGCAAACAATGCTGCTCTTCTTTCTTTGAGTAAGCAGTCAAGTCATCCTGATATACAGCCAGGATTGAATCAATCAACCCTGCAAAAGCAGCATCCATTTCTCTTTGAAATGTAGCACCTGCATTGGTTAGTCCAAAGGGCATTCTAACATACACATAAGTTCCCCATGGAGTGGTGAAGGCGGTCTTATACTGTTCTGATTCCTTTACCTTCACCTGATTATAACCTGAAAATCCATCCATCATGGATAAGAGTTCACAACCAGTCACTCTCTGCAACATAGCTTCCATATTAGGCAGTGGATAGTTATCCTTTAAAGAGGATACATTCAAGTTCCTGAAGTCAACACAAAGCCTAATATCACCATTCTTTTTTCTGACTGGGACAAGGTTAGACACCCAAGTTGAATGCCTGATTGGCACAATTATTCCAGCTTCCTGAGCCTTTTGAGTTCTTCTTGCATCTTGGGAGCTAAGGTAGGATTAATAGGTCTTTGCTTTTGTCTAAATGGCTTAGCTCCAGGCTTCAATGGGATCTCATGCTGGAATAAATCTTCCCTATAGGCTTTTAGGTCCTCATATGACCAAGCAAAAACATGTTTATACTTTTTCAGTAATGCAACCAGCATACTCCTAATGTGTGGTTTGAGCTGTTTACCAATGTATACCTTCTGAGGGGCCTGAGATGTCCCCAAATTTATCTCTTCTAAATCTTCCTTATTTGTGGGAGATGTCCTTGTGACCAATTTATCTATACTGTCAAAAGCTCTTTCCAAAGCTACCAACCCTCTAGGGATTTTATTAGTCTTCAATTGAATTATCTCTTTTCCCACAAGAGTTTCTTTTCCATCTATTGTCTCTACAAAAGCTTGGAAATCAATTTCTTGATTCTCATATTCATCTATGCAGTGCAAAAATTTCAACAAATCCCTATCATCATTAAACACTTGCCAACTGCATATATTTTCTGGTACTGCAGGCCTAATTTTAACTTCTACATTTGTAACACCTGACAGAGTGATGCCATCTGGCCTTATTGCAACATTGGCTAAGAAATCAGCCATAACATTTTTTGACCTCTCTACCCAGCCTATTGAAAATGCATCAAATAGTTCAATGGTATCCCAAACAGCATGCTTGTATTGTTTCAATCTTTTATTTTTTGAAGCATACTTATCTCTAATTTGGGATACAATCAGCTCAGAATCCCCAAATACTCTTAACATTTTAATTCCATGTTTGAGAGCAATATTTAGGCCTAAGAGTAAAGCCTCATATTCTGCAATGTTGTTTGTGCAATCAAACCTCAGCAAGAAAGAGAATTTGAGGAGCTTACCAGTTGGAGACAGTAAAATAACTCCAGCTCCAGAGCCTTCTTTTGCACAAGCTCCATCAAAAAACATGGTCCACAAACCTTGCTGATCCAATTCTTCAATGCAGGCATTTTTCTTTTTATCTTCTGTATCATCTGAGACAACCTTGAAGTTATCACAGTCAGTGTCTACAAAGCATACCTGTTCCTCTGCTTCTTGGTCTTCCATTGTCTCTGATGATCTTTGTTCTCTGATTAGCTTAACATCCCTGCCATTCATTGGAATCATGGCATATGACAGGTCCAGCTGCATACTTCCACCAATTAGTGCTGCCCATCTTCTTGACAACAACATACCATATTGTGGCTTGATGTCAACCACTGTTATA
Organism: Cunninghamia lanceolata; assembly: GCA_027924645.1. NCBI lineage: Eukaryota > Viridiplantae > Streptophyta > Pinopsida > Cupressales > Cupressaceae > Cunninghamia > Cunninghamia lanceolata. The sequence goes on from BSBN01000011.1 coordinate 4,169,050, forward strand.
TTCATTTTATATCTCTTTTCAGGAAATGCTGCCAGTTTGAAATCTACATCCTTCATGATTCCAATAACTGGTACCTCTCTGGCATCCATAGCATAACATTTTCCACATGCCTTGTCAATTTTCAATCCAGCTTGTTGCATGATGGCCAAAGGCATGACATTTGTAGATGCTCCAGAGTCAAGCATACAATTTCTAATTATTTTTCCATTTATAACCAAGGAAACATAAAATGGTTCCACTTGTGAAGGACACTTTGTCATAGTCACTCCTAAATAGACTTCAGGAGCCTCATCTTCTTCATTACACATGACATGTTTCTCACCCTGGATCTGAACATTTTGTTTAGCTTGAAAGGGCACCCCTGAAATTAGGGATATTGTCCTATTCTTGATCTCTTCCACTTTCATGAGTTCCATAAGTGGAACAGAGACTTTTACCTGAGAGAGGACCTGAGCTATATCAAATGGAGCATAATTTTGTATAACAGTTGTAGCTTGCTCCATAATCTTGTTTTTATCCTGAGCTGATTTAGCTTTTACTTTCATAGTTCCCTGATCATCATTCTTGTCTTGGGAACCTTTACTTTAATCTTCAGCCTGAGGGATTTTGTTTTCTGGTCCTTGAGATTCATGACCTGTTCTATGTCTAAAATTCTGTTTATTATTTACCCACTGCCTTTTTTGTGGTTCAATTCCTTTATGACCATGCACTAGCTGACCTGCAGAAATATCTTCTGGCTGATGTGGGCTGCCTACTTGATTTTTACCTCTGAGATTGTAGTTTCTTTTGACTTGAGCAACTGCTGCAGCTGTGAAGGCTCTAATTTCCTCATCAGAAGGTCATTGTAAGTTACTCAGAAAATTGTGTGAGCTCTGAGCATACACATAGTTATCTTCATTATCTTCATCATATGGGAACTATTGGCAGGCCTGAATTTGATGATCTGTATTCTCATCAGCATCATAAAGAGTGTATCCATTGCCTATGGACATCATATTAACATCATCATCTTGCACATAATGTGGCTCATTGCATTCATTACAAGATGTAGCATTATCATACAAGGATTGAGCAATCATACACTGTGACTGTGAATGTGGCATCTGACAAATTATACACCATGGAGCATCATCAACAATATTTATAGCTTTCTTTAGAGGATCAGGAGTTTCTTTGACATGTTGAGCTCTCTGATTTGTGTTGTTACGTGGGAATATAGGCTTACCATCATGCCAATTGGTATTATAAGGCATATCATGCAATGATGGCCTCTTTTCCTGCCTTTGATAGACTTGCCTATCAGGACCCATCCCTTTTTCACTTCTAGCTAATCTATAGCTTAGGTCCTTAACAACATTTGCCAATTTGTCTATCTTATCTTCAGGGGCAGATGTATTACCTTGAGTGTTCTGAGGCTTGTTTGGATTCTGCAGAATTTTCATATCATCCCTTCTATTTGTCTTGCCCGATGCTTTCCTGTTGTTTTCAATATTCACTGCAATTCTGAAAGCATCCCTGAGAGTAGCAGGACCTTTATCTCTTAATCCATATGCAGTTTTTGCATCAAAGGCATTGATATACAATATTATGCACATTGGTTCATTTGGCCTCATGTGATGTGGCAATTTGTTTAACACTTTAGTAAATCTTGCATTAAAATCTGCAACCTGCTCATTTGACCCTTTAGTGATACTGGTGAACTCATTTACAAAAAAGCTAGGGTCAGTTTTGTCACCATATTGCTCCTTGAACATCCTTTTAAAATCATCCCATGATGAAATACTCCGGTCAGGCAGATTCTTGTACCATTCTCTTGCCTCATCTATTAAGGATTACATGAATGACTTCATGAAAACATCCTCATGTTCAACCTCAAAGTTATCCATGACATTTTGAAAAGCTTTTAGATGATCTTCTCCTGACACTGTGTTGTTTCCTAAAAATTTAGGCACTTGCAGCCTCAGATGCTTGTCAATGGGGTTAGGATACCCAGGAATACCATCAAACACCAGCTGCCTGAATCTATCTAACTGCATGGGCTGTCTGTTTAACTGATTAACATTAACATTTCTGTTTGCATTCTGGTTTCTTACATTGTTCAGTGGTATCCTAGCATCATTCACATTTTGTCTCTCATCATTATGCTGATGTTGCACTTCATTTCTTTGCTGATGTCTCTGCACATTTGCATTCTCTAGGGTAGGAACTGAATCATTTTGGGCAGTTCTTAAAGCTTGCACTTTCTGCTTCATATCATCTCTGATTTTCATGGCTTGTAGATATTCTAGTTCTACTCTTAGATTTCTAATTTCTTCAGCTAACTGTTCATCCTTAGGCATGGAGGTAGATGGTCTCATACCATTCTGGTCATCATCTTCATCATCCCTCAGAGACTCTGCCTCTTCAAACCTTTCAGTAGGGTCTAGAAAAAGGCGTTCTTGGAACACCTCTGACCTCATTCTCATACTACCACCCTGTTGCCTCTCATATGCACCTTGAATATCAGCTTCTGCATTTGAAAAGTAAGGCACATGCTGTCCTGATGGCCTAGGGTTATCTTGCATATCATCACCTTTTCTAGGGGAACCCTCATGACTAACTGAGACAGCTCCCTTTCTTCTGTACATCATTCTTCTTGTTACTGGTAACTCTTTAAATAAAGGATTTTGTTGGGATCTTCTCCCCTGCATATAAATTTTACTTTGACCGGTTGGGAGATTACTTCGGAGTCGCCACCTATTACTAGGAATTGTTTTCTTTTGAAAACCAGGGTTCTTTCACAAATTCCCCAGTAGAGTCGCCAATTTCTGTTGACTTTTTCCTAGACTGGATGCTTATTCCCAGATTTCCCTACAAGGTAGCCATCAGTGATCAACAGGATCTCTGGGCCAGGGGCCAACAGTGTAGGAGATAGACTCTGTATTTTATCTCCTCTTCTTCTTCAGGCTCTGCAAAACCTAGGGGGGTATTCCCTACTCAACATCCATGAGGATATGCATACAAAGGCTGGGATGCTGACAGAAAGCAGATAAGTCCTCCTGTAAGTAGACCAAAACTGAAAGATAAGAGCAAAGGGGCTAGCTTTGGGCCTATTTGCAGTTGTAGACAGAGGACTGAGGATCCTAAAACTAATTCTAATGTCCTAATGGTTGTTTTGGATTTTGACTTGGATTTTAAGTTTGGATGCAAAGCTGGACATGGTTGTAACACAAACACAAAGCAAGATTGGTGCCTATCCAGGGCCTGGAGTCAGTAGACATACACCTGTGAATGATCAACATGAATAGCTAAAACTGGATTTCAGGGGGATATATGTGATACCTGCCTTACAGATATCTCCCAATACAGAGTGTTAAGTTATCTCTACTTATGGCATCCCTACTGCAGTATACCCTTCCCAATGTTCAACCTGAAAACAGTTTAATCTACCTCTTGAGCAGAAGTTAAAAGATCAGACATTCAACATAGGAATTCTATGCTCTAGAATCTAAACATTACCCAAATATCCAGATTCAGAAGAAGAATACATGCAATATTGGAGACAGAATTAACAAAACACATGCTAAGATAGCATTTCTCATATAAGATTAATCATGAAATCAGTGGGTTCGTGCCAAAACATACAACAAGAGATACATAGACTCACAGGTTTAGCTGTACAAAGCAACCAGATCAGCTTGTTTTGAATTACAGAGCCAAAAATCTTCAACTTTCAACAACCAAAAATGAGTAACACTTCCTGCTTATAACAGCCAGGTAGTGTACCACAGCAAGTAATTACATGGTTGACCAAAAATCCCGCCAGATACACAGTATCAGAAAAATGGCGCTCAACGCATTACCAGATTGGCGCCCAAACATGAATGCAGCAGGTAGGGGAGGAGACAGGAAGAAACCTCGAGCCCTGCGCCACTGTCCGTTGATGTACACCTTCAATCAGGTACCAGATCCGTCCATACCTCTGCAACCTTCGCCATTAATGGGGCACCAACCCGCGGCCTCGGGAAAACATCAAACTGTGCATTGCAACCATTTCCTGCCAAGATTCATCATCATGATATTTCAAATATGCAGGATATCAATTATCCCACATGCACCCCGCGGCGACCTTTTCAACACTTTATATACTAGGCCACGAGCATATATAATGTCGGTGCTTTTGCTCCTGACGACACTAGTATAAGACTTCATCATCATCCTCCAACAGCATGATATCCTGTCGCTTGAAATATCACCCTGACGTCAGCATCATATCGCAATATAACCTGCATGATAATCGCCTTCATCGGCACAACCTGATCCATCGGAGGAAGATCCTCCTGCTTAGCCGATACCAAAAGTCTGGCCGATGAACATCCTGATGACGTCACCGTCATATCCTGCTGACGTCATCAGCATATCTGCCTACTGTGCACCTCCTCATATCCGGATGACGTCATCATCATGTTTGCAAATATCGGGGGATCTCCACAAGATGATCAGTGTTAGAAATATGACCCCCCCAGACCTTGATGACGTCATCATCATATCGACATCAGGATGATATTTGGAAGATAACCGGATATTTGGAAATATCATCCTGATGCACAAATATCATGCTTCACTGTAGCTCCACTATAAGATCGGGGTGATAGATGAATATGCCAGATATTTGAAAAGATCACCCCCCACTAGATAATGCATGAAGCCGACAGGCGGATATCTCCCTTCGGAAATATCATGATGCAGACAGGCAGAAAAGCGGATATCACCCTGACGTAAGAATGACGTCAGCATCATCAGGATGATAAAACAACGAACATGAAGTGATACAACAACATCAGGATGATATTGACTAAGATCATCCTGACGTCCAAAATATGATGACCACGATGAAAATCGGGTCACACTTAGAACTTTACAGCAACATCATCAGGATGATCTTAACAAAGATCACCCGATGTTAAAATATCACCCCAGCGAAAGATCATGCAGGTAGACAATATGATGACCCTCGCAAGCAACACGGCGATAACCGGAAATATGATGATGATGATGACAACCCTTAAGAAAAAATAGGCCGGGTTGAACAACTTAGAAAATAACCCCCTCGGAAGATCGGGGTGACATCATCATCATAAAAGGGCAGGGTGACAATTGGAAGATCACCAGATATTTGAAAAATCACCCTCCGCAAGAAAATTAAGGCACATTGTAGCTCATCAGCAGGATTAGGATGATATCCAAACATCACCTGATATTGAAATATGATGATCCTGATGAAAAACAAGTCGATAGAAAACATGAGATGTTGACCACCATCGAAGCAAACATGATGATGATGACTTCCTCCTCGAAGAAAATATGATGCTGCAACTGAAAAAATGCCGAGGAGGTCCAACACTTAGGAAAATGGGCAAGAAGATATAGGGTTCAAATGAAGAAACCCCCTAAACATGAAAAAACAACCTCCAGGTCAAAATGAGTGCTAACACACCCAGTGACCATAGGTGTACCAACCAGCTTGCAATCTTTCGTCTTGAATTTCTTCAAAATTTCCTTCACATACTTGGTTTGAGAAATGAAAATGCTTGTGTCTAATTGATTTACTTGTAGACCAAGAAATAATGCCAACTCTCCTAACATAGACATTTCAAATTCCTTTTGTATAGCATTAGCAAATTCTGTACACATTTGGTCATTATCTCCACCAAATATTATATCGTCAACATAAACAATGACAATCAGCATATTATTACCTTCATGTTTAACATATAGATTGCTAGCTGCTATACCTTTATTGTAGCCTTGTTGTTGAAGATATTTATCCAGTCTGGCATACCAAGCTCAAGGAGCTTGTTTTAGCCCATATAATGCCTTCTTCAATATGCACACAAAATCTTTCTTCTCAGTCACTTGAAATCCTTCAGGCTGTTCTATATAAACTTCCTCGTCCAAGTAAGCATTAAGAAATGCAAATTTCACATCCATCTAGTACACTTTGAAGCATTTATAAACTAGGTAGGAAAGAAACATTCTAATGGCTTCAAGTCTAGCCACTAGTGTAAATGTCTCATCAAAATCTATGCCCTCAACCTGAGCATAGCCCTTGCATACTAATTCAGCTTTGTTTCTAGTTATTTGCCCATCCTCATTCAATTTATTCCTAAACACCCATTTTGTGCCAATGACATTTCTATTACCAGGCCTTGGAACAAGTTTCCAAGTCTGATTTTTCTCTATTTGATTAAGTTCTTCCTTCATGGATTCAATCCAACTATCATCCTTACTAGCTTCTTCATAAGACTTAGGTTCTATTTTAGACAACAAAGAATAATTTACCTACTCTTGTTGTGCTTGCTTTAGCCTTTTCCTTGTCATGACACCATCAGATTTATTTCCAATAATTTGATTCTTAGAATGGTTTCTCTTGACATATTTGGGTGGAGCCTTTAGAGTAGACTGCGGTTGTTCTTCTTCATTAGCATCACTCTTCTCACTCTTCTCTTGTGACTCTTCTTGTGCAACAACTTCTTCTTCATCATAAACAGGAACCCTTGAATACAGATCATTTCCATGAGGTAACTGAGAGAAATCTTCATCCACTCTAACATTCACACTTTCAACTATCTTCTACAACCTTTTATTGTAGCATTTATATGTTTTTCTTGTAGTCAAATAACCAAGTAATACTCCATCATCAAATCTTGGCTCAAATTTACTCAAGGTATCTTCATCACTTTTTATAAAACATCTACTTCCAAATATCTTAAAGTACTTCATAGATGGAGGTTTTCCTGTCCATAACTCATATGGAGTCTTATCATGATGTACTCTTAATTGTCCTCTATTGACAATGTAAACAACAATATGAACTGCTTCCTTCTAGTATCTATCACGCAATTTGGCATCATTTAACATTGTTCTATCACAATATTGATCAAATTCATTAGAAATGAATTCTCCACCTCTATCGGACCTTAAGCATTTTATCCTTGAACCCATCTCATTTTCAACTCTAGCCTTAAAGATTTTAAATCTTTCTAAAGCTTGAGATTTATCTTTAAGAAAAGTTACCCATGTCATCCTTGAATCATCATCTACCAACAAAATAAAGTACCTTTCTCCATTGATGCTCTTGGTTCTGGTTGGTCCACACAAGTCTGTATGTATCAACTTAAGAGGTTTTGAGGTTGAGTACTCCTTTGACTTGAAGCTGACTCTTGTTTTCTTTCCTTCTTGACACTCTTTACAGAAGGAATTTTTTGGCTTTCCAATGTTGGGCAAATGTCTGACTGCATTTTTCTTACTGATCTTTACCAAATAATCAAAATCTATGTGGCCCATTATTTTGCTCCATAACCAACTCTCATTAGCTTGTCCTAACAAACATCTTTCACCCTTTGCCTCCTTTAAATGGTATAAATTGTTGTTAGTTTTGTTTTCTTCAGCAACAAGCCTAGCAGAGCTAGCTTTTCTTATCTCATAGCCACTAGCATGAAATAACACATTATATCCCTTATCACACATCTGGATGACACTAATCAGATTATGTTGTAATCCTTCTACATACAACACATCTTGAGCATTAGTTTTATCATTTATGTATATGAATAGTGCCCTTATCATCTATCTTCACAGTGGTGTTGTCACCGAACTTAACAAAACCAACGTCCCATTTCTTCAAAACTATGAACTTGCTCTTATCTCCAGTCATATGACTAGAGCATCTACTCTCTATTACACAAGGATTACCTTGTCCTTTGGCATGAAAAGCTGCTTGGACTAACATAGATGTCTCAACATTCTTCTCTACCCAGCACCTTTTGGAAGTTTTCTCCTTTTCTTTAGAATGCTTTGCTGGTTCTTTTTCTTGAGCAGGGGGTGCAGACTTGTGACATGCATAGGATTGTGCTTTTTGTATAGATAATGCTTCTAGATTTGACTGTATTATTTTTTGTATAGATAATGCTTCTAGATTTGACTATGTCATTTGTTTTTTCTCAACATTTTGGATCACACTCCGTGATCCATCATCAAGAGAAAAGAGAGCAAGAGAAAAAAATAATCTTCTTTTCTCCTGTCTAGAAGGCTGGATAAACACACTTCTACAAAACTTGGCAATATGCCCATAGTTGTTACAGTTATAACAGATATCATTCATATCAACTAATGGGGTAAAAGGATTTCTGCTTACAAAATTATGCTTATGCATTCTCCTAGGTCTAATTTTGTAGTCTATAGCCTTTTGTCCAAACTAATTACATGAAAAACAATAACCATGAAAAGCATAAATGTACATGTCTTGGCTTACAAATTGACCTTTGAATCTCCTCCTTACATTGTGCACTTTGATGAAACCATCATCTTCCTTTTTGAAATCTTTAGTCCTTTTATCCTTTCTGAATCCACTAGGCTTCCTCGAATCAACACGTTTCTTAGACATAGTAGATCTTGATTCGCCTTGATCTTCAACTACCTTTTTGAAGGGATCAAGTTTCTTGGTTTTATCTTTTGCTTTCTTTTCAGAGACAACATCTTTGAAACTCTTGTGTTTGGAATATCCTAACCCAACCGTGTTGGAGAAGGATCTTTGACTACCGATTATTTGATCAATAATTTTTGAACTCTTTTCAAACTTGATACTTTTGTTTAATTGTTCATTCACCTTTCATAACTCCTTCCTCGGCATGACAAATTCAAACTCTAATTTTTGACACTCGTCTAGTTTGTTGTTTATACTCAAACTAGTTACCGCTTCTATTCTTTTAGACTCCTCTACCTGCAATTTCAGGTCTACAACAAGTTTATTAGGTTCTTCAATTTTTAACTTGTATTTTTTTATTTTGTTTTTTTTCAAACCTTAGATCATTTAGAGCATAAATTAATTCACCTTCCAGATCAACTTCACCCTCTTCTTCCTCATCAGAGTCTTCATGGCAATCTTTTGAAGGAGAATTTTCATCCTTTTTAATTTCAACAATCATGAATACGGTTTCATACTCTTCATTTCCATAAGAATAATCATCTGAAGAACTACTTTCTTTATCTACAAATAGACTCTTCTTTTTCTTAATCAAGTTTCTTCTTTTATACTTTGAGATTTCTTGACTTCTAGAGCTATCTCCTTTTTGTTTTTCACCTAAAGGACACTTAGAGGCAAAGTGACCAATTTTTCTGCAATTAAAGCATTTGAAAGGTAGCTTACCTTTGTATTTCCCAGAGCCTTTCTTTAGCTTTCTAACAAAATTTGCTTCTTCTTCACCTGAACTAGTACTTTGTTATGAGTCTACTTTAGTCTCCTTGGCTTTTGAAGTCTTAAATGTTGCTTCTTTCCTTGTTGAGCCTGTATTTTCACTTCTCATCTCATATGTTGTAAGTGATCCAAATAATTCATCTAGAGTAAGCTTATCTAGATCTTTTGCTTCTTCAATTGTAGATACTTTAGAGTCAAATATCTGTGGGAGAGATATTAGAATCTTCTTTACAACCACCTGATCTTTTACCTCTTCTCCAAGACCTATGATGTTGCAAGTATGAGGTTAACCAGTGTTGTCATTGATGTCAACATACTCATATTGCATTGATAAGAAGGATTGGATGAGCTGTGTGCTGAGGTTATTGAGAAAATTAGTCTCCATCAGGAACAATGAGGAACAGTGATGAGAAGAAGGCAAAAGTACTCAATAGGTTGAGGATCAGAGGATGCGGTTTAAAGGGTTTGTAGATATGAGTCTTGAGATGTTCCAGTTAAGATTTCAGAGGTCCACATAAAGATCTGAAGAAGTTATGGTTGTTTGTGTAGAACTGGTTCCGGCAAGTGTTAAGTGGAAACATAGTGTCACAGATTGGTCCGGTGAGATCCAAAATTACATTATCTCATTCTGTGGATTGGAAGGAGCGTTGAAGAAGTTAGTGTGAAGTGACAACTAGATTTGTGAATGATTTGGAGGTCCAGAAGAACCTTTTTCATTATGACAGTGAGGACAGACTGTGTTCTTGAAGTTTTGGATGAAGAACAGAAGAATTGTAGTAAGTTGATAATGTGCGGATGTTCTTGATGACTCAGGAAAGGTTTTGGTGATCTTTGGATCGTGTATAATTCTTATTGGCGGTCCACATTGAAGTTAGAGTTTGCATTTGAAGAATAACCACGGATATTGGTGTTCTTCCTGAGACAGGCTGACTGGATGTATTACACAACTTGCGAATGATCTTGTAGATGTTTGCCGACTTAGATGATTGTTCCTAAGTCGATGCCTTGTATAAATAAGGGTTTGAGAATTCATTTTGAAGTGTGTCTTGTGGTGATGAGTGTGATATAGCGTAGAGAAGTGCGAAAGGCAAAGCAGGAGTTTTTGGACTTAAATGGAACTGATCCAGGCATGGTAAAGATGTCATTCTCCAGTTCAAGTTTGTAATACTTGTTATCTTGTAGACAGTGTGTGTCTTGTAGGCAGTGTGCCTCCTTGTGAGCAGTGTGCTCGGGTAGTGAGCCCTAATTGGCATGTGCCATCTATTTTTCTTATTCTTCTAACAGAGAATAATCCTTGGGTTAATCACCTCGTGGTTTTTCCCTTAACTGGGTTTTCCACATCAAAATCTTGGTGTCTCATGTGTCGATGTGTATCTGCTCTGATGTTTATGCCTTATGCTTTCATGAATGATTAATTACTATGCTATTGATTAACAAAATGGATTTAAGTGTTTGAGTTGAAGCAAATTAAGGATAATTGATTCACCCCCCCTCTCAGTTATCAACAATTGGTATCAGAGCGAGGTTCCTCTAAAAAGAGCTTAACTGCTTGAGGAGATCCAGGATGTCGTCATACAAGGACAGTCTGAAGTTTGATGGAACCAACTTCACTCTTTGGAAAGGCCGCATGAAATGTCACTTGGAGTGTATGGGAAAGGCGTACTTGTCCATGGTCACAAAAGCATATACACCTCCACAGGGTGGTCCGACAACTCTAAATGAAATCACATATGCTGAAAATAATCTGTGGACTAAAGAGGCTCTTCTAAGTGCATTAACTGACTCAGAACTCTCAAATGTCATTGACCTACCAACTGCCTATGAGATCTAGATTAAACTGAAACTTCTGCATGAAGGAGATGAGTATGTTAAGAGTGCAAGGTTGCAGAGTCTCAAAAGGAAATTTGAAAGATTGAAGATGAGAGATGATGAAAATATCACTACCTTTATGCCAAGAGTAAATGAGCTAGTGTGTGGAATTAGGAATGCTGGTGGAATTTTGGATGAAAATGAGATTGTTTGCAAAATTCTCAGATCCCTTCCTACTGCCTACAAAATCAAGGTTGCTGCCATTGATGAATTCAGAGCCCATACAACTGTCACAAGAGACCAATTGGCTGGCAAACTGGTTGCATTTGAAATGACCGAGTTTGGAGATGATCCCCCCAAGACTGAATCTGCATTCAAAGCCAGTGCCTATGTGAAAGGTAAACAAAGATTTGATTTAGGAGAAAACTCTTCAAGGAAGCTGTCATGGTATGATCAAGCAAGAAAAGACATGGAAGATGAAGAAGCAGAAACAACTCAACTTGAAGCCCTCATTGCAAAAAGACTACTAAGAGGATCCGGTAAGTATGAAGGAAAATTACCCTTTAAGTGCTTCAACTGCAATAAGATTGGTCACTTTGCCTCAAGATGTCCTGAAAGATCCAGAAGATCAAACTCTAATAGACAAAGGTTCCAAAAGAATTGTTATTATGTCCATGAAGAAGTTGATAATGAAGGAGTAACAGATGATGAATTAGAGATAGGAGACAAATCTGGAAATGAATGGGTGTTCATTGCCATCAAGGAAGAAGATCCAATATCCCCTGAATCTATCAATTATAATGTTATAGAAAGAGCTTTGGCTGCCCAAGTTGAAGAAAAGGATGACTGGGTTATTGACAGTGGATGCTCTCACCATATGACAGGTGACAAGAACAAGTTCTTGGATTTGGAAAGGTATGAAGGAGGAATGGTAAAGTTTGGTGACAATTCTGCTGGTAGAATCAGAGGTAGGGGAACTATCTCTTTTGATGGAAAGAACAAAACTGGTAATGTACTGTATGTTGAAGGATTGAAGCACAATCTTCTCAGTGTTGGTCAGTTGGTGGACAAAGGTTATGATCTCCGGTTCAAGAATGGAAGATGCAGGATTTTTGAAAGCTCCGGAACTGAGATTGCATCTGGTACTCAAACAAAAGGTAATATCTTCCATCTAGTTGGTACTAATAAAAGTTGTCTATTTGTTCAAATTGATCAGAGTTGGTTATGGCATAGAAGGATGTGTCATGTAAATTTTGATAACATCATCAAGATAAGCAATACTCAGGCTGTAAGAGATCTTCCAAAGTTGGTAAAACCTACAAATAGTTTGTGCAAAGAATGTCAGCTAGGTAAACAGAGCAAAGTCTCATTCAAAAGCAAGGATCAATCCTCTACCGGATTATTGGAGTTAGTTCATACTGATCTATGTGGTCCGACAAGAATCAAGAGTATGCAAGGTGATAGATACTTCATGTTACCGATTGATGACCATTCCCGCATGATGTGGGTCACCTTTCTGAAAGAGAAATTAGAAGCGTTTGAGAAGTTCAAAATCTTCAAGGCTATGGTAGAGAATCAAACCGGATTAAAACTGAAATGTCTGAGGTCTGATAGAGGTGGTGAATTCACATCCGGTGAATTCATAGATTTTTGTGAGAAGCATCATATAAAGAGACAGTTATCTGCTCCTAGGACTCCACAACAGAATGGAGTAGTTGAGAGAAAGAACCGAACCATCCAAGAAGCATCCATGACAATGATGATGGAAGCAAATGTTCCCCAGATGTTTTGGAAAGAGGTTGTCAGCACTACAGTCTACACTCTCAATCGAGTTCAAATCAGAAGCAATACCGGTAAGACTCCTTATGAACTTTGGTTTAGCATCACTCCTACTGTGAGATATTTTAGAGTATTTGGTAGCAAGTGTTACATTAAAAGAGATGAAGATCTAGGAAAGTTTTATGCTAGAAGTGATGAAGGAATTTTTTTGGGTTACTCCACTCAAAGCAAAGCATATCGGTGTTACCATAAGAGACTAAGAAAGATGATAGAAAGTACAAATGTGAAGGTTGATGAAAGTATTGAGAAGCCCTCAAGATTTTATGAGTATGATGAAGGTGATCAGAATGATGTTCTGGTTCAAGGAGCTACATCCTCTCCTGAAAGACAGATTCAAACTGATCCGGTAAATTAGGAAGAAGAGACAGGTTTGAATGATCATGATCAAGAAGCAGAAGTACAAGAAACTCCCAAAGTTCCAAGGTATGTAAGACTGAACCACTCTGAAGATTAGATCATAGGTGACAAAAGCAAAGGTGTGCAAACTAGAAGGAATGTTGCCCAAAATTTAGATGAATGTTGTTTGATTTCAAAGATTGAACCTAAGACAATAAATGAAGCATGCAATGATGAAAATTAGACAAAAGAAATGGAAGAAGAATTAATGCAAATTGAGAAAAATCACACTTGGGATCTTGTCTCTAGACCTAGAAACAAGAATGTGATTGGAACCAAATGGGTCTTCCAGAACAAACTAAATGAAGTTGGTGAAGTAATCAGAAATAAGGCCAGATTAGTCTGCAAAGGCTACTCTCAAATAGAAGGGATTGATTTTGAGGAAACCTTTGCTCCGGCGGCAAGAATTGAAGTAGTCAGACTATTTCTTGCATTTGCTACCTTCAAAGATTTCAAAGTATATCAGATGGATGTCAAATCTGCTTTCCTGAATGGTGACCTAGAAGAAGAGGTGTACATTGAACAATCGGATAGATTTCAGTTATCTGAGCATGGTGATATGGTCTGCAAATTAAAGAAGGCACTGTATGGTCTAAAGCAAGCCCCAAAAGCATGGTATGAGAGGCTGGAAAAACATCTTTTGAAGATTGGTTTCAACAAAGGTACTATTGATAGTAACCTATATTTCAAAATTGATCATGAAAACATCTTGATTGTTGAAGTATTTGTTGATGATATCATCTTTGGAGGAAGAGACAGTATGTGTAAAACCTTTGCAAACCAAATGAAAAGTGAGTTTGAAATGTCAATGCTCGGTGAAATGAATTTCTTCTTAGGTCTACAAATTACTTAGACAGAGAAAGGAATCTTTATCTCTCAGACCAAATATGTGAAAGAACTATTGAAGAAATTTGGAATGGAAGATTCAAAGCCAATGAACACTCCTATGGCTACCAGATGTAAGTTGAGCAAGGATGATGACTCTCCTAAGACAGATCAGACAAAGTATAGATCAATGATTGGAGAATTACTGTATCTCACTCAGACTAGACCAGATATAATGCAGGCTGTTGGTCTTGTGGCGAGATTCCAGACTGATCCCAGAGAATCTCATGTCATGGCAATCAAAAGAATTTTTAGGTACTTGAAAGGAACAGTTGAGTATGGCCTATGGTATCCCAAAGATCATGACTTTTCTCTTCATGCATATACAGATGCAGATTGGGTAGGAGATGTGGATGATAGGAAGAGTACAAGTGGAGGAGCATTCTTTTTGGGAAAAAGGTTGGTTTCTTGGCTAAGCAAGAAACAAGAAGCAATATTCCTATCTACAACAAAAGCAGAATACATTGCAGCATAGGTAGTTGCACTCAACTTTTGTGGATGAAGCAAATGCTAAGAGATATTCAAGTAGAATATGAGGGGCCTATCACAATTTTCTGTGATAATTCAAGTGCAATAAATATTTTAAAGAATTTGGTATTGCATTCTAAGACCAAGCATATATCTATCAAATTTCACTTTTTGAGAGAACAAGTGAACAAGGGTGAAGTCAGATTGGAGTATGTGCCCTCCAAGGATCAGCTTGCAGATATTTTTACTAAACCTCTTCCCAAGGACTCTTTTGAGTATCTCAGGGAGAAGTTAGGGGTCATGGCCCCTCCGGTGATGAACTAGGATGCACTGATGTGCATCAGTTCGGTGGATATCATAGTTATATCTTGTGATCCGGATTGATGATGGGGAGTTGCTACTAAGGGGGAGTAGCTGGTATGATTTTGATGTGTTAGAATTGCAAGTATGAGCCCTTTGCCATTGATGTCAAAGGGGGAGAGAAGACATGTGAAAAATAAGTGGTTGATGATCAAAGGGGGAGAAGTAAAGGAAGAGAAGACATGTGAAGAGTTGTTACTGATAGGGGGAGCTGTGACAGAAAGGAGAAGTTCTTATCTTGATGGTTTTTCACATCATATGTTGCCATCAATGACAAAGGGGGAGATTGTTGCAAGTATGAGATTAACCAGTGTTGTCATTGATGTCAACATACTCATATTGCATTGATAAGAAGGATTGGATGAGCTGTGTGCTGAGGTTATTGAGAAAATTAGTCTCCATCAGGAACAGTGAGGAATAGTGATGAGAAGAAGGAAAAAGTACTCAATAGGTTGAGGATCAGAGGATGCGGTTTAAAGGGTTTGTAGATATGAGTCTTGAGATGTTCCAGTTAAGATTTTAGAGGTCCACATAAAGATCTAAAGAAGTTATGGCTGTTTGTGTAGAACCGGTTCCAGCAGGTGTTCAGTGGAAACAGGGTGTCACAGATTGGTCTGGTGAGATCTAGAATTACATTATCTCATTCTACAGATTGGAAGGAGCATTGAAGAAGTCAGTGTGAAGTGAAAACTAGATTTGTGAATGATTTGGAGGTCTGGAAGAAGCTTTTTCATTATGACAGTGAGGATAGACTATGTTCTTGAAGTTCTGGATGAAGAACAGAAGAATTCCAGTAAGCTGATAAAGTGCGGATGTTCTTGATGACTCAGGAAAGGTCTTGGTGATCTTTGGATCATGTACAATTCTTATTGGCGGTCCGCATTAAAGTTAGAGTTTGCATTTGAAGAATAACCACGGATATTGGTGTTCTTCCTGAGACAGGCCGACTGGATGTATTACACATCTTGCGAATGATCTTGTAGATGTTTGCTGACTTAGATGATTGTTCCTAAGTCGATGCCTTGTATAAATAAGGGTTTGTGAATTCATTTTGAAGTGTGTCTTGTGGTGATGAGTGTGATATAGCGCAGAGAAGTGCGAAAGGCAAAGCATGAGTTTTTGTGCTTAAATGGAACTGATCCAGGCATGGTAACTGTTGGTTTTTCCCAGACTGGATGCTTATTCCCAGATTTCCCTACAAGGTAGCCATCAGTGATCAATAGGATCTCTGGGCCAGGGGCCAATAGTGTAGGAGATAGACTCTATATTTTATCTCCTCTTCTTCTTCAGGCTCTGCAAGACCTAGGGGGGTATTCCCTACTCAACATCCATGAGGATATGCATACAAGGCTGGGATGCTGACAGAAAGCAGATAAGTCCTCCTGTAAGTAGACCAAAACTGAAAGATAAGAGCAAAGGGGCTAGCTTTGGGCCTATTTGCAGTTGTAGACAGAGGACTGAGGATCCTAAAGCTAATTCTAATGTCCTAATGGTTGTTTTAGATTGTGATTTGGAGTTTAAGTTTGGATGCAAAGCTGGACATGGTTATAACACAAAAACAAAGCATGATTGGTGCCTATCCAGGGCCTGGAGTCAGTAGACATACACCTGTGAATGATCAACATGAACAGCTAAAACTGGATTTCAGGGGGATATATGTGATACCTGCCTTACAGATATCTCCCAATATAGAGTGTTAAGTTATCTCTACTTATGGCATCCCTACTGTAGTATACCCTTCCCAATGTTTAACCTGAAAACAATTTAATCTACCCCTTGAGCAGAAGTTAAAAGATCAGACATTCAACATAGGAATTCTATGCTCTAGAATCCAAACATTACCCAAATATCCAGATTCAGAAGAAGAATACATGCAATACTGGAGACAGAATTAACAAAACACATGCTAAGATAGCATTTCTCATATAAGATCAATCATGAAATCAGTGGGTTCATGCCAAAAACATACAACAAGAGATACATAAACTCACAGGTTAAGCTGTACAGAGCAACCAGATCAGCTTGTTTTTAATTACAGAGCCAAAAATCTTCAACTTTCAACAACCACAAATGAGTAACACTTCCTGCTTATAACAGCCAGGTAGTGTACCACAGCAATTAATTACATGGTTGACCAAAAATCCCGCCAGATACACAGTATCAACAAAATGGCGCTCAACGCATTACCAGATTGGCACCCAAACATGAATGCAGCAGGTAGGGGAGGAGACAGGAAGAAATCTCGAGCCCTGCGCCACTGTCTGCTGATGTACACCTTCAATCGGGTACCAGATCCGCCCATACCTCTGCAACCTTCGCCATTAATGGTGCACCAACCTGCGGCCTTGGGAAAAACATCAAACAGTCGATCGCAACCATTTCCCGCCAAGATTCATCGTCATGATATTTCGAATATGCAGGATATCAATTATCCCACATGCACCCCGCAGCAACCTCTTTAACACTTTATATACTAGGTCATGAGCATATATGATGTCGGTGCTTTTGCTCCTGACGACACTAGTATAAGACTTCATCATCATCATCCTCCAGCAGCATGATATCCTGTTGCTTGAAATATCACCCTGACGTCAGCATCATATCGCAATATAACCTGCATGATAATCATCTTCATCGGCACAACCTGATCCATCGGAGGAACATCCTCCTGCTGAGCCTATACCAAAAGTCTGGCCGATGAACATCCTGATGACGTCATCATCATATCCTGCTGACGTCATCATCATATCTGCCTACTGCGCACCTCCTCATATCCGGATGACGTCATCATCATGTTTGCAAATATCGGGAGATCTCCACAAGATGATCAGTGTTAGAAATATGACCCCCCCGGACCTTGATGACGTCATCATCATGTTGACATCAGGATGATATTCGGAAGATAACCGGATATTTGGAAATATCATCCTGATGCACAAATATCAGGTTGCACTGTAGCTCCACTATAAGATCAGGGCGATAGATGAATATGATGATGCTTGAAAAGATCACCCCCCACTAGATAATGCACGAAGCCGGCAGGCAGATATCTCCTTGATATCAGCATCATCATGACGCTGGAACAAACATACATCCGGGTGATATTCAAAAATGAAAATATCACCCCCTCCTTCGGAAATATCATGATGCAGATAGGCAGAGAAATAGATATTACCCTGACATAAGAATGACGTCGGCATCATCAGGATGATAAAACAACGAACATGAAGTGATACAACAACATCAGGATGATATTGACTAAGATCATCCTGACGTTCAAAATATGATGACCCCAGTGAATATCGGGTCACACTTAGAACTCTTCAACAACATCATCAGGATGATCATAACCAAGATCACCCGATGATAAAAATATCACCCCGGTGAAATATCATGCAGGCAGAAAATATGATGACCCCCGCAAGCAACACGGTGATAACTGGAAATATGATGATGATGATGATGACCCTTAAGAAAAAACAAGTCAGGTCGAACAACCCAGAGAATAATCCCTTCAGAAGATCGGGGTGACATCATCATCATGTTTGGGCAAGGTGATAATTGGAAGATCACCGGATACTTGAAAAATCACCCCCGCAAGCAAATCAGGGCACACTATAGCTCATCAGCAGGATCAGGATGATATCCAAACATCACCTGATATTGAAATATGATAATCCTGATGAACAACAAGTCGACAGAAAACATGATAATGCAGACCATCATCGAAGACAAGATGATGATGATGATCTCCTCCTCAAAGAAAATATGATGCTGCAGCTGAAAAATGCTGAGGAGGTCCAACACTTAGGAAAATGGGCAAGAAGATAAAGGGTTCAAATGAAGAAACCCCCTGATCATGAAAAAACAACCCCCAGGTCAAAATGAGTGCTAACAATAACGATGTCATTCTCCAGTTCAAGTTTGTAATACTTGTTATCTTGTAGACAGTGTGTCTCTTGTAGGTAGTGTGCCTCCTTGTGAGCAGTGTGCTTGGGCAATGAGCCCTAATTGGCATGTGCCATCTATTTTTCTTATTTTTCTAACAGAGAATAATCCTTGGGTAATGAGCCCTAATTGGCATGTGCCATCTATTTCTAGCTCAATTATATGTTATCACAAAGTCTTTTATTGTTCATTGTAAAGCATTTATGTTGGAACAATTAAATCCATTTAAGCAAATCAACTAATGCTTCTGTGATACTGCATGGGTCGCCAGACATCCTGGAAGATTACATTACTTCTAATCTTCAAAAACACTTGTATATGCCTTTTATACTCGCCCTTTGTTGATGAAAACACAGTTTACTAAAGTAACACCGATCCCCTTCTCTGTCAGCAAATGTCACTTTTTCAAAACTTTGACTTTGATGCTTTATAACTAGTATTGACAAAAGTATAGTTTTTTCAACTTTTCTTTTTAAGCCTTATCGGCAAAAAGAAACTTTTCAGAACTTCCTCTTTAATGTCTTTTTGGCAAAAACACATTATCCCGAACTTATCTTTATGCTTCTCAGAAAATATACCTTTTTCAGAACTTAGGCCTTTCATTCACTTTATTACCACTATCGACAATTTTTAATTTTTTCGAAACTTGCCTTTTATGATAAGTATTAGCGAAAGGTCATTTATGCAAACTTTACTTACAAAGTCCCTTTATCGAAGAAAGTGCAATTTTTTGAACCTATCTTTATTTGCCTTCTATTGGCAAATCCATGTGGTCACAAACTTGGCCAACTCAACCTCTATGTCGGTAAAAGGACCATGTCATGAACTCATCAGTTTAGTGACGAATTGCTGACTATTCTAACTTATGCCTTTAACGGCAAAAAGTAACTTTTCCAAACTTTTATTATGAACCCTTCTATCGGTGAAATTTCACAAATTTGAACTTATCTTTACTTCTGAAAGAAAGCTAGGTGTGCGGAAAATGCTTCCTATGCTAATCTAATGAGGAGAGATGAGTGCAAACTCTTTTTAACCTTTATAGTTACAATGTTATTAACCCAACAATAGAGATATTGCAGCAATACACATACACACAGAATGTAGATAGAACAGAGAGAGACAAGATATAACGTGGGGAAACCCTTACGGGAGAAAAACCCTACACTCCAAAACCTGCACAATGTATTATCAAAACAACAATGTTTACAACACACTTGCAATGCAAGTCTTCTCAGGAGTCTTCGACAGTTGTTTCTAGAGTTATTCCTGCAACATAACAATACATGTCAATACACAATGCATACTACAACTCCAAGCACCTATTTTATAGAGTTACAAGACACAAAGGAGGAAGCTTCTAGAGATGGGCGTCCATCTTGGCCACATAGCCTCAATACCCACTCATGGACACTTGTCCTACATACAAAAGATTCTCTTACACCCATAACACATGTCACATTTGTCTTTTCCAAGATGGGGCATTCCATCCCAAGATAGACTATGATAGATGCTCTTACGCACCATATTGCTATCATAGAATCCCATCATAACTGACAACACTTATAGATGTAAGAGAATCTATCATAACTGACTAAAAATAGCATATTCCTCTTACAAAATGTCATAACCCACCTTGGACACCCAAAGATGCCTTCCTCAAAGATGCTCTTCGACACTTGTCTTCACCTGTCATAGGATCTTCTATTTCTGACTCTTACGCGTCATAGATTCTATCATAGGAATCTGTCATAACTGTTTCGGTCATGATTCCCTTACACACTATTTAAGATGCCGACACATGGTAGAAAACCTCTACCACAATATGGGACGCCTATCTCCACATGGAGTGAGTTGACCATCCTAGTCATCTTACAAGTGGAGTGACATCTCATCATGCCACTTCACACTAAATGACAAAATAGGATGTGCAACTTAATTACAGCATAGGCTAAAATTAAATACAATACAAATAATAAATACAAGGAATTACCAAGTTTGAGACACCTTAATTCCCAACAACTTCTGCCTTATATCAGCATATTAGTGAAAGAAGAAACTTTAGAACTTCACAAACTTCTCTTTGTTGGTGATATGGTAAAATCTTGAACCTAGCTCCATACTTAACCAATTCCTCTTTATCGGGGAATCAACTAGAATGCGAACTTTAGAACCAGCTAGTTATTTCTTCATTTCCCCAACAACACTAGGCTTCTACTTCAAAACTAAGTCTTTGTCTTTGTCGAAGCTAGGCCATATCGGCTTATCAGCTAACCATCGAACTAGCGAACTAGCGAAGTAGTTCAAAAACTTAACACTTCGCCAATATAACATATTGCCGACATAACACTTAAATAAAAAAAATCATCTTTCTTTCAAATTGTCGATGACACATTACCTCAAAATGGCCAATAGAATAGATATGACTTCAACTTTATTCACAATTTCTGATAGTTGCATTTCTATCAACTTGGCGATGCAAACAATAAACAACTTTATTTTTTGTTAAAATTACTGATACCCTGTGTTCTGACAAAGAAAAAATTACTGATAACAAGGATAACAAGCCATGTTGAATTCCCTTTGACATAAATGACAACAATTTCAACAAATACATGTAAGTGTGATATGGAACAACAATGTACAATTGAATTTAGACATGATTTGAGTATCTAAAATAAGATTGTAATCAATGATCTACAAGTGCAAGATAAGTGGGGCTTTCAAAAAATGTGGTGTTTTTGGTAACCACAACAACTAAGTCTTGCAAATGTAAGATCTGCAGTATGTGCAAATGATTTTCCTAAGTAAACACAAGAGGTATTTAGAAATCTTTTCTTTAAATGAAGATGCATAAGTGTGAAATGAAGCTACATAGTTTTGTTTATGCTATTGCTTTAAAATTTTAAAGAGAAGATGAATGCATGAATGCTCTTGCTTTCTAATTTAAAAAAATGTGACATATATGAAGAGTTACATCAACTTAAAATCAGATTTATCAATCCTTAATCATAATAAAGATCTGAAAAAAAAATCAACTACAACCACTAAACGCAAGACTAGCTAGGGTTTATCATCAAACCCTATCTATCTCAAATGCTTATTTCCTAATGCAAGGATGTAATATAAACAAAAATGATATTTATGAAATTATACATCAATGCAACATCAGATTTGAATGATTAATCCATATTAGTAAGATTTGAAATAAGATTGTGCTCAACAAACCCTAGGCGCAAGACTGGCTAGTTTTTCAAAAAATACAAAATTTTGAAAACCCTAACAATGAATAAGTGAAAATGACAAATATATAACTATGAAAATGATTAAATGATGTATTAGAGTAAATAAAAATCATATTTGAAATGCAAATTTCTTCAGAAGATATGAAACAAGATACCAAATTACAAACCCTAGGTTTTAAAAATTAACTAGGTTTTGCAACAACTTCTTGAAAAACTCTAACAATGAAGAGGTTCAAATGTAATATTAATTTCTGCAATAACAATCAGATCTGATGCAATGATTAATTTCTGCAATAACAATCAGATCAGAAATTTAAATCTTTTTATGATGTTCTAAAACCTATGCAATGAAAACAATGCAATAAATATGCTTTTTCTAAGCATAAAATGTTTGATATTTCACTTTTCAATGCAAATATGCAAGAATGTCTTTTCTTTCAACACAAATATGATATGATACAACAAATGAAATCAATTTAATAATACCACAAAGATCTAAAACAACTCACTAATCTCCAAACCCTAGTTTCAAAACTAGCTAGATTTTCTAAAAAATGCAAGGTTTTTGTAAACCCTAATTTTGAAAAACTGTAAAAATTAAGTTATGAAAGTATGCCAAATGATGAATGAATGTAATATAATCATATCTAGGGCAAAAAATAACTCAGATCTGTAGAAAGAAGGATGCCAAAGTGCAATAAATGACGAGTTCACCAAAATGTTTAGTAGAAAAGAGAGACTAGCTCAAGAGATTAAACTAGGTCAAACCATCTTCTACCAAACATTAGAACACAAACCAAGCTTGACTTCTAACCTAGAAGGAGAGCCAAACTACTAGAGTTTTTTTCCTTTGTTTTATAGAGGATAATCAACCAAATCCAACCAATCAAGCTAGAGCAAAGTAAAAACCCTATTGAAGCAAGATCTATGAAAATATGACTGTCAAAAATAGATATCAGAAATCTAACACCATAGGGAGGAGCAGAGAGAAGAATAGAACCTTGATCTGGATTCAAGATCCCAAAGGACTAGGGTGCTTGGGATCCCTAGACCCATATTAGGGTTTGATAGAATGTGAAGTTTTCTTTGTCTTCGCCCTTTTGTGTTCCTACTTCCTATAACTTGTTTTTTGTAGATTCCTCTGGATGCTACATGCACACACACAAGAAGGAAAATGATCAGGTGTTATTTAGGAGCTTTCCTAAGTCAAGCTCCATGAATGGTGTTTCTGAAAGGAAGATAGGTGTGTGGAAAATGCTTCGTACACTAATCTAATGAGGAGAGAAGTATGCAAATTCTTTTTAACCTTTATAGTTACAGTGTTATTAACCCAACAATAGAGATATTGCAGCAATGCACATACACATAGAATGTAGATAGAAGAGAGAGACAAGATATAATGTGGGGAAAACCCTTACGGGAGAAAAACCCCACACTCCAAAACCTGCACAATGTATTATCAAAACAACAATGTTTACAACACACTTTCAATGCAAGTCTTCTCAGGAGTCTTCGAAACTCGTATTTGGAGATAGTCCAGTAGCATAACAATACCTATCAAATCAAGTATACATCTCCTCTCCAAGCACCTATTTATAAAGAAGTTTCAAGGAAAAAATGGAACCTTCTTGGAATGGGCGTCCAACTTGGCCTCATGGCCCAAAACCCATGCCTAGGGACACTTGTCCAACACTGTAGCATGGTTCTAAAACTTTCCATAACACCCCATCCCAAATTGGGCACCAGTCCCAAGATAGGCAATGATAGATGCTCTTTCGCACCTATCAGCTGTCATAGAATCTGTCATAACTGACAACACTTACAGCTGTAAGAGATTCTATCATAACTGCCTAAAAATAGCATATTCCTCTTACAACATGTCATAACCCACCTTGGGCGCCCAAAGACGCCTTCCTCAAATATGCTCTTCGACACATGTCCTCACCTGTCATAGGTGATGAGGTATAAATAACCTCATTTCTTTGATGGAATAAATAGCCTTTTTTGCATTACCCAATTCCATAGCCTTGCCAATTTATTTATTTTTATAAGCAATATTTATCTATTTTTAATAAAATGTTGTACAAATCCTTATTTCCTAAATTGATTGAAATTAGCTTTTAAATGTTGATTTAATGACATGAAAAGCTAGTAATTTGTGCAGGTTAATGCATTGCCTACAAAAGAAGTGGACATCATGCAACTATGGATGAGTGCACCAGAAGTTGAGGGTGCCATAAATTTTAGGCGTGCATTAAATGAAGACTTTGTTTTAACTTTGTTATTTATGTAGTTACCCAAAAGACATTATGGCTCCACTCGGAGTCCTTTTTATGTTTAAGAGACAATAGTAGTAAAGATTCTATTTTTCAGTTATAAGACTTCTTCAAATGGCATTTTCCCGCCATCTAAAATTTTGGAGTTTTTGAAGTAGTTGAGTTGCAATTGTTGCTCATAACATGGATATAAATATATAATGTGGATGAATGAAAGACAATCCCTTAGTTTTTGAAAAAACAGAGCTGTGTACTTGCAATTTTTCATGAATGCGAATGATGTTGTTCTGAGTTTTTTTTCTTTGGAAATATGAAAATTTGAATGGAGTTATCATGTGCTGTGCAAGTGATTGAATGTGACCTGAGTTAAGACAAATTTGTCCCATGAGCTAGCCACTCGCAGGACTGTAGGATAGATAAGTACTTTCATTTTTGTGGATGTTTTCATTTAGTTGAAGATAGTTTATGTTTAATTTTCTGTCGTTAACATGCAGGGTGTGTTGTTTAAAAGTTAAACTATTGGTACTGTTGTTTCGAAACTTTCTGTGTTGATTAGAAGTTTCCGGTGCATCTGCCTGAGTTAAAATTACTGTTTTCTGATAGTTAGAATTTGGAATGTTTGCAGCATAGCAAATTACATTTGTGAATTTTTAGCATAGAATTTATCTGCTTTCTAGTGTAGAATTTATAGGATTTCTAGTCTAGAGTTTTCATGCTTTTAGTATAAATTTGAATGCTTTTTGTAGAAGGATATAATTATTGTTTCATTTCATGTGTTATTTTAATCTTTTAATAGAACTAGAAAATTATTTCTCAAAGAAATATCCAAACTTCCTATTGCAGATAGCCTCAGACACTACCCTGGTCGATAAACTGATAATTTTCATCTAAAGTGTTAGGACCTTACAACAGCCTATCAATAGGATCTTCTATTTCCAACTCTTACGCGTCATAGATTCTGTCATAACCGTTACGGTCATGATTCCCTTACACACTACTCAAGATGCCGACACATGATAGAAAACCTTTACCACAATATGGAAGACCTATCTCCACATGGAGTGAGTTGACCATCCTAGTCACCTTACAAGTGGAGTGACAACTCATTGTGCCACTTCACACTAAATGACAAAATAGGTTGTGCAACTTAATTACATCATAGGCTAATAAAATAAATACATTACAATTAATAAATACAATGAATTACCAAGGCTAAGACACCTTAATTCCTAACATTCTCCCACTTGTCGAACACCTTGTAAGAGCCAATAGAAATAATAGGATTTAATTTCTATAGGCCGAGAGGCCCATAGACTCCAAACACCATCTGGACTTGTTTGTGCCCACTAGTTTCGTCAATGCATCTGCAATATTCTTCAAAGTGTCTACCTTCTCCAAATTCACCTTCCCATCCTCTACCATGTCTCGTACAAAATGAAACTGTACATCAATATTCTTTGTTCTGGCATGGAAAGTTGGATTCTTTGCTAGGCAAATCACACTTTGACTGTCACAACAGATAGTAATTTGTCCTGCATCAACACCAATATCAGAACACAATCTCTTAAGCCAAATGGCTTCCTTGCAAGCATGAGTAGCTGCCATATACTCAACTTCTATTGTGGACAAAGTGACCACATGTTATCGCTTACTCATCCAACTAATTGCACCACCGAACATAGTAAACACGTAAGCATTGGTGGATCTCCTGCTGTCAATGTCACCTACCCAATCAGAATCCACAAATCCACGAATACACACATAATGTGGAGGTCCTGTAGGATGACCATGATAACATATGGAATACTTGGAAGTATTACTCAAATATTTGAACACTCGCTTTACTGCATCCCAATGTACCCGTCTAGGATTAGCCATAAATCGACTAAGGACTTCCACTGCTTGGGCAATGTCTGGTCTTGTGAAGACCATAGCATACATCAAGATGCCAACAACACTAGCATAATGTACTCTGCTCATGTCCTCCACCTCAGAAGGAGATTTTGGACAATCATTAACATATAACTTTCTTCCCAAAGAGACAGGAACACACAATGGTGTACAATCTGCCATGCTGAATCTATCCAACACGGTCTTCACATACTTACTCTGGCTTAACCAAAGTTTTCTATTAGTGCTGTTTCTTCTAATTTCTATTCCCAGAATGTACCTGGTTGCCCCTAAATTTTTCATTTCAAACTGTGCTGACAATTGAGACTTCAAATCAGAAATCATATTTTTACCATTCCTAATTAACAACATATCATCAACATACAATGCAATAATGAGAATGTGATCATTGTCAAATTTGTAATACACACAATGATCTAATTTTGACCTTAGAAATCTAATTGACAACACAAAAGCATCAAATTTCATGTACCACATCCTAGGAGATTGCTTCAAACCATATAAAGACTTCTTCATCTTGCAAACCAAATTTTCTTTACCTTTTTCTATGTAATGCTCTAGTTGTGACATGTAAATCTCTTCTTCCAAATCATCATGAAGGAATGTTGTCTTCACATCCATCTACTTGATGCAGAGGTAGGAGGACCAAAACTATCCTCAATAACATTAAAAAATCAAAGAAATAATCCAATTTCTTTGGTCAGGTTGAAGAGAACATTAACACATATTTTTCCTCCAATTTTCATAAAGATCTAATGGTAGGAGAGAAAGTTATGATTCTTTTCTTAAAACTACAAACCCTAGGCAGCGTTCAGACCTGCCCTCACCAAAATTGCAATATCTCTTACAAAACTTATTTAAATTATACCAAACTAAAAGAATTGTAAACTAGAAACGCATATCTTTCCATCCATCTATTATATGCATCAATGTGAGGTTGTACCAAGTCATACCATGCATATTTTCAGACTATATTTTTAAAAAATTAAACTCTGCAGACCTACCCTCAATAAAAATGCCATAACTTATTCAAATCTTAATAAAATTTGATGCCACAAAAAGAAATGGAAATTAGACTCAATAATATTTCTAACCATATATGGTTTTCTCTTGTATATGTTTGTATAGAACCATATCAAATGCTACAATGGGACTGTTGCAGGAAAAATTAAAAAATTACAGTCCATAAAACATTCATATCTTTCACAAAACTAAATAAAAATGCATGGGACAAGAAGAAAATGGAAGGTGGTTGAAGGATCTAACATTTTCAATCCATTAGGCATCCATTCAATTCAATATAGGGCCGTACAATAGCAAAAGACAACAAATTTCTGAAGGAAAATATAGGAAAACATTATTTTTTCTCATTCCATGCTCAAATTTTCAACCACCCACAAATTCTTCATGGTTACAAGGCCTTTTAAAGGAATTAAAACATGTCTTTTCAGTTCATAACTGATTTGGAGCAAACCAAGAGCCAAATGACTCTTCACCTTCTAAATTTGCATCTTTTTTCTAATTTTACATTGACAACCTTTACATGGTTTGCAATATTTTGTATTTTTGAAACTCCTAATGACCTAAACACATAAAAATGACTTGATAAACCTCATTACAATGTGAAATCATACAAATTTAATCAAACTCAAAGATTTGTTCAGGGCAATATTAATTTGCCAAGGTGCTCCTGCACCATACAACCAACCAACAAAATTTCTAAGTCCCTTGGAAATGTATCTGTAACAAAAGTTTCTTTCCTCTGTCTTTATCTTCAATCTTCTCAGCTACAATCTTCCAATCAATAGAAATGGTGACCAACCAACCAAAAAAATAAACTATCATCTTCACAGAGCATCCTCAGGCTCCTTCTACTCCCATCAGTGGAGTACTCTTCAGGCTGCAACCTCAAGTGCTTCTTCAGATGTCCACCCTACACGCTGCTTCACAACCAACCAAACCATTCATCTCACCCAACAGCAGATCCTGGTGATGTATCTACCACTCTCTCCTCAGTGGTTTCTCTATGCACCCTTCTCTAGCCAAATCTCTATTGGAGAATGGTCATGACAGACCTCATCTTGTCTGCCAACACACACAACCTCAGAAAACATCCTTCTTACAACTAGATGGAACAAGCACCTGTAACCAAACAACTAAGCAACACAAAATCCAAAAGGTGTAGATTGCCTCCCTCGGCGATCTATCTACACAATCAAGATCTTCTCGCTCTTCACCTGCCTTCTCAGTGATAGGAAAAAAATACACACCACCCAAGTCTTTCACCAGCTCTGATACCAAAATGATGCAGAGGTAGGAGGACCAAAACTATCCTCAATAACATTAAAAAATCAAAGAAATAATCTAATTGCTTTGGTCAAGTTGAAGAGAATATTAATACATATTTTTCCTCCAATTTTCATAAAGATCCAATGGTAGGAGAGAAAGTTATGACTCTTTTCCTAAAACTACAAACCCTAGACAGCGTTCAGACCTGCCCTCACCAAAATTGTAATATCTCTCTCAAAACTTATTGAAATTATACCAAACTAAAATAATTGTAAACTAGAAACACATATCCTTCCATCCATCTATTATATGCATCAATGTGAGGCCGTACCAAGTCGTACCATGCATATTTTCAGACTGTATTTTTAAAAAATTAAACTCTGCAGACCTACCCTCAATAAAAATGCCATAACTTATTCAAATATTAATGAAATTTGATGCAACAAAAAGAAATGGAAAATAGACTCAATACTATTTCCAACCATATATATTTGTCTCCTATAAATGTCTGTACAGAACCATACCAAATGCTACAATGGGATTGTTGCAGGAAAAATAAAAAAATTACAGTCCATAAAACACTCATATCTTTCACAAAACTAAATAAAAATGCATGGGACAAGAAGAAAATGGAAGGTGGTTGAAGGATATAACATTTTCAATCTATTAGGAATCCATTCAATTCCATATAGGGCCATACAATAGCAAAATATAGCAAATTTCTGAAGGAAAATACAGGAAAACATTGTTTTTTCTCATTCCATGCTCAAATCTTCAACCACCCACGAATTATTCATGGTTACAAGGCCTTTTAAAGGCATTAAAACATGTCTCTTCAGTTCATAACTGATTTGGAGTGAACCAAGAGCCAAATGACTCTTCACCTTCCAAGTTTGCATCTTTTTTCCAATTTTACATTGACAACCTCTACATGGTTTGCAATATTTTACATTTTTGAAACTCCTAATGACCTAAACACATAAAAATGACTTGATAAACCTCATTACAATGTGGAAGCATACAAATTTAATCAAACTCAAAGATTTGTCCAGGGCAATATTAATTTGCCAAGGTGCTCCTGCACCACTACTCCACATCTAAGTCAGAAGTTGTTGCAAGAGATAACATGAACCAAATAGATGCCAGCTTTGCAAAGGGAGTGAAATTTTCACCATAATCAATTCCCTCCACTTGTGAGTACCCCTTCACAACCAGTCTAGCCTTGTACTTTTCAACACTGCCATATGCACTGAATTTCTTCTTGAACACCCATTTACATCCAACAGGTTTCCGTCCTTTAGGAAAAGGCACCAAGTCCCAAGTTTTATTCTTCTCCAAAGAAGCCATCTCATCTTCCATGGCCTCCTTCATGGAACCTGCATCTTTCATGCCCATAGCCTCTGTCACGGTTCTAGGCTCATCAGTGTTAGTAAGTAAGGTAAAAGCACAACTAGAATCAAGCAATGAATAACCAAACCTATCAGGTTGCTTCTTTATTCATGTAGACCTCCTCAGAGGTTGAGGTTGAGGTTCTGCTTCTTCTTATGAGCTTTCAGTTTGTCAGTTTAGTCTTCTCAGGGGTAGTAGGAAACTGAACCACATCCTCTTTCTTTTCTTTCTCTTCTAGTTGTAAAACAATAGAAGAAGGTGTTAGCTCTCTGAAAATAACACTTCTACTATACAACACTTTTTCAGCCATAGGATCCCAAATCTTGTATCCTTTCACATTGACACCATAGCCAATGAAAATACACTTAACAGTCTTGTTCTCCAATTTTGACCTCTTCTCCCTAGGCACATGAGCATATGCCTCACAACCAAAAACACAAAGATGTCTTATTGAAGGTTTCTTACTAGACCACACCTCCATGGGTGTCTTACCAACAAGAGCTGATGTAGGAGATCTGTTTACCAGGTAGCAAGCAGTGCTAATAGCTTCAGCCCAAAAATTTTGTTCGAGGCTTGCTCCACTAAGCATACTCCTAGCCTTCTCCATCAGTGTACTGTTCATCCTCTCTACAACTCCATTTTACTACGGGGTGTATGGAGTTGTCTTGTGTCTTTCAATCCCATGTTCTTTGTAGAACTTATCAAATTCTATGGAACAAAACTCACCACCATTATCAGTCCTCAAACACTTAATCTTTTTACTAGTCTAATTATCAACAAAAGATTTGAACTCTTTGAACTGACTAAAAACTTCAGATTTGCTCCTGATGAAATAGACCCATGTCCTTCTACTGCAGTCATCTATGAATGATACAAAATATATAGATTTAGAGATTGAAGGAACACTAACTTGATGAAACACATTAGAATGAATAAGATCCAACACACCAGAAGACTTATGAGAACTCAATTAAAACTAAACATGATTTTGCTTTCCATATATACAATGTTCACAAAAATCAAAATCGAGATTACAATCATCTAACCCTCAACGAGGTTTTTATTTTTCAGGGTTCTAAGACCCTTCTCACCAATGTGGCCAAATCTCTTATGCCATAACATTGTCTTCTCAGCAGGATGCTTGGCTTCCAAAGCATGAGCACCCTTAGGTACCCAAAATGCACTACCATCAGAATTTGATACAACAGATTTCTTCACTGCTAGTTCAGATGGTGGGGATGAAGTGACTGCAACTCTTTTCTTTGAGTCAAAAGAAGTATTGCACTATGAAGTGCATGTCTCTAGCTGAAACAGAGTACCTCTCTGAGTACTCTTCACAAGCATCATAGATCCTCTAGTTATCTTGCATCCTTCTTTCAGAAAGACAACTTGCACACTTGCATCATTCAATTTCCTTAGAGAAGTAGGTTCTGTGCCAAGCCTAGGATGTGCATGACCCCAGTGATCCCCTTCACTCGTCGATCAGGGAATTAGATTGAGACTCTTCCATGACCAATAATCTTCAGATGAGAATCATCACCCAGGTACACTCTTCCACCATTGAACTCTTCATACTTTATAAACCAATCTCGATGCAAGGTCATGTGGAAAGAGGCACTAGAATCAATCAGCCAGACATCGTCAGATGCATGGGTGGCCAGGGCTACGATGAAGGCATCACTGTCATCTTGTGACTTGTCAAAATCTAAATTTGGGACATTCTTCATCTTTTTCTTCTTCTCCTCTTTGCATTCCTTTTAGAAATGCCCAGTTTTCACACAGTTCCAACAAAGAACCTTGGACTTTCCAGGAGATTTGGATCTCCGACGAGATTTGGATCTACCATTCTCATCTTTCTTGTTATTTTTCTTCCCTTTCTCCTTGGTTCTTCCATGAACCGTAAGAGCCTCTTTGGCCAACTCAGATGTCTTTCTCCACATCTCTTCAGCTAACAACAAAGACACTACCTCATCCATCTTGAAGGTGGTCGTAGTGCTTCTGATGGCTATTACAAGATGATCCCACGAATCTGTCAAAGAACAAAGAAAGCTCATACACCGATCCTCCTCCATTTTCATACCCACGAATGTTAACTGAGTAACAATCATGTTGAAACCATTCATATGGTCTGCAACAGATCCTCTATCTTCCATCTTCAGAGTAAACAACTTCTTCTTCAGAAAAAGCTTGTTCACCAGGGACTTGGCCTAATAAACATCTCCTAGCTTCTTCCAAAGGTCTTTCACGGTCTTCTCCTCATGGACATTCAATAGGATAGAGTTAGCTAGAGAGAGTCTTATGAGACCCTTAGCCTTCTAATCTTTGAGTTCCCAATCATCTTGTAGAGTTGCCATAGGTTTTGTACCATTAATGGTTTCCCATAGGTCTCAATCAACAAGCATATCTTCCATCTTGAGTTTCCACAACTTGAAATTTGTGCCGTTAAACTTCACCACCTCAACTCTTCCAGATGTGCTTGCCATCTCCTTCTTGCAACAAGATTACATAATACTCTACACAGACTCCCACTCAAACTAAGATCATCTCAAAAAACCCCTACCCAGCAGCTAGAGCCAAAACTAGCCAGGCTCTGATACCAACTGAAAGGAAGCTAGGTGTGCAGAAAATGCTTCCTACGCTAATCTAATGAGGAGAGAAGTATGAAAATTCTTTTTAACCTTTACAGTTATAGTGTTATTAACCCAACAATAGAGATATTGCAGTAATACACATACACACAAAATGTAGACAGAAGAGAGAGACAAGATATAACATGGGGAAAACCCTTATGGGAGAAAAACCCCACACTCCAAAACTTGCACAATGTATTATCAAAACAACAATGTTTACATCACACTTGTAATGTAAGTCTTCTCAGGAGTCTTCGACACTTGTATCTGGAGATATTTTGGTAGCATAACAATACCTGTCAAATCAACTATACATCTCTCCAAGCACCTGTTTATAAAGAAGTTTCAAGGCAAAATGGAACCTTCTTGGAATGGGTGTTCAACTTGGCCTCATGGCCCAAAACCCATGCCTAGGGACACTTGTCCAATACTACAGCATGGTTCTGATACTTGTCATAATACCCCATCCCAAAGTGGGCACCTAGTCTCAAGATAGGCAATGATAGATGGTCTTTCATACCTAACGGTTGTCATAGAATCTATCATAATTGACAACACTTATAGTTGTAAGAGAATCTTTCATAACTACCTAAAATAGCATATTCCTCTTACAATATGTCATAACCCACCTTGGGCACCCAAAGACGCCTTCCTCAAAGATGCTCTTCGGCACATGTCCTCACCTATCATAGGATCTTCTATTTCCAACTCTTATGCGTAATAGATTCTGTTACATGAATATGTCATAACTGTTACAGTCATGATTCCCTTACACACTACTCAAGATGCCGACACATGGAAGAAAACCTCTACCACAATATGGAACGCCTATCTTCATATGGAGTGAGTTAACCATCCTTGTCACCTTACAAGTGGAGTGACAACTCATCGTACCACTTCACACTAAATGATAAAATAGGATGTGCAACTTAATTACATCATAGGCTAATAAAATAAATACATTACAATTAATAAATACAAGGAATTACCAAGGTTGAGACACCTTAATTCCCAACAGTTTCCACCTCCACAATAGCAAATTATGAGATCTCAGAGAGTGTGTGCCCTAGGATGGCAGAGACAAATCTGAAGTAGAATGGAATGCTAGAACAAAGTATGAAGGAAAGAAGTCACCATGAGCATGAAAACCATAGTATGCTTAATGCAACATCACAACTTGACTCAAGAAGTTGGTGTAGCCCAAAGAATTAGAGAGATCTTCACAAGACCTGCAAGAATTTAGAATAACAACAATAATCCATCATAGAGAAGATTAGAGAGCATGAGAGAGAAGAAGAGAGAGTGCAAGTGTGTCTAGATCGCATCTAGAACTTAGAGATGTTCAAATGAATAAGCTAAGTTGCTTGTATATGCATTCCCACTCAATAACAATGAATCAAACCAAATAGGGCTGACATGTTAAATTCAAGGAGGTGTTCTAAGCCAACACCACAAGAGAGGGGATAAAGGTCCCATCTAGGACTAGGGCACTTGGATGCCTTGGTCCTTTATCTCTACAAACTCCATGGAGTGTCCCTTTAAGTGGGAATAGACCATTCCTAACTTTATTTTGTCAGGTTTATTCATCAGGATCAAGATTTTATCATTTAATTTCCAAAAAGGTGTTAAAATAGGTCCTAATTAACAAGGGTAAACATTTTAGGTCTAACCATGTGCTAAACTTGGTGTAAAATGCAAGTGTAGACATTTTACTCCATAACACGGACTGATATAACAATATGCTAAACAACACAATAGCCCAAAAAGAAAGAGAACCCACCAACAAAGCATAAGGTGGTTGGAGACTTAATTGCCCCCACATCATCATGAAAGGGCAAACATGACCAAGACAAGAATATCTTACCACTTATGAAAGGCAAACTACCTTCATTCAATCTTCTGTCCCAAATGACTTTTTAATTGCTAAAAGGAATAATAATCATCCCAATAATTATCTTAATAAAGTAATGTTACTCTAGTGAGTTGTATGATGCTAGGAAAAAGTACCCCTAAGAGACCTTATACCATTTAGGTACAAAATTTAACACTTATAGCAACTTGTTTCACACTTATGACAACCTGCAACAACTTGTATCTGACCTATAGCAAGTTACAAATAATTTTATGACCTTAGAGAACACATGTAGCACACCTATAACAACCTTCAAGTATGCATGTTTAATGAAAATCATACCAAACAAACAACAATCAATTCTTTAAAGTAATTTTTTATTTTTTGGTGATACAAGACCATGTGTAGACCTAAATTCTTTTGTATCACCATCCACACAAACGTGTGCTAGGTCAACTCATAACAACTAGCAAAAAAAATTAGCAAGGTTTAAATTTGAATTTTAGATATTAAAAGTTTGAGGTTCATATTTGTGCATAGAGAAATGACCTAGGTCAATTGTGCACTTAGGATCTAATCTAGGGTGGTGAATAGGGGGTCTAGGGAAAAAAATTAGTTATTGGGGATGATTTATGGTGGGGTCAAGTTGAGATAATGTCATGAGTCAAATCACACAACAATATGCCACTTGGAGACTTGTTATTACATAAAGGACACTCTAATCAAAGTGGGCCCAAACCATAAAGGAAAAGGGCATGGGTATGCAATTTTCACCTTTACAATAACAAAAATGAAAGAATGGGTCTTATATTTAATCAATTTTATCCCAATCTATCCATATTTCAAAAAAATCTCTATAAGATTAAAGACATGTTTAATAGATTACAAGTTTCATGACTAGTAGTCCCAAAGAATGAAGAGTGGCATTGATACAAGTCAAATTTGGAGGAGGTGACATTAGTGTACATGTCCCTATAAATATGTTTGATGTCCATCTCTTAAACTAAGTTGTGACTAAAGGGATGATGACCACTATCAACACTAGCATTCATTATAAGTATCTCAACATCATTTGTGCCCTCTATAAAATGCTCTTAGTAGAGGTTGGATCAACTCATTTTGTGTTTGTGCATCTTTAGTGATGTTATCCTTATGCACTATGTTGTTAGTTATCGTAGGGAAATAAATCACACCCTATAGTTAATTTAGGTCTGCTAAAATAATAATACTTCTAATCATACCTACATAAAAGAGCCAAAACTAATAAAAGTAATTGCAAATGAGAGGATTAGGATAGCTTAGCTCTATTTTGTCAATTTGAGGTGGTGGTGATGGATGTTTTGTTGTAACTACAATTGACAATCAGGATATGGCTTCTATTATGGATTAGAACTACTCTAACTGTCACAATTCTACTCCACTAAAACTAGGATATTTTCATGGACCTATCTAGGGACATTTTTTGTGTGGAGCAAATCCATTCTCTATTGCTCTACTTTATATGTGCCTACAAGCGTGCATGCTTATAAGATGGGTACTGCTAAAAATAACACTAAGGGAATTTTTGGTGTGCAAAGAGAAGATTTAGAACTTCTTTAATAACAAGTTAGCCCTAATAGGTTGATCTACAATGTTGAAATATGCATCAAGCATGTAAATACCAAGGAGGATGTTGCAGTGTAGTATTTGTAGATGTGATGTTGATGTAAGCTCCATAATTGATTTGATGTGAGATTACAATGATAAGATTCAATGTGAACTAATGACCTAGGATTGTCCTTAAATACAAGATCATATATCTTCAAGTTGAAGTATTTTTTCATGCAAGACAACATATAATGATCATATATTCTAAGAGTGTTGGCTCAAGAAAGTAAGACAAGGAATTTGAACTGGGAAGACAAGCTCGTGAGTGCAATTCTATCCAAGGGGCATACTTGCACCCATGGTCTAGTCCAAGGTGATTAGAAAGCTAAAGTGAGAGTCAATCTAAACTTTTGGGATCTAGGGAATGTTGATTGTGTTGGTTCCCAAAATTACAACTCAAAACCCTAAAAAATTTTACAATCACCTAGGCCAGGGGTGTCATCAGGGTGATTAAAAGAGGTTTATCAACAGGTTTAGGGTGATCTTGGCCAACTTATAGGAGTGGGTAGACTCTATTGGTTTTCTTTCCAAATCAGTAGAGGGTTTGCTAGTTCCAATGCATAGGCAGATTCAGCCAACTAATATAGGAGGTTGCGTGAGCTGCCTTCCCTTTGCTTCTAGTTCTACCGCACCAAGGGGGGTATCCCTATAGCTAAAGATTTGACATTTGACTCACCCAATGACACAAAGATTTAGCTTTACAACAATAGGCATAATGCTCTCATGTATGGACCAAGATTTGCATGATAAATCACAAGTTTGGCAACTTTCTTGGACGTATCTGACTGGTTATGGATGAAAGTATGCAGGGGTCCTAATCCTATTCCTACAACTAACATATTGGAATTATGAAAGGATTTGAATTTATGTTTTGGATGCAAGATAGGGGGTTTTGGATCATAACTTATACACAAGAAGTAGACCGGTGTCTATCTTAGGGCAAGGAGTCAACTAGATGTATACAAGAGAATGATTTGCAATTGGCATTCGAGTTTCAAGGGGTTAGGACTGTATTTGCCTTACAAACACCACCCAAGGATAAGTATTTAACTGTCTCTGCTTACACATATCCCAGCTGACATACAATCTTCTCCATACTCAATCTAAAACAATTTAATCCACTCCTTGAATGGAAGTTAGAGATTAAGCATGTGATACAGAAATCTATACCCTAGAATATGAGAAATCCTTAGCAACTAGATTTAAAAGAAGAAAATGTATACAACAAATGGAGACAGACAGATAAACACATGCAATGAAGCATTTTTCATATAAACATGACATGAAATTGAACATATGTGCAAGGTGCATTCAGATGCAACTCATAAACTCCAAAAGAGATAAAATAGACAAGAAATGCTCTGTTTTTCGTTATTTTTCCCCCAAAAATGCCCAAGTCTTCAACAACTTGAAATGAGTAACACAGTTTGCATTTTCAAAATGGTGCTAGATATAATGCATCGTGAGAAATGGCGCTCAAAATATTGAATACAACATGCAGAGGAAGAAGGAGCAGGTGAAATCAGGGAATGTGCAGTTGTTTGTAGATTTTCCATTAAAAATGGTGGTTGGCTTGTCAATCATCAACCCATGCTTCTGTATTTCACCATTAATGGCAACCTACCCACGGCCATCTGAAAAGTAGCAGCAGCGTGCTTCTAAAATTTTCCTGCCTGAAAATAGCTACAGACACAAAGAAAATCCTTCATTGAAAGATTTTAAAACAGGGCCATCGATTTCCCCTCCTATCACTGAGATCCACGGCCCCAAACCACGTTGAAAAGTCACCCACCAATCAGATCGTGCCACGTAGGCACCCTGTGCTTCCATCGCTGACTTTTTTGCCATCTATTTTGCCCTTTTTGCCTTTTGCCATGTTCACCTATTTTGCCTTTAAAACCCTTGTATATGCAAAAGCATATTCATATACATACAACTACCTACATACAAAGTACGGATTCCAAATATTATGAAGCATTTTGTAACTTTGCTACAGATCCGGCTTGTATCTCACTTCTTGCACATATGGCTTTGTATATTGCATATACAACATGCAATATACAACCTCCAGACCCCAAAACTGTATAAAACAACTTGAAATTTCAATCAGGTCTGGGCATTGTATGTTTTCTCCTTTGTATCGTTGCCTTGCATATTGAACACATATAATGCAATATACATACAACACAGATTCCAGCATAGTTATCAATCGGATTGGAGAAATTTGAAATCTGGGCCTTGTATCTCCATTTTCTTGTATATCGGCATATACAATGCCATATACATGCAAGTCGCGGATGCCAAATACTTATAGAACAAATTGCAATCATATTCAGGTCTGGCTTGCATCTTAACCTTTGCATCTTTGCAATGTATATTGGCATATATAACGCATACATACAAGTAAAAACATACATTCATCTGGACTCCTGCCTTTATCAACTACATCGCATACCTTTTCAGATCCGGGTCATGCACATTAAGAATGTATGTTCCCTTGTATGTTTGAACATACAATCTCCTTTGTATATCCACATGCCCCACCAAATGTATCTCCCCCTTTGCTTGCTGCTTGTATGTCGCATATACATTGCGACTTGTATGTTGGAGATACAATGACCCTTGTATGTCTGTGGGCCCCATCACTTGTATATCGGCCTTGTACATCTTTTTCCTTTGCATATGACGAATGCATATCGCATATACATTCTACTTTGTATGTTGCTGAATATACAAGACCCCTTGTATCTTTTCATTGTATATGCATCGGCCATTAGGGAAACTTGGGAGTTGGTTGCCGATGAGTTTGCTTCGCTGATGAACCTTCTGTACTGTAGCGAATGCATGTCAGCCTCTTGCACATTTGCAATGTACATTCCCAATGTATGTCTGACATACATTCACTTTTGTATCTGTTTCCCTTGTATATTTTCTTGTATGCGCCCAATGTATCTAACCGTTGTATGTCTAAACAGACAATGTGATATACATGCAATTCCTTAGATACAAACACAGCATATTCCCAGAATTTGCGATAGATTCCTCAATGCATATACAAACCCGATATGCATTGAAAATGCATACAATCAATTTTTTCCATTTTTTGAAGGCCGA
The DNA here is from genome assembly GCA_027924645.1 of Cunninghamia lanceolata. Lineage (NCBI taxonomy): Eukaryota > Viridiplantae > Streptophyta > Pinopsida > Cupressales > Cupressaceae > Cunninghamia > Cunninghamia lanceolata. The sequence goes on from BSBN01000011.1 coordinate 4,208,340, forward strand.
TTGAACACTCTTTGGGCCCGCCAATGCACAATGCACTTGTACATACAAACATACATGTATATACAAAGATACATGCATGCAACTGAATTTTTTGCAATTTTCAACTGGGAAGGCTGAAAGACATAGAATTTTTTGGATTTTTTTGAAGTGTGCCTGCAAATTCAGATGCACAAAACCCAAACTACAAATAGGCACCAACATTGGCTCTTTCTAGGGATGCATGCCTCTCCCAGGCATGGCGAGAACCATAGATCTCTGGGATGCAGACTAGTCCCTTATCCATTGGGCTACAGAGTCAAACACTGCACTAACCTGCATCACAAATCACATTTTTAAACATTATTTTAGCAGCCCTGGGCAGCCAAAAATGAAGAACCACAATTTTTTCCTGTCAAATGACTGATTCTGATCTGAAAAATTTCAACCAAAACTGAAAACATTAAAATAATTTGCCCACGAGCTCATCTTATCAATTACATGCTTTACTATATTTGAAAGCTTGCCTCTTGCAGTATTGCCTTTGTCACTCTAGATTTCAAAATTAGACATATAATCATACATACTATAAAATTCTTTAGCGTTAGGCAATGTATGCATGTCATATTCCTCAGATAGTATATCCTCATATTGCATTTGGCATTCCTCATCATCTACCTGGTTGTTGCATATTACCAGGCACTCATCTAGCTGATCTAGAAACTGAAAACATTCAGAATATATGAGACCCTCAATGTCATTTATATCATTTATTGACATTGAAAACAAAACTTGATCCACACAACCATCAATATACATGTCTGGACCAACTGATGATGAACATTCATTATCCACAGTTTGCAAATCCATATTATCTTCACAAGAGTTGAAGATATCTGATTCTGATTTATATGCCCCCTCTTTGCAAACTGTTGTAGCACCTATGTTAGTTGTCTCCTCATATTCATCATCATCTTTAAAAAGAGGGTTACTTCTGCACCAATGAAGGTCAAGATTCACAGTGTTCAATGCATCTACAGGCTCATCATAAAGGGGATTCATACTCATTGCAAAGGTCTTTGCTTCTTCTTCATGACAATCCAACTCTTTTTCATCATTATCAAATTTAGAGTCATAAGAAGAACAAACCTGATCCATGAACTAATCATGGACATCATCTTTATTATCTGATTACCCCACATACAAGATTTCTACTACTTCAATGCATTCTGAAGCTGAACTATCTATATCATTCTCTAACCCTCTAATACTTCCTGATGAAACTAATATTGATTCTTGATCCATATGATCACAACTTAGCACAAATGGATCATTTAAGCATGAATGCTCTTTGCTGAGGACTGGCATGTAAATACCACTTGAAAAATCAACACCATCAACTTCATTTGCTGGGCAAATCAGGACATCCTCTTCTATAGCAGAGTTATCACTAACCTGGAATGATGCATAAATAGGGATAACATGGGTGTGAGTGCCTTGACATTCATTTTCAACACCTAAATTACATCTTTCATTAACATTGGGGACTGCAGGGCAGCATAATTTTTTAGAGAAATAAACCTTTTGAATTCCATACCTCCAATTGTTTTCAATATCTATTACAAACTGATGTGCCTGATGCAATGTGGTGGGCTCCTTATCTCTCAATCTATAACTCATTTTCTTATCAAATGCTCCCAAATAGACTACTAGGCACAATGCATCACTAGGTCTCATGCATTCTAGAATTCTTTTCAATGCCTTCATAAATCTAAGGTTAAAGGCTGGAATCAACTCATCCTTTTCAATGTGGATATACATAAAATCACTGATAACTGCATATTTAGATATTCTTTCACCATATTGTCCTAAAAATGCAGACTTGAATTCTTGCCAAGAGTTGACAGAGTAAGCTGGAAGATAGGAGAACTAGTCCCTTGCATCTTCATCCACAGATTGAACATATAATCTCATAACTACATCTTCATGGTCAATCTCAAAGTCATCTATAACATTTCTAAACTATTGCAAGTGTCTCTTAGCTGATTCATCCTTTACACCATTGAATTTAGGCAAATACTTTCTAATTTTAGATGGAAAAGCATTTGGACAGCCACAAATGCCATTGAAATTGATGGGCTTATATCTGTCAATGCTGAAACTCCTTCTATTATATGGTTGGGATTGATCACTATACATTATTGCATTTGACACCTCACAAGGGTGCATGGGTTGATAATACATCTTTATATGTTTTTTGCAACCCTCTTCTCAACTCAGATTTTCAATCAATGACCTTAGGCTTTTAATATACAAACTGTTGTTTCAACTTACCTAAAGTCCTCTAAATGAGTCTCAATAACATTGCATACTTCCCTTGAAGATATAAACTAAATGCTCAACAAATACAAAAACATGCAAGTTTCACCAACATTTCCCTTTTAACTAGTGCTACTTCACCAAATAGGGATTCCTTTAAAACCTATAAAAATTACCTGGATATGTTGTATCAGCTGAAAATTCCTTTCCTTGACTGAAAGTATGAAAAATTAACACCTCTTGTGTCTTTTATCAGGTTCTTTTTGTGCAGAGTCGCCACCTCCTTGACTGAGGAATGAGCTTCAAACAGGCTGAAGCTAAAAAAACATTTCTTCTTTCTGGGTTCTCCAACAGCAGAGCCACACATACAATTTTTTCTTTTGCTACAACAAAGTGCTTCCAGGTCTGATTCTTCAATCTTTTAGACTCACACTTTCATGGATATGACACTACGTCTCCCCAACAGAGTCGCCATTTTGTTGGTTTTCTTTCTGAATCAGCAGAGGGTTTGCCAGTTCTAATGCATAGGCAGATTTGGCCAACTAATACAAGAGGTTGCATGAGCTGCCTCCCCTTCACTTCTAGTTCTGCCACACCAAGGGGGGTATCCCTATAGCTAAAGATTTGACATTTGACTCGTCCAATGATAGAAACATTTAGCTTTACAACAACAGGCAGAATACTCTCATGTATGGACCAAGATTTGCATGATAAATCACAAGTTTGGCAACTTTCTTGGACGTATCTGACTGGTTATGGATGAGAGTATGCAGGGGTCCTAATCCTACTCCTAAAACTAATAGATTGGAATTATGAAAGGATTTGAATTTATGTTTTGGATGCAAGATAGGGGGTTTTGGATCATAACTACTACACAAGAAGCAAACTGGTGCCTATCTCAGGGCAAGGAGTCAACTAGACGTATACAAGAGAATGATTTGCAACTGGCATTTAGGTTTCAAGGGGTTAGGATTGGTATTTGCCTTACAAACACCACCCAAGGATACGTATTTAACTATCTCTGCTTACACATATCCCAGCTGACATACAATCTTCTCCATACTCAACCTAAAACAATTTAATCCACTCCTTGAATGGAAGTTAGAGATTAAGCATGTGATATAGAAATCTATACCCTAGAATCTAAGAAACCCTTAGCAACCAGATTCAAAAGAAGAAAATGCATACAACAAATGGAGACAGACAGATAAACACATGCAATGAAGCATTTTTCATATAAACATAACATGAAACTGAACATATGTGCAAGGTGCATTCAGATGCAACTCATAAACTCCAAAAGAGATAAAACAGACAGGAAACGCTCTGTTTTTTGTTATTTTTCCCCCAAAAATGCCCAAGTCTTCAACAACTCGAAATGAGTAACACAATTTGCATTTTATAGCAAGACTGTGTACTCAACAATAGTTACATGGTATTTTCAAAATGGTGCCAGATACAATGCATAGTGAGAAATGGCGCTCAAAATATTGAATACGACATGCAGAGGAAGAAGAAGGAGCAGGTGAAATCGGGGAATGTGTAGCCATTTGTAGATTTTCCATTAAAAATGGTGGTTGGCCTGTTAATCATCAACCCATGCTTCTGTATTTCGCCATTAATGCCAACCTACCCGCGGCCATCTGAAAAGTAGTAGCTGCGTGCTTCTAAAATTTTCTTGCCTGAAAATAGCTATAGACACAAAGAAAATCCTTCGCTAAAAGATTTTAAAACAGGCCCATCGATTTCTCCTCCTATCGCTGAAATCTACGGCCCCAAACCACGTTGAAAAGTCACCCACCAATCAAATTGTGCCACGTAGGCACCTTGTGCTTCCATCGCTGACTTTTCTGCCATCTATTTTGCCTTTTTTGCCTTTTGCCATGTTCACCCATTTTGCCTTTAAAACCCTTGTATATGCAAAAGCATATGCATATACATACAACTGCCTGCATACAAAGCGCGGATTCCATATATTATGAAGCATTTTGGAACTTTGCTACAGATCCAGCTTGTATCTCACTTCTTGCACATATGGCTTTGTATATTGCATATACAACATGCAATATACAACCTCCGGACCCCAAAACTGTATAAAACAACTTGAAATTTCAATCAAGTCCAGGCATTGTATGTTTTCTCCTTTGTATCTTTGCCTTGTATATTGCACACATACAATGCAATATACATACAACACAGATTGCAGCATAGTTATCAATTGGATTGGAGAAATTTGAAATCTGGGCCTTGTATCTCCATTTTCTTGTATATCGGCATATACAATGCCATATACATGCAAGCTGCGGATGCCAAATACTTATAGAACAAATTGCATTCATATTCAGGTCCGGCTTGCATCTTAACCTTTGCATCTTTGCAATGTATATCGGCATATACAATGCATACATACAAGTAAAAACATACATTCATCCAGACTCCTGCCTTTATCAACTACATCGCATACCTTTTCGGATCCGGGTCATGCACATTAAGAATGTATGTTCCCTTGTATGTTTGAACATACAATCTCCTTTGTATATCTGCGGGCGACACCAAATGTATCTCCACCTTTGATTGCTGCTTGTATGTCGTGTATACATTGCGACTTGTATGTTGGAGATACAATGACCCTTGTATGTCTGCGGGCCCCATCACTTGTATATCGGCCTTGTACATCTTTTTCCTTTGCATATGACGATGTATATCACATATACATTCTGCTTTGTATGTTGCCGAATATACAAGACCCCTTGTATCTTTTCATTGTATATGCATCGGCCGTCAGGGAAACTTGGGAGTTGGTTGCTGATGAGTTTGCTTCGCCGATGAACCTTCTATACTGTAGTGAATGCATGTCGGCCTCTTGCACATTTGCAATGTACATTCCCAATGTATGTCAGACATACATTCACTTTTGTATATGTTTCCTTTGTATATTTTCTTGTATGCGCCCAGTGTATCTAACCATTATATGTCTAAACATATAATGTGATATATATGCAATTCCTTAGATACAAATGCAGCATATTCCTAGAATCTGCGATAGATTCCTCAATGCATATACAAACCCGATATGCATTGAAAATGCATACAATCAATTTTTTCCATTTTTTGAAGGCCGATTGAACACTCTTTGTGCCCGCCAATGCACAATGCATTTGTACATACAAACATACATGTATATACAAAGATACATGCATGCAATTGAATTTTTTGCAATTTTCAACTGGGAAGGCCGAAAGACATAGAATTTTTTGGATTTTTCTGAAGTGTGCCTACGAATTCAGATGCACAAAACCCAAACTACAAGCAGGCACCAACAGACTCCTCTACACTTCAGGTTTAGCTAGACCTAGGAGGGATATTCCTAGAGGCATGAAATAGGATATAAAAAAAACACATCCATACCCAATGTACACTTGAACCTAATATTGTTAGTCAAGACAAACTGGCTACATAGTCCTTTGATTAAGTTGATAAGAGCAATCCTACAAAATGATGATGCTTACGAGACTATAACAATATATAAAGCTAGATGTATTGTTTTAATTTTTTTAATAAAGTGTGAGTGATCATAGGCCTCTTAGACCGGTGTCTATCCAATGGGCTAAAAAGTTTTAAGTTCATCAAAGAAAAACACTATAATGGGTGTACGAATGTCTATCTGGTTACACAGATGCATAAAAAAATCAATATCAAACCATGCGAATACTTAGAAATCCATCACCATACAACATTCTTCCATATGTAATACTAAAATGACCATTTAAAAAGCTTAAAAATGGATTAAGAATTGTCACATTCATTCAAATTAGATTTTACAATCATACCACCAAGTGTGGCAAGAGAAAACCCTAGGTACAATAGAGGATTCCTGAAAGAACACTTACAATAGTAGAGAAAAATAATGAATTGATATCAAGATTGCAATATAATCCTCATACACTTTTGATATATGCTTCCTGGAGAACTAAAAATGAACAATAGATGAATCCTTAACTGTCTTGGATGCTCAACACCTGTAGAAAGAAATTCTACCCAAAATAACCAACCTTTGAAAAGAGTTTCAATCCTCTATTTATATCCTTCACACATGGATCTGAGAATGAAATAGGTGGGAAAACCCTCAACAAACCCACCAATCGCAATAAACCCAAAATAACCAACCTTTGAAAAGAGTTTCAATCCTCTATTTATAGCCTTCACACATGGATCTGAGAATGAAATGGGTGGGAAAACCCTCAACAAACCCACCAATTGCAATAAAAACATTAATTTTTGTTAGGGTTAGGGTAGATCAAAGCAATAAACACTAACAATTATATGCAGATTAAATAAACCAAATATAACAATGAGGAATAACACAAAAGAGATCAACACATAAATTTAATGTGGTTCACCCAATATGGGCTACATGTACAGAAACTTAGCCATCCAATAATTTTATTATCCAGTGCAAAACATACATCCCAACCACTTATAACAAGCTTTTTTGGAAGCTTCTAGAATTAGGGTTTTGCAATGTCATTTTTCTTTGTCGGTTAACAAAAATTAACAACTGACTCCGATCATGCAAAAAAGAGGGAAAATAATTTTTTTGGGGGCTACGCCCCCGAACCCTTGCTTCTCGAGGGTTGCCGCCCCCGAACCCCCGCTTCTTAGAGGCTAATGCCCCTGAACCCCTGCTCGAGGCCCAACCCGACCTCGAACCCTGGAGAGGATACATAACTTGTGTATAGTACTTGCATGATCAGTCGCCACATACCAACAATCTCCCACTTGGAGACTGATCAGGCTCCACACCAAACAATCTCCCACTTGGAGATAGATCCTAGACGACACCACTATGCTTGCAGCTCCCACTGGATTATAGGCCTAGCTGGTTTCTTAAGTCTAGCATTATCAGTCATGAAGGCCAACCAAAACTAATGAGGAAATTAGTTTCTCTCATGTAACTGCCTTTGTGAACATATCTGCAGGGTTCTCACTTGTGTGAATTTTCTCTAGCTTCAACTGTCCATCCTCCAAAACTGACCGGATGAAGTGGTATTTGAGCTGTATATGCTTAGTTTTTGAATGCAGAGCTGAGTTCTTAGCAAGATGAATGGCACTCCAGCTATCAGTGTACAAAGGGCTATCTTCTTGTCGTTGCCCCAATTCCTCCAAAAAACATTGTAACCAAATCATCTCCTTGCTAGCTTCTATAGCAGCAACATACTCAGCTTCAGTGGTTGAAAGCACAACAACCTTTTGCAGTCTTGAAATCCAACTGATTGCAGTACCTCCTATAGTAAAAACATACCTTGTAGTACTCCTCCTACTATTAATATCACACACTAGATCAGAGTCAACATATCCTTTTAGAGCAGAATTTATTCCTCCAAAACATAGTTTCTTTGAAGTAGTACCTCTCAAATATCAGAGAATCCATTTTACAACATTCCAATGTTCCATTCCTGGATTGCTCATATACCTGCTCACAACTCCCACTGTATGTGCAATATCTGGCCTTGTGCATACCATTGCATACATCAAGCTGCCAACTGCTGATGAATATGGTATCTTAGACATTTTGTCTTCCTCCTCTTGTGTCTTTGGACACATCCCCTTAGTCAACTTAAAATGACTAGGCAAAGGTGTACTAACTGCTTTTGCCTTCTGCATGTTAAACCTTTTCAACACCTCTACATACTCACTTTGAGACAAAAATAATTTTTTGTTTGTCCTATCACGTGTGATCCACATACCAAGGATTTGTTTTGCTGCACCCAAATCATTTATAGCAAATGATTTTTCTAATTTCTACTTAAGTTCATTAATATGCTACATGTTAGACCCAGTAACAAGCATGTCATCAACATAAAGCAACATGATAATATAGCTGCCATTACCTAGTTTCTTAAAATAAACACAATAATCAGAATGACATCTTTTGTATCCTTGTTCAGCCATAAAACTATCAACTTTCAAATACCATTGTCGATGTGCTTGCTTCAGGCCATACAAACTCTTCTTTAACCTACACACAAAATCCTTCTTACCCTTGAACTCATATCCCTATGGTTGCTACATGTATATTTCCTCTTCCAAATGCCCATGGAGAAAAGTTGTTTTCACATCTAGTTGTTCAAGATGCAAGTCTTCCGCAACCATAAGACTTAGAATAGTTCTAATAGAAAGTCATCTTTACAACCGGAGAAAATATTTCATCAAAATCTATACTTTTTTTCTGTACAAAACCTTTTACCACGAGTATGGCCTTATATTGTTTCTTGCCTCCATCTTCTTCCTTCAACCTATAAACCCATTTATTTGGCAATTCTCTTTTTCCTGTAGGCAATTGGACTAAGTCCCAAGTCTAATTCTGCAACAAGGAATCCATTTCCTCTTTCATGCCTAGCTCCCACTGCTTCTTTAAAATCTTTCTGGAGGTCTAGTTACCCTTGTAGAATGTCTAACACTTGTAGGAGTCTGTGGGATAACTTGTTGTTGTTGAGCATCAGGTACCATTGGCATTTTATTTTTTGGAATCTCATCCAGCACCACATATTCTTTTTTGGCCTATTCATGCTTCTTTTCCTGCAACTGATCCTTATACATGACCTTCTCATTGAATATAACATCTCTGCTCCTAATGATTTTATGATTTTCAAAATTCCATAACCGATAACTAAATTCATCTACTCCATATCCAATGAAGGTACATTTTTTAGACTTATCCTTAAGCTCGATTCTATTTGCAATATCAACATGGTCAAAAGCTTCACAACCAAAGGTTTTCAGAAATCAATAGTTTACCTTTTTTCCCATCCATGCCTCCTCTGGAATGCCACCATCCAAAGGATTTGAAGGTCCCCTGTTTATTAAATAAATAGTAGTATGTACAACATCTGCCCAAAAGTGTAAGGGTAGTCTAGCATGCAATCGCATGCTCCTTGCATGCTCCATAATGGTCCTATTCATCCTCTAAGACACACCATTTTCTTGTGGGGTTCCAGGAACTATTTTCTTCCTATGGATTCCATTATATGAACAGTAATTCTTAAATTCTCTATTGCAATACTCACCTTCATTATCAGATCTAAGACACTTCAACTTTTTTCCTGTCTCATTCTCAACCAAAGCTTTCCACTTTTTAAAAGTTTCAAATACTTTCAATTTTTTTTAGGAAATACACCCATGTTTTCTTAGTTGCATCATCAATAAAAGTAACATAATAGCAAGAGCCACCAAGAGAAGATACCTGAGTTGGTCCCCATACATATGAATGCACAAGCTCTAATTTCTCACTCTTCTTCTCTTTCCCAACTTTGAGAAAACAGACTCTTTTCTATTTTCCATAAACATAATTTTCACAGAACTCCAAATCAATCTTCTTCAGACCTGGTAGCAACTTTTTGGAGTGAAGGATCTTCATCCCTTTCATACTCATATGCCCAAGTCTATGGTGCCACAATTTTGTTTCTGTCCCTACAGCAAGTGTTATAACTGTCTTAGTAGCAACTGTTTCTGTAGCAGCTAAGGAAGAATAAGTATTACTAGTACAAAAATACAATGTGCCTACCTTTTCACCTTTAGCTTCTACTAATGCACCTTTAGTGACCTTCCATACTTTATTTGAAAAGGTAACTATGCAGCCTTCACTACCTAGTTGTCCTGTAGAAATTAAATTTCTTTTCAAATTTGGAACTTGCCTTACCTCCTGTAGCAACCATTCATTTTCATTCTGCAACTTGATTTTTATCTTTCCTTTTCCAACAATCTGACAAGGTTCATAATCACCCAAATATACATGTCCAAAATCACCTTGAACATAATCTACAAAATATTTCTTATGGGGTGTGGCATGAAATGAAGCCCCTGAAATTATTACCCAAGAATCATTAGCATTATCTAAACACAAAATTAAAGCATCCTGTAATTTATTACTTGCAATATTAGCTTCCTTACTATCATCATGTTGTCCATCTCCTTGTTTGCCCTTTCGAGACCAGCAATCCTTCTTCAAGTGTCTTGTCTTTCCACAGTACCAGCAATCCATTATTCCTCTGGATTTAGATCTACCTTTCTTCGACATCCCTTGTGACTTCCCACAATTTGTAGGGCTTTTTCCTCTTTCCCTTGTTCTTCCCCTGTTCTCTACAGTCAAAGCATTACCAGATGTTGAAGTCTCACCTGTGCTTTTCTGTCGTATTTCCTTGCTAAGGATAACACCAACAACATCATCAAATTTCAAAGTATTTGAACCAGAGACAAAGTTACTTACAGCCATTACCAAGCTATTCCAGCTTTCTGGCAAAGAACATAAAACCAAGAGAGCCCTTACGTCTCCATCAAATTTCACTTTTATAGAAGTTGACTGACTGGTAATCATATTAAACTCATTTAAATGATCTAACACAAATCCACCTACAATCATTTTCAGATTAAACAAGCACTTCATGAGAAATACCTTATTAGAGGATGAGGGTTTTTCATACAATTTAGCCAAAGCTTTCATCAATTCATCTATTTTTGTTGCTTCTATTATATTGAATGCCATAGATGGTGCTAGGCACAACCGAATGGTTCCCAGTGCCTTTCTGTCCAAAAGATTCCACTCCTCATCAGTCATTGCTACTAGTTTCTTGGCTTTTCCTTCCAACGACCTCCATAAATCCTTCTGATAGATATAATCCTCTATCTACATCTTCCATAACTGATAGTTCTGCCCATTGAATTTATCTACCTTCAATTTAGCCTATTCCACCATTGCTCCCACTCAACTATGACACCTTCTTGCAGATGATAATCAAACACAACCTGCTCTGATACCAATTTCTAGGGTTAGGGCATATCAAAGCAATAAACACTAACAATTATATGTAGATTAAATAACCCAAATATAACAATGAGGAATAACACAAAGAGATCAGCATAGAAATTTAACGTGGTTCACCCAATATGGGCTACATCCATAGAACTTGTGTACAGTACTTGCATGATCAGTCACCACATACCAACAATTTCAACTACCCATTTCATAATAATGGTGATCCCAGAGGTTGTTGGCATATTCCTAAGTGGTGGGTGGAGTATGGAAGGCAAAATAGTTGTGCCCCAACAAATCAGGCTTCAAAGATCAGGCCTTCACCAAGCATCTTGTACTTTGGAGGAGAATAAATAAACCATTCAACCTCGAAAAACATAGAAGAAATGAAGAGCATCGGGGGTTAGGCTTCAGACCTTCATCCTTCTGCCTTCAAAAAGAAAGGAGGAAGAAAAGAAAATTTTTGCTTGCTGCCTCCTGAAATACTTAGAAATATTAAAGCCCCATCGGACTTCGTCCGTTAGGCTCTCTTCCTTTCACCTGCCCAAAAGAAGAAGGCAAACCACAACATTGACCTCCAATGATTAGAAATACTTAGAAAAACTTGGAGCCTTGACGCACTTCAGTAATCAGGCCTTCCCACTGATGCATGCTCGGAAGAAGACAAAAGGCGTCAAGCTCAACCTTTGATGCCTGAAATACTTAGGTTATTTTTGGAAGAAACCAAGGTGGATTTCAGAGCTGACAGACATGGCACGATGGAAGACATGAACTTGAAACCCCAAATCTCTAAAAAAGGTAGAAAATGCAAGGAAAGACTTAGAATTTTGGGACTTAGGAATTTTGAGGGTTTCTTCTTTACATTTCAAAATGAAAACACTTAGAAACCTATTGAAAGAGACCCATGGGAAATATCTCTGATCGGATATCAATGATGGGATCTTCAACAAAGGTACAAAGTGGGATTTTGATGGATTTGGGGTAAAATAGAGCAAGTTGGGAACTAGTTTTTTGAGGTATCGACACTAGCTCTGGTTAGGGACATGTTCCAAGCAATGGCACAACAAGAATTCAAATATCTGGAGCAGATCAAAAAACAAAAAACAACACAAAAAAAACATAAACATAAACACCATCAAAACCAATAGTGGTCAAGATTGATCGAGGTCAAAAATAATAGATATAATAAGATTTTGTCACAAAATCTTGAAGGACCACACTACTTGTGAGAAGTAGAGTTTCAGATGTTACCCATGAACAAACAGCTCCAGAAGTTCCCCTTACATATTTCTGATATAAAAGGTGTCCTAGTCCTAGCCTTTTCATCATTTTGATATAGGCCCAACCATAATGGTTCAAACTTGCCATGCTTGCCCTTGTCTTCTAATTTTGCATTCCAGAGAACCAAACCTCTAATCTGGAAACACCTTTTACTTATTCTTCTATTGAACAAATGCTCCACCTTCTATTGTTGTAGCAAATTCTTATCACTTGCCACCTGTAGACACCTAAAAATGTCTTCACTAATTAACCATCTTTTGACATCACCCCAATTAATTAATTAATTTTTTATTTAATTAATTACACCATCCAACACTTGATTATTCACCTACTCTTCATCGTTTCACCTTTTAAATTGAATTAATTTAATTAATTCAATGGTTGCACATACTAACATTAGCCCAATTAATTAAATAAATATACAAATATTGATTTAGTTTATTTTGTCATTTTCCTAAACCCAATTAATTAGGTAAATTATGTTTATCCAGTTAATTTAGCCTACTAGTTAGCCTACCTCTATTCTAGTTGATTAAATACATATTATTTAATTAACTAGTCTAACCTACCTATCCCCTAGACCTAAGACTAATTAAATAAACCCTTGTTTAATTAATCTTAACTCCTAATTAACCCATTCTCTAATTTACTACTGCCATATTAATTAAACTAATCACCTTGATTAGTTTGGTCAAACCCTGTTTAACACTTCTCCCCATATATCCCAAATAAAAAATTAGTCTTTATTCCATATAAGACAATTTTTTATTCGACTTGTCCTAAAATGCATTAATGGGCTCCTACAACACCTAACATGTCATATTTCTCATTTATGAGAAATCTTCCCCAAATGAATTTAAAATTCATTTGTAATCCTCACATCTTTCCCAAAAGAATTTAAAATTCCCTTTCTATTCCATCTCATCTAACCTCATTTAATACACACCCCTTCCCAAGGTGAATTAAAAATTCATCTTTATTCTCATCCCTCCATTTTTTTGATTAAATCTAAGCCCTTCACCTCACATGCATCCTCATCCATTGATCTCCACATCCAATCTCAACCCTTGGATCAAATCCCCCTTCAAAATGCCTATAAATAGAAGCTCTCCCTAGCCATTTTGTCATGGAATCTTGAGTAGTGTTATAATGTCAAAATCATCTTCATCTTTCCATCTTTGAGCTAGGTTTTAGTGAGTTGCATTCTAGTTTGAGAGCATTTCACATAAGAAAGCCATGGGTAAAGCTAGAGAGTAAGGGTGCATTCTCTCAACCTTGTCAAGGAGAAGGATCACATTTGAAGGTATAACTTGTGTTTTTATTGCATTTAGTTTGTGTTTTTCACCTCATTTATTTTCCCCATCTTTATTTGGCACACCTAATGGGACCCCTAGGTCCTTATCTAACTTTTGTTGCTTGAGTTTTTGCAAGAAAGACGTGTTTTGCAGGTTTTGACACTAAAGGCTCTCTGTTTGGTGCCATTTGGGCATGTAGTGGCACCATTTCTAGGTTGCGTGGCGCCATTCATCACTATTTTGGCGCTATCCTAGAATGACATTTAATGTTTATCTTAAGTCTTGTGTTAGGTTTTAATGCTTTTTTTGAGGTTTTGACAAGTTTTTAAGCTGCTTTGCTCTCTATTTTGATAGTAAATGCAAAGAAATAGGGGAATATAATGTCAAAATTAGTCTAGGGGTATATGCAAGGATTTAATATCTAACCCTAGCTTGTTTTGTGTGTTTTTGTCCTATTTATCATCTTTCCTTTGGTCTTTTGAATGATACTTGGTAGGGGAAGAAACACTAACCTTGTTTGAGTTGAGATTTTTGAGACTAAAAGTGTTTTTTGAAGCTTTTTAGGGACACTACCTCGCTTTGGTGCCTTTTCAACCTAGTTTGGTGCTATTAGACTCAGAGACTAGGTAAATGCATGTAAAGCACGCTTTAGCACCATTTCCTAACTATTCGATACCATTTCTAAAAATTTTAGCGCCATCCATAGCATTAGCGCCAGTTGGCTTTTTTGTGGTGCCATCATGATTTTTTTATTACTGTTAGTCAAAATATTTCTCTATCAGTACTGTAGCACCATTTCCTTTTATTGTAGCATCATTTCTCTGTTTTGTGGTGCCATCTCTATCTGTGGTGGCACTACTTTTTGTCCTAGCATTGGGATCTATGCAAGTGTTTGATAGGGTTTTACAAGGAAAAATAATGCTAGCCAAAGAACAAAATCAAAACTACTAATGTTGCTTGTAGGGTTTTGATAGCTTAGAAACATTTACCTTTGATGCACTAAAATGAACTTTGTGTGCTTAGCTAAGAAAACATTTACTTTTAGTGCACTTAAAATAAACTTTGTTTGCAACAAACATAGGAACACTTCAATTTGGGTCCTTAAAAAGAACTTAGATTTTCTTTGAATTGTTTTGTGCACTTGCACATTTGTGTTTGTAGATCCCAAGGGATAGAATTGAAGTATCCTCTCCCCTCGCCTTCATAAGGATCTTGGGTGAAGAAAAATGGTTCTGTTATCTTCTTTTTCATTTTCTTAGATAGGCCTACCTTGGTGGGAAAAGAGGTACTCACCCCAAGGGAACGACCTCAAGTGGTACTTTCATTTGGTCTACTATATAAAACAGGATAAGATGAAAGCCAAGTCTAATCAATATTAGCGCTTACCGTACAGTGCTAGTTTGAAAGGAGGCATACCTTATGTATATGACACTCCTAGTATGACTAGTTAAAGACTTAAGTGGCTTGTTGGATGCTCGTAACGTGTCGGTCCCCTCAATATTCCCCATTAAACACCTTTGGTTAGAAGCCTACCTATTTTTTTGACCTTGTGGAAATTTGTTCAAGGTGAGAGGACACATAATCCTCTTAAGATTCTCACCATATGGCTCCCTTGAGATGAGATGGGAATCCTTAGCTTAGCATAAGCTATACATAGATTTCTAGGGAAAGGGTGGTTGCATCATCTTTCCAGTGCAGGAGGCCCCTATCCATCCTCTCTCGAGAAGAAAATATAATGGACACACTTAGTAATCAGTGTGTTTGCATTTGAGTCAGAGATTCCAAGTTGTGGGCTTGATAAATCACCATTCACCTGTTGCAAGTATGGGCCTAACTGGTGTTATCATTAATGTCAACATACTCTTGTTGCATTAATGTCAAGGATTGGATGAGTTGTATGCTGAGGATATTGAGAAAATTAGCCCCATCAGGAACAAAGAAGAATAGTGAAGACAACAAGGCAAAGATACTAGTTAAGATGAAGTTTAGAGGATATGGTTCAAAGGGTTTTTAGATATGTGTCTTAAGATGATCCAAGAAAGATCTTAGGGGTCCACATGAAGATCGAAAGAAGTTATGGCCACTTGAGTATAACCGGTTCTGGCATATGTTTAGAAGTGACAGAGTGTCACAGATAGGTCCGGTGAGATCTGGAAATGAAATATCTTGTTCTGTAGATTTGGTGGAGTGTTTAGGAAGTCAATGTGAATTGACAACTCAATTGGTTCATGGTCTAGAGATCTACAAGCATCTATTCCATTATGACAGTGATGACAGACTGTATTCTTGAGGTTCTGGATGAAGGAGAGAATGATTTCAGTAAGCAGAAGTAGTGTGGATGTTCCTGGTGATTCAGGAAAGTTTGTGGAGGTCTTTGGATTGTGTCCAGTTTGTGTTGGTGGTCTGCATCGAAGATTGAGCTCGTAATTGAAGAATTACTTCCGAATGATGATGTTCTTCCTAAGTCTGGCCGACCAGATGAGTTACACATCCTGTGTTTGATCTTGGAGATGTTCTATGAAGAATGGTGTGTTCCTAAGGAACATTGAAGTCTCAGATCTGTGTGGCCGACAGTGTGTTGATCCGCGTGAAGTCTTTTTGTAATTAGTTATGTTGTATTTTTGTATTTTCTCTGTAATGTACGCTGACTTGGATGATTATCCATAAGTTGATGTCTTGAATAAATAAGGAGTTGTAAAGTCAGTTTAAATGCATGATGTGGAGATGAGAGTGCGGTAGAGAAGTGTGAAAAGAAGACATAAGTATTGGGCTTAAATGGAACTAACTCAAGCATAGTGAAGATGCTATTCTTCAGTTCAAGTATGTAATACTTATTATTCTGTAGACAGTGCATCTCCTGTAGGCAGTGGGCCTCTTGTGAGCAGTGTGCTCAGGCAGTGAGCCCTAATTGGCATGTGCCATTTTGTTCTTCTTATTCTTCTAACAGAGAATACAATCTTGGGTTAGTCACCCCGTGGTTTTTCCCTTAACCAGGTTTTCCACGTCAAAATCTTGGTGTCATATGTGTTAATGTGTTTTTACTCTTGAATGATTGCATTATGTTTCCATGATTAATTTATGATTATGTTTTTGAATTAACAAGAAGGATTTAAGTAACTAATAAGCTTAGAAAGTTTTGAAACAACTGATTCACCCCCCTCTCAATTGTTTACCTTGAATCTAACAATTGGTATTAGAGCTAAGTTCCTCTAAAAAGAGCTTAACTGCTTGAGGAGATCTAGAAGGATAGCCCGAGGTTTGATGGAACCAATTTCACTCTTTGGAAAAATCGCATGGAATGCCACTTACAATGTATGGGAATGCAGTATTAGATCATGGCTTCAAAGAAGTATGTTCCCCCACAGAATGGTCCGAGTACCATAGATGAAATTAGAGATGCTGAAAACAATTTGCGGACAAAAGAAACCCTTCTAAGTGCCTTATCTGATTCAGAGCTAACAAATGTTATTGATCTAAAAACTGCATATGAGATTTGGCAAAAATTGGAACTTCTGCATGAAGGAGACAAGTATGTTAAATGTGCCAAGCTCCAGAGTTTGAAAGGGAAATTTAAAAACATGAAGATGAGTGAAGATGAGAATATCACCTCTTACATGACAAAAGTAAATGAACTTGTATGTGGCATCAGATGTGCTGGTGGAGTTCTGGATGAAGATGAAATTGTTACTAAGGTTCTCAGATCCCTACCTCCTGCTTATAAACACAAAGTTACTACCATTGAGGAAATCAGATCCTTAACAACTATCACAAGGGATCAATTGGTTGGCAAGATATCTGCATTCAAGTTAGCTAAGTTTGGTGATGCACTTCCAAAGACTGAATCAACATTTAAAGCTAGTGCCTCTACAAAAGGCAAACAAAAATATGATCTAGGTGAAAGTTCCTCAAGAAAATCGTCTTGTTATGAGAAAGAAAGAAAGGATCTGGAAGAGGATGAATTAGAAGCTAAACAACTTGAGGCTCTCATTACAAAAAGACTGCCAAGAGGATCCAATAAGTATGAAGGAAAATTGCCTTTCAAATGTTTTAACTGCAATAAGATTGGTCATTTTACCTCGAGGTGCCTAGAAAGATTTTCCAGGCCAAACCCTAATAGATCAAGATTTCAAAAGAAGTGTTACTACGTTCATGAAGATGATAATGAAGGAGTAACATATGATGAATCAGAGACAGGAAACAAATCCTGAAGTGACTGGGTGTTTATTGCCATCAAGGAAGAAGATCTAATGTCCTCTGAATCTGTCAATTATAAAATGGTAGAAAGAGCTCTGGCTGCCCAAGTTGAAGAAAAGGATGATTGGGTCATTGACAATGGATGCTCCCACCATATGACTAGTAATAAAAATAAGTTTATAGATTTGGAAAGATATGAAGGTGGAGTGGTAAAATTTGATGATAATTCTACTGGCAAGATTAGAGGTAGAGGAACTATTTCTTTTGATGGAAAGAACAAAACCAGTAATGTATTGTATGTTGAAGGTTTGAAGCACAATCTTCTCAGTGTTGGACAGTTGGTGGACAAAGGCTATGATCTCCGATTCAACAATGGAAAATGTAAGATCTTTGAAAGTTCCAGAACAGAGATTGCATCTGGTACTCAAACAAAAGGTAATATCTTCCACTTGATTGGTATTGGTAAAAGTTGTTTATTTGTTCAAATTGATCAGAGTTGGTTGTGGCATAGGAGAATGTGTCATGTGAATTTTGATAATATCATCAAGATAAGCAACACTCAGGCTGTAAGAGATCTTCCAAGATTGGTGAAACCTACTAATAGTTTGTGCAAAGAATGTCAGTTGGGTAAGCAAAATAGAGTCACATTCAAAAGTAAGGAACACTCTTCTACCGGATTATTGGACTTAGTTCATACTGATCTATGTGGTCCGGCAAGAATCAGGAGTTTGCAAGGTGACAGATACTTCATGTTATTAATTGATGACCACTCCCGAATGATGTGGGTGACCTTTTTGAAAGAGAAATCTGAGGCTCTTGAGAAATTCAAAATATTCAAAGCTATGGTAGAGAATGAAACTGGATTAAAACTAAAATGTCTGAGGTCTGATAGAGGTGGAGAATTCACATCCGGTGAGTTCATAGAATTCTGTGAGAAACATGGGATAAAGAGACAGTTGTCAGCTCCAAGGACTCCACAGCAGAATGGAGTAGTGGAAAGAAAGAACCAGACCATCCAGGAAGCATCCAAAACCATGATGATGGAAGCAAATATTCCTCAGATCTACTAGAGAGAGTTGTAAGCACTGCTGTCTATACTCTTAATCGAGTACAAATCAGAAGCAATACTGGTAAGACCCCTTATGAACTCTGGTTTGGTATCACTCCCACTATGAAATATTTCAGAGTCATTGGTAGCAAATGTTATATTAAAAGAGATGAAGATCTTGGCAAATTTGATGCTAGAAGTGATGAAGGAATATTCTTGGGTTATTCTACTCAAAGCAAAGCATACCGGTGTTATAACAATAGATTGAGAAAGATGATAGAAAGTACAAATGTGAAGGTTGATGAAGGTGTTGAAAAACCCTAAAGGTTTTATGAATATGATGATGATGATCAGAATGATGTTTTGGTCCAAGCTCCTTCTGAAAGTTAGATCTAGACTGATCTGAAGAATCGGGAAAAAGAGATAAGTTTGAATGAATCAGTTCAAGAAATAGAAGTGCAAGAAACTCCCAAAATTCCCAGGTATGTAAGATGAAATCACTCTGAAGATCAGATCATAGGTGATAAAAGAAAAGGTGTTCAAACAAGAAGAAAGATTGCTCAAGACTCAGAAAATTATTGTCTGATTTCAAAGATTAAACCAAAGACAGTGAATGAAGCTTGCAATGATGAAAGCTGGACTAAAGCAATGGAGGAAGAGCTGATGCAAATTGAGAAAAATCACACTTGGGATCTTATTCCCAGACCTAGAAACAAGAATGTGATTGGAACCAAATGGGTCTTCTAGAATAAACTAAATGAAGATGGTGAAGTAGTTAGAAACAAAGCCAGATTGGTCTGCAAGGGTTACTCTCAAGTAGAAGGAGTTGATTTTGAAGAAACTTTTGCTCTGGTGGCAAGAATTGAAGCAGTCAGATTATTTCTTGCCTTTGCTGCTTTCAAGGATTTCAAAGTATATCAGAGGGATGTCAAGTCTGCCTTCTTGAATGGTGATTTGGAAGAAGAAGTATACATTGAGCAACCAGATCGATTTCAATTGTCTGATCATGGTGATGTGGTCTGCAAGTTGAAGAAAGCACTGTATGGACTCAAACAAGCCCCAAGAGCATGGTATGAAAGACTGGATAAGCATCTTTTGAAGATTGGTTTCAACAAAGGTACTGCTGACAGTAACTTGTACTTCAAAATTGAACATGAAAATATTTTGATTGTTGAAGTGTTTGTTGATGATATCATTTTTGGAGGAAGAGATAGCATGTGCAAAACTTTTGCAAATCATATGAAAAGTGAATTTGAGATGTCTATGTTTGGGGAAATGAATTTCTTCTTGGGTCTACAAATCACTCAAACAAAGAAAGGAATCTTCATTTCAAGACCAAATATGTAAAAGAATTGTTGAAAACGTTTGGGATGGAAGACTCAAAACCAATGAGTACTCCCATGGCAATTGGATGTAAGTTGAGCAAAGATGATGACTCTCCTAAGGCTGATCAAAAAAAGTACAGGTCAATGATTGGAGGACTATTGTACCTTACTCAAACTAGACCTAACATTATGAATGTTGTTAGTCTTGTTGCTAGATTCCAAGCTGATCCTAAAGAAACTCATGTCATAGCAATCAAGAGGATTCTCAGATATCTAATAGGGATAGTTGAGTATGGTTTATGGTATCCTAGAGATCATGATTTCTCACTTCATGCATATACAGATGTGGATTGGGCAGGAGATGTGGATGAGCAAAAGAGTACCAGTGGAGGAGCATTCTTTTTAGTGAAAAGATTGGTTTCTTGGCTGAGCAAGAAACAAGAGACAATATCTCTGTCCACTGCAGAAGCAGAATATATTACAGCAACAGGTAGTTGCACTCAAGTATTGTGGATGAAGCAAATGCTAAGGGACATTAGAGTGGAGTTTGAGGAGCCTATCACAATCTTCTGTGACAACTCAAGTGCAATAAACATTTCAAAGAATCTGGTGTTACATTCAAAGATAAAACATATATCCATCAAGTTTCATTTTTTGAGAGAGTAGGTGAACAAAAATGAAGTTAGATTGTAGATATTTTTACTAAACCTCTACCTAAGGACTCTTTTGAGTATCTCAGGGAGAAGTTAGGGGTTATTACCCCTCCAGTTCTGAATTAAGGTGCACTGATGTGCACCAGTCCGGTGGATCTCACAGTCATATCTTGTGGTCTAGATTGATGATGGGAAGCTGTTACTCAGAGGGAGCAGTTGGTATTGAGCAAGTATGTGCCCTTTGCCATTGATGTCAAAGGGGGAGAGAAGACATGTGAAAAACAAGTAATTGTTGATCAAAGGGGGAACAGTAAAGGAAGAGAAGACATGTGAATGGTTGTTGTTGATAGGGGAAGTTATGTCAGTGAGGAGTAGTTCTTGTCTTGATGGTTAAAACAGTTTTTCACATCATATGTTGCCATCAATGACAAAGGGGGAGATTGTTGCAAGTATGGGCCTAATTGGTGTTGTCATTGATGTCAACATACTCCTGTTGCATTAATGTCAAGGATTGGATGAGTTGTATGCTAAGGATATTGAGAAAATTAGCCCCATCAGGAATAGAGAAGACAACAAGGCAAAGATACCAATTAAGATGAAGTTTAGAGGATGCAGTTCAAATGGATTTTAGATATGTGTCTTAAGATGATCCAGTAAAGATCTTATAGGTCCGCATTAAGATTGGAAGAACTTATGGCCACTTGAGTATAACCAGTTCTGGCAGATGTTCAGAAGTGACAGAGTGTCACAGATAGGTCTGGTGAGATCTGGAAATGAAATATCTTATTCTGTAGATTTGGTGGAGTGTTTAGGAAGTCAATGTGAATTGACAACTCAATTGGTTCATGGTCTGGAAATCCACAAGCATCTATTCCAGTATGACAATGATGACAGACTGTGTTCTTGAGGTTCCAGATGAAGGAGAGAATGATTTCAATAAGCAGAAGTAGTGTGGATGTTCCTGGTGATTCAAGAAAGTTTGTGGAGGTCTTTGGATTGTGTCTAGTTCGTGTTGGTGGTCTGCATCGAAGATTGAGCTCGTAATTGAAGAATTACTTTTGGATGATGATGTTCTTCCTATGTCTGGCCAACCGGATGAGTTACACATCCTATGTATGATCTTGGAGATGTTCTATGAAGAATGGCGTGTTCCTAAGGAAGATTGAAGTCTCAGATCTGTGTGGCCGACAGTGTGTTGATCCGTGTGAAGTCTTTTTGTAATTAGTTATGTTGTATTTTTTATTTTCTCTGTAATGTATGCCAATTTGGATGATTATCCATAATTCGATGTCTTGTATAAATAAGGAGTTGTAAAGTCAGTTTAAATGCATGATGTGGAGATGAGAGCGAGGTAGAGAAGTGCGAAAAGCAGAGCAAAAGTATTGGGCTTAAATGGAACTAAATCAAGCATAGTGAAGATGTTATTCTTCAGTTCAAGTATGTAATACTTATTATTTTGTAGATAGTGTGTCTCCTGTAGGCAGTGGGCCTCTTGTGAGCAGTGTGCTCGGGTAGTGAGTCCTAATTGACATATGCCATTTTCTTCTTCTTATTCTTCTAATAAAGAATACAATCTTGGGTTAGTCACCCCGTGGTTTTTCCCTTAACCGGGTTTTCCACATCAAAATCTTGGTTTCATACATGTGTTAATGTGTTTCTACTCTTGAATGATTGCATTATGTTTCCATGATTAATTTATGATTATGCTGCTGAATTAACAAGAAGGATTTAAGTAACTAATAAGCAGAGAAAGTTTTGAAACAACCGATTCACCCCTCCTCTCAGTTGTTTACCTTGAATCTAACATCACCTTGACCTTAGGTAGAATAAGCATTGTCTTCAATTATTTTTGATTGTGCTTATACCCATGGAAATTTGGGCCTTGAGGGGCTTCTTGAACATACACATCACGATTATACTTCACATCAAACCTTGGCCATTGTACTCTCTTGTTTGAAGTTTTTGTATTGCTTGCCAAGAAACTATCATTGACATTATCTGAAACCACCATGATCATTGAACCATTGAAACATTTGACACCTCCAAATCCATCATTTGACCTTCCAACTCCAAAATTTGAGATGAAAATCCAAAAATTTGCCAAAAATTAGACCAAATCCAAGTAACTATATCACTTCGGTGCCAAAACCTCTTTGTTTGGCGCCTAAAAATTCATCTGTAGCGCTATTTTCCCTGACACCTTAACTCACTATTTTGGTGTCATTTGTCAAATCCCTGGTGCCATTACCCTCTGTTTTGGCACCTTATCCCTAGAATTTGGTGCCATCTAGAGATCAAACTGCACATGTGCCTAAAGATTTGTTTTGGAATCCTTGAGTCCTACTTAATCATAATTTGTGGTCATCTTGTCAAAATCCATCAAAACTCTAATCCACCTTTGACCATAACTCACAACCATTTTGCCCAAAATTTCATTCATACACCTTCATTGTGACCTTAGAGAAAAATCATTTTTGGACCCTTCATCTCATTAGTCATTAAGCTCAACCCATCCTTTCCATTTCCATATAATCCAACCTAACTTTGTATTTTGATTTTCACTTTTTGGACCTTCACTTCATCCATTTCAAAACTTCATTCCAAACCAACATTTCCTAATTCTATCCAAATCCTATCCATCAAATTCAAATTCAAAATCACTCAACATCAAAATTATCAACCATACATAAATCAACCTTTGAGCAAAGAATTAAATCTAGATCTTATTATCCTTTTAACCATCCCATTTTGCTTTTTGATCATTAGCCTACCTACAAGTAAAATCATCATCTTCCTTTTGCCTAAGGTCATAAGTCTACCTTAAGTAAAAGAAACATCCATTTTGTAACTCAAAGATCTCGATTCATTTTTAGCTTAACCTTGATTTGAATATCACCCCCAAACATCATCAAATCATCCAAAACATCCAAATCTCCTAAGGTTTTCCTTAGTATATAATCATCCAAAATCCTCTAAATCATCTAAGGTCTCCCTTGGTTGATTGTTATCCAAACCATCTTAGAATGTTAGGAACCTATGTTTAACCCTTCTCTTTACTTTGTTAGTATATTACATTTGGACGCATATGCTTTGTAAGTCATCCCGTGAGTATATTGTATTATCCCACATTCATGGGAAGTAATAGTTGTTTAGATTAGACTTAGTAATAAAGTACGTGTTGAGGCCAATGAAGGCATCTACGAATTTATTGTATTGATCTTGCTCAAAGGAGGTTGCCCCCTCGAAGTGGCTTGTGATCAATAATTCCTTTTGTGTTTCTTCTATTTATGTTATTTCATGCGTTTTTCATTATATTGTTGCAGGAGGTTCTTCTCATTTGGTATCAGAGCGCTTTCTTGGGCTCGCTAGTGGAATTTCTGTCAATTTTTTTTTCACAGTGGCCTCCAGGCGCTATGATTATTGCAGTAGTTCTTTTTTTGCATCTGTATTATTCATTTCAATTATAGGTATGGATCAAGGAATAATCCCTATCCATTTAACTATGGGAAGTGCCTGGGCATAGCCCTAAAACTCATTGTGAGGAGTACCACAGGAACCCCGAAGTAGCTGGCCCATTGAGAGGACCTGCCAGCGAAAAGGGCAACGGCCCCTACCTGATTGACTAGTTCCCATCCGTGAGGTAAACCAAAGCTGTCATTTGTGGCAAAGCAGTTATTAGTTTTACCTAAGCCATGGAGTGAGGGGTACTGCCCCAATACACAAGCCGTTAAACAACATTGGTATCCGAGTGAATCCCCTAAACCTTTATGAAGCCAAACATACCTGGGGCCCATATCTATTATAGTTGCCAAATTGTAGATTGAATCCGTCTAGAGCACTTGGCAAATAGTTTCCAGAAAGAAAAAAAAAGAGTTTTTTCACCATATCTTCCTTGTTTTAGCTTTGTTTCCTCTCAAAATTCACTGAAACCCCTGAAATTCCATTCTGCATATTTCCTTCCTTGAGGACCCTATCCCAAATTCTACTTATCGAAGCCAGAAATCCCACATTTGTCTATTTTTTGGGTTTGCCATAACTTCTTCGATTCTCACCCAATAGCCTTCAAATTTTGCCACAGTGTTCATTTCCTATTTCTTCTCCTTTGTCCCTCTTGGACAAATTTTCCCATTCTTTCACCCTGCTTTTGAAATCCGCATTTTCTTCTCCCCTTTCCCTCAGAAAGTGTCCAAACCCTAGTCAAACCCCAATTACCCATCAGAGTTTTTCCCAAATCCAAATTTTCCTTTACTAAAAAAGTTTTTGTTTTTGTTTTTCTACCCATTCCCCCCCCCAAAAAAAATCCTTGTTATGGTTGTCACCCGCGCAGGAGTAAAAAACATGGAGGATGAACTTGCTGCCCTCAAGACCAAACTCTAAGATCTGGATGAAAAAATTCTTGGCCTCAATCTTTAGCATTTAGCCATGAACAATAGACGTCAGCCAGAGTCTTCTGCAGACATAGGGTTTTCTTCTTCTAGCAATTTCGTGGGCCGAAGCTTGATTTTCCTTGGTTCAATGGTGATGATCTGACTGGATGGATATACCTGGCAAAACAAGATTTTAGTCTACATAATACTTTTGATGTCAACAAAGTACCACTTGCATCCTTTCATTTGGAACATGAAGCCCTTTAATGGTTCAGTTGGTACATCAAGGCTCATGACGAGCCAAAATGGACAGATTTTTGCATACTCATTTTGCAATGATTTGGCCCTAGTGCTTTTGATGACTTCATAGGAGCACTCATGAAATTGTGCCAAACAGGCACTGTGAGAGAATATCAGACAGAATTTGAAAAACTGGCCAATCACATAGAGGGATTATCTGATGAATTCTTCAAGAGTTGTTTTGTCAGTGGTCTGAAGGATGTAATTCGTTCTGAGGTTAAAATGTTCCATCCAAGCACAATGATGGAAGCCTTAGGGTTGGCTAAGTTGGTGGAGGAAAAGATCACAGCTCAACGACGCTCCAAATCCAATTTTGTTCCATTCAGAAATATGGATTCCCAAATACGTCAAATAATGCCAGCTCCTAGAACAACTCCTATCAAGCATTTGACTGAAGCAGAGATGTGGGCACGTAGAGAAAAAGGGCTTTGTTATAATTGTGGTGAGAAATTCACTCAGGGACATAGATGTGTTGAGCAAAAGCTCTATCTCTTGGATGTGGATTCTTCACCTGAAACTAAAGTTTATGTAGATGCTTAGGATGCAGTAGCTGATCAGGTTGAAACTCAGTAGTCGCCTGTTGACCTTACTTCTTAGGAAGACCACCTAGAGATCTCTCTCCATGCCTTAGCAGGAGTCAGCACCCCACAAACCATGCGGGTCAAGGGTTACTTCAAGAAGCTCCCTCTTACAATACTCATTGATTCTAGTAGCACTCATAACTTTATTGACCCTTGAATAGCCAAACAGGCTGATTGTTTTGTTCATCCTTGCTCCAGCTTTGAAGTCATGATTGCCAATGGGGGCACATTACCTTGCAAAGGGAAGTGTCGCAATGTGCGTATCTCTATTGGAGATTATAACCTGCACTCTGACATGTTTGCCTTGCCCTTAGGCGGATGTGATGTGGTTTTGGGTGCCCAATGGTTATGCACACTTGGACCCATCTTATGGGATTTTACTGAACTTCGGATGTAGTTTTTAGACAATGGGCACAAACACACATTGAAGGGCTTACAACCAGGGTCTCTCAGCATCATAAGTTCACATCGCTTGGAAAACTTCTTAAGAATAATTCACATGGTGTCATCGCTCAGCTTCATTCCATTCAGATGCAAACATCCGTGGTCTCCACTACTCCTTCAGATCTACAATGAATGATGGCTATTTTGCATGCAGTACATAAGTGGCGGCCATACATACTAGGGAATCATTTTTGCATCAGGACTGCTCACCAGATTCTGAAATATTTCCTGGAACAATGGCTCTCCTCCCCAGCACAATAGAAATGGATCAGCAAACTCATGGGTTATGACTATGAGATCACTTACAACAAGGGTAAGGACAAATTGTGGCGGATTCTCTTTCTCGCACATGTGATGACCAAGTTTCTCTTTCAGCTATTTCTATGCCTATTCCAAATTGGTCAAAATTTGTCCAGCAGGTTGTCTTCTATGAACTCTATGTTTCTCCATCGGTAGGGTACTCTGGGTTCCTCAAAACTTATGAGTGGGCATGGCGTAACTTCTTTTGGAAGGGAATGAAAAGGGCAATTTAATAGATGGTGGTTGAATGTGATACCTGCCAATGCAACAAAGGTGAAATGACACTCCTTGGATTATTTGAACCCTTGCCCATCCCTACACAGATTTGGACAGATATTTCTATGGATTTCATTGAGGGGCTCCCTAAATCTAGAGGGAAGGCAATGATCTTGGTTGTGGGTGATCTCATCTCAAAATATAGTCATTTTTGTGCCCTCATCCATCCCTATACTGCCTCCTCAATCATACAAATTTTCATGGACCAGATTTTTCGTCTTCATGGCATCCCTTCTTCCATTGTCTTAGATCATGATGCAACTTTCATCAGTCATTTTTGGACTGAACTATTTTACCACACTGGCACCAAACTGAAGATGAGTTCTAGGTATCACCCAGAAACAGATGGTCTGATAGAAATTATCAACAAATATTTTGAAACTTATCTTCGTTGCTTCACCTCAAAACAACATTAGTGGGCAAAGTGGCTCCCTCTCATTGAATGGTGGTACAATACCTCCTACCACACTACATCTAACATGACTCCATATGAAGCAGTCTATGGTTAGGCACCACTAGCACTCCTTCCATACTTCCCCAGCAGTTCACGAGTTCAGGAAGTCGACATGGTTCTCTGCACCTAGGATCAGATTGGACATCATAAGCTAGCTCCAAAGTTCTATGGGCCATATAAGGTTCTTCATAAGATTGGGTCAGTTGCTTATAAATTGGAGCTTCCTCCTTTTTGTGTTCATCCATTATTTCATGTCTCTTGTCTAAAGAAATTTCTTGGCACCAATGACAGAGCACAAACTATTTTACCACAACTGGATAATGAAGGATCCATCCTTTTGGAGCTGGAGGCAATCCTCAATAGGCACACTCATTATCTTCACTCCCAATCCATCACAGAGGTATTAATTCAGTGGCATGGAATGCATCCAAAGATTGCTACATGGGAACCACTCCATTAGATTCAGAAATAATTTCCACATCTTACGCTTTAAGGACAAAGCTTTTCTAAGAGGGAGGAAATGTTAGGAACCCGTGTTTAACCCTTCTCTTTACTTTGTTAGTATATTACATTTGCACGTATATGCTTTGTAAGTCATCCCATGAGTATATTGTATTATCCCATATTCATGGGAAGTAATAGTTGTTTAGATTAGACTTAGTATATAAGTGTTGAGGTCAATGAAGGCATCCATGAATTTATTGTATTGAGCTTTCTCAAAGGAGGTTGCCCCCTCAAAGTCACCTGTGATCAATAAATTCCTTTTGTGTTTTTGCTATTTCTGTTATTTTGTGCATTTTTCATTATATTGTTGCAGGAGGTTCCTCTCATAGAACAATCTTAAATCACATCATCACCTCCCTTGTTCTAATCACCTTCATCCTAAAATCATTCATATTCCCCATCCTCTCCCACCATCTCCTTTGTTCCAAAACTTTTGAAAACCAAATTGCCCATTTATCTTTGAGGTCCTAACCTCCAAGGTTATTATCCATACATACCTTCGATTTTGAACTTTTGAGATTTTAATTTCTAAAGCTAAGAACCTACTATACCACATCCCTATCACTATTCACCCTTAAGGTTTATAATTTTGAGACATCATCCTCTTAAAGGCTAAACCTCTATTTGTCTCTCACCACACATTCATTATCACCTACCTTTGGATCCATAATTTAAATCTATTCTCTAAGGTCTCAATCTCTATCTATCCAATCAAATCCACATCCCAAAACCATTGCATGCCCTTGACAAGATCTCAAGCCAATAAGAACAAGGAAATGAATCATTTTAGAAATAATTTTGGTATAGGTATGCCTTCTATCAACCAAAACAATGTCCCCATAGTCCAACAAGTACCATCATACGATGCCAACACTATGCTAAATCCCTTCCCCATTCAACCACAAACACCCCCATCTAACACCAACAACATAGATCAACTAGATGTCCTAGATTTCACACAATACACCGAATCCATGGATATAAGTGATAGAGTCCTAAATTCATACCCTAAAAGATATCTTGATTTTCTTCTCAAAAATGGTGCAACCATACCTAACATCACCACTTCATCCCAACCATCTACATCTCATACCATCCCTAACACATCCCAAGCCTCTAATGTCACAACATCCACTATCCCTACAAACTCCAATGTTACCACATCCACGATCCCCACAAATATATCCACTACACCAAATACTTCGACCATATCAATGTCCACCATCACCACATCCACACCACAAATTACTCTAAACATCCCCAACAACACCACACACCCAAGCATTTACACAAGTGCCCCCCAACTTGATGCTAACATTGTAACCTTCATAACCCGCTTATTCTCGCAACTACCCCATAACACATCCAACCCCTCATAAAATTTCACGTATGTATAAAATCCTGTCTCACAAGCACTCATCACATCCTCCACTCAAAACACGCAACAAAATCCTAACCAAAACCAAAAACTACCACCATACATTCTCCAACAAATCCTTGCATACCAACAACAACTTTCCCTTCAAAATCAAATTCCCCAAAACCAAACCTTACAAACTCCACCCCAAAATCAAATCCCACGTTTCCTCCAACAACTAATGCAAAATCAACAAACCTACATCCCACAACCACCACCGAACCAAGATTTATCTAGCATTGTTCAAACATTAATCCAAAAAGTGGATGATATGCAACATGGAAACAAGAGGAAGCAAGATGAAGCAATATTCTTTCAAGGATATTTGCCCCTATCCATTTGATAGGACATTATACACGCCTCCCTTTCCCAAGAATTTTGAAATGCTCAAATTTGATAAATACAAAGGAAAGGGAGACCCTAGGGAACACCTTAGGGAATTCTATATAGCTTGCCTAGAGGTCTCATATGATGGTACCTATTTGATGAGACTATTCCCTAGAAGACTCAGCAGCCAAGCCACTGAATGGTTTGCTCACCTTCCTCCCAACATTAAGACATTCCATGAGCTTACAAAGAAGTTTGTGAACCATTTCTCCTACAACTTTGAGCATGAAATAACAATGATAATCTATGTAACACCAAACAAAAGGGTGGAGAGTCCTTTGCCACCTTCTTGCAAAGATGGAGAGGTTTAGCAAGCAAACTCCCATGGCCTATTCCTGAGAAATAACTTGTCACTATGTTTGTAGCCAACCTTAACCAAGAAATGGGGTTCCATCTACAAATACAATGCGCATCAACCTTTGAGGAGGTTATCAATAAAGGAACCACCATTGAAAGAGCCCTCATTGCTAAAGGCTCCATAAAACTTTACACCAACGATAATAAAAATAACAAGGTTAACAACAATAATACGAACAACAACGCACCATCAAATGACAAGCCTCACTTTTAGGGAAAGAATAAGAACACTCTCAATGACGGCATCAGCGATATGAAATCTGTTCAAAATGTACAAAGTCCAGCCCCACCAAGCACATCCACCACGAATAACGTCAATGTTCCCAAAGGACCACCGAAACAAAATAATAACCCTAAGAGAAAATTCACACCCTTAGGAGAGCCTATTGAAAATGTTTTGAACAATCTTGTGAAGGTGGATTTAATCACCTTACCCCCTATTCGACCCTATGACAAAAAATCAATTCAAACCCTCTTGGTTCGATGAAAATGCCTTTTGTGAATACCATCACATGAAAGGACACAAAACATCTAACTGCATGAGGCTAAAACATTGCATACAAGAAATCATCGATAGTGGTGACATCACAATTAATGAACCACCTAAACAATCCCCAAATGTTAACCTAAGAGCATTTAAGAATCCTCTTCTTGATCACAATAAAGGAAAAGCCTCTTCATCCAATCAAGCATACAATGTCGTACCGCCTCCCTCTTCTTTCGACTCCGTCATAGGATGAATAGAAGAATCTTCTAACCACATCAACACAATCACCATTAGAGCCAAGACCCCAAATTGTGTCGTCACTACTTGTCACAACCACGTTTCTATCCGTGGGGCTCCCACTAATGACCAACCCTCCACATCCGCACCTACCAATGCACCATCCGCTCACAAGTACAACTTCCTAGATCATCTAGGGAAAACCCCTGCACAAATCTCCATCTTTGAGTTGCTCCACACATCTCCCCTCTGCAAGGAAGTCCTTGACAAAGCCTTGATGGAAACACAAGTCCCTCCTAATTTGAATGTGGATCAATTCTAAGCCATGGTGAGCCACATCGTCTCCCCTCATCATATCACCTTCTTTGAAAAATATCTCCCCACCTCCGACAATCTACATAATGAAGCCTTGCATATCAAAGTCCACATTCACAAGCACACCACAAAATGAGTCTTACTAGATGATGGCTCCGGCCTAAATCTGTGTACTCTAAAATTGTTAAAACATTTGGGATACTCTGATGTAGTTGTGGATACTAGTGAATGTATAACTATTAAAGGGTACGATGACACCGAGAGACTGCCTGAAGGTATTATTAGGCTTCCTATCCAAGTAGGACATAAAATCTTGGAAACCAAGTGTCAAGTGCTTGATCTTGATCTTCCCTATAATATTCTTCTTGGGAAACCATGGATCCATGCCATGCAAGTTGTCCCTTCCACATTCCACCAATGCTTGAAGTTCCCCCATAATGGCACGAAAGTTACTATCTATGCCAACCCCCATCCTTTTCAATATTGCAGCTTCTTGGAAGGACATGACCACACCTTTTTTTCGTACAATGCCACCATGAAATCCACCGCACAAGCCAATCCTACATTATCCTCTTCATACATCGATCCCTCCAACATTGTGACTACATCGCAAACATCTCCTCCACCTGAAGTCAAGATCATGTTAAGCAACATGGGATGTGGTGAATATGATCTACACGGTACTTTTTGTGTGGGACTATTGCCATCTCCTAAAATATTTGGTGCCCCTAGGGAAAAAGAAGGCTCCATAGTTGTCATCAAATGCAAGCCATCACCTACCTTTGAGAAGAAGCATTACCTTGACCAATATGTTCTCGAAGATATATCCTCATGGTTATTCAAAGAAGAAGAAGAAGAACAAGATGCTCCTGCTATCCCAACCAAGATCTATGGGAAGGGTCTCAAGATTGTCAAATACCTGGGCTACAAAGGACAAGGTTGCATAGGCCTTCATGAGCAGGGAATTGAGGAACCAATCCAAGAAACAAAAAACTCGCGTCTTCATGGATTAGGGTACATGAAACAAGAGTCCTCCCTGCTAATGACGAATGTATCTTAAGTGAGGTCGCCAAGGCCTTCCCTATGGTTGACAACATCAATCAGGTAGACCATCAAGACTCCTTTAGTGACTTTGCCAAATTCTTGGAATCCTCCATATGTACCATCTATACCTTAACCACCATACCATCCACCTCCAACGACTTGCCTCTTGTTTACACTCGGCTTATAGATTGGGACCAACAAGGACCTCCCATCCTTGATGTTGCATAGAATGATGAAGCAATAGCCAAGATGATGGGGACTAGGGATCACTTTCCCTTAGGAGACCACAAGGCTAGATATATCATGAAACTCAATGCATTTGCATACTTCGGGGAGACAACACAAGCTCTTAGTTGCAAAAAGATAAAAATAAAAATAACACCCCCTAGTGAAAACCACTTTGTGGCACTTTCAGGTGAAGAAAAAATAAAAAATAAAGGACATATTAGTTTTTTAGGGTACAATCAAATTAGGATCGCAAAGGAAGATCAGCATAAAACATTCTTTATATGTCAGTGGGGGATATACTATTGGGTCATGATGCCTTTTGGCTTGAAGAATGTAGGTGCTACATATCACAGGACGATGACGGTCATCTTCCATGATCTCTTCCACAACATAATGGAAGACTATGTCGATGATATATTAGGAAAATCCAGAACTAGAGAAGAACACTTAAACATGTTGGCTAAGATTTTTGATAGGCTAGAGCAATATAACGTGCGGTTGAATTCAAAGAAATGTGTCTTCAGGGTCACTTCCAAGAAGCTTCTAGGATACATTGTGTCGAGAAGAGGAATTGAAGTGGATCCCTCCAAGGTCAAAGCTATAGTGGAGATGCCTCCACCTAAGACACTTAAGCAACTCCAAAGCCTACAAGGAAAACTCTAGTCCATCCACCACTTTATAGCACAACTTGCCAATAAATGCCAGTCATTTCAACATCTTCTCCACAAAAATACAACTTTTGTATGGGATAGTTAGTGTCAGAACGCTTTTGAATAGCTGAAAGAATATCTCATTAACCCACCTATCCTCATTCCACCAAAACAAGGGGAATCCCTCCTTTTATATATTTCAACAATAGAAATAGCTATAGGGGCCTTGTTAGCACAATATGATGATCAGGGAAAATAAAGAGCTATATATTACATCAGTCATACCTTGGTGACCTATGAGCTGAATTATACACTAATTGAACGAGCATGTCTCATTGTTGTCTTCACTTCACAGAAATTGAGAGACTACATGCTTAATCATAAGACTAAGCTCATTGCCAAGATTGACCCGCTAAAATATCTACTGACAAGAGCAACTCTTACAGGAAGAATGGCTAAATGGGTTATGATCCTGAGCGAGTTTGACATCGAATACACATAAAGGAAAGCCATCAAAGGACAAGTAATTATTGATCAACTAGCTGATGCACCAATTCTAACAGAACAACCACTACTTGCAGAGTTTCCAGATGAATCCATATTAATAGTAGCTTTGACAATAGAAACATGGAAAATGTATTTTGATGGGTCATATATGCATCGTGGCTCAGGGGTAGGCATCTTGTTTGTTACCCCTCAAGAAGACACCATCCCTAAATCTTATAAGATCACATTTCCATGTATGAACAATATAGTAGAATACAAGGCCCTCATCACAGGACTCCGCATGGTGATATAGTGGAAAATTGACAAGCTGATGGTTTATGGAGACTCCCAATTAGTCACTCGGTAGGTAAACAATGAGTACAAGACAAACAATGACAAACTCCTGCCCTATAAAAGAATGGTACATGACTTCAAAGATTATTTTGATGATATCCATTTTGAACAGATTCCAAGATTAAATAACAAAGCAACAGATGCCATGGCCACAATAGGATCCTTGGTTGATATGAAGAAGGATATCAAGAAGTACGAGTTCCTGATTGAAGAGCTCCCCATACTGGCCTATGATGTTCTGCAATTAGAATTAGTGTGTGACATTGTTGGTCCTTTATCTCCCTAGTATCAAGAGACTTACATGTATCTTCATGACAACATCATCCCACCAAACGTATCATCCACACAACATAAAAGATTTATTCACCAAGCCTCCCACTTCACCCTTATAGGAGACACTCTCTATAAAAGAAGTCTTGATGGTACGCTTTTATGATGCCTCAACTCTAGGGAAGCTAAAGTGGCCTTGCAAGAAGTGCACGAAGGCATCTATGGGGCACACTCTAGTGGACCAACCTTATCCAAGAAGATTCTAAGGACAAGATATTATTGGCCAACCATGGAATAGGACGCCTACAGGTTTGTGAAGAAATGTTTGCCATGCCAACAACATGGGGATCTCATCCATGCACCATCATAGGAGTTGCAGCTAATAATAACTCCTTGCCCTTTTCATAGTGGGGACTCAACGTCATAGGTAAGATTCACCCTCCATCATCTAATGGCCACAAATTCATCATCACTGCTACCGAATACTTCCCTAAGTGGGTCGAAGACATTCCATTCACTTTCACCACAAGTATCCAAATAGCCAAATTTATCCTCCATTACATAATATGTCATTATGACATTCCTCATTCCATTATCATAGATAACAAGAAACCATTTAAAAAGTAGGAAGTCCGTACCCCGTGCGAGAAGTTCCATATCCAACACCATTTCTCTACTCCCTACTACCCCCAAGATAACGGTCAAGCTAAGGCTTCTAATAAAACCATACTACACATCCTGAAGAAGACAGTTAATGAAGTTGGTCGTGACTGGCACCTCCAACTTAACCCCACCCTATGCGCCTACCACAAAAGTATCTGTACACCCACAGGTGCCACACCATATTCCCTAGTATTTGGTTCCGAAGCTATTTTACCTATTGAGGTCGAGCTCCCATCACTCAGGGTTTCATTGTAAAATCTAATCACTGAGGAAGAGTATCAAGTTGCAAGGCTGCATGAGCTAGAATTATTGGATGAGAAATGCTTAGATGCTCTCAACTACCTTCAAGCCTACCAAAATTGCCTACGTAGGAGCTATAACAAGAAAATCAAGAACCACAAGTTTGAAGTAGGCGACCTTGTCCTCATGGAGAACTAGAAAAATCTACAGGAGCACACTAAGAAAGGAAAATTCTTGGGACCATATATTGTTACAACCAACTATGGGTCAGGGGCATATCATCTTGCAACACCTGAGGGGTAGTCTCTAGATGAACCTATGAACATTCTGCATTTGAAAAGGTTCTACGCATGACTCATCGAGTATCCCAAAGCCAAAAAGTATAAAAAAATCAAAAAATAGAAAAATCAAAAAAATCAAAAAAATAAAGAAAAACTTGAGTGCAATAAAGTCGTCCAATGGTGAAAATCACTTCAAATATGTCTTGGATAGGTACCATGGTGAAAACTTGTTTCAGGTGCCATGTGTAGTGGCCGGTTCTTGTTGGATTTAGGACAGACAACTAAGAGGGGGGTGAATCAGTTGTTACCAAATCTCAGTTCTTTAAACCTTCTTATATTTCAATGGCTTACTAAAGATTAATCAAGGAAACATAATACAATAATTCAAGAGTAGAAACAAATTCAACACATATAACACCAAGATTTTGATGTGGAAAACCCAGTTAAGGGAAAAACCATGGGGTGATTAACCCAAGATTGTATTCTCTGTTAGAAGAATAAGAATGAATAAAATGGCACTGTCCAGTTAGGGCTCACTTCCCGAGCACACTGCTCACAAGAGGCCCACTTCCTATAGGAGACACACTGTCTACAGAATAATATAAATATTACATACTTGAACTGGAGATCAACATCTTCACTATGCTTGAATCAATTCCATTTAAGCTCAATACCTCAGCTTTTCTTTTCTCTACTCTTCTCTACCACATCCTCATCATGACCACTAAGATCCATTTGAATGACTTTGCAACTCTTATTTATACATGACATTGACTTTGGAATGATTATCAAAGTCGACACAGCACACACTTATTTTATTTACAGAGCAATTACAAAAATGCAACTTGACTTATTACAAAAACTTCATGCACATTACTACACTGTCGGCCATACACATCTAGGACTTCAATCAACTTCAAGGAACACACCACGCTTTGCAAAACATCTTCAAGATCATCCACACCATGTGCAAATCATCTAGTCGGCCAAAACTGGGAAGAACACCAACGTTCGAAGGTAAATCTTCAATGCGGACTGCCAACACGAACTGGACACAATCTAGAGATCATCACAAGCTTTCTTGGATCGCAAAGAACATCCGCACCACTTCTGCTTACTATAATCAATCACATCTTCACCCAGAATCTCAAGAACATAGTCAATCATCACTGTCATAATAGAAGGATTGCTTACAGACCACCAAACCATGAACCAATTGAATTGTCAATGCACATTAGCTTCCCAAACATGCCACCCAATCTATAAAACATGATATTGCATTTTTGGATCTCACCGGACCTGTTTGTGTCACTCTGTCACCTCTGAATAGCTGCTAGAACCAGTTTTATTCATAAGGCCATAACTTCTCCAAATAGTCATGCTGACCTCTTAGATCTTTTTTGGAGGATCTTTAGACACATATCTAAAAACCCTTTGGTGCGTATACTCTATCTTCATCTGGATGGGATATTTACTTCAGAGAACTTCCCTGTCTTCACTGTTCTTGTCTATTTCTGATGGGGCTAGTTTTCTCACTATCATCAGCACACAACTCATTCAATCTTAACATTAATGTAACATGAGTATGTTGACATCAATGACAAAACTGGTCAGGCCCATACTTGCAACAGTTCTACCATCTAAAAAGTCCTCTTTCCATCACGATACTCCATATCACGCACATCCCATGGCTTGGAATTCTAAAAAATTAAATCCTATCATCCACCCCACATTATCCCATCCAAAGCTAATCCACAAAACGAGGGTCCTTGTATGCTACTTTTTTACAGCTAAAATCTAGAAAAAAACCCAAAACATTATAAAAACCTAAAAACCCAAAAACATCAAAAAATCCAAAAAATCCAAAAACAATATAAAATCAAAAATAAAATAAAAATCACAAAATTATGAAAAATCAAAAAACAATCTCACATCATCACCCTATGCATCATATTCCACATCCATCCCAAACCATTCCCACATCATCAAGTCATACTATAACTACATATTCATCTCACCCGCATCTTAAAGTGCCTTGATCCCATGGACACATTATATGTAGGTAGTCTAGAATACGAAGGAAGTATCTAGTACTTAGGTACATAAGATGCACCCATCCAACCCTTTTTAATGGTCTCTATCTTCTGTGCTTACTAAATTCACCAAGTGATACACATGCTAAGCATACCCCAAAAACATCACACCTCACACAAAAAAATTATCAATCAACAAACCAACTATAATTGTCGCATATGGCTTACTATTCTTTTTGCCCATCTTTAGAAGTTATCCAACAAACATCCAAGCAATTCTTGTCCTAGGATATATCATTCCTACAATGGACAGAATCCATCACCCTACCAAAACTTATCTTGGCAAGAGATACAATAGATGTTTATGTCATTTTGTTGGTGTTTTGACTATTGATTTTTTTATCTTTTGTCTTGTTCTAGGAAACATTCTAAAACTACCTTGATCTCATTATATCATGGTATGTGGCAGAAAACACCTAGAATAGACATGGTCATTATTTTCTGTATGCTGTGCTTGTGGGTTGATTTCATTACTCCAAGAATAGTATCATATCTTGAAGATAGGGTCGATTCTATCATAGTGCTTCCCATTTGCATATCAGGTTAATCATACCTTCTATGTACTATGAGAACTTATGTTATGAGTCCTCTTCCCTCATCTAGGCAAGGTTATACTACATTGGGCATGCATGAAATCAACCTATTGTTTGTAAGTCTAGTCCATGCAAATGTTGGATAAACATCATCATCTCGGTTCTTTCATACCTTTGTGAAAGGTATCCTACTTTTCTATAATAAACCTAGAAATGTTCTCAATAGTGTAATACAAGTATTGTTCCTAGCTCATATCATCACTACCCATTCAACCATATTATCTGGGCTTAGAATTTTGATCTATCCTC
The DNA here is from genome assembly GCA_027924645.1 of Cunninghamia lanceolata. Lineage (NCBI taxonomy): Eukaryota > Viridiplantae > Streptophyta > Pinopsida > Cupressales > Cupressaceae > Cunninghamia > Cunninghamia lanceolata. Next base: position 4,246,817 of record BSBN01000011.1, read on the forward strand.
TCCCATCTAATCCATTCACTCTAACCCCCTCCCATCTAACATACTAACCCCCCATCAATCCGCTCTACAAACCTAAATCGTCTCAAACCAAATTTCCCCATCAGTGACGTGGTGTTTAATGACCTAGTATTCCCAAAACCATCCTGACAATTCCCTTTCCAAACTCTCCCAACCCATCCTCAACCTATTCTTGACCATTTCCTTCCCTAACCTATCCCCTATCACCTAGCCCCATCACCCAGGGTTTAATGCACATAACATGTATCATGACTTGTCCATTCCATTAATCATTGCACTAATTCATTAATCATTTGCATTATCATAGTCACTTATCATTATTACAATCATCAAGAATTACATCATTTAACCATTGCACTAACCATTTCATGTGCATCATGGAAAACATTTTTGGAGGACACGTCGCCTGACAATTTCTATTGCTTGTTCTCTTTCCAACTTTCCTAAAAAAACAAAACAATGAAAGCATTGAGCATAGGGTAGTTGTTTCTTTATATTACATGCGTATGAGGTGTATTCAAGAGTTAATGATGATGATTTCATGCCTCTCAAATTAAACTCTCACACAAGTGTAATTTGACCATATATCCCATTTCCCATTTCATTAATCATTCGTCCATATTGATTTCATTGCACATCCATTTGCATTCATCAGTATCTATTTATTAATTTGAGCATATATTCATTACACATCCATTTGTATGAATAATATATGTTTATTAATTTGAGCATATATATTCATTTCACTGCACATCCATTTGCATTCATCAATATATGTTTGTTAATCTAAGCATTCATTCCATTACATCTCATATATAATCCACATCATAATCCAAATGCATCACATACATCAACATCATAACATCATATATATAAAATACATCCATAATCATAACATACATCATAATCCATGTATCATAATCATCCATGAACATCATCATAAGCATCATAACATCACCCATAATGCATAACTATCATAAGAAAAGCATAAACCATCACATAATAACATATACATAACCATCATATGCATATCATAAATAAACATAGGGTACATCATGTCATCATCATAAACATCCATAAAACCACAATAAAACATCCATAAACATCATCAGATGCATCGCCACAAGGATAATACATCGCTCAAAACAAATATATTGGTTATGATACAAAATGCCTCAAAGGGCCAAAAAACACATCAATACATATCACAACATCAACCCTAGGCTCAGTGATCCCCTAGTAGAATCAGTGGGTGACCCCGGATGTCATTGTGGTTGCTGATGCTGCTGCTACTGTGGTAGCGGCTTCTATGGCGGTGGCTTATGTGGTGGCTGTTGTGGTGGCAATGGTTGAAGTGCCATGGGTTGTTGTACTGACTGGATAGACCTCCTAGATCTATGTGACCCAGACATCCTCAAGCCACTCCTCTCACTATAACTCAGTATCCACTAATTTGTTGGAACTGCAGCACAATAGGACCCATAGTAATAGTCATCTTGTCTACTTTGGTCTAGGAGCTGACTCTGTAACTATTGAATCTAACCTTGCATTTGTGCAATCTGAGCCTGTGACTGTGCAAATATCTGACCAATGTCAGTGCCTGATGCTATCCCCTGTAGCTACCTCACCTCTACCTATAGACTCCCCACCTGCACATTTGTTGCCTAGCATAGGACTATCTTTGCATCCCTCTCTGTAGTAACACTCACCACCTGACCCTGTGCATGCACTAGCTGTGCCTGCAGTGCACTAACCTGGCCATTAGCTGCACTTCTCCCATCTAATAAAGTAGTTGCTCCCTGCAGCTATGCTAGCTCCTGCCTCTGCCTCGCTATAGTATCCTATAGACTCATAACCCGAACCCTAAGAGTCTCCACCTCCTCATCATCTTCTCAGGTCCACCGATGTGATGTCCATCCACTCGAAATAGTTCCTAGCCTTGCCCCTGAACTCCCTGCCCCTGCGGCTCTAGCCCCTATAAAGGTCATCTCAGCCTCTAAAATATGATGTTGTTGTATCTGTGGCCTCACATGTCGCTGGGGTGTCTTCGATGGAGGGGCCTACCTCGGTCCTTGCTATTGTGGAGGCACCCGTGGCAGTAGCATATGTCCCCTCTACCCTCCCTATGCCCGATGCACAAGCACCTGCTTCTGCGGTCTCTGTTGTGCTACCTATTGTCTCAGCCACACCTATTGTGCTTGTGGTACAAGTACCCTCCGTCCTCTCCCTCATCCTCTCTCGGCCATGGCCTACTCATAGGTTGTCATAGCTAGCATCCTGATAGGATCATCCTCGTCCTCATCAACCTCGTCCACCACTATCTCCTCCTCCTCCTCCTCATCTCCCTCCTCTACCTCCACCATCATATCAGGCTCTCCAGTAGGATCCGTCAAATGGATCGGCCTCTAGGTCACCCACCACTGATCATATGTAGGAGTAGTCCCTGCATCTATCACCCTGCTATCCCAATCCCACTACTGTGGTTGTAAACCTGCAAAATCATCTATGGCCACCTATGGCACTATAGTTGGTAGCCACCTATGGTCCTAAGACGTCCTAGCAAAAGAAACCATCACCTGTGGAAGGTCCTGTCGTAGTCCAAACTACTACATCACTCGGGAGGGGATATACATATCTATAGTGTGCTCCCCTCATCCTATCAAATAGAGTGGCTAAAAGGTATAAGGCATATGAATGTGGTCATTGGGCCACTGCTCTACTCTAATGTACTACTGCCATAAAACATGGACTAGGTCATCAAAAAGTCACCACCAGTAGCACAACCACCCAACATATGAATACTGAAGGGGCTGCCTATATGAAAACACATATGCCTCAAACTGTCACTAGAAGTATGCTCCCTGTGGCCTTGTAATCACAATATGCTCAAAGGTCCACACATGCAGCAGTGTGACCCCATCATACAAAGCTGAATCATAATGATATACCATGGTATGCATCTAGTGGTATAGTTGTCCTAACATGCATGGCCTCGAATCATACATCTTGTCATGCGCAACCATCTCCTCAATCATCTCCCCCCAGCCAATCAGGAAGCCCTGCCCGCGTCGATCTGGCATCACCAGACCCCCAATTAATGAACAAAAAACCAATGTGAACTGCTCTACTCCCACTATCAACGTCTGGTCATAACTCATCTCCCGCCGATCTTGTGTCAACATTGGGTGGCCTAGGGTAAAGGCTTTGTCTAGCATTGTTCATCCTCTTTTGGTATCATACATCACCTGTAATGAGCTAAACTTAAAAATAACATTTCACATCAGGTCTGAAAATGAATTTAAATATCTTCACCAATTTTGCATCAAATTTGACGAAACTAGCTAGCTAGTCTTACTCAAGATTAACACCCAAAATATGAAACTTCACCAAAATGTTTTTTGATTGATTTATGATGTAAATAACATGTTATTAGAACTATAATACTAATTTGCAGCAGAAACAAATAATACAACTTCGAACAACAAGATTTGGGCAAAACCCACAAAAACTACCAACATTGTCAATCACCGAAATACACCAAAAACACCCAAAAGTGGTATTGTTTGATTTTCAGATGGATAGTACATGAAATATGATCTAATACCATTAAAGTAATAGAAGAAAACATCTACAACACTCAACAACAAACTACACAACCAAATCTTCACAACAAGCTGAAATACACATTGGGTATTCTGACCCACAAAGCCAAAATCAACGCAACACTACCCACAACTTCCAATACAGATCTCTAACATTAGAAAATGGAAATCTACAGCTACTACACAAAAAACAAAAGGAAATAACAACAGTAACTCTTCCCAGCACTTCTAGAACTACCATGGCAACACAAGAAGACCTGCACACACAAACAATGGAAACTACCAGAAATTGCCAGAAAGTACTTAATCCTTCAAGCTCTGTGCAACCTTTGGATGAAGCTACTCCTTTTGACCAAAGGGTTTGTGTCCTCTGGCCACCTGAAACTCATGGATTTTCATCCACAAGCCTCTTTACTCCAATTGGTTTTCTTCCATTGAAGCCACAATCTGCAAATCTGCAAGTTTGAGAGAAAATATCAAATCAACAATAGCCCCAAATGACCCAAATTACATATTTTGTATCAATATTTCATGGGAGAGAGGGAAACCCAAGATTCCCACATTTTCCTTTGATTTCTTTCTATTTTGGGGAATGACAGTTGTCATAAGTTGTCATACATTGTCATAAATTCCCCCACCACTTGTGATTTACCAAGATTTTCGAAATCTTCATGCAAATGGACACCTCACAAAATCCAATGCCCCTTTTTGAGTCTCACAACAATTAATTTAATATTTAATTGTCCTCTTGGAATAGATATTACTTGGACAAAATTAAATCTGTATTCTTTCTATGCTTGCCTAGTTAACCCATGGAAGAATAAGACGGGTTAATATTGACCATTAATTAATTATTTTAGAAAGGGGACATGACAAGTCCTCCCTCCGGGAAATTGCTTGTCCTCAAGCAATGCAAGTTTGGATGGTCAATAATTTCTGATCCTTCCCATGTTGCATCTTCCACTGGCAAATTCTTCCATTTGATCAAATATTCTGAAATGCTCCTGTTCCTCAATCTTTTATCCTCGTTTCCAAAATCTTTTCAGGTATCAAAATCAACTTCCCTTCATCATCCAAAGGTGGTAAATCAGATGAAGGCATAATTTTCTGTCCAAGGACCTTCTTCAAACAAGAAACATGAAATACATTATGTATCCTGTTGTTTGGAGGAAGCTCCAACTCATAAGCTACCTCACCAATTTTCTTGATGATCCTGTAAGGCCCAAAGAACTTAGGCTTAAGCTTTTCAGCCCCACTCTTCTTCAAAGAGCTTTGTTTATATTGCTGCAATCTAAGAAATACCAAGTCTCCCACCTCAAAAAATCTTTCTATCCTCTTCCTATCTGCATATATCTTTTGTTGGTTTTGTGCTTGCCTCAAGTTATCTTTTAGTGACCTTATGATCTCTTGACTATGATTGATAAGATCACTAGCTGTAGGTACTCTACTATCTGTAAATATCAAATCAAGAAAAGAAAGTGCATCATAACCATAAAGAGCTTGAAATGGAGGAATACCAATTGACATATGATGTGATGTATTGTAACAATACTCTCCCAAGTGCAACCATTTGACCCAAGTAGTTTGCCGATTTCAAACATAATTCCTCAAATACCCCTCTATCCACTTGTTAACAATTTCTGTTTGTCCATCTGTTTGTGGATGGTAACTTGTGCTTGGTGTGAGCTCTGTTCTTGTCAAGTGAAATAGTTCCTTTCAAAAAGAACTAAGGAACCTACCATCTCTGTCACTAACAATGTTCTTTGGCAAACCGTGCAGCTTAAATATCTCTTTGAAACACAACTCTGCTACTTGAGGAGCCTTAAACTCTGAAGTGATGGGAAAGAAATGAGCATACTTTGTTAATCTATCCGCCACCACATATATACAATCCTTATCTTGTACCTTGGGAAGTCTTGTGATAAAGTCCATTGAAATGCTCTCCCATTTCTATTCAGGAATTGGAAGCAGTTGTAGGAGACCTGCAGGAAAAATCTGTTCACCTTTGTTCCTTTGGCAAGTCATACACTCTTTGATATTCTTGTGGACATCCTCTTTCAGACCTTTCCAAGAAAATCTCTCATAGATCTGCCTGTATGTTTTGAAGTAACCTTGATGACCAGCCAAGGGAGTGTCATGGAAAGCTCTTAAAATTTTTTCCTTAATTTTTGATTCAGGAACAAGGAAAATTTGGTTCTTGTAATAAATCAGCCCATCATTCACTGTATATCTTTTATCTTCTACTAAATCATCCAATACATTAGATGTAAAAGTATTTTTGACATATTCAGCAATGATAGAATCTTTCCACTCTGTAGAAATAGAAGATAATGAACACAAAGTTGGCTTCCTAGAAAGTGCATCCGCTACCACATTTCTTTTACCCTTCATATATTCTATTTCAAAATCATATGCTTGCAGCTTGCTTACCCACCTTTGTTGGTAATCATTCAAATCTTTTTGATCAAGGAAATACTTCAAACTATTATGATCAATTTTCACAACAAACTTCCCACACACAAGATATTGTCTAAACTTCTCTAGTGCATGCATAATTGCCAACATTTCATTGTCATAAATGTGATATGTTTTTTCTAGATTGTTTAGCTTCCTACTCTCAAAAGCAATTGGATGTCCCCTTTGAGTTAGGACAGCCCCAACACCTTCACCCGAAGCATCACATTCAACTACAAAAGGCAATGAAAAATCAGGAATAGCAAGCATAGGGCATGAACTCATTACCTCCTTAAACTTGTCAAAAGTTTTTTGAGCTTCTTCAGACCATGCAAAGGCTCCCTTCTTAGTAAAATCTATTAATGGAATAGCAAGCTGAGAAAAACCTTTTACAAACCTCCTATAATAGCAACATAGCCCAAAGAATCCTTTCAATTGTGTAAGATTTGTAGGTGGAGGCCAATCAAGTATTGCTTGAATCTTCTGTTGATCTACTTGAACACCCTTAGAACTTATGACATATCCCAAGTAAAGAATTTTAGTTAATCCAAACTCACATTTGAACAAATTAGAATAGAAATATTGCTGCTCCAAAATACCCAAAACTGTATCTAAATGTTCCAAGTGCTCCTTCCAAGTTTTACTGTAGATCAATATATCATCAAAGAAAACCAAGACAAACTTACTGAGTTGCTTGCTAAATACCTTGTTCATGCATGATTGGAAAGTTGCTGGTGCATTAGTGAGGCTAAAGGGCATGACCAAGAACTCAAAATGCCCATAGTGACACTGAAAAGCTGTCTATTCCACATCTTTGTCTCATCCGAATCTGGTGGTATCTTGATCTCAAATCAATCTTAGAAAAGTAAATAGCTCCATGCAACTCATCAATAAGTTCATTTGGGTAAGTGCAAGAAGATGGGGGGCCAAAAAGGGGTCTTAAGTGGCCACTTTTTTTCTGAAATCAGGAAATACTGGCCTTGGATGAGAAATTGAGCATAGTTACACTCAAAATTTGGAGATGCAACCAAAACAATGTTCGTAGTGCTCTGAGTCTACTTTCTAAACTACTATTTTGTTTTGAAAATGGCATAGATTAAGGGGTTCAAAAGAGGGAGCCACAGAAATTGGTGTTGTTTCTGTCAAAAAAACATAACATAGCATGTTTTGTGGCTCCCTCAAAAGGTCAACTTTTTTTTGGTATTTTTAAAATCGCTTCAGTGAGAAATTAGCTAATAGCATGTAGTTTATGCCCGATTTTTCTGATAATTTTTTGATGAATATTTAATTTTTTACTAATTTTTAAAGTGGACACATCCTAAAAAATAGAATTTTGGCCGTGCTACCCCTATAAATTTTGAAAACTAATTGAAAATCATTTTTTTATTTTTTAATATTTGTAGAATGGAGTCTAGTTTCTAAATATGTAATTTTTTTGAAATTTGAATGAATAGTTATTTTACAATGAAAAAAAGACCAAACAGTGGTTTTTGCCTAAAAACGGATACACAAACAAAAGAAATTAAAGATGAAAGGCTTAACATTGTTAAAATGTGAAAAAAATCACATCGTCAAATAGCTAAGAGAAAGCCTAACATTACCCATGTGTTCGATTTGTTCAACCTTGAAACACGTGCAAATCTGAGGGTTAGCACGAACGAAATTATGTGAAATTTTGAAGAATATAGAAAAACACGTCTGTGACTGTTCATAAGGCACTCCAAGCCTTTGGGTTGGAAATCCAAAGCAAATCCCAAGCCCAAGGCTTGGGATTCCCAAAGCAAGAAATAACGCGCTCACGTTATGTTTTGCCTTGCATTTTTCTTTCCCGCAAGTCTGTCTTTTGCCATGTTTGACATAACGCGAGCACGTTATAACGCGCTCACGTTATGTCCCACTCAATTTTTTTTACGTTCAAGGCTATTAATCATGAGGGTTAAGGCATAAGGGATAGAGTTGGAAGGTTTACGGATAAGGGATTAGCGTTTAAGGTATAGTATCGAGCCTGTTGAGGGTCTAGGAATAGGGATAGCATTTAAGGTTTAGGGATGAGGGATGACAGATTACGGTTGAGGGTTGAAGGATCAAAGTTAAGGGTTGAGGGATTAGGGTTTGACAGTAAGGGTTGAGGGTTGAGGTTCAAGGGTCAAGGGTTTAGGGATAGGGTTTAGGGTCGAGGGATTAGGGTTAAAGTAGAGTGTGGAGGGTGTAAGGATTAGGGATAGGGTTGGAGGGTTTAGGGATAAGGGATTAGGGTTTAAGGTATAGTATCAAGTCTGTTGAGAGTTTAGGAATAGGGATAGCATTTAGGGATTAGGGATGAGGGATTATAGTTGAGGGATGAAGGATTAGGGTTGAGGGTTGAGGGATTAGGGTTTAGGGATAAGGTTTAGGGTTGAGGGTTGAGGGATTACGGTTTAAGGTATAGTGTTGAGGGTTGAGGGTTTAGGATTAGGGTTTAGGGTTGACAGATTAGCATTTAATGTCGAGGTTAGGGTTAGAGTGTCGAGGGTAGAGGGATTAGGGATAGGGTTTAGGGTTGAAGGTTTAAGGATTGAGGGTTGAGGCTTTAGGGATGAGGGTTTAAGGCTTAAGATATAGTGTCAAGTGTTGAGGGTGTAGGGATAGGGTTTAAGTTTTAAGGGTTAAGGGTTGAGGGACATGGATTAGGGTTTAAGGTATAGTGTTGAGGGTCGAGGGATTAGAGTTAAGGGTTGAGGGATTAGGGTTTGATGTTGAGGGTTGAGGGTTGAGGTTCGAGGGTCAAGGGTTTAGGGATAGGGTTGAGGGTCGAGGAATTAGGGTTAAAGTAGAGTGTGGAGGGTATAAGGATTAGGGATAGGGTTGGAGGGTTTAGGGATAAGGGATTAGGGTTTAAGGTATAGTATCGATTCTGTTGAGGGTGTAGGAATAGGGATAGCATTTAGGGTTTAGGGATGAAGGATTAGAGTTGGGGGATGACAGATTAGGGTTGAGGGTTGAGGGATTAGGGTTTAGGGATAAGGTTTAGGGTTGAGGGCTGAGGGATTAGGGTTTAAGGTATAGTGTTGAGGGTTTAAGGATAGGGTTTAGGGTTGAGGGATTAGGATTTGATGTTGAGGGTTGAGGGTTTAGGGTTTAGGGTTAGGGTTGAGAGATGAGGGATCAAAGTTAAGGGTTGAGGGAATAGGGTTTGACGTCGAGGGTTGAGGGTTGAGGTTCGAGGGTCAAGGGTTTAAGGATAGGGTTGAGGTTGAAGGGATTAGGGTTAAAGTAGAGTGTGGAGGGTGTAAGGATTAGGGATAGGGTTGGAGGGTTTAGGGATAAGGGATTAGAGTTTAAGGTATAGTATCGAGTCTGTTGAGGGTTTAGGAATAGGGATAGCATTTAGGGTTTAGGGATGAGGGATTAGAGTTGAGGGATGAGGGATTAGGGTTGAGGGTTGAGGGATTAGGGTTTAGGGATAAGGTTGAGGGTTGAGGGTTGAGGGATTAGGATTTAAGGTATAGTGTTGAGGGTTGATGGTTTAGGGATAGGGTTTAGGTTTGAGGGATTAGGGTTTAGGGTTGATGAATTAGGGTTTAATGTTGAGAGTTGAGGGTTGAGGGTTGAGGGTTGAGGTTGAGGGATAGGGTTAATGGTCAAGGGATTAGGGTTAAATAAGAGTGTCGATGGTAGAGGGATTAGGGTTTAAGGTATAGTATTGAGCCTGTTGAGGGTCTAGGAATAGGGATAGCGTTTAGGGTTTAGGAATGAGGGATTAGAGTTGAGGGATGACGGATGACAAATTAGGGTTGAGGGTTGAGGGATTAGGGTTTAGGGACAAGGTTTAGGGTTAGGGTTTAGGGATAGGGTTTAGGGTTGAGGGATTAGAGTGAAGGGTTGAGGGATTAGCATTTGGCATTGAGGGTTTAGGGTTTAGGATCAGGGTTGAAGGTCGAGGGATCAGAGTTAAGGGTTGAGGGATTAGTGTTTGATGTTGAGGGTTGAGGGTTGAGGTTCGAGGGTCAAGGGTTTAGGGATAGGGTTGAGGGTCGAGGAATTAGGGTTACAGTAGAGTGTGGAGGGTATAAGGATTAGGGATAGGGTTGGAGGGTTTAGGGATAAGGGATTAGAGTTTAAGGTATAGTATCGAGTCTGTTGAGGGTTTAGGAATAGGGATAGCATTTAGGGTTTAGGGATGATGGATTAGAGTTGAGGGATGAGGGATTAGGGTTGAGGGTTGAGGGATGAGGGTTTAGGGATAAGGTTTAGGGTTGAGGGTTAAGGGATTAGGGTTTAAGGTATAGTGTTGAGGGTTGATGGTTTAGGGATAGGGTTTAGGTTTGAGGGATTAGGGTTTAGGGTTGATGAATTAGGGTTTAATGTTGAGAGTTGAGGGTTGAGGGTTGAGGGTTGAGGTTGAGGGATAGGGTTAATGGTCAAGGGATTAGGGTTAAATAAGAGTGTCGATGGTAGAGGGATTAGGGTTTAAGATATAGTATCGAGCTTGTTGAGGGTCTAGGAATAGGGATAGCATTTAGGGTTTAGGAATGAGGGATTAGAGTTGAGGGATGACGGATGACAGATTAGGGTTGAGGGTTGAGGGATTAGGGTTTGATGTCGAGGGTTGAGGGTTTAGGGTTAGGGTTGAGAGATGAGGGATCAGAGTTAAGGGTTGAGGGATTAGGGTTTGACGTCGAGGGCTGAGGTTCGAGGGTCAAGGGTTTAGGGATAGGGTTGAGGTTGAAGGGATTAGGGTTTAAGGTATAGTGTTGAGGGTTGATGGATCAGAGTTAAGGGTTGAAGGATTAGGGTTGAGGGTTGTAAGGATTAGGGATAGGGTTGGAGGGTTGACAGATTAGGGTTGAGGGATTAGGATTTGACGTTGAGGGTTGACGGATTAGGATTTGACATTGATGGTTGAGGGTTTAGGGATAGGGTTGAGGGATTAGGATTTGACATTGAGGGTTGAGGGTCAAGGGATCAGAGTTGAGGGTTTAGGGATTAGGGATCTATAGCAGGATAAAATGCGAGCGCGTTATAGCGCGAGCGCGTTATAATGCGCTCGCGTTTTGTATTTCTACTGAAACGGTAAAAAAGTGGTTACCCCCGTGATCCAGGCCCACATGCTCTATTTTCTTATTGATTCTGCGCGTGCTCTGACAAAAAAGAAGTGCTTTCATGCTATTGGGAAGTTCACATGCACATTTGACACATTGTACCACCTTTGTATGATCTTTCCACCACCTTTTCTGCTTTGCCAACTTGAGAAGGAGGAAATAACATAGTTTTCAAACCAAGTTTGATATATATCTATTCAAGTTTCAATTTTTGTAGTATTGCAATGTTAATTGTGATTCAATTTTAAGAATTTAACATTGAAAAGGAAGCAAGTGGTGAAAAACTCAAATTGTTGAGGAGTTTGATGCAAGAAGATAAAAACACTACATAATTGGGTACTCTCTCCATTCAAATCTTCATTTTTTAGGTATGTCAATTCTTTACATGCATGTTCTTTACATTTTCCTTATTTCAGATTGAATTACTTTATCATGCTTTATCATACATGTTTAAAATAGACACATTCCCAATCAAGAAAGCAACCTACAATCTCACATGATGCCATGTATATTTTCTACACTTGGGCTCTTTAATAATTATGTGTAATAAACAAACCTTAGTTCATACCATGATGTCAAACTATACAAGAATAAATCCTTACAACATAAAAAAAATACAATCCCACTATTATCATGTATTCATTTCTTAGGAACTAATATTGGTCTCTTTATCATGCTACAGACAAATTCTCTGTCATGCTGAGGAAACGATCAAGAATTAAACCAACACAGGAAGAGATAGAAGCTAAGAATGCAAAGAAAGCAATGGCTATGAGGGAACTTCGTGAGAAGAGGAAATTGGACACGATAAATGAAGACATACCAATTGAAGAGGAACCACAACCATCACAAAGAGATATGGTATTGGCGGCACAAAGAGAATGAATGCAAAAACTTCGTGGTACGAGAGATTTGAATACCATAGTTGGAGACACATCCTTTACCGCAAGTCAACATGTAGGGACACCATCTACCACATCTCAAGTTGAGAGTACATCATCACTCACATGTGATGAAGGAGGTACGCCATCATTCCCACCTCAACCTCAAGGTATGTCATCTATTCCATTTTCGATCGAAGGTATGCCATCTAACCCATCTCATTTAAATATTGATGAAATTCCTAATGTTGAGATGAATTTACCTAACTTGACACCACCTAGAATTTTGCATAGAAAGCCAAAGTATTTGATTGATATTGATGAGAATATTTTGCAACCAATGGAAGGTAAGATTCCAAAATGCACTTGTAGAAGATATGCTAATAAGATTTGGAGATTGTTCTTTGAAAACTTAAATGAGACTGCAAGATGTCAACTATTCGTTGAAATGATGTGAAGTATAAAGTATAGGTCTATCATGAAGATTCTTGGGTTGAGAACATCAGAGGTTTCAAGTGAAAAATCTATTGTCAAGAATCTAATGAGTGCGTATGAGAGTGTGGGTAACACCTCACGCACAAAAGATAGTAATGCAACACGGCATGTGATTACATCGACTATAGTAAGTAGTCAAACGAGGAAAGCTCATCTCATTAGAAAGACAAGTCAAGAATTGAGAATTAATAGGAAAACTTTATCAAGAGCTGTTGGAAGATGCCAAAGAATTGAGGACACTAATGCCAATGAATTATGGGCATTCTCGGGGAGACTACCACGAAAAGATAAACCAATTGTTGAAGCATTGAGATCACTAATTGAAGACTTTTGGAAGAATTACACAAGGGTATCTCCAAATCAAAGGGATGTGGTAAGAAGGAGAATTGGTAGTCAGAACCGCGAGCCACATCCAAAGCATTTTTTGGATGAGACTCAAACACAGTTTTATGGTAAATTTCTAGAGAAGTATCCTCAAATTAAAATTTGTCAAAGATATTTTGAAATGCTAAAACCTTTCTATGTTAAGATAAATCACACACGCACTACTTGTTGTTGTAGATTACATATTGAATTTTCTAACCATTTTGATGCTTATAGGTCTATATGTTTAGATATGCATACTAACAATGATTTGCAGGGTTGTGCCATATGTGCCCCACCAACATCTTCAAGAGACTTCATATCAAGAGTTTTATGTGAAAGAGAGGAAGGTCAAATATTCTACAAGAAATTATGCTCGGATGGCACATGTCATCGTTGCGGTGGCTTGCAACATTTGCCAATATGTGAACATATGGAAATAACACATGCAGTTGGAAATGAACTAGTAGAGTTTGGCAAGTATAAAACAGTGGCATACAATACAAAAGATGGTAAAGAAGCAAAGAGGTGTGAATTAGTTATTGAAAAGATTCCAGTGTATCAGTTTATGCCTATATTTCGTGACAGCATAGTGTATGAGTATGCAAGACATGCCCATAGAGCTCGATGGTTGGACTTGCAATTCAAGTTATGCAAGGACACATTTCCAGTTGGTAGCATTGTTTCAGTCGTCGACTTTGTAGAGAACTACAGTCTACAACCACAGCGTGAGGTGCAATCACAATATTACAACTCCACACAGGTTTCTATATTTGTGCACATCGCATTCATTCATGCGAATGATAGTACAGAGAATGACAAAAAGATCATAAGGGAGTATAATTTCTATATTAGTGATGATCGCACGCATTCTACAAAGTTCGTGCAAGGTTGCTTTCAGGTGTTCTATAATGATTTGGCTAGAAGGGGCATATCGTTCAGTCAGCATATCATATGGTCAGATAATTGTGCATCACAATTCAAGAACTTGCAGAATTTCTATTGGCTGAGTAGGAGGCATAATTTTACAGGTATTTAACATATGTGGAACTTTTGTGAGGCCGGGCATGGAAAGGGGGAGCATGATGGTGCAGGAGCATGTATCAAAAGAGCCATAGCATGAGAAGAGTTAAAGTATAAAGACAATGCAAAGTTGACAGATGCAAAATCAATTGTCGAGTGGTGTAATGCTTCCATGGGTCTAGGTAATGAAGGTAAGTCTTTAGTTCGTAGATTTTTTTGGTTGATAGATGATACTAACATTGCACCATATGAGGATTGTTGTACACTGACAGGATCAAATGAGATGCACTCTTTCAGAAGCTCAATTGCAGGTTCATGGAGTATCCATACATGAAAGATGTCATGCTTTTGTTCTTCCTGTACAATTCAAGACTGGGATGAGTGCGAGTCAAAGGAGTGGGTTGACGAATGGCAGTTAAGTTATCTTAGCCCACTTGACACGTATCGACCCCCGACGGCACTGGAACTAACACAGATAGAATCATCAGTTGACTTTGACCACATATCAGATTTAGTTCAACCAGGTAATATAGGGCACGTATATGCATCTAATTTCATCTAGTTCAACCAGGTAATGTCATCTTACTTTGTAGTGTTTTTGTAATGTTGACTAATTTCATCTAATTTGCTACACATATCAATGTAGGACACGTATATGCAGTTATTGCAGATGAAGATAATGAAGAGGGAACAAATTATTACTTATGTCGTTGTGTTGAGGCCAAAAAGAAATTGGAGGCCCTTGTTATAGATGGAGAAAACATCAAATACCCTACAGAATCAGTGGTTATTACTGGAACATGGCTTAGAAGGTACCCACATAAGAGTGTTAATATTTGGCTATTTCAGGACTTTGACATGCATCAAAAGATTCTTCATTACTCGAACCTTGTCGTGGCATCCAATGTTCATTTGATAAAGTATCGGGGTAGACCTTTGAACAAAATATTGTGGAAGGTGCGTGAGTCTGACCATGAAGCAATACTTGACACAATAAAGAGTAGAGCAGATCCAGATGGTTCATTGGATTAATTTGTAAGTATTCACATTGATTTTGTAAAGTTATGTTACATTGAGTTGTAAGTATGCACATTAATTTGTAAGGTTTGTCTTTTTTTATTTCCTCCTGCATTTTTACACATATGTACACATTTTTACATCATCATGTTATGCATTTTTGGTGTCCTGCTCTTGATGTGACCAAACTCATAACTCACCCTACTAGACACCATTTGATGATCTCTCCAACACTCTGGATCCAGGGCGCCCAATCATGATGATGACCTATATACCATTCTCCCAAGGCGCTCATAATGAATGAAAAGAAGACCAAGGGCGCCCAAGCTTAATAGACTTATTTCTTTCAATTTTGACGATCCAAACTCTTGCAATATGACATCCACTTTCATGCCTTTAGATCTTCCTTCACATATAGGGCACCAAATCAATGCATTAAAGTCTCTTGATATTAGGCGCTCATGATGATGAAACTTAGAGCTCTTTCCTTTCCTATGCGCTCATCTAAGATGTTTGAATGATAAGCAGTACCTCGACCTCTATAATCAAGGTGATTTTAAGTCACTTTGAGTCATTTGGGGTCAGTTTGAGTCTTTGAGTCATGTTGCAAAAAAGTGTCAATGTTGTCAAGTTGTACAAAGCAACTTTTGCATTTTTGGTGTCCTGCTCGTGATGTGACCAAACTGACTGTTCCAACGCATTCGGATGGGTACATTTACGCTAGGCATGGTCCTGTTTTTCACCCAAACATGTCGAAACAGTCTGAGCTACATTGTACCAATGATATCCCTGAAGAGTCCAAAGTGCAAAAAGGCTGCAATCTTTGACGAGATGTTACTCGAAAACCATGTCACTTAGAAACATTCCATCTGAGGCAACGCTATCATGTAGAGTGCCTCTACAATAACCTCTCTCAGTTTTTTATAGCTCTGAGGCATTTACCCGTGGTGAAAGGTTTTCTGCTGCCCCAAAAATCGTTAGAAGGAGGCAGTGTAAAGTTGCAAAGGGGTGTAACTTTTGTCCTGCTCCTGATGCGACCAAACTGATTGTTCCAATGCGTCTGAATGGGTACATTTATGCTAGGCATGGTCCTATTTCTCACCCAAACATGTCGAAACAGTCGGAGCTACATTGTACCGACGATATCCCTGAAGAGTCCAAAGTGCAAAAAGGCAGCAATCTTTGACGAGATGTTACTCAAAAATCATGTCACTTAGAAACATTCCGTTTGAGGCAACGTGATCACGTAGAGTGCCTCTACAATAACCTCTCTTGGTTTTTTATAGCTCTGAGGCATTTGCCCGTGGTGAAAGGTTTTCTGCTGCCCCAAAAATCGTCAGAAGGAGGCAGTGTAAAGTTGCAAAGGCGTGTAACTTTCATCCTGCTCCTGATGCGACCAAACTGACTGTTCCAATGCGTCCGAATGGGTACATTTATGCTAGGCATGGTCCTATTTTTCACCCAAACATGTCGAAACAGTCGGAGCTACATTGTACCGACGATATCCCTGAAGAGTCCAAAGTGCAAAAAGGCAGCAATCTTTGACGAGATGTTACTTGAAAATTGTGTCACTTAGAAACATTCTGTCTAAGGCAACGTGATCACGTAGAGTGCCTCTACAATAACCTCTCTTGGTTTTTTATAGCTTGGAGGCATTTGCCCGTGGTGAAAAGTTTTCTGCTGCCCCAAAAATCGTCAGAAGGAGGCAGTGTAAAGTTGCAAAGGGGTGTAACTTTCGTCCTACTCTTGATGCGACCAAACTGACTATTCCAATGCGTTCGAATGGGTACATTTATGCTAGGCATGGTCCTATTTTTCACCCAAACATGTCGAAACAGTCGGAGCTACATTGTACCGACGATATCCCTGAAGAGTCCAAAGTGCAAAAAGGTAGCAATCTTTGACGAGATATTACTCGAAAATCGTGTCACTTAGAAACATTCTGTCTAATGCAACATGATCATGTAGAGTGCCTCTACAATAACCTCTCTCAGTTTTTTATAGCTCTGAGGCATTTACCCGTGGTGAAAGGTTTTCTGCTGCCCCAAAAATCGTCAGAAGGAGGCAGTGTAAAGTTGCAAAGGGGTGTAACTTTCATCTTGCTCCTAATGCGACCAAACTGACTGTTCCAATGTGTCTGAATGGGTACATTTATGCTAGGCATGGTCCTATTTCTCACCCAAACATGTCGAAACAGTCAGAGCTACATTGTACCGACGATATCCCTGAAGAGTCCAAAGTGCAAAAAGGCAGCAATCTTTGACGAGATGTTACTCAAAAATCATGTCACTTAGAAACATTCCATCTGAGGCAATGTGATTATGTAGGCCTCTACAATAACCTCTCTTGGTTTTTTATAGCTCTGAGGCATTTGCCCGTGGTGAAAGGTTTTCTGCTGCCCTAAAAATCGTCAGAAGGAGGCAGTGTAAAGTTGCAAAGGGGTGTAACTTTTGTCCTGCTCCTGATGCGACCAAACTGACTATTCCAATGCATCCGAATGGGTACATTTATGCTAGGCATGGTCCTAATTTTCACCCAAACATGTCGAAACAGTCGGAGCTACATTGTACCGACGATATCCCTGAAGAGTCCAAAGTGCAAAAAGGCAGCAATCTTTGACAAGATGTTACTTGAAAATTGTGTCACTTAGAAACATTTCGTCTGAGGCAACGTGATCACGTAGAGTGCCTCTACAATAACCTCTCTCAATTTTTTATAGCTCTGAGGCATTTACCCATGGTGAAAGGTTTTCTGCTGCCCCAAAAATCGTCAGAAGGAGGCAGTGTAAAGTTGCAAAGGGGTGTAACTTTCATCCTGCTCCTAATGCGACCAAACTGATTGTTCCAACGTGTCCGAATGGGTACATTTATGCTAGGCATGGTCCTATTTTTCACCCAAACATGTCGAAACAGTCGGAGCTACATTGTACCGACGATATCCCTGAAGAATCCAAAGTGCAAAAAGGCAGCAATCTTTGACGAGATGTTACTCAAAAACTGTGTCACTTAAAAAGATTCTATCTGAGGCAACGGGATCACATAGAGTGCCTCTACAATAACCTTTCTCAATTTTTTATAGCTCTGAGGCATTTGCCCGTGGTGAAAGGTTTTCTGCTGCCCCAAAAATCGTTAGAAGGAGGCAGTGTATTAAGTCAGGATGAAAGCCTATTCACTCTAGGCGCCTGTTTTTGACCAAATCACACATGCGCCTTGAACAACTCTATCTTCAAGGTGCTTTTCTCTAATCTCTGTAACTCTCCAAATCTAAATCCACTCAGGGGCGCCCAAAGAGAAAGTTTACAACTCTAAGGCGCTAAACTCTTATGCAAAAATGGTCATCATCAAAGGCACAAAAATGGGTCTCTGGGCGCCAATCTCTACAAGACATTCCATCTTATTGCTCTCCTCCATTACAAGCACTCACTTACCTCAATCTTGGGCGCATACCAACATCCCAACATCCAAATCACCTAGGCGCTCAAAACCTTCAAGACTCAAGGCACATTTTATGATCAAACAAGGTATCTCCTAAACAAGGCGCTCATAGTCTCATCAGGGCGTTAATCATCATCATGAGCGCTCATATTGTTGTAGGCGCATAGTTATCTCTGGAATGCTCAAGACGCTCAAGGCGCACATACCCTTCTCTAGGCTAGTTTACACTTATTCAAGGAGCTCATTCCAAACTTACATGAACTCCTCATTACAAGACGCACAAACCAGATGATCCTAGGGCATAAGGGCGCTCAAACTAGATCTTTGCAAAAACTCCCCAAGCATTCAAACTTTTAAGGTGCCAAAAGTGGTCTTTTCTACAACTTCTCTAGCCATATGCCTTGGGTGCTCAAACCTTCCTTGAACTCCAATTATTCAATCCAGGGAGCTCAACTACCTCCTCAAGGCGTTCTATCTCAAGTATCATTACTCTTCTTAAAGACCTAGGCGCACATTGTGGGGTATTCTACTCAACAAGACCTAGGCGCTCATTATGAAGACTCCAATTATCAAGGTTCACTTCAACTTTCAAAGGCACATTTTGGACTCCAAAGGCGTTAGGTTAAAGCCACTGGGGCGCTAGATACCAAAGGGGGCAAGGTGTTAGAACCTCCTTTAAGATGTAAGAAAATCTC
This sequence comes from Cunninghamia lanceolata, assembly GCA_027924645.1. NCBI lineage: Eukaryota > Viridiplantae > Streptophyta > Pinopsida > Cupressales > Cupressaceae > Cunninghamia > Cunninghamia lanceolata. The sequence goes on from BSBN01000011.1 coordinate 4,265,880, forward strand.
CTCAAGGCACAGCTAAAGGCGCTCCAAACCATACGAAGGCGCTAATATCCACTCTAGGCAGTGTATTAAATCAGGATGAAAGCCTATTCACTCTAGGCGCCTGTTTTTGACCAAATCACACATGTGCCCAAATCACACATCACCCCATCAGATTGGGGACCCCCTCTTTTCTTGCTCAGGTGCTTTGTACAGGAGTTGTTATGTGTCATTTTGGCCAAGGTTTTCCGGAGCAGTGAAGACATTAGGAAGGGGATGATCGTTTGGATAGTTTTGAATGCTTTATTTCTCCTTGTTTAAACTAGGCGCTCACTGAGGATTGGAGTAGCCTTTGCACCCTCACATCACGTTAATCGGCGTTTCAGAGGCAATCATAATATAGGAAGATTTGCGCCTTGAAGAAGAGAGTTATCTGGTGAGCGCTTAGGAGTTCTGGCGCCTAGGGGAAAGGTCTAGGTAGAGCGCCTTCAGACTTTGACAGTGAAGTGCCTTAAGGAGTTGGATGATGTTTTTGCCTAGAGTGGAGATGATGTTTTTAGCACCTTAAGGATGATGATGGAGCGCCTTGGAGTCAGGTTAGTCTGGAGCACCTTAAGAAGGTAAAGCACTTCAAATGTAAACACAAGTGTTTTGAGCGCCCTAATGAGAAGTTGTCTTGGCACCATAAGTTGTTCAAACGAAGATATGCACCTTGGATAGTTGCAAAGACCTAATTTAGCGCCCAAGGTTGGAAGACTCTTTGTGAGCACCCAGTGTTTGAAAGCTCTTTGTGTTTGGTGCATTAAAATGAATTTGGCACCTAAGTAGTATTGAAACACTCAACTGAGCGCCTAAAGCCCATGAGAGAAGTGATATGCGCCTTGATAGGAATATCATGGAAGATGAGTTTACTGAATGGCACCTTGAATGACTTGGTTGAATAAGTGTTTTAGCGCCTAGATATGGGATGAATCATTGAGCGCCTTTGGTTGAGATGATGTCAGCACCTTTGAGATTATAACACCTTGGAGTCAAGTTCGAAGGAGCACCTTGAGAAGGTAAAACACTTCAAATGTTTTCAAGGAATTAGAGAAGTCACTTAGTGCCTAGAAGGAATTCCAGAGCAAGAGGGTTGGAGCGCCTTGAGCTTCAAGTCAGATATGCGCCTAGACCTCTACCCTTTAGCAAGTTGAAGCCCTCTGAGCCTTGACAAAGTGAGAATGCCTTATAGTGAATATGTGCCTTGGGCAAGGTTGAATACAAAGTTGAGGAGTATATCATAATGAGTAAGTGCACTGTAGGGTTAGATGATAAAGACTAGTGCCTTGAGTGTCTTGGTCAAAATTTTGACGTGAGAAGTCTTGCAAGATCAAACCCTGGAGTGCACCTTAGAGAGAACCTATTGATCCTTTGCTTTGACAAGATTTGGGCGCCAGAATGATCCTTAATAAATGGAATGTATCTACACCAATTTTGCGCCTTTAGGGAAGTGATGGTGTCCAGATGAGTTTTGAGTCCCTTTGAGTGTTGAGATTGTTAGAGATAGGTGCCTTGATGAATGAAATGCGCCTTGAAGACCATGTGCGCCTAGAGAAGATAAGTGCCTAGTTGAGATAAAGAGGTGTTTCTGGCGCCTAGGGAAGAAGAGAGGTAAGTTCAGGGAGATAAGTGCGCCTAAGAGTTTTAGCGCCCTCAATCAAATTGCACCTTTTTGCCTTGGAGAGTATAAGGTGAGGATTTGAGTTGAAAGTTTGAGAAAGTAGATTGAGCGCCCTGTGTTGGAGGAATCAAGTTGGATAAGCACTTGAAGAACTTGCATTAAGTGTTTTAGCCCCTTGGTATGGTTTGGAGCGCCTTGTTGAGGAGATACCCTGATTTAATCCAAGATAGAGCGCCCTAGAATTGAATATGCTCCTTGTTGGAGGAATATATGCACCTTGTTGGAGAAAGATATGCGCCTTGAATGAGAGTTTGTGTGCCTTAACCAAGAATGATGATTGAAGTCACAATCTCATGTTTGTGCGCCTAGGTCTAGAAGCAAGATTTGAGTGCCTTAGGATAGGGTTTTTTGCACCTTGTCTTGGAGAGTGAATTTGCACCTTGGATGATGTTAAAGCGCCTTGGGATGAAATGTGCCCAAACTTACAGAGGGCCTTCAGTGAGGGAGTTGAAGAGAGTGCTTAGAGGAAGGATAGCCTTAAGATCAAACTAAGTACTTAGAAACCTAAGATTAGCGCCTTATTTGAAGTTATACACCTATTCTGGCGCCAAAGAGTGAGTTTGAGTGTGAAGAAGTGAATGTCTGTGCCTTGAAGGGGATACAAAGGGAAGATGATGCACCTTGATGGGTTGATGATGGAAATTTGCGTTTTGGAGCTAAATGTGCGCCTTGAATCTAAATGATATTTGAGTGCTTAGAGGTATATAGGGGCGCCTTTGAGAATTCTTTGTGCTTTAAGGAATGGATTGTGGCGCTTTGGACTAAGGTAAGTCCTGAGCACTTCCAATGATTTTAAGGAGCGCCTTGAAGGAGATAGTACCTAGAGAAGAAAAGATGTCAAGTTTTAACACCTTGGAAGAAATTCTAGATAGTGGCACCTTCACAGGGTTTTCCAAGTTGGCACCTTGGTTTGGGATGATCATGCTAAGAAAGAAAATGCACCTTCAGCAAGGTCACATCAAGTCCAACATGTCAATACTCTTCATCACTAACGTCATGTTGAAATTTCAAGGCATCTATCCATTCAAGTTCTCTGAGGAATATCTTGCAAGTAACTTCAAGTTCTCCAAGGAATATCAAATGAAGAATGAGTTAGCGTATTCCTCATTCCCGGAGGCTAATTCAAAATAATGAGGGAATGAATTGGTTTTTGACTAACTTAACTTTTGTTTTTTGCAGGAACAAAGTCAGAAACTTGAAATTAGTTAAGTCTGGATGCTAAACTTGACTAAGGCAGGACTCTTAGAGTCAGGGTGCACTTTCTTGCTTGCTTAATGTCAAATGTGCGCCTAACCAAGAATCATGGAGCTTTGAAGCACTTTAATCACATCAACTAGGGCGCCTAAGTGCATAGAGGTACAATGAATCTTCCGGAGAACATGGATAGACAACTAAGTCTCCAACTTGAGTCTTCTAAGTGAATTGGATGATGAAGAGAGTCTAGTCATTTTGGGCGCTAGTATCAGGATGAATCATCCAAAATGGGTGCCTAGAACTAGAAGGCGCCAATGCATGAGTTCAAGGATCCTCTATTGGAGCGCCTAGCCCAGATGGCTATAGATTGAAAGTTTTAAAGCTAAGTGATGTCTCTTAGGTGAATTCCTAGCCCAGGTGCATGTGTTGGGAAAAACTCTTTGGCTCTGGCACCTAGAATTGGGAGCTTTGTAAGATGCACCAATTGATGAAACATTTCCATTTTGCGCCTAGAATAGAACTCTCTCACATAGTTGAAATTGACTTGATAGAAGGAGATAAGTCTTAAGGACTAGTTTGGTGCCTCACTTGCCTATCTCACCTTTGAAATGCACTTTGGTTGATCATCATTGATGGCACCTAGTGAAATGAAAAGCTATTTGCATCTCCAGAGGATCAAAATTGGATTAGGAGATCATCCTTGCAGTTGAGATTGACAGAGAAGTGTTAAAGGAATCACTTCAAATGGGCGCCTAAGCTAGTTGAGGCGCATATCAATTCCACTGTAACTCCAGACTGACGCTTAGGATCCAGTCATCTCCTAAGGCGCAGTTCCATTCACCCATGACCTCACTTGGCGTCTAAAACTTGGAAACTCCTTTGGAAAGCTCCTGTTGTGCCTAGAAGATGAGTTTGGGATATCAACTTGCAAAAGGCTTAGAAACTCTTCAAAGATGTTAGGCACAATCCCATGGCACTGGACCTCAGTTTTGGCGCCTTCAAGGAATAGCACATGAAGGAACTTGGGAGGTCAGGTGCTTGTAAAAGGGAACACCTTGGAACATCTTCCAGGGGTTGAAGTAGTAAGAAAACATCAAGTGAGTCTAGGCGCACTCCCTTGTGTGAACAGTTTAGCTCTGGCGCCTAGCCACAGAGTGAGCCAAAAGAAGTAGTTTGGACATTAGAAGATAGGCGCTCATTCTACAATGAAGCATTCCACCTTCCTAATCAACAAAGACTTGAAAGAATTGACAAAGGAAGCTAAGGCGCACCTTCTACTTGTTTCCACCTCCAGAATGCGCCTAACCTTGAAAGGGGGTTCAAAGATGTTTGTTAGACCTTTTCACTCAAGGCGCTCACCTTAGGCGCACTTTCTAAGTCCTTGTCACCTCAAGGAAACACCTATTTTGGAAGGCGCTTGCCCTGTTCTCCACTCCTTTCAATTGGCGCCTAGAACACAGAATGCATGAAAGGAGCGCCTAGACTCCAGAGGGCTCATTTGGGTGCCTAGCATTTAAAACACTTTCATAATGATGATGTTTTGGTGCCTACTCTTGGAAACAATCCAGAGCATCCATAAACTCTAATTGGTGCCTAATGTTGACAAGGTGCAACTTCAGGAGGAGGTCACCTCAACTTGGCGCCCAAGTCAGAAAAACCTGTAAATCCTTCAAATATGCGCCTACCTTGTGAGGTGATGAGTTGAACATTCCAAATCTTCAAATGTTGCTCAAGTAAGGAAGACATTGTAACATCAAGGCTTCAAGGCCTGTCCTTGTATTTCCATTGAATGAGTTGTACTTCATGCTATTGAAAGCATTTTCCATGTAATAAGACATTGCAAGTTGATTGAATCAAGTAACAAGACAAGTACCCAACTCTAATGTTGTTTCATTCAAATAGTTATCTTGATGTATATCTTTATGTTATTGAAGTAGTTGATGAATTGTTAGCAAGTAAAAGTGTTTAAGTAAGGAAAAATTTTCGTAGAACTAGTTGGGTATCTTACACTTACACCATGCCTATCCATCAAACATCACAATGCAATCAAAATCCTAACAACATGCCCATGATCCAAGATCAAGTGCAATCATGCAAAGATATTATCAATCACAAGCCTATTAAGAATGAACTAGAGTCTTCTAGTACCATACTTTTCCATCAAACACCATCATGTAATCCATGGCCTATCAAGCCTATCAAAGAAAATGCAAACATCCTATGTAATACAATTAGACTTTAAATATTTGAAGTAGCCATCTACAAATATCCATTCAAAAGTGGATTTATAATGCAAGTATGGATGCCATCAATAAAAAAGATTTGTATTAACCAAATATCCATATACGCATACATCAATATCTGTCGATATAAGTATAACATATATACAAAATAGCCATATAGGCTTACAAGAATGCCATATAGGCATACAATAGAGGAACACAATAAAAAGTCATTCCCCTCTGGCTGGTGAAGAGAATAAATCACGAGCAGCCTTTGATCTTCTAGGGGATGGACACATGCATGTGGGTGGTCTACTATGAACCCGAGGGCTACTCCTATTTAGTTCTTCCTGCACCTTTACTTGTTACAAAAAAAAGTATAGACATTAATATATAGAAATTACATGTTATAAAAAAATGAAACATTTAACAAAATAATCACTTACCGCTAACATATAATCTGTCTCCTTGCTTGCCTCAGTAGCAGGAATAGGCCCTGGTGATGTCATGTCCTATAGAAACCATCCAGATAGAAATTAAACTTCAAATCAATAATCTTTTGATTTTTAAAAAATAGACAACTATAACAATGAATGTAAATTGAAATTTACTAATCTGCCTCATACCCCTGTCAATGCCATAGAGCTATGAATCGCAGAGGCCACACCCTGCTCCATTGCCCTATGAACATGGGGAGGTGTATCCGCAGCCTGCATCATCTGAAAATAAAACAACATTATTCAATTACGAAAACTATAATAGTGATGCAAATCATGGCTCCTAACATACACACATGTTCATCTAAACATGGAAGTACACACAATAAAACACACAAATCACATACAAAAATTTAGTAAGTACAATTCATTCATTAAACTATTTATTTTATTACCTCCGTAAAGCTTTGAAGTCCACCACCGCTGGCAGGTGTTGCCATGAAATCTACAGTGTTAACCTATTCAACATCCAAAATTAGAAATTAGAATACCATTCATATAACGATGCTATTCACATGTAATATTTATAATTGTTTACTAGTTACATACCTCGACAGTAGATGATCTAGTGAAAAATGTAGGTGGAGAACCACTGAAAACTGCATCGACGCTATGACCCTAAAATTTCATTAAAATCATCAATTTAAATTAGTTAATCTTGTATTTCAAAAATGAAATTTAATAAATTAAATTCAATAAACTTGCTAATATTTACTTGAGTATCAAGGCCGAAAGTCTCACTCAGGAGGGTATCTATCATCGCCATCTGCTCAACTGCAGATGTAGCCTGTGCACCTGCGTCCTGACTATCCATGGGGTCATAACCACAGGCTGACCCGCAAGCCTGGCAAGTATGCGGTGGGACCCTACTCCTCGTACTATCTCCCAACCCACTCTGTGTTGTAGGATTCGGCATGCTCTATGATGCTCTGGGTCAAGGCACTAATCGACCTCAGTGTATCGACCTCAACACTCTCCTTCACAATGGAAGAGATAGAAACATGCTCGTGGGCTGGTCTGCTGATTACTCGTCTCACTACCCACTGTGGGTCAAGACGTGCCCCTGGTCTATCCTGTGCTGAGCCCCCACCTCTACCCTGGAAGTCCCGCATATCAAAATAGTTTGGCACTTTATTGAGGACAAACTCGCAGTAGAGTTTCCTCAAAAAGTATTGCGGGACCTCATTGTTATTGCATGGAGGATGGTCAAAAACCATCCACCACCTCTGCTCGAAATTGTCCCTTATCGCTTGGTTGTTGCACCAATGGATAGGGAACCTCTTTCATGTAATGGGTGGAGGTTGATTTGTTTGTGGGTTTGTGAAAATTGAACACACGTCTACTTTTGTAATTTGTAATTTTTTGACATCTTGGTATGACAATTTATTTGCATAGTAATCTCTAAACTCTCTCTTTTTATCGGTCCAACTAGTTATTTGCTTGCTAATTGAATTTACATTTGATAACATAGACTCAAGAGATTCGGCAAGCGTGGACCTATGCAAGGTTGAAGTGGAAGGATCTTTCAACCTTGCAATTATATCTTCAATTTGTTTTTTGTTGTTTTCAATTTCCCCCATTATATTATCTTGTGTTCCAGGGGCATGTCGAGGAATGAATGGAGGAGGTTGTTGTTTTGCAGGTATTTCTTCCTCAAGATTTTGTGGATTTTGAGGAGGAGGAGGAGGAGGAGGTGCATTAACATTTCCTACAATTAATGAAATATACATCAAAAATCAACAAAAACCTACCTATTTAGGAAGAAATTCAAACAAAAAAACAAAGATAACTCACCCCTTTGGCGTGCTCGACGTCGCGGCGGCATTTCGGCGATGAATCGACAAGCCTTTTGTGTTGATTGGCGTTTTGTAGAACGCGAGCGCATTTTTGAGGGTTTTGAAGCCGCGGGCGGAGGAAAAATTTAGAATGAAATGAAATGACTGCTTTTTTTTAATTTATAGAACGTTCTAATGCGCTCGTGTTATAACGTGCTCATGTTATGGCTCGGTAATGACGAGCCTAAGGCTTGTCATTGCCAAGCCATAACGCGAGCGCGCTATAACGCGCTCGCGTTATGACTTAAATTTTTTTGAAAATTTTTTGGCCACTTTTTGGTCCCCCATCTTTTTGCACTTACCCATCTATCCTTGGTATGGGATATCTATTCTTAATGGTTTTATTATTCAAAGCTCTATAGTCGATGCACATCCTTAGAGTGCCATCCTTCTTCACAGGAAGTACAGATGATGCAAAAGGACTAGAACTTGGTCTAATAAATCCCATATCTAAGAGCTCTCTGATAGTCTTCTCTATCTCTTCCTTGTAACCCCTTGGATGTCTATCTGGAGTAGTTATAATAGGTTTGCATCTTTTTCCAACTCTATAACATGTTGAAACCCTCTATCTGGAGGTAATACTGGGGGTATATCACTGAAAACAATGCTATGCTTATCTAAAATTTCTTGAATTTCAAAATGAAATTTACCTTTTCCATTTGGAGAGCTTGAAGGTCAGATTAAGCAAGTGGTTTCCCAAGCAACTTGACCTCTTCTGAAATTCCTCTCCATCTTCTTTGATGTCACCACTCGTGGAGCTCCATTTGAAATCCCTCTGAGTGTAATCTCTTTGCCTTCTGACTGAAACTTGAAATCCATAGTTTGATAGTTCTGATAGTGTCCTCCAATAGAATGCAACCATTTAACACCCAAGACAATATCAGTTTCACCAATACCAACAACATAAAAATCATCACAAACCTTGTAGTCTCCCATAGTGATGCTCAATTGTTTGACCACTCTGGTGCACAGCATAGTGAATCCGTCTGCAACAGTCACATTGAACCCTTCAAATTCTTTAGTCTTCAATCCTCTCTTCATTACTAACCCTTCATCAATAAAATTGTGGGTTGCCCCACTATCAATAAAAATAGTCATTCGCTGCCCTGCTAACACTCCACGAACCCTAAAAGGATGATACCTTGGTGCTCCTGAAAGTACAGCTAATGAACCTTCTTTTTTAGTCTGCTCTTGGATCTCAGGTTCAAAATCCTCTATGTCATGAAACTCCTCATTACCATCTGAGTCTGAATCCTTATCTAAGACAACCTCTATGTTATGGAATTGTCCTTTTCCCAAACACCTATGTCTAGGGACCCAAGGCTCTCTGCAAGAAAAATAAAGTTTCTTCCTCCTAAGCTCATTCCTTGTTTCTTCATCCATCTTCTTTGTAGTATTAGGAGTTGTATTTTTTTGTACAGGTGCAAGTGCATGGAATAGTTTCTTTTGGAATCCTCCCTTATGATGCCATGTGTTTAGTTTGAAGGAGTGTGGGAAAGCATTCTTTGGAATTGATGGCTCAAGGGTTAGAGCCCTCTTGATAGCTTCTTGCAAAGTGAGAGGTATGAAAGATCTGACAAACCCCCTAAGAGGTTCAGTGAGCCTTGTGATGAATAGATGTACTCTTCTCTTCTCTGATATTTCAGGTACCATCACTACAATCTTTTGAAAGTCTGCTATATACTCACTTACTGAGTTCCTTTGCTTAATTTTGGACAACAGGCTAAAATATTCTTCTTCTTCTTTTAGTTCATACCTATCAAGAATCCTTTGTTTGAAATCACCAAAGGTCTGTACCTGATCATGTCCCAAAGTAGTGTGACCATGGTACCACCATTCATAGGCTTCTCCTTCCAAATGAAAAGTGCCAAATTGAACTGCATCCTTCTCTGTCATGGATTGAGCAAAAAGTATGTCTCTATCTTCTGCAGTCAAGCTCTAGCTGAAATCTTTTCACTTCCATCAAAGAAAGTTGTAGTTAACTTACCCAACTTGTGTTTTAGTTCTTTATTTTTGCCTTTCCCCTTCTTTTGAGATTCACCTCTTCTTGGGAACTCTACATATTCTCCCCAAGACATATCATTCTTGATCTCATCTGCCAATGCATTGTATTCTCCATACCATTTGTTAAGGGTCTCCGCATTGAACAAACTAGTAGTTACAGACTCAACTTGTTCAGGTTCCTCTTTAGGTAGGAATAAGGGTTTTTTTGTAGCCCATGAATTTTGTGTCTCAATTTCCTTCCCTTTTCCAGTGTTACTGTTGTTTGCACCTGAAGTACTACCACCATTGTTTTCTCTGTTGTTGTTGTTTTAGATCCATTGCATCATTTGCCCAAACATTTTAGCAATTCTGGTTTGTGCCTCAACCATTTGAGTAAATTTCCTTGAAGCATCATCTTCTTCTACATCTCTTTATCTGTCATTGTTTCCTCCAATTGCAATTTCCTTTGCCCTCTCCTCAAATATCTAATTTCTCTGTCACTCGGTATCATAAATCATCTGAATAACCTACATGCTAGAAAGATCACGATCTGATAGCACTATAATGAGCCAAACTTAAATATAACATTTCACATCAGGTCTGAAAATGAATTTAAATATCTTCACCAATTTTGCATCAAATTTGACGAAACCAGCTAGCTAGTCTTACTCAGGATTAACACCCAAAATATAAAACTTCACCAAAATGTTTTTTAATTGATTTATGATGTAAATAACATGTTATCAGGTCTATAATACTGATCTGCAATAGAAACAAATAATACAACTTCGAACAACAAGATTTGGGCAAAACCCACAAAAACTGCCAACACCGTCAATCACCGAAATACACCAAAAACACCCAAAACTGATATTGTTTAATTTTCAGATGGAAAGTACATGAAATATGATTTGATACCATTAAAGCAACAGAAGAAAACACCTACGACACTTAGCAGCAAACTACACAACCAAATCTTCACAACAAGCTGAAATACACATTGGGTATCTTGACCCACAAAGCCAAAATCAACACAACACTACCCACAACTTCCAATACGGATCTCTGACATTAGAAAATGGAAATATATAGATACTACATAGAAAACAAAAGGAAATAACAATAGCTACTCTTCCCAGTCCTTCTGGAACTACCACGACAACACAAGAAGACCTGCACACACAAACAATGGAAACTGCCAGAAACTACTTAATCCTTGAAGCTCTGTGCAAACCTTTGGATGAAGCTACTCCTTTTGATCAAAGGTTTTGCATCCTCTAGCCACCTGAAACTCATGGGTTTTTGTCCACAAGCCTCTTTACTCCAATGGGTTTTCGTCCATTGAAGCCACAATCTGCAAATCTGCAAGTTTGAGAGAAAATATCAAATCAACAATAGCCCCAAATGACCCAAATTACATATTTTGTATCTATATTTCATAGGAGAGAGGGAAACCCAAGATTCCCACATTTTCCTTTGATTTCTTTCTATTTTGGGGTATGACAGTTGTCATAAGTTGTCATACATTGTAATAAATTCCCCCGCCACTTGTGATTTACCAAGATTTTTGAAATCTTCATACAAATGGACACCTCACAAAATCCAATGCCCCTTTATGAGTCTCACAACAATTAATTTAATATTTAATTGTCCTCTTGGAATAGATATTACTTAGACAATATTAAATATTAAATATTTATTCTTCCTATGCTTGCCTAGTTAACCCATGGAAGAATAAGATGGGTTAATATTGACCATTAATTAATTATTTTAGAAAGGGGACATGACATCACCTGTGCTCCATGAATGGGTAACCTTAGAATGTGATAAACATCCTCCAAGGTGATAGTAATCTCACCTTTCCCAAGGAGGAAGGAGCACATCTCAAGACGCCATCGCTCCACCAAGGCCGTCGTCATCACCCTGTGTGCCCATATGATGGCCATCTCAGCCACTGTCCTCAAACCTAATCTCCCTAGTCTAGCTCATGTAGCTACATCAAAACCATCTATGAGTTGCATAACATTCGGAACACGTTGCTCCTACGAAGCCACAATCCCCCCGCCAACCTGCATCCCCAAAATGTAAGTAAAAAACTTGCATTTTTGTCAAATCAGTTATATAGCGTTGATTTTCCACCCTTTGGCGCCAAAATTTGACTTAGCACTAATTTTCCCTCACATAGCGCTGATCCCCTGGATGGTGCCACTTCTGCCAACTATGGCACCAATCCATAGGATGACACTATTCCTTACCTGAAAGGCGTCATTCAAGAAAATGGCACTGATTTCCCTCTTTATGGCTCCATTTCAGCACCCACCCCAAAAAACCTATCCTATCCTGCCAAACAATAGGTGCCATTCTAGAGAATGGCGCCACAAGTCTTGAGTATGGCACCATTCCAAGGAATGGCACCAGGGCACTTTAATAAGGCACCAATCCTCCCGGTGGCGCCTTTCGAGAGAATGGTGCCATGCTTTCCTCACATAGTGCCAAAATGGAAAAAAACCCATCTGGTGTGATAACGCCAATCCAGACAATGGCACCAAACTTTTTAGTTTTTGTGCCAAACCTACCCTATTACCCCTTCGGCTGATGGCACCAATCCGGCCTGATATGGTGTCAAACGGCTTCCTGATGGTGCCACAACCCTAATTGACCCGTTTCCCGATGTCATAAATACTCAAAATTAAAAAAATTGACAAATCTAAGTTCAGTTCACATACCCGCTCGCTAGCCACTGGTGATCTCATGAAGGAATGAACTAGCTCAAATAAATGCTCAAAGCGTGGGAAGAGTGGGTTTGCCATCTTGTCTCTTTTCTCTCTCGTCCAAGTGGCTCAATGAGTGCAAATGTGGCACTTTGGGCCCACTTTTTCTATTTATAGAAGGCCATGTCATCCTCCAACACACTTTTTTTCCCCCTAGGATGAAAAATATATTCTTTTTCGCCTTTTTTTTTTCCCATCAATCTGTTTTTCTGTCCTCTATCCATTTTTCACCTCCATTTCTTCCTTTTGAGAGCTCACCCAAAAATTTTAAATTTTTTCACCCGACCTCTTGAGGGGGCATCCCTCATCCATTCCATTCCTCCTAGGGTAGCTGGGGCAAATTCTTTGACTTGATGCCATATCCCTGCTTGGTCATGATGCCACATCAAAGAGGGGCACATGTAGACACCTAAAAATGTCTTCACCAATTAACCATCTTTCGACATCACCCCAATTAATTAATTATATTTTTATTTAATTAATTATACCATCCAAAACTTGATTATTCACCTACTCTTCATCATTTCAACTTTTAAATTGAATTAATTTAATTAATTCAATGGTTGCACTTACTAACATTAGCCCAGTTAGTTAAATAAATATACAAATATTTATTTAGTTAATTTTACCATTTCTCTACACCTAATTAATTAAGTAAATTATGTTTATCTAGATAATTTAGCCTACTAATAAGCCTACCTCTATTCTAGTTGATTAAATATCTATTATTTAATTAACTAGTCTAACCTACCTATCCCCTAGACCTAAGATTAATTAAATGAACCCTTGTTTAAATAATCTTAACTCCTAATTAACTCATTCTCTAATTTACTACAGTCATATTAATTAAACTAGTCACCTTGATTAGTTTGGTCAAACCTCGTTTAACACTTATCCCCATATATCTCAAATAAAAAATTAGTCTTTATTCCATATAAGACAATTTTGTATTCGACTTGTCCTAAAATGCATTAATGGGCTCTTACAACACCTAACATGTCATATTTCTCATTTATGAGAGCTCTTCCCCAAATGAATTTAAAATTTATTTCTAATCCTCACCTCTTCCCCAAAAGAATTTAAAATTCCCTTTCTATTCCATCTCATCTAACCTCATTTAATACACACCCCTTCCCAAGGTGAATTAAAAATTCATCTTTATTCTCATCTCTCCATTTTTGTTGATTAAATCTAAGCCTTCCACCTCACATGCATCCTCATCCATTGATCTCCACATTCAATCTCAACCCTTGGATCAAATCCCCCTTCAAAATGCCTATAAATAGAAGCTCTCCCTAGCCATTTTATCATGCAATCTTGAGTAAGGGAGAGGGGCTAGTTGCCGCCGATGCCCCAATAACCGCTATGTTTTTAATCACTTGACCCCCTAATTAATTTTTTCAAAAGAACCAATACATGTAAAATACCAACAAATAAATTAACACAAATGCACCAATACATGTTCACAAATGAACCAATACATTTGTAAATTAACCAATGAAATTAAGACAAGTGTACAAATGTGATAGCAAGCGGTTACCAGCACATCGGTGCGGATGTATGGGGCGACATGTTGAAATGACCATTTTTTGACCCATGTGGACATAATGCATCCTACAGGGAAATGTATAAGTGCCCAAAATTTGAAAGAATAGCTTTAAGCTCTTCGGTCACATATGGAAAAACCCAAAAAAAATTGTCGAAATTTGAAATGTCTAGCTATGTGCTTGACGTGCACGAAGTTAGGGTGGGCAGCTACTGGCCCCTCTCCCTTAGTGTTTTAATGCCAAAATCATCTCCATCTTTCCATCTTCTTCTACTCCAAACTAACATTTCTTGGGATTTAAGGAAATCCCATACTCCAAACATCTCTTAAAAATCAATTGCAATTGCTTGCAATGATCTTTTCTATCCTTGGAGAATGCAGTAAGATCATCCTAGTATACAACCATGATCTCATCAATGAGGTTTGCAAAGGCCACATCAATTGCCCTTTTAAAAGTTGATCCTGTATTTTTCAACCCAAATGACATTCTCAGATAGACATAGGTTTCCCAAGGAGTAGTGAATGTTGTCTTGTATTGTTCTGACTTCTTGACCAGCACCTAATTGTAGCTTGAGATCCATCCATCATAGATATTAGTTCTGAACCAACAACCCTCTGCAAAAGATGATCCATACTTGGAAGAGGATAATTATCCTTAAGGGATTTGATGTTCAGATTCCTAAAATCAACACACAATCTAATCTCCCCATTATTTTTCCTTATTGGGACAAGATTAGACACCCACTCAAAATGTCTGATTGGTTTTCTTATACCTCCCTTTTTCATCTTCAACAATTATTTATGCATCTTGAAGCTATGTTGAGATTTATAGGCCTCTATTTCTTCCTAAAGGGTTTTGTATCAGGCTGAAGGGGAATAGTATGGTGAAATAAATCCTCCCTATAGGCCTTCAACTCATCATAAGACCATGCAAAACATTTTCTAAAAATTTTCAATAAAGCAAGCAACATTTGCTTTTCATGGGTTTTGAGTTGCTTGCTTATGTAAATCATTTTAGCTGCCTCCTTAGAGCCAAGGTTAACACCTTCAACTTTTTCTTCTTAAATTGGCTTCCCTTTGCTTTTCCAATAGTCAGTATTGTAAAACATTCTTTCAAGTGCAACCAAACCCTTGGGAATAGTATTTGTCTTTAGGTGTACCACTTCATTCCCAAACAATGTTTCCTTGCCATCTTCTACCTCTATCATAGGCTACCAATCAGTCAATTGATTGTCAAACTCATCTGTGTAGTTGAGGAAACTAAAAATTTAGTTGTTTCATTGAAAACTTGTCAACTATATATGCTATCAAGGATTGTTGGCCTTGTAAGCACTTCAACAACATAATAGCCACGAGGAAATTTTGACTGGGGGTCAAATTTTGAAGCATCTACAGCCAAGGAATCTAGCCTCTCATTTTCAACTCTTTCAACCCATTCAATGCCAATAGCATCAAATAGTTCTATATAAGTGTCCCATAATGTGTTCCTATATGCCCTTAACTTGTTGTACTTGGTAGCAAAACATTCCTAATTTGTTGCACAAATAACTCTAAATCACCATATATCTTCAAGCACATGACTCCATGCTTATGAGAAACATTTAAACCTAACAACAATGTGTCATATTCAACTATGTTGTTAGTGCACTGAAAATCAAGTCTAAAATATATGCCAAACTTCTCTCCATTCGGTACTATCAGAACAATACCAGCACCTGATCCATCCCTAGAATAAGCACCATCAAAGTGCAATGTCTATAACACATTTTCATTATGCACAGGAGCAACAATATGTGGTAGATCAACACACAGTTAATGTTCATTGTCATCACAAAACCCCATAAAACAATCTATATCAGTATCAAAGTTCACTTCTTGGGTTTTGTAACGATCCTCTATGTTCTGGTCTTCTACCTTCTTCTCCCTGTGAAGCTTTACTTCCACACCCTGGATTGGAATAGTGGCATATGACAAATCCATCTGTATACTTCCACCCATAGAAGCTACCCACTTCCTAGATAATAACATACCCCATTTAGCAGAGCAGTCCACAATAATTATGTCCATCAAGAATGATTTGTTTGGGTAGGAAGCAAGTTTGACCTCAACATCTTTGACAAGACCAATCACATTCACCTCCTTAGAATCCATAGCAAAACATTTACCAAAATACATGGACACCTTCAACCCCAAATCATTCATGATTTCAAGTGGCGTGACATTGCTAGATGCTCTTGAATTAAGCATACAGTTATGTAGCAACCATCCTTTTATGATCAATGTGGTGTAGAAAGGATCCACACTCATACGGCTATTCACTATAAATGACCCTAAGTAAAACTCGACTATTTCATCATATTTAAGAGGAACAATAATGGGTTGCATAGGTGCAATAGAGATTGTGATAAATGAGATAGCCCTATCCCTATGCTCAGGAGTTCTAAGGAGTTCCCCTATAGGAATTGAAATTCAGATTTGGCTAAAGACTTGATCCATATCAATAGGGTTATAATTGGGAAAAGGAGCATCACATGAGACAGAAACATCATTTGCAATGTAAGGTATTACTTGATTGGATGAAATATCCTTACCTTTTTCCTTTATCTCCTCCTTTTTTGGTTCTCTTTGTGCCTGAGGTTGATCATGCTTGTCCTTTTTGGATAATGAACTCCTAGAATGGGTACAAAAAATGGCTGCACGATTTGTGTTGGATTCTTCTCCACATATTTCTCCTTTGTTGTTGGTGGCTGCATTAGAACTTTCTTCTTTTCTAGTAGATTCTTCCTAGGAGTACTGTTATCTTTCTTCTCCACATTTACCTTTTACTTTTCTTTGTCACCATCTAATGCACCATGTCTTGACTCTGTAGTAGGAGAGTGTTGCATATGCACTGACCTATTTCTTAGTTGATAACCTCCTTGGACTTGCAAAATGGCTACATCAGTCAAGGTTTTCATATCTTCTTTCGAAGGTTTGGACTACTTGTACTTCTTCTACACAAGGTCCCTCAAGTGCCCAAAATCATGAGCTGGCAGTTGATATTTCTTTGGACCTTCATCATAATCATATTGGAAAATATGATCATCCTCTTCATGGCTGTCATAATCAACACCCTGACCCATCTTCTCATACTCATCTACATCAAACTGATTTATCTCCTCTTCATAGTACTCAGATACACCTTCATTTGAAAATTATTCATCTCTACTCATTGAATGAGCCACTGTGAAATTAGCTAGATCATGGGGAAGGTAGCACACCTGGAACTATAAAGACTCATCTTGAAAGTTGATTTGATCATTTCTCAGTGGATCAGGAGTGTCCCTTTCAGGCTATTTGAAACTTTCATGCCTGAGGGCAACCTGTCTGTCATTTTGTTGTGGTCTCTTAGACCAATCAGTATTGTAAGGTCTATTATGCAATCTCTAACCTTCATTGAAATGTATTGCAGTACCCTGGGGTGGCAACCCTTTGTCATTCCTAGCAACTTTGTAAGACAAATCTTGCATAACCCCCATAAGCTTATCCAATTTGTCTTCAGTAGTGAGGGGCTTATTGAAAGTTATTTTGTCTGGCTGGGAAAATTTTACATTAGATCTTTTGATGTGTTTCCCTTAAGCTCTCATATTGCTTTCAATATTGATAGTTGTTGCATATGCCTCCCTTAATGTTTATGGACTTTTGTCCCTCAAACAATAACCAATCTTTAAGTCAAATGCACCACAATATAAAACCAAACACATAGATTTATTAGGTCTCATATGAGAAGGTACCTTTCTCATTTTCATGATGAAGTGGTTGTTAAAATAGGCTACTGTCTCATTTATGGCCTTTTTTATAGTTGTGAGTTCATGGATAACAAACTTGGGGTCATTCTTGTCCCCATATTGCAATCTAAATACCCTCATAAACTCCTCTTGAGAGTCAATACTATTATTAGGGAGATCCTTATACCATTCTTTATCACTCTCTTCTAATGAGTTTACAAATAGTGTTAGTGTGAATTGGGGTATTTCATATCTAGTTTGATATTTACTAGCTATTTTCCCTTGTTGTGTGAATAATTCATATTATTTAACTATTCATTAGTTAAATAATATTCACACACATATTCACATGTTAAGTTGACTTAGGAATCATTCTAGTTGTTTCTATATGTTGAGAGCTGTCTCTAGTTGTTGATAGTTGTCTTATAGTTGTCTTATCTACACATGTGATCTAGTTGTCTCATGTCATAGAATTAAGACACTTGTCACATGACTACAACATCTTAGCTCTCATCCTTGCCTTTATAAGAAAGGTATGCCATATCATATTGTAGTCTTGTATATTGTTGTATTTGCATTCTTTGATAGGAATACAATTTATTCTTGTCATATTGATCTTCTCTTTTATTTGTGCTTTCCATTAGGCTTCTAGATATTGGGTGGCTATCTCCATGGTGAAATCTTACAAATAGTTTCATCATAACATCTTCTTCCTCAATTTCATACTCATCAGTGACATTAATAAAATGCCTAAAGTGCTCTTCACTTGTGACAACATTATTGCCTTGAAACCTATGAATATTTCCCCTAATCTCATTTGGAATTGGATTTGGAAAGTCAGGTATGCCAAAGAAATCAATTTGTTTATACCTTTCAGCTCACTGTGGTTGTCTTAATGGAGGAAATCTTTGTGCTTGTCTTCATTGTGCATGCCTAGGATTCTGAACATTATCATATTTTTGACTCGTCTAGTTCTATGGTAGTTGATTATGAACATTTTGAGCATGGGCATGATTCATACCTTGTTACCCCATTTGTTGATGTTGTTGTCTTTGATTGTTCTGTTGGTTATACTGTTGATTATAGCCTCATTGTGCATTTTGATTTATTTGGGCTTGTTGGGCAAGTTGGGCTTGTTGGACAAGTTGAGCTTGTTGTTGGTCAAGTCTTGCAACTCTCTTTGCCTATTCTTAAGATGATCAAATAGGTTGATTTCATCCTAGATTCTTCTTTCTCTTTCCTCATCACTAGGTTGCTCTTGCTAATTTTCCTCATTAGGAATGGTATCATGTCGACTTCCAAGTGATCTTGTGGGAGAAGAAGGGTATCTAGTAGTCTGATATGTCACTTCATTCTCATTGGGCATTCTAAATGCTCTCAAATTTGGGCCATGAGACCGATCTCTACTTCCTCTGCCAACCATATTCTCATTTCTTCTAACATCATACTCATTCCTATTCACCCTTCTATTTGTTCTAAGTATGTTATTTGTAGAGTCTTCAGAAGTATATTGATATTGGCTTCTGAGATCTTCAAATGTATTATTTCTGCCAGATGTACCTGTTTGGTCTTGGGTATTCAATGGAGGCATCACATTCTGGTTTCTTGACCTCCATCTACTCCTCCTATTTCCTATACTACTAGAGGATTCATCATGCCCAGGTTGCTCCTAGTTTCTTCCTCTATTCATTGTGAAGCTCTTTTCTCTTCAAACTACAATTGTTTTCAGGGTTGTTAAAAGAGAGTCGCCACTTCCCTTGTTGGGAAGAAAATTTGAACAAACACTATATTTCAATACTACAGCAACTAGAAATAAACTGATTTAATGGGTCCTCGGCAACAACACCAAAAATGTTGGTTCCCAAAATTACTACAACTCAAAACCCTAAAACATTTTACAATCACCTAGGCCAGGGGTGTCATCAAGGTGATTAAAAGATATTTATCAACAGTTTTAGGTGATCTTTGCCAACTTACAGGAGTGGATAGGCTCCTTTGCACTTTAGGCTCAGCTAGACCTAGGAGGGATATTCCTAGAGACACAAAATAGGACATAAACAAACAAACACAACCATACTCAATGTACACTTGACCTGAAATTTGTCACTAGGTCAAGACAAATTGGTTACACATGCCTCTGATCAAGCTGATAAGAGTGATCCTACAGAGTGAGGACGCTTACGAGACTGTAACTACATCTAAAGCTAGATGTATTATTTTGATTTTTTAATAAGGTGTGGGTGATGACTTGCCTCTTATACTGGTGCCTATCCAATGGGCTACAGAGTTTCAAGTTCATCAAAGAAAAACACTATAAGGGGTGTATGAATGCCTATATGGTTACTCAGATGCACAAAAAAATCAATATCAAACTATGAGAATACTTAGCAATCCATCACCACACAACATTCTTCCATATGTAATACTGAAATAACCATTTAAAGAGATTGAAAATGGATTAAGAAATATTATGTTCATTCAAATTAGATTTTAAAATCATACCACGAAGTGTGGGAAGAGAAAACCCTAACTACGATACAGGATTCCTGAAAGAACACTTACAACATTGGATAAAAACAATGAATTGATATCAAGATGATAATATAATCCTCATACATTTCTGATAAATGCTTCCTAAAGAACTAAAAAATGAACAATAGATGAATCTTTAACTTGTTGCACATATGCTATCTAAGGTTGTGATGTGGTTGTCATTAATGTCAATACTCTGTTTGGGTTGTCACTGATGTGGTTGTAACTCTTGTAAACAATCAATTTGGAATATCTGATATGTTGTTGATGTTGAATGTGATGTGGTTGCTAAAGTTCATGGTTCGATGTCATGCCTTGATCAATGTAGAATTGAGTATGATGATACATTAAGATGGGAATTAGAATAATCAGGATGACACATTAAGATGGGAATTAGAAGCATCAAGAAGATATATTAAGACGATAATTAGAAGTATCAATATGACACATTAAGATGGGAATTAGAACCATTAAGAAGATATATTAAGATGGGAATTAGAAGCACTAAAATGTATGTTTCTAAGGCTGTATGAGTTGTCACAAGAAGGTTTTGGTCTACGGAAGTTGATGAAGATTTCTGTTACAGGAAGTTGTTTGGGAGACTGCTTGGGAAAATGCTTTGCATTCCTCCACATTTATAGATATGGTCATGCAGTTCAGAATCTAAGTTCAGTATGTTGTGAAGGTGTTATATCAAAGAGATAAAGTCAGTATACCTTCAGCAATAAAAGTGATGAGTGACAGAGTTTTAGCATGTGCTTTGGCTGAGTAAAATGATGATGAAGACCTATTGGAATGCTCTGCATTCCTCTAGATGTGAAGATTTGTCAATGCAATTTTGTGTACATGTCCAGGGAGGTTCAATGCATACTTTTGTGAAGTATCTAGTGATTTGGTGAGCTGTAAGCAATGTTTAATCTTCTATGTGTACCGTCAAGCTGAAATGACCGATGTGCTACAAGCTCATGTGTTCTTACTTAAGGATGACCTATTTCAAATGAGCGTGACATGCATATGTCATTCTTTGAAGGATAATGCTATGAAGAATGCTTTGGACCAAGTTAAGCATGGGTTAGGTCCACAAGGTATGTTTCTTCTCTTGGAATAGCGTGTAGTTCATTATAGGGCTTGCCTTATGCATGTTTCATGATATGTGATCTCTGACTGACTTGTAAATTGTAATATTCTAGTTGTGTTGGTCGACTTATAATGTAATACATTGTAATATCATGTATATATTGTGAACCTAGTTGGTCTAGGTCATGAATGATTGGGAGAATGAGTGTGTAAAGAGCAGAATGGATATGATATGTGTTATGATATGCAATTGAAGGAGAAAGAGTAGAAGTGTCAGAGTCTATCTTGATTCATCTTGAAGACATCCTTGTGACAGAAGGAAAGTGAAGAGTGTGCCTAACTGATTCAATCATCTCAAGAGGAGTGAAAAAGCAGAAGTGTAATCATCAAAAGGTTTGAGCTTCATTGTTAGTTTTCAGATAGTAGAAGGACTGCCATACTATAATAAGCCATGAATTTATTCTCAGTTCAAGGAGTAGTTGCTTCCTTGGGTTGTAGCCCTAAAACAAAGTCAGCAGGGAGTTGTAGCTTCCTTGGGAGTGACCCTAAAACAAAGTCTTCAAGAAGTAGTAGCTTCCTTGGGTTGTAGCCCTAAAACAAAGTTGTAGTTTTTGTTGCAGTGAGCTTCATATATTGTGAGCTAATCCTCACCATGGTTTTTCCCCTCTTGGGGTTTTCCACATATATCTAGTGTTATGTGTTGATGTGTATTGTGTTGATCTTTCATGTTTATGTTAATTATGTAATGCTTAAGTTTTAATCTGCTCCGGAAGAGTTAAGATTCATTAGAATACTAATTCCCCCCCACTCTTAGTATTCTTATGTGTGTTCAACATACCTGCCTTAGATGCTCAGCAACTGTAGAAATAAATTCTGCCCAAAATGACCAACCTTTGAAAAGAGTTTCAATCCTCTATTTATATCTTTCACACATGGATCTAAGAATGAAATATGTGGGAAAACCCTCAATAACACCACCAATCACAATAAAACATTAATTTCAACTACCCATTTTGCAATAATGGCGATCCCAGAGGTTGTTGGCATGTTCCCAAGTGGTGAGAAGAGTATGGAAGGCAAAACAAGACCTTTCTTTGACAAATCAAGCTTCGGAGATCAGGCCTTCATCGAGCATCTTGTACTTTGGAGGAGAAGAAATGAACCATCTGATCCCAAAAAACATAGAAGAAATGAAGAGTGACGGGGGTCAGGCCTCGAACCTTCATCCTTCCGTCTTCGAAAAGAAAGGAGGAAGAAAAGGAACTTTTTGCCTACCACCTCCCAAAATACTTAGAAAGATTAAAGCCTGATTGGACTTTGGCTGTTAGGCCCTCTTACTTTCACTTGCCTAAAAGAAGAAGGTAGACTGCAACACCAACCTTCGATGATCCGCAATATTTAGAAAAACTTGGAGCCTTGGCACACTTCGGCGATTAGGCCTTCATGTTGATGCATGCTCGGAAGAAGACAAAAGTCGTCAAGCCCAACTTTCAATGTCCAAAATACTTAGGTGATTTTTGGAAGAAACCAAGGTGGATTTCGGTGCCGACAAACATGGCATGATGGAAGACATGAACCTGAAACCTCGAAACTCTAAAAAAGATAGAAAATACAAGGAAACACTTAGAATTTTGGGACTTAGTAATTTTGAGGGCTTCTTCCTTGCATTTCAAAAGGAAAACACTTAGAAACCTATTGAAAGAGACCTGTGGGAAATATCTTTGATTGGGTATCAATGATGGGCTCTTCAACAAAGGCACAAAGTGGGATTCTGATGGACTTGGGGCAAAATAGAGGAAGTTGGGAACTGGTTTTTTCTGGTGTTAATAAATGGACTAGTAGGATCAAGGCTTACATCAGTGTATGTGCAAAATAGGACAATTTAAGTATTAGGACACTGTATTTACCACATTTCCAAAAGTAAAACTAAGGGTGAAAGGGCAAAGTAGGCAATTTTATCACTCATAATTATATATGTTGTTTAACTTGCAATGCATTTCTTGTCTACCAATGACATTCTTCAACTGATTTAACTTCAAAGAACACATCTAGACATATTTTTCTTTCTTGTTCATTGATATCATTTGTTTTTATTAAGGTAAGCAGCATACTAGGGTCTTGAACCCTTTACAACAAGCCTAAAGGGCAAGACCGAACAAGCCACAACTAGGCCAACAACAACAAACAAACAACACACAAACACACCAACCCTATTGTAAGATAGAAAAACCAAACAGAACTAAACAATCATTGAACCTGAGCCAACAAATCTAATTACCTTGACCCTAGGTTGAAGAGCAACAACAAATTTGGGGAGACCTTTCTTTCTACATCGAACCATTGTCTAGGAGCACTTTGAGTCCCAATCCTTAGAGCAAGGTGAGAGGAGGGGATCCTCAACATATGTTGCAACCACAAAACTCTCTCAATGAAGTAGGCAAAGCTAGAGTTAAAGTAGAAACTAACAGAGTAGTAATCAGTTCACGAACAAAAGGAACCACAATAGGAGCCAAAGACTTGACACGATCACAAGCAGTCACCAACAATCCCTCACGCTCAACTTGAGCAGAAACTAAAATCCCCGTTAAGAACCCAGAAGTCACAAGGGGAGTCAAAGTAGGGCCCCATCATATGAATCAACCTCTGAAGCTGAATCATAAACTACCAAATGTTCCAATGAGCATTCCGCCACCACGTTGAGCCAGCCTTATGATGAGAGTGATGGCAATCTACATTGATAACATATGTTATGGGACTAGTTTTTTTTATTATTTTGCTTTACGTTCTCACATAGCAAGACCAATTATGTTTTGACCTTTAGTATGTTGCTTTGTTCTCAATAAAAAATAAGGTACTTCTCCAAATCCCTAGAATGAGGGGACATGGATGACAACCAGTGAATAGCTATTTTTAAATAACATAAAATAAAAGAAACTAAAAATTTAATTTTAAATACAATATTCTAAATTTTCAATGGCATTCCTCCTTTTAACTCTTTATAATTTTAAGCTTACATTTTTTAATTTTATGTACCATTAGATGTGAGTGATCTGATTTTTGGGATTCCCTAATCAACTGCCAACAATTACTTGGGCTCAACTTGAGCAGAAATTGAAATCCCCATTAGGAACCCAGAAGTCACAAGGGGAGTCAAAGCAGGGGACCCATCATCTGAATCAACCTTTGGAACTAAATCATGAACTACTAAAAAACATAGAAGAAATGAAGAGTGACAGGGGTCAGGCCTCGAACCTTCATCCTTCCGCCTTCAAAAAGAAAGGAGGAAGAAAAGGAACTTTTTGCCTACTGCCTCCCAAAATACTTAGAAAGATTAAAGACTCATCAAACTTTGGCTGTCAGGCCCTCTTAGTTTCACCTACCCAAAAGAAGAAGGTAGATGGCAACACCGACCTTTGATGATCGACAATACTTAGAAAAACTTGGAGCCTTGGCACACTTTGGCAATCAGGCCTTCCTATTGATGCATGCTCGCAAGAAGACAAAAGTCCTCAAGCCTAACTTCCAATGCCGAAAATACTTAGGTGATTTTTGGAAGAAACCAAGGAAAATTTCGGAGCCGACAGACATGGCATGATGGAAGACAAGAACCCGAAACCCCGAAACTCCAAAAAAGATAGAAAATACAAGGACACACTTAGAATTTTGGGACTGAGTAATTTTGAGGGCTTCTTCCTTGCATTTCAAAAGGAAAACACTTAGAAACCTATTGAAAGAGACCCATGGGAAATATCTTTGATCGGGTATCAATGATGGGCTCTTCAACAAAGGCACAAAGTGGGATTATGATGTACTTGGGGAAAAATAGAGCAAGTTGGGAACTAGTTTTTTAAGGTGTCAACAAATGGACTTGTAGGATCAAGGCTTACATCAGTGCATGTGTAAAATAGGACAATTTAAGTATTAGGACACTATATTTACCACATTTCCAAAAGTAAAACTAAGGGTGAAAGGGCAAAGTACGCACTTTTATCACTCACAATTATATATGTTGTTTAACTTGCAATGCATTTCTTGTCTACCAATGACATTCTTCAACAAATTTAACTTCAAGGAACACATCTAGACATATTTTTCTTTCTTGTTCATTGATATCATTTATTTTTTATTAAGGTAAGCAGCATACCAGGGTGTTGAACCCTTCACAACAAGCCCAAAGGGCAGGACTGAACATGCCACAACTAGGCCAACAACAACAAACAAACAACACACAAACACAACAACCTTATTGTAAAAAAAACCAAACAGAACTAAACAATCACCGAATTTGAGCCAACAAATCTAACTACCTTGACCCTAGGTTGAAGAGAAGTAACAAATTTGGGGAGACATTTCTTTCTACGTTGAACCACTATCTAGGAGAACTTTGAGTCGCAATCCTTAGAGCAAGGTGAGAGGAGAGGATCCTCAACAGATGTTGCAACCACAAAACTCTCTCAATGAAGTAGGCAAAGCTAGAGATAAAGTAGAAACTAATAGAGTAGCAATCAGTTCACGAACAAAAGGAACTACAACAGGAGACAAAGACTCGACACAATCACAAGCAGTTGCCAACAATCCCTCAAGCTCAACTTGAGCAGAAACTAAAATCCCCATTAAGAATCCAGAAGTCACAAGGGGAGTCAAATAAGGGGATCCATCATCTGAATCAACCTCTGGAAATGAATCATAAACTACCAAATGTTCCAATGAGCATTCTGCCACCACGTTAAGCTAGCCTTACGACGAGAGTGATGGCAATCTGCATTGATAATATTTGTTATGGGGCTAGTTTTTTTATTATTTTGCTTTATGTTCTCACATAGAAAGACCAATTATGTTTTGATCTTTAGTATGTTGCTTTGTTCTCAATAAAAAATAAGGTACTTCTCCAAATCCCCAAAATGAGGGGACATGGATGACAACCAGTGAATAGCTATTTTTAAATAACATAAAATAAAAGAAACTAAAAATTTAATTATAAATACAATATTCTAAATTGGCAAATGGTATTCCTCCTTTTAACTCTTTATAATTTTAAGCTTACATTTTTTAATTTATGAACCATTAGATGTGAGTGATCTAATTTTTGGGATTCCCTAATCAGCCGCCAACAATCCCTCAGGCTCAACTTGAGCAGAAATGGAAATCCCCATTAGGAACCCAAAAGTCACAAGGGGAGTCAAAGAAGGGGACCCATCATCTGAATCAACCTCTGGAACTGAATCATAAACTACCAAATGTTCCAATGAGCATTCTGCCACCACATTGAGCTAGTCTTACGATGAGAGTGATGGCAATCTGCATTGATAATATTTGTTATGGGACTAGTTTTTTTATTATTTTGCTTTATGTTCTCACATAGAAAGACCAGTTATGTTTTGACATTTAGTATGTTTCTTTGTTCTCAATAAAAAATAAGGTACTTCTCCAAATCCCCAAAATGAGGGGACATGGATGACAACTAGTGAATAGCTATTTTTAAATAACATAAAATAAAAGAAACTAAAAATTTAATTGTAAATACAATATTCTAAATTTGCAATGGCATTCCTCCTTTTAACTCTTTATAATTTTAAGCTTGCATTTTTTAATTTTATGAACCAACTAGTGTTGGTTGTCTAATACTAAAAAATATAAGCAATAATATAAGAAACAACCAACAATCCCTCAGGCTCAACTTGAGCAGAAACTGAAATTCACCGCCAACAATAATATAATCAACTGCCAACGATCCCTTGGGCTCAACTTGAGAAGAAACTGAAATCCCCATTAGGAACCCAGAAGTCACAAGGAGAGTCAAAGCAAGGGACCCATCATCTGAATCAACCTTTGGAATTAAATCATAAACTACCAAATGTTCCAATGAGCATTCTGCCACCATATTGACTCAGTCTTACGATGAGAGTGATGGCAATCTGCATTGATAACATTTTTTATGGGAGTATTTTTTTTTCTTTATGTTCTCACATAGCAAGACCAGTTATGTTTTGACCTTTAGTATGTTGCTTTGTTCTCAATAAAAAATAAGGTACTTCTCCAAATCCCCAAAATGAGGGGACATGGATGACAACTAGTGAATAGCTATTTTTAAATACCATAAAATAAAAGAAACTAAAAATTTAATTGTAAATTCAATATTCTAAATTTGCAATGGCATTCCTCCTTTTAACTCTTTATAATTGTAAGCTTACATTTTTAAATTTTACGAACCGACTAGTGTTGGTTGTCCAATACTAAAAAATGGAGGCAACCCCTCCAAGTCCCCAACTCCATGGGATGTCTAGGACATCATCCAAACTCTAAGGGTGTATCTCCATGCTACATTTGAAATAAGGCATATTTGAGATCTAACCATAATCCAAAAAAGTTGTTAAAAACCTACTAGACCATTGAGGTCATGGTGTTTCATGTTCGTTGGAGTGTTGACAAGGAGCTAGGAGATACAATTTGTCAATTCATGTTTCTATATTTATGTTTGAAGAGAATTAGAGATGTTATGGGATATCTCTTAGAATCTTTAGGAAAAGTTTGTCAGTTTGTACAAGTGGCAAATTATCCACACACTGCAGTGAACTCTCCCTCTCTACCATGACAATCATGCTAGCTACCATGGTGAATGCATGTTCACTCCCTAGCGAAATTGATGATTCTATGAAAACTCAAACAAAATGTAGAGTACAAAGGGTTTTGCCATTTAGTTTTCCAATTTGTCATTTGACCTTCCATTTTTTGTGGATGGGAGGATGGATGAATGTTATATATTGCTTTCCCATGACTTTTGTGGGCTTGGCTCTTTTTTTCTATGTTGGTTTTAGTCCATCTCAAGATTGTTACAAGTGTTCTTGTGATTTTATACTTTGTGAGAGAGTAGTTGTTGATGTTGGAGAAGTTTCAAAATTGTTGTAGGTGCTTATTGAAGCCATTGTTGCCATTGTGGCATTGTAAACATCTGTACTCAATCTTTGCATATTGGAACAAGGAGTTTTTTGCTCTCTAGAGATAAACTTTTTCACCTAGTATTGGGTTTTCTCTAGGAAAACTTGTGTTACATGTTCATGTTTCTTATTTGTTGTTTTAGTTATGTTGAGATTATCTATGCTTTTCCTTGATATACATGTTTCTATATTGATTTGAAAACCATTAGAGGTGGTTTGTAGTGTATATTGAGGGTTTTCTTAAGTTATTTCAATGTAGATATGTTTCTAATGCTAGTGATGAATATCCTCCATGTTTGCAAATCAAGTGGTATCAAAGTAGTTGTATCCTTTTGGAAATTATTTGTTGTCTAGGGTTTACAAGTATATGACATCCACAAGATTAAGTGGAGACAAGATTATGTTTTAAGCCTGAAATTGGAAGGAGAGAATGGTTAACGAGAGTAATAATGGGAAGAGAAGATAATGGCGAAGTGAGGTTATGGAAACTTGAAGAGAACATTGCATGTATATTCTTAGCATAGAGGAGAAGGTGGTTAGATTGGAAAGTATGATGTTGGTCCTAATCTCCAAGTTAGGAATTCCAAAAGAAAACATGGATGAAAGAGAACCAAAGAGAAGAGAGATGGAGCAAGGTGAGTCCTCTAAGGGAAGATTCTTCAAGGAAAAGGCAAAATTTGGTATGCATCCCAATGATGGTGAAATTAGTGCTAAGAATTTGGACCAATGGGTGTCCAAAATGGAGGTATACTTCAGTCTTCATTAATTATCTCCTTACCAACAAATTTCTTTTGCAAGGTTAAATCTTTTTGGGCATGCTCTTACATGGTATGAGAGCTATGTGCACTCATTGGAAGTTCAAAAAGTGCCATGTAAGCAATTTTATCCCATATGCCATGGAGGACATTACTTGAGATTAAGTGGAGACAAGATTATGTTTTAAGCTTGAAATTGGAAGGAGAGAATGGTTAATGAGAGTAATAATGGGAAGAGAAGATAATGGCGAAGTGAGGTTATGGAAACTTGAAGAGAACATTGCATGTATATTCTTAGCATAGAGGAGAAGGTGGTTAGATTGGAAAGTATGATGTTGGTCCTAATCTCCAAGTTAGGAATTCCAAAAGAAAACATGGATGAAAGAGAACCAAAGAGAAGAGAGATGGAGCAAGGTGAGTCCTCTAAGGGAAGATTCTTCAAGGAAAAGGCAAAATTTGGTATGCATCCCAATGATGGTGAAATTAGTGCTGAGAATTTGGACCAATGGGTGTCCAAAATGGAGGTAGACTTCAGTCTTCATTAATTATCTCCTTACCAACAAATTTCTTTTGCAAGGTTAAATCTTTTTGGGCATGCTCTTACATGGTATGAGAGCTATGTGCACTCATTGGAAGTTCAAAAAGTGCCACGTAAGCAATTTTATCCCATATGCCATGGAGGACATTACTTGAGATAAAGCAAGGACAAAGAGTGCAAGCATCGCAAGTGAGTTTAGAAAGAGGGCAGTTGAAATGGGAAAGGATGTAATGGATCAAAAAGTTCTCATGAATTCTGTTGGAGAACTATTTGGACACTTGAAAAGGCATGCCCTCATGGTCAAGTCCAAAGATATAGATGAGGCATATCCCCAAGCACACTACCTTCAGCTAGATATGACGATGAACTCTTCCAACAAGAACAAGCAAAGTAATAAGCATTAATTTCATGGTAATAAAATGAAGATAGTGGCAAAGGAAAAAGTAAGTTGAATTGTAATGAAACAACTTGCACAATATCTGAATATAATAGTAAATATGCTGAAAATACTTTATAATAATATGCCACTTCGAGGGGGCAACCTCCTAATCCACTTCGAGGGGGATACCTCCAACAGTCTTCACTGAGAACACAATACTGAATATGATATGAAAATGAGACTCACTACCCCTATATATACCTATTTATGCCTAGGATATCACCCAGGCCGACTTAGATAGACCTATAGAAGCCTTAGGCCGACCTAAACAACTAAATAACAATATAATAATGATAATATGACTTAATTAGGAGTTAAGATAGCCACAAGCCGACTATTCATAACCCTATGTACACCAATATTAAGGGCGTAGCATGCCCCCCTTCTTCAAAGAAGCATTGTCCTCAATGCTAACCAAGTGTGGATTCTTTTGAATGAACTCCTCATCCTCCCATGTGGCCTCTTCAACTAGTAAATTCTTCCATTGGATAAGATACTGAGTGAGGGTTCTATTCCTCAGCTTCTTTGTGCGAGTTTGAAGAATGACCTCTGGTTCCAAAATTATTCTTCCTTCTTCATCGAGTTCTGGTAGTACTGTTTGAGTAGGAATATTCTGCCCAATTAACTTCTTCAAACAAGAAACATGAAAAACTGGATGTATCTTTGTTGTTGGTGGCAACTCTAGCTTGTAGGCAACACTACCAATCTTTTGCATGATTTGGTATGGCCCATAATATCTTGGAGACAACTTATTAGTCTTTTTGTGTTGCTTCATTGAGATTTGTTTATAAGGCTGCAATCTCAAGAAGACCCAATCCCCAACTTCAAAATTTCTTTCACTACGATGTTGGTCCGCTTGTTGTTTCATTCGATTTTGTGCCATAGCTAAATTCTCCTTGAGTCCTGAAAGTACCTGTTGTTGATGATGCAAGTGGTCCTCTACTGCCTGAACTCTTGGTGACACCTTTAATGATGATGTGATGGAAGGAGGATGATATCCATAAAGTGCCAAAAATGGAGACATTTTTGATGAGCTATGAAAAGAAGTGTTATACCACCATTCTGCCAGTGGTAGCCAATCTACCCATTGAGATTGCTTTTCTGAAGTGAAACAACGTAGATATCCTTCCAAACATTTATTAACAACCTCAGTTTGCCCATCTGATTGAGGATGGTATGAAGAACTATGAGCCAATTGAGTACCCAAACATGAGAATAAATCTTTCCAAAAGTGACTAGTAAAGATAGGATCACGATCACTGACAATAACCTTAGGTGTACCATGTAGCTTTTGGATATTCTCCAAGAAAACTTTTGCCACTGCACTTGCTGTAAAAGGATGTGATAATGCAATGAAATGTGCATATTTAGTGAGGCGATCAACTACTACCATGATGACATTATGACCTTTAGATTTGGGAAGCCCTGTGATGAAGTCCATGGATACCTCTTCCCAACACTGGCTAGGAATAGATAAGGGCTGCAAGAGACCTAGTGTCTTAATTGTCTCCCCCTTATTTCTTTGACAAACCAAACATTCAGCCACAAATTTTTGAACATCACCTTTTAACCCTTCCCAAAAAAAATCTTGCTTGACCCGATGATATGTCTTCAAAAATCCTGAATGACCACCAACTGGGGACTCATGTAGCTCTGTGAGAATCTTGTGTTTAAGAGTGGAATTCTTGCAGAGATACAAACGCTCTTTATACCAAAGAATATCTCCCTTCAAACAAAACTTATCTGAACTACTAGGATCACTTTTTAATTGTTGGATGAGATTACTTGTTGCAACATCATTTTGCCATTCTGCTTTGGCTTCTTCCACCCAATTTGCTTGTAATATTGAAAGGGCACACAATAAGGCTTCATCTTTCTCATCCTTCCTAGAAAGTGCATCAGCCACAATATTTTCCTTCCCTTTCTTATATACAATCTCAAAGTCATATCCCAACATCTTAGTGACCCATTTTTGTTGCTCTTCAGAGGATAGTCTTTGTTCCAAAAAATATTTTAGGCTATCATGATCTGTCTTAACCTTGAAGTGTCGACCCATTAAATAAGGCCTCCATTGTTTAACTGCGTGAAGGATTGCTAGCATTTCCTTCTCATAAATAGGTTTGAGCTGATTTTTACCCTTTAATTGATGACTCTCAAAAGCAATTGGTCGACCTTCTTGCATGAGAACTGCTCCTATCCCATTTCCAGAAGCATCACATTCCACAATGAATTCCTTGGTGAAGTCCGGAGTGGCAAGCACTGGAGTTGTACACATAGCCTCCTTCAATTGCTCAAATGCTACATTAGCAGACTCATTCCAATGAAAAGAATCCTTCTTCAAGAGAGTGGTGAGGGGTGCTGCTATACGACCATAATTCTTCACAAATCTTCTATAGTACCCTGTCAATCCCAAGAAACCCCTCAGTTTCTTAATGGTTTTTGGAATAGGCCATTCCATGATAGCCTTAATTTTGTTAGGGTCCACCTTTACTCCTTCATGTGAAACTATGTGTCCCAAATACTCCACCTCCTTAAGACCAAAAGCACACTTGGATGGCTTAGCATAGAGTTGATGATCTTTGAGTAATTGTAATGCTTGATCTACATGCTGCAAATGTTCTTCCCAAGTCTTGCTATAAATCAATATATCATCAAAGAACACTAACACAAACTTTCTCAAGAACTTCTTAAAAATGGAATTCATCAAACTTTGGAATGTAGATGGTGCATTGGTAAGGCCAAATGGCATCACCAAAAATTCATAATGACCCTCATGAGTTCGGAATGCTGTCTTACAAATATCTTCCTCCTTAATCCGAATTTGATGATAACTAGATCTAAGATCTAACTTGGTAAAATACATAGCTCCATTCAATTCATCTAGCAAATCATCAATGACTGGAATAGGAAACTTATCTTTAATGGTGTACATGTTGAGCACTCTATAATCTGGACACATGCGCCAAGTTTCATCCTTCTTACGCACCATCACCACAGGCGAGGAGTAAGCACTTTGGCTATGCCTGATAATTCCTGCCTCTAGCATCTCCTCAACAATTTTTTCTATCTCACTTTTTTGTATGTGTGGGTACCTATAAGGCCTGATGTTTGGTGGTTGGCTCCCTGGAACTAGTTGTATGGCATGGTCATGATCCCTCTTAGGAGGAAGTCCTTTAGGCATATCTCCAAGAACCACTGAGTGACGATCAATTATTGCTTGTAAATCTGGATGAGTAGGAGCATTAGATTGAGAGACTTCTAATGAACATAGCTGGGCCACAAATCCATTTGCTCCTTTCTTAAGCAACTTTTGCATTTGATGAGAGCTTACCATCTGTGGGGATTTTGCCTTCAACCCCCTTAGCTCCACTACCTTTCCTTCTGATTGAAATCTCATGAATAGTTCTTGGAAGTTCATCTCAATTGTTCCCAATGTAGTAAGCCATTGTACTCCCAAAACAATATCTGCTGCACCCATGGATATTGCATACATTGGGGTATCAAGTTGATAATCTCCCATGGATAATTTAATGCTATGACACTTCCCCGAACAACTAACTGTACCCCCATCTGCAATCAAAACTTGAAACTCTGGGGCTGGATATATAAAACAATTTAGACGAGTTGCCAACTTTTTGTTGATGAAATTATGAGTACTACCTGAGTCGATCAACACTGTTACTTTCTGCTTCTTTAAGAAACCCACTACCTTGAGAGTTTGTGGTGCACTGAAACCTGAGAGTGCATGACAAGAAATGATTGGCTGAGCATCATGTGATTCCTCACTTGACTCCCTATCCTCCTCTAATATGGGTTCCTCCTCTTCTTCCTCACTTGGACCTTCAATATAGAACAATTTCTTTTCACTACATTTATGTCCTCGACTATATTTGCTATCACAATTGAAACACAACCCTTTTGCTCTTTTCTCCTCAATTTGCTGGGGAGTCAACCTAGTAGGTTGAGGAAGAGAAGGTGTTGAATATCCTTTCTCTCTTGTCATATTAGCCCCTTGCTTTCTAGGAATCAAATATTTCTCCTCTACCCTGCGTGCCAAGATAAAAGACTCATTTAATGAGCTAGGACTAAACATATGTACCTCATGTTGAATGTAATCCTTGAGACCACCCAAGAATAAATCATTCAAGTTCTCTTCTGTAATTGTATCCACTCTTAATGATAGATTTTGGAATTTTTGAATATAATCCTTAACTGATCCTGTTTGTTGAAGTTTAGCAAGCTGGCTGAAGAAGTTGTCTGTCACACTATTGCTATATTGTGCTTGGAGTTCTTCTGTAAAAATTGACCATGAGACGGTGAGACCCTTTTTTCTCCGATGAGTACAAAGCCAATGATACCAAATGAATTGATCTGGTTCTAGATATAGGGAAGCCATCGTGACCTTTTGTCCATATGGGATTTGATGTACTTCAAAAAAATTCTCCATTTGGTTAATCCATGTTAGAGGATCCTTACCATCGAACTTGCGCATATCCACCTTAGGAAAGAAATTCCTAGATCCCATAGGAGTATTAAAATTTGTATCATTATTAGCTGACTTGAAGGTTTCACCTTGGTTGCTTGAGAACTCCTTTCTTGGTTCATTCATATAGGCGCTGAACATGCTTCGTAGATCTGATATATCTCCTCTTAGGTCACACATATCCCTCTTAATTGAGGACACATCTTCTTTGACCTTACTCATTTCCTCATTGGGATTACTATCCTCTATTATTTCCTCATCCTTATCAGAGGATTTCCCCGGTGTGGCAGCATTCTTTTTGCCTCTTGTTGCAGGCCCCGTCATGATGGAAACCAATATTTTTGAAATAAATCACACAAATGAAATGTAAATTTTCTAAAATTTTTACTGTAACTTACTAAGGCCAAGATACCACTTACCCAGAAAAAAATCCAAAAAATTAGCAAATTTGCTGCCTTGAGAGCGAATTTGTTGGAAACCCTAATTTTGCAATAACTCGCTTATTTTTGCTTCAATTCCTCTGAAATCTGGACTGTATCTTATTTAATATGGTCTTCAAAAACCCTTTAAAAATCTTTAAAAAATTCGCTAAAATCTGAAAGTTATGCTCTTCCCAAAATCGCCTCCAATGTTGAGAAAAAATCTTGCCTCTACGGTGCCAAGATCATGCTCTGATACCACTTGTAATGAAACAACTTGCACAATATCTGAATATAATAGTAAATATGCTGAAAATACTTTATAATAATATGCCACTTCGAGGGGGCAACCTCCTAATCCACTTCGAGGGGGATACCTCCAACAGTCTTCACTGAGAACACAATACTGAATATGATATGAAAATGAGACTCACTACCCCTATATATACCTATTTATGCCTAGGATATCACCCAGGCCGACTTAGATAGACCTATAGAAGCCTTAGGCCGACCTAAACAACTAAATAACAATATAATAATGATAATATGACTTAATTAGGAGTTAAGATAGCCACAAGCCGACTATTCATAACCCTATGTACACCAATATTAAGGGCGTAGCATGAATGTTGCCTCATTAATTAATTCAAATGGTCGAGGTAAAGGAAGGTTTCATTGTACCCATTGTGATAAAGATGGGCACTCAAAAGAGGTGTTGGAAATTGCACCTTGAATTAGCCCTTGAAATTAGAAGGACAAGCAAACCAATGTGGCACGTAATCCATTAGAGGTTGAGTGTACTTCAAGTGGAGATGGGTGTTTGTCATGTGTTATGCTCAATAAAGGAGTACAAAAGGGTAGCTCCAATAGAGTAGAAGAGCCAATACAACTTTTCCAAATTAAGGTGCAAGTGATAAGTAAGAAAATTAATGCTATATTTGACCAAGTTATCAAGCGTATCTAATTTATAGTAGGTTGGTTAGTGAGTTGGGCTTGGAGGTTATAAATCATCCAAATTTGTATCCCATGGGATGGTTGCAATAAGGAGCAAATATGAAGGTGTGGAAGAAATGCAAGTTGTAGTTTGGTCTTCACCCAGAGTTCATAGATGAGGTATTGTTTGGTGTTGTCCCATTGGATGTGAGTGATCTGAGTTTTGGGATTCCCTATTTGTACAAGAGGGATGTTATTTATTATAGGAGGAAGAATCAATATAACTTGACATTGAATGGGAAAGAGTTTGTTTTGAACTTGTATGAGGGAAGGTTGAAGATTGTTAGTGGTAGCATTTCAAATAGTAGAAGACTAATCAATGCCAATGGAAGGATTATTCATTTGTTGGAGGAACAACAAGTGCATGAAGAGTTTGATGTTGGAGCCCAAAATGAACTTCATATGTGTGGGGAGTAACAAGTACAAAAGGATACAAGGTTGTCGCATGAAATCAAACAAGTGCACTTTGCAAGTGGTAAGGAGAATGAGATCAATTTGAAACCATTAAAGATTTTAGTTATGATGAGGTGTTGTCTGGATTAGTTAAGGAGCAAGGTGCCATGATTGATTCTTCTTGCCTAAGAATGAGTTGGCTTGGGAGTGTTGTTGCCAAGTCACATTGTAAGTAGTCCTAATGAATTTAAGGGATGAGAGTTTCATTCTCGGTCTTGGTAATCACGGTGTTTCACATTTGTTGGAGTGTTGACAAGGAGCTAGAGAGAGGGAGTTCATCACTTCTTGGTGGATTATATTGTTAAAAGGGGTTTTAGTTATGTTTGAAGAGGATCAAGGATGGTATGGGACATCTTTAGGAGTCTTTAGGACAAGTTGTAGACATCAAAATGACCTGGAGATCTTTTTTTGTGAATTCGTTGGTTTGTATAGGTGATGAATTAATCATCTACTACAACAAACTCTCTATCGCAATGCTCATAGAACACTAGATTACCGTGGAAAATTCATGTTTGCCCCCTGAAGGACCAACAATTTTGTCAAAATTCAAATGGAATGTGAAATATGATGAGCTTTCAAGGTTTGGTTTTCCAATTTGTTGTTTGATCTTCCATTTTTTGTGGATGGGAGGATGGAGGAATGTTATATATTGCTTTCCCACAGCTTGTGTGTAGTTGGCTCTTATTTTGTATTGTGGTTTTTGTCCATCTTAAGACTACTACAAGTGTCTTTCTGAGTTTGTACTTAGTGAGAGTGTAGTTACAAGTGTTGGAGAATGTTTAGAATTGTTGTAAGAGCACATTGAAAATGTTGTAGCATTGTGAACATTTATAATTAATCTTTGCATAGTGGAACAAGGAGTGTTTTGGTCTCTAGAGTTAGAGTTTTTCACCCAATATTGGGTTGTCCAAGGAAACTTGTTTGTTACATGTTCATGTTTCTTATTTGTTGTTTCAATTTTGTTGAAATGATCTATATATGTTTTCCCTTCATATGTGTTTCTATATTAGTTTGAATAGCATGTATTGAGAGTTTGTTGAAGTCCTTCCAATGTATATCTATTTCTAATGACAATGTGAGGAATATCCTGCTCTTTGTAGATCAACCCACTTTCATTTTCTTGTAAAACTTGCCATTAATTTTAGTTAATGCCAATATCCATAATGGATTTAATATTAGAAAATTTGTCTTTAATACATGGTTTTTGTCCACAAGAATGGAAAACTATGGGTATAAAATTAATAAAGCATTTTAATTTGATCATTCAAGTTTCTAACCAATAGTTGTTTTGATAGTATTCATGCAAACTGCTTATGCAATCCCTTTGAAAGTGTTTTTCAGTATAAGTAATAAGCCAAGATGATAAAAACAAATTAGAGCTTAAGGACAAATTAAAGTCCCTAATGCTAAAGCTATTTATTTCATTTCCAAAACTTGAGTGCTTGTTCGTTTTTTAAAACTTATTTGCACTCAAAAGCCTTGGCGAACACAATAATATTGTATTTAATGTAAAAGTAATCGCTGACAAAAAAATTTATTTGTTATTCCTTGAATTATAGAAAGTATCTCATAGTAAC
This sequence comes from Cunninghamia lanceolata, assembly GCA_027924645.1. Classification (NCBI taxonomy): domain Eukaryota; kingdom Viridiplantae; phylum Streptophyta; class Pinopsida; order Cupressales; family Cupressaceae; genus Cunninghamia; species Cunninghamia lanceolata. The sequence goes on from BSBN01000011.1 coordinate 4,303,592, forward strand.
GCTTATTCAAAAAACAACATAACACTATGGAGCAAAACCTCCTTCCAAGCATTTAATAGAGTTTTAAGAAAAATGTTTAGTAACTAGTATATTTATATTTTAAAAAAATATATTTATAATATTATGTACTTGCTATTTGTGTTTTCCATTTCCATACCTTTTGTGATTTTCTCCACTTTTTTTCAATTGTTTCCAATTTGCTCCACCTTTTTATTTTTTCCTCCACCTTTCTATCCTAATTTTTATTTTCTCCAAATTCTTTTTTGGTTTTTATTTCTATTTATTTTTTCTTATATATTTACATAGAAAAAATGAGTGGTCTCATCTCCACCTACCTCTCAGCATAATCATAATTGAGACTAGAAAGTACATCATGAATAACATTGAAGTAACAGTCTAATTACAAAAGATGTTCAGTTGAGCACAACACTCCATCCATTCAAATCACAAGCTACGATTCATTTGTGATTTGTATTGTTGTACTATTCTGATCCATGGACCCTCAGGCGGTAAATGCATGTATGAGAAAGGCTGCCATGATTGGATAGTACATGTAGCTTTATCATGTTGATGAGTTTCCCTGTTGACTCAACTGGCAGATTGAATGTTTGTGCATTGTCTTTCTCGAGATCATAACTAAACTCTCCCAGAAACGTTTGTTCAGATTGAACAATCACGTTATCCTTATATTCACGAAGCCACCCAAATATGCGAAAATCTTTTGGGGCACTTGATCTGTCATAAGCAACACTCTGCAAAGACCAAATCGTTAATCAGTCAACCAAAATTTGGCAGCGAAAATACAAATAATGAAATGCTTACTCTGGATTAATATATTGCTCTGTAAGAAAATAAATTTCAGATTAATATAATGGACATCTTCCAAATAATTTTACTAATTTGGGAAAGCCTGAAGTTCCGAATAGATTAAAAAGAACAACAACACGGTAAGTAAAACAAAGAAATAATATAAACAGATAAAACATACCTTGGCAACGTGTTCTAGAGTAATTGCCTCTGGTAAAACTGAAGTCCTCAAAGCAATTTCCACGAATACTTTGTTACCCTTCAAGGGCAGACACTGACCAGGCTCACCGAAACTAGGCTGTAGAATCTTATATGCGTTCGGATGAACACTGCTAAAACTTCTCCGCAATCTAAACCACAGAGATTTTAAATTCCAATTCATTCCAACAAAATACCCCTCAGAGTGCCTAAAAACCTTACCTCCACCTGACCCAAGTGCATAATCAATCTTCCCTAAGCCATCAGCAGAATGCTTTTCTATCTCTCCTTCCACAATCCGCTTTGCAAGAGTCCTCACATCATCCAAACTCAACGCCTGTCCCTTCACTTCAACAGCCCATCCATCGACCACAGAATTCACAAGCCCCAGCACTTCCCTCTTAGACAAAATCCCAGTGTCAGCCAGCTTAAGCAAGAACTCCTCAATCTCCCCTGTATGTTCCTGCAAATTCCTCAGCTCACTAAAAAATGCAGCCGTCTGCTCCTCAATCTTATCCTCCAATTCCTTCCTCACTCCCTCCACCTGCTCCCCAATCTCCATATCAACCAACGCCAGCTGGAGCTGCATCATTCTGGCGATCTTCTTCAAAAATTCCTGAAGCTCTGATATCCTGCCCTCTACCATAGAGAATAGCGCAGAGGACTCGTTGCTATGCAAGTTCCAATTCCACAAGGTAGTCCCCAGTCCAGCAACAACAATGAACACTACGAAAGTCGTAGTAAAAACACTGCCCAACTGCTGTAATCTTGCAGGGTTAGTAGGCTTACTAGGGTTACGATTTCTAGGGCTTTTTCTGGTAGGAACGGGCACATCGGCCGCCGTCTGTGACATTGATAAATCTTCCTCTACTTCGCGGTTTGCGCCTCTGGTTGAAACTGCAGCACCCATTCTTTTCCTCACACTCTGCCGACGAGGAGGAGGAGGGGGCCCAGAGCTCACGGTATTTAGAGAGGCGTCCGCGGTATTTGTAGACATTTTGTAGGGTTTTCGGCTCCACAAAAAGATTCCAACTGTGTACCAGATAACTGCAATAAACAAAAAAGGGGTTCTCAAAAATGCATTTAACTGTGAAGAATTCCACTACCTCCTTGAATTTATATGTTTAGGATGCCATGCACATTGTTTCGAACTTTCTTTTTTCGTTTTCGAATATGTAGTGCTTTGGAGGGAATTGAGTAATTTGAAAACATTCCTACGATTATGAGAAAACTATCGGCTTTGCAAATATCATAAAATCTAAATATGTGTCGTGCCTTTTGCTTCTTAGGCTTTCGGTTTCCCATATTGTTATTATTATTATTAGTATATTTATTTTTAGGCCAAGCTGAGGATAAAATTTAAATATTCTCATATATAGTTATTATTATAATATTAGTATATTTATTTTTGTGTTTTTAATAGTTTTTCTATTTTTTCCATTTTTTTCTTAACTATTTCTAATTTTTTTTTAATTTTGTCTTTCTTTTTTGGTTTTTAATTTTAATTTTTTGTTTTGGTTTCATGATTTTCTCCATTTTTTTTTCTTATTTTTTTCCGATTTTTATTTTTATTTTTCTTTTTGTTTGCAATTTCTCTTGTTTTTTATTTTTTAATTTTTCCAATTTTTTTTTTGCTTTTGATATTTTAGTGATTTTTTTCATTTTCCTTTTTGGTTCCATGATTTTCTCAAAAAAAAAAATTCAATTTCTCTTTTTTTTTAATTTTTAGTTTTTATTTTTTCTTTTTTTTTTGCAAATTCTTTTTTTTGGTTTTTATTTTTTAATTTTTCCAATTTCTTTTTTGCTTTCATAGTTTTCATGATTTTCTCAAGTTTTTCTCCTTCCAACAGTTTCCAATTTCTTTTATGTTTTTTATTTTTTATTTTTCCAATTTCTTTTTTAGTTTTTAATTACGCCGAGATTTATAAGTCACATGTGGCAATGAGAGCACTCATTTTTTCTGCCTAAATTTATAGAAACAAAATTAAAATTCCAAAAAGGAAACTTATTTTCATTTGAAGATCATTGGTTCCAATTTCTTTTTTGTTCCATAGTTTTTGTGATTTTCTTATTTTTCAATTTCTTTTTTTATTTTGATTTTTTTTATTTTTTCCAATTTCTTTTTTAATTTTTAGTTTTTATTTTTTCCAATTTCTTTTTGGTTTTTATTTTTTATTTTTTCCAATTTCTTTTTTGTTTTTTATTTTTTATTTTTTCCAATTTATTTTTTAGTTTTTCCAATTTCTTTTTTGGTTTTTATTTTTTATTTTTTCAAATTTCTTTTTCAAATAAACTATGGAAAAGAGATATCTCTTGACGTACTTTAGATATATTCTTTTAAATATAAATATACTAGTACAGTCACAGCCAGGTGGGGATGAGAGCACTCATTTTTTCTGCCTAAATTTATTAAAAAAAAAAAAATTAAAATACCAAAAAGGAAATAAAAAATAAAACTTAAGAAAATCAAACAAAAAAAACTAAAAAAGAAATTAAAAAGTGTTGAAGGAGAAAAAGATGGAACCAAAAAAGAAATTGGCAAAAATAAAAACTAAAAACTAAAAAAGAAACTGGAAAAAATAAAAAATAAAAACTAAAAATAAATTGGAAACTGATGGAAGGAGAAAAAGCTGGAGAAAATGATGAAAACTATGGAACTATAAAAGAAAAAAAAAAATTTAAATAAAAACCCAAAAAGAAATTGCAAACCAAAAAAAGTGAGAAAATCAAAGTAACTATGAAAAAGATATCCCTCCATTAAATATAAATATACTAGTTTGTTATTTTTTCCAATTTCTTTTTTGGTTTCATAGTTTTTGTGATTTAGTTTTTTTGTCCTTCCAATGGTTTTTACGCGAGAGGTGTTATACCAAGGTGGAAAGCACTCATTTTTTCTACATAAATTTATTTTTAAAAAAAATTAAATGCAAAAAGGAAATAAAAAATAAAACTTAAGAAATAAAAACAAAAAAACAAATTTGAAAAAATAAAAATTAAAAACCATTAGGAGGCTGAGAAAATGGCAAGAATCAAATAAGAAATTTGAAAATAAAAAAATAAAAACCAATTAGAAAAGACAAAAAATAAAAATAAAAAAAGAAATAGAAAAAATAAAAAATAAAAACCAAAAAAGAAATTGGAAACATTGGAAGGAGAAAAAGTTGGAGAAAATCACCAAAATATCAAACCAAAAAAGAAATTAGAAAAATTAAAAATAAAAAATGATGGAAGAAAAAAAAGTGAGAAAATCAAATAAACTATGGATTCAAAAGATATCCCTCTGGTACTTTAGATATGTTTTTCTAAATATAAATACACAAGTTAATTTTTTTTTTGGTTTTTTTCTTTGATTTTCATAAATTTTATTTTTTATTTTCTTTTTGGTATTTTAATTTTTTTAATAAATTTACGCAGAAAAAATGAGCGGCACTCTCATCTCACCCTGTTGTGACTGTGTAACGCCTCTCAGCGTAATTAACTTGTTGTGCTCCCCAAGGTAAAAGAAAAACAAAAGATGGGCATAAGAATGTCTAAGTGGGAACCTCCTTTATTTGGGTTTCTTTTAAGTAAATTTTGATTAGTTTTGATGGAGTGTGAGAGGGATAATCTAGGCAAAGTAGGGGTGGTTATGATTTATAGAGATGAGAAAAATGATTTTGTTATAGGTGATTCTTGTTGAAAAGGGCAAGACAATTGAGAGTTTGAGGGGGGGTGGAGGGTGTGAATCAGTTGTAACCAATTTTTCAAAACCATTAAAGCATCATCCACTTAAACACTTTTATAGTATTTTAACCATGAAGGCATGAGATCAAAAACTTAACACATTCACACATGAGACACTAGAATTTTTACGTGGAAAACCCTATAAGGGAAAAACCACGATGAGTGTTAACTCACAATAAAATATGTAATAATAATATCAAAAATTAGAGGCTCACTGCCCAAAATGCTCTCTGTAAAAGAGAAGGTTCACTGCCAATGGGGTGGCTCACTCCCAATGGGGTGGCTCACTGCCAAGATTCATGAATTGAGATATTAGCATCTACACTATGTCGGGATTCAGTTCCATTAAAGCACAATAATTCTCCTCTGCTCTGCTCTTCTTTTTCACTTCACACTTATCTTTTCATCTTCACACGTGGATACATTTTTATGACTTAATTACAAGTATTTATATAATTCATCAACCTTGGAATGATCATCAAGGTTGGCATTACAATCATCAACCATTGGAACAATCTTCAAGGTCAGCATTACAAACATTACAAGCATACATTAGAATAGGTCTGGACCTAAATAGATTTGTGGAGGAAAAGAACGAATGCAGATCACATAACTCCTTAGCTGGGACTCATTTGCAATCTTCCACACCATAACATGCTTCCACAACCTCCAAAGCATAACCGCAAGTGGTGAGAACAACCAAGTCGGCTAGAACTATTGTTAACACTAAAACCTTTAAGAACACGCTTCATGCGTGATTTGGATTATACTTTGTGAACCAATCAAAAGGTTGGAACATGATCTAGAGACCTCCACAAGCATGTTATAATCATCAGGAACATCCACACAACCTCTAAACACTTTATCCATAAGATTCTTCAAACTGGAGCACTTGAACTTTACTGTCAGCCACTGTTATAAAGAAAGGATTACTTGTAGACCACCAAATCATGAACCATTTGAGTTGAAGGCACATAACATCATCCCAGAATTAACTCTAGAATCGAAGACCATAATACTTCAATGCAGAGGAATGCAGAGCAAAATACTTTCTCCCTGTCACCATTGAATGCACATAAAAATAGTTATTACTCTAGTGAACAGAACTCCCTCAAATCTTCATACCGGAGGCTCAAACTTGGAACATAGCATCTAGAGGATTCCCTTTAAAAAATTTCAAACTGCAGACAAAGATATGTAATATATAAGAAATGCGGAGCAAACTACTGGACTGTTCTGTTGTAAACAAAGGTACTCTTCAACACATTGTTTCCGTTGGGAGAGCAAATTTTCTTAAAAGCACTTGGAAACATAGTATTAGGATCACTTACTCATTATTGTCAACACTTACATAGGCCAGTATAAAGAAACTAACTTAATACAAGAAACCATCAAAACAAGAGCATAGTTGACACCAATGAAAACACAGATATGTTGACATCAATGACAACACCGGTTAGGCACATACTTGCAACAATTCTTTCTTTTTTTAGGTATTAAAAACTAATAAATATTAGAATGGATTGTGGTGGTTGAGGAGCTTCACATTGATTTGTAAAAGTTTATTATAATCTTAAATAGTTGAAGGTGATTTTGAGGTGGTGATACAAGGTCTAACCCATGTTGCTTGCAACAATTGGCACACAAAATCTCTCTGGAGCTCACCAATTGAGTTGGCTCTTTACCAATATTTCTTATCCCCACATATATAGAGAAGGGAATAAGGCAACATACTTAATAGTCAATCATGGCATTTAGTTAGATCTTATGACCAAACTCCTTTTTTATTTTACTATTGCATGGGACAAATTGGATAGTATAATTTTAGAAGAAAAATTGTTGTGGGTGACATAAGGGGTGATTTGACTACAAGATTCAATTTTTGACAAGGTTTTTGGGGAAAGATTTCCCATACGATGAAAGAATTACTCTTATTCCAATTCTTTGTGCCATTAATGGCTCTCTTAAGGTGACATGAATAAGAGAGGAGATATGTATTTTATTATTATTTTGATTGAGTGCTAGTGTGTGCATGAAGTTTTTAAGTGTTTGAATATTATTCTTTGGCGTTGTGTGGTTTGGCACATTGAGTGAGACATCAATGACTATTGTCATGGCAACTTCTTTTCTAGTAGTTGTTTCATATAGACAGATGTTCTCAATGGTGGAGAAGATGGTATGCGAGCAAAAAAGAGGTACCAAGGACCCTTTATTGTGTGGCTTTATCTTGAAAGGAATGAAAGGTGTGGAATACTCTTCCTACACTAATCTATCAGAGGAGGTATGTGCAAAAACTAAATTGATCATACAATTACAAGGAGATAAACACAAAATCAATATACCATAACATAGTGATTTACATGGGAAAAGCCCTTTCAAGACAAAATCCCACACTCCAAAGTAACTTAATGCATTGTTCAATAATTAATGGTTACAATACTCTTGCAAAGTTTGTGTCTTTACAAGAGTATCACCAACAACAATTTTGGAGAAATTTTGGTAGCATGCAACACCTACAAAAACTCACTATATAAAACCTCCATCACAAGCACCCAATAAATAGGAGAAGCAATACATAAAAGCAACAAACAAACACAATAACAACACAATGAAAGCCTTGAATCACCTTAGCATAAGATCACAAGTTCATGTTGAACACAATGAATACTAAGAGTGGGGTGAATCAGTATTCCACAAAACCACTTCTTTACATGTTCATTGATCCAATTACCAAATTCAATAACATGAAAGCAAAATAAACATAAAAAATAACCATACAAACATAACACATAGACACCAAGATTTTTACGTGGAAAACCCAAAAAGGGAAAAACCACAGTGAGTGTTAGCTCACAATATATTATGATATCAATACCGAATTATATGAAGGCTCACTCCCTTAGGGCTCACTTCCCGAGGACTCACTATCCAAAGAAGTGCTCATTGCAATAGGCTCACTACCAAAAGAAAAGAGAAGAGAAGATAGAGAAGGAATGACTCACTGTGAAAAGAAAACTGCTACAAGTGCATCTACAAAATATTGAGTTGTAGTTCCATTTAGCTTAGTATACAAACTCAAATGTCTTCATAATGTCTGCCCTGCTTTTTCTACTCTGCTTCACATATACTCTACTCTTTTCCCCATACTATCCTTTTCTGGTCATAAAACTGCCTTAGATCACACACACATTGAATCCACACCATTTTTGCACACATCCATCCCTCCAAAGTAGAAATATATTGACTATATATATCTGCATCAAGAAATTCCTCAAACTAGGTTGACATGCAAAAGATGAAGCTTGTATATTCAAGTTATACGTTGTCAGCCTGCTATTGTGCCCAAACAACAATGCGGACACAATCAATCATGAAAGACTCTTCATATGAGTCTAGAACTACTATAGGATCACTTAGATTAATGATTCCAATCATATACCTTCACCTCATATCGATCTAACATGATTGTCGGCTTAACCCTTAAGTTCACACGCAACTAGCTTGACTGTCATACCATAACCTTCAATGCAAACCATATGAGACTTTGAAATTCATAACCAACATTCATTATGGACCTCTTATCATGTCTTCATAACTGCAGATCATAATAATCTTTCATAGAAGAATGTGGATCTCAAAACTGTTGTTCTGTCACAGAGAAATATTGTCAACCTGAAAGCCGATATTAGAGATCTTGTAAATTGTGATCCAATGAACTTCAAGCTCTATAATTATGGATTTAGATGCTCATGACATATATCTTCAATACCTCAAAACCACAAATCAAAATATTCATCAGTGGAGGAATGCAGACCAAATTACTCAGGTACTCTGCACTATTTCTGACTTAACTCTGTTCACATGGACTTAGACAATTCACCATATGACTTCTAGAGGAAATCAAGACTTGAACATTGGAACATAACATCATCAGACGATTGAGAATCACATACCAAAACTACATAATGTGATCTTCAAGTGTGGAGGAGTATCAACTGAATTTCTATCATTGTCTTGATACCATGTCAGTACTTAGTCAATTTTGGCTAAGTTAGTCTTTCCAGACCAAAAGGCTATGCACAACTTTGTCACAGGAGTTGTTCTAAGTCATGTCTGACTATTACCATAAAAAATAGTTCTTACTCTAGTGAACAGAACTCCCTCAAATCTTCATACCAAAGGCTCAAACTTGGAACATAGCATATAGAGGCTTCCCTTTAAATAACTTCCAAACCATAGACAAAGATATGCAATCTATAAGAAATGTGGAGCAAATTACTGGATTGTTCTACTGTAAACAAAGCTACTCTTCAACATACTATTTCCACTGGGAGAGAAAATTTTCTTAAAAGCAATTGGAAACATAGTATCAGGATCACTTACTCATTATCTTCAACACTTACATAGGCCAGTATAAAGGAACTAACTTAATACAAGCAAGCATCAAAACAAGATCATAGTTGACACTAATGAAAACATAGATATGTTGACATCAATGACAACACCGGTTAGGCACATACTTGCAACAATTCTTTTTTTCTTTAGGTATTAAAAACTAATAAATATTAGAATGGATTGTGGTGGTTGAGGAGCTTCACATTGATTTGCAAAAGTTTATTATAATTTTTTAGTTGAAGGTGATTTTGAGGTGGTGATACAAGGTCTAACTCATGTTGCTTGCAACAATTGGCACACAAAAGCTCTCTGAAGCTCACCAATCGAGTTGGCTCTTTACCAATATTTCTTATCCCCACATATATAGAGAAGGGAATAAAGCAACATACTTAATAGTCAATCATGGCATCTAGTTAGATCCTATGACCAGCCTCCTTTTTTATTTTACTATTGCATGGGACAAATTGGATAGTATAATTTTAGAAGAAAAATTGTTGTGGGTGACATAAGGGGTGATTTGACTACAAGATTCAATTTTTGACAAGGTTTTTGGGGAAAGATTTCCCATACGATGAAAGAATTACTCTTATTCCAATTCTTTGTACCATTAATGGCTATCTTAAGTTGACATGAATAAGAGAGGAGATATGTATTTCGTTATTATTTTGATCGCGTGATAGTGTGTGCATGAAGTTTTTAAGTGTTGGAATATTATTCTTTGGTGTTGTGTGGTTTGGCACATTGAGTGAGACATCAATGACTATTGTCGTGGCAACTTCTTTTCTAGTAGTTGTTTCATGTAGACAGAGGTTCTCAATGGTGGAGAAGATTGTATGCAAGCAAAAAAGAGGTCCCAAGAACCCTTTATTGTTTGGCTTTGTCTTGAAAGGAATGAAAGGTGTGGAATGCTCTTCCTACACTAATCTATGAGAGGAGGTATGCGCAAAAACTAAATTGATCATACACTTACAAGGAGATAAACACAAAATCAATATGCCATAACTTAGTGATTTACATGGGAAAAGCTCTTTCAAGACAAAATCCACACTCCAAAGCAACTCAATGCATTGTTCAATAATTAATGGTTACAATACTCTTGCAAAGTTTATGTCTTTACAGGAGTATCACCAACAACAATTTTGGAGCAATTCTGGTAGCATGCAACACCTACAAAAACTCACTATATAAAACTTCCATCACAAGCACCCAATAAATAGGAGAAGCAATACATGAAAGCAACAAAGAAACATAATAATAACACAATACTGCTCTACAACACAATGAAAGCCTTAAATCACCTTAGCATAAGATCACAAGTTCGTGTTGAACTCAAGGAATACTGAGAGGGGGGTGAATCAGTATTCTACAAAACCACTTCTTTACATGTTCATTGATCCAATTACCAAATTCAATAACATGAAAGTAGAATAAACATAAGAACAACAACCATATAGACATAACACATAGACACCAGGATTTTTACGTGAAAAACCTAAAAAGGGAAAAACCATGGTGAGTGTTAGCTCATAATATATTATGATATCAATACTGAATTACATGAAGGTTCACTCCCTTAGGGATCACTGCCTAAGGACTCACTGTCCAAAGAAGTGCTCACTGCAATAGGCTCACTACCAAAAGAAAAGAGAAGAGAAGATAGAGAAGGAATGACTCATTGCCAAAAGAAAATTGCTACAAGTGCATCTACAGAATGCTAAGTTGTAGTTCCATTTAGCTCAGTATACAGACTCAAATGTCTTCATAATGTCTGCCTTACTTTTTCTACTATGCTTTGCATATACTCTACTCTTCTGCCCTTACTATCCTTTTCTAGTCACAAAACTGCCTTAGATCACACACATCCATCCCTTCAAAGTTGAAATCTATCGACTATATATATCCGCATCAAGAATTTCCTCAAACTAGGTCGACATGCAAAAGATGAAGCTTGTATATTCAAGTTATACCTTGTCGGCCTGTTATTGTACCCAAACAACAATGTGGACCCAATCAATCATGTAAGACTCTTCATATGAGTCTATAACTATTATAGAATCACTTATATTAATGATTCCAATCATATACCTTCACCTCATATCGATCTAACATGATTGTCGGCTTAACCCTTAAGTGCACACACAACTAGCTTGACTGTCATACCATAACCTTCAATGTGAACCATATGAGACTTTTAAATTCATAACCAAAATTCATTATGGACCTCTTATCATACCTTCAGAACCATAGATCATAATAATCTTTCATAGAAGAATGCAGATCTTAGAACTGTTGTTCTGTCACAGAGAAATATTGTCAACCTGAAAGCCGATACTGGAGAACTTGTAAATTGTGATCCAATGAACTTCAAGCTCTATAATTTTGGATTTAGATGTTCATGACATGTATCTTCAATACCTCAAAACCACAAATAAAAATATTCATTAGCGGAGGAATGCGGACCAAATTACTTAGGTACTCTATGAACGGAAGCAAGGTGTGCGAAAAATGCTTCCTACACTAATCTAATGAGGGGAGATGTATGCAAATTCTTTTTAACCCTTTCTAGTTATAGTGATGTTAACACAACAAAAAAGATATTGCAGAAATACACACACATAAAGAATGTAGATAGAAGAGAGAGAGACAATATATAATCTGGGGAAAACCCTTTTGGGAGAAAAATCCCACACTCCAAAACCTGCATAATGTATTATCAAAACAAAGAATGTTTACAACACACTTGCAATGCAAGTCTTCCAAGAGTCTTCGACACTCATATCTGGAGATAATCTGGTTGCATAATAGTACCTGTCAATAACACTATGCATCTCCCATCCAAGCACCTGTTTATATAGAGTTTTCAAGGCAAAATAGGAACCTTCTAGAGATGGGCGTCCATCTTGGCCTCATGACCCAAAACCCATGCCTAAGGGCACTTGTCCAACATTACAACATGGATTTTACACTTGTCACAACACACCATCCCAATGTGGGTACCTAGTCCCAAGATAGGCTATGACATATGCTCTTACGCACCTTACGGCTGTCATAGAATCCGTCATACATGACAACTCTTACAACTGTGAGAGAATATGTCATAACTGCCTAAAAATGGCATATTCCTCTTACAACATGTCATAACCCACCTTGGGTGCCCAAAAATGCTTTCCTGAAAGATGCTCTTCGACACATGTCTTCACCTGTCATAGAATCTTCTATTCTCGACTCTTACACGTTATATAATTTGTCATAGGAATCTGTCATAACACTTACATGACATAACTCCTTACACACTGCACAAGATGCCAACACATAGCAGAAAACCTCTACCAGAATATGGGACACCTGTATCCACATGGGATGAGTTGACCATCCTAGTCACATTCCAAGTGGAGTGACAACACATCATGCCACTTCACACTAAATGACAAAATAGGATGTGCAACATAAATTACAACATAGGCAATTAAATAAATAAATAGTCAAATAATCAATGCTAGGAATTACCAAGGTTGAGACACCTCAATTTCCAACATTCTCCCACTTGTCAAACACCTTGTAAGAGCCAATAGAAATAACAAGATTTAATTCCTGTAGGCTGAGAGGCCCATAGACTCCGAACACCATCTGAACTTGTCTGTGCCCGCTGGTTTTGTCAATGCATCTACAAAATTCTTCAAAGTGTCTATCTTCTCCAATATTACCTTCCCATCCTCTACCATGTCTCACACAAAATAAAACTATACATCAATATGCTTTGTTCTGGCATGGAAAGTTGGATTCTTTGCTAAGCAAATTGCACTCTGACTGTCACAAAAGATAGTAATCTATCTTGCATCAACACCAATATTTGAACACAATCTCTTAAGCCAAATGGCTTCCTTACAAGCATGAGTAGCTACCATATACTCTGCTTTTGTCATGGACAAAGCAACCACAGGTTGCTGCTTACTCATCCAACTAATTGCACCACCGAGAACATTAAACACATAAGCACTAATGGATCTCATGCTGTCATTGTCACTCGCCCAATCAAAATCCATATAGCCACGGATTCTCACAGAATGCAAAGGTCCTATAGGATGACCATAATAACATAGGGAATACTTAGAAGTACCTTGCAAATATCTAAACACTCTCTTCACTGCATCTCAATGTACCTGTCCAGAACTAGCCATAAACTGACTAAGGACTCCCACTACTTGGGCAATGTCTGGTCTAGTACAGACCATAGCATACATCAAGCTGCCAAAAACACTAGCATAAGGTACTCTGATCATGTCCACCTTAGAAGGAGGTTTTGGACAATCATTAATAGATAACTTGGTCCCCAAAGAAACATGAACACACAATGGTCTACAATCTACCATGCTAAATCTCTCCAACATGGTCTTCACATACTCTGGCTTAACCAAAGTTTTATATTTGCTCTATCTCTTCTTATTTCCATTCCCAGAATGTACCTGGCTGCCCCTAAGTTTTTCATCTCAAACTATGTTGACAACTGAGACTTCAAATTAGAAATCATATGCTTACCATTCCCAATTAACAACATATCATCAACATACAATGCAATAATGAGAATGTGATCATTGTCAAACTTGTAATACACACAATCATTTGATTTCAACCTCAGAAATCCAATGGACAACTCAAAGGCATCAAATTTCAGGTACCACATCCTAGGAGATTGCTTCAAACCATACAAAGACTTCTTTAACTTGCAAACCAAATTTTCTTTACCTTTTTCTATGTAATGCTCTAGCTGTGACATGTAAATCTCTTCCTCCAAATCACCATGAAGGAATGTTGTCTTCACATCCATCTACTCCACTTCTAAGTCATAAGCTGCTACAAGAGATAACAAGAACTGAATGGATGTCAACTTTGCAATGGGAGAGAAAATTTCACCATAATCAATTCCCTCCACTTGTGATTACCCCTTCACAACCAATCTAGCCTTGTACTTCTCAACACTACCATCTATATTGAATTTCTCTCTGAACACCCATTTACAGCCAACAGGTTTCCGTCCTTTAGGCAAAGGCACCAAGTCCCACATTTTGTTTTTCTCCAAAGAAGCCATCTCATCTTCCATGGCCTTCTTCCAGGAACATGTATCTTTCATGCCCATAGCCTTTGTCATAGTTCTAGGCTCATCAGTGTTAGTAATCAAGGCAAAAGCACAACTAGAATCTAATAATGAATAACCAAACCTATCAGGTTGCTTCGTTGTTTGTGTAGACCTCCTCAAAGGCTAAGGTTGAGGTTCTACTTCTTCTGAGCTTTCAGAGTTGTTAGAGCTCTCCTCATCTTTAGGTCTCACAAGGTCTTTCAGTTCAGTCTTCTCAGGGGTAGAAGGAAACTGAACCACATCCTCTTTCTTTTCTTTCTCTTTTGGCTGTAGAACAATAGGTGAAGGTGTTAGCTCTTTGAAAATAACACTTCTACTATACAACACATTCTCATCCATAGGATCCCAAAGCTTGTACCCTTTCACACCAACACCATAGCTAATTAAGATACACTTAATAGCCTCGTTCTCCAATTTTGACCTCTTTTCCCTAGGCACATGAGCATATGCCTCACAACTAAAAAAATGAAGATGTCTTAATGAGGTCTTCTTACCAGACCACACCTCCATGGGTGTCTTATCAATAAGAGATGATGTAGGAGACCTATTTATCAGGTAGCAAGCAGTGTCTATAGCTTCAGCCCAAAACTTATGTTCAAGGCTAGCATCACTAAGCATACTCCTAGCCCTCTCCATCAACGTCATGTTCATCCTCTCTGCAACTCCATTTTGCTGAGGGGTGTATGGATTTGTCTTATGTCTTTCAATCTCATGTTCTTTACAAAATTTATCGAATTTTGTGGATTAAAACTCACCACCGTTATCAATTCTCAAACACTTAATCTTTTTACTAGTTTGATTCTCAACAAAAGCTTTAAACTCTTTGAACCGACTAAAGACTTCAATTTTTCTTTTGAGAAAATAAACCCATGTCCTTCTATTGTAGTCATCGATGAATGAAACAAAATATACAGATTTAGAGATCGAAGGAACATTCACATGATCAAACACATCAGAATGAATAAGATCCAACACACCAAAAGACTTATGAGAACTAGAGTAAAACTACACATGATTTTGCTTTCCATATATACAATGTTCACAAAAGTCAAACTCAAGATTACAATCATTTAACCCCTCGATGAGGTTTTTATTTTTTAGGGCTCTAAGACCCTTCTCACTAATGTGGCCAAGTCTCTTATGCCATAACATTGTCTTCTCTGTTGGAAGTTTCATTTCCAAAGCATGAGCACCCTTAGGTACCCAAAATGCACTACCATCAGAAGTGGAAGTAATACATATTTTAGCTGTTGATTCCAATGATGAAGATGAAGTGACTAAATCTCTTTTCTTTGAAATAGAAGCACTATTACACTATGTAGTGCATGCAATTAGCTGAAATAGAGTACCTCTCTGAGTACCCTTCGCAAGTAACATAGCACCTCTAGTCATCTTGCATCCTCCACTAGAGAAGACAACCTGCACACCTGCATCATTCAATTTACTTACAGAGAATAGGTTTCATACTAAGCCTAGAATGTAAATAACCCTAGAGATCCCATTCACTTGTCCATTAGGGAATCAGATTGAGACTCTTCCACGACCAACAATCTTTAGATGAGAGTCGTCACCAAGGTATAGTCTTCCACCATCGAACTCTTCATACTTTGTAAACCAGTCTCGATGCGAGGTCATGTGAAAAGAGGCACCAGAATCAATCAACCACACATCATCAGATGCATGGGTGGCCAAGGCTACGATGAAAGCATCACCATCATCTTGTGACTTGTCAGAATCTGAATCTGAGACATTCTTCTTCTTTTTCTTTTTCTCCTCTTTGCATTCCTTTTAGAAATGGCTAGATTTACCACAGTTCCAATAAAGAGCCTTGGACTTTCCAGGAGATTTGGCTCTCCCATGGGATTTGGATCTGCCCTTATCATCTTTCTTGTCCTTCTTTTTCTTCCCTTTCTCCTTGGGTCTTCCACGAACTGCAAGAGCCTCTTTGGCTAACTAAGATGATTTTCTTCGCATCTCTTTGAATAATAGTGAAGACACCACTTCATCTATTTTGAAAGTGGATGTGGTACTCCTGATGGCCATTGCAAGATGATCCCATGAGTCCGGCAAAGAACCAAGCAAGGCCATACAACGATCCTCCTCCTCCATCTTCACACCAACGGATGTCAACTATGCAACTAGCATGTTAAAGACATCTAAGTTATTTGCAATGGACCCTCCATCCTCCATCCTCAGAGAATATAGCTTCTTCCTCAAGAATATCTTGTTCACCAAGGACTTGGCCTGATAAACATCTTGGTGCAGGAGCACCTAAGATAATACCTTGGAGCAAGAAGACAAAAATGACCATGGAAGGAACCTATGGAACAAATCAAGTCAAATGGAATAGCCTAAAACCAATAATGACATATTTTAATGGTCAAGATGATGTAATGTTTAAATGTCTTGAGGGTCCTGGTAAGGACCCTAGGACCAAAAATGATGTAAGTTGGGCCAATAGTGCCCCTAGAGTCAAATAGAGGTGTCTAAGATCAATAAGAAGGTTTAATGAACCTAAATAAAATCAAACATGATAAATAAATAAGGTAGAAGTTCATTAAATAAGGCAGAAATTCATTAAACCAAAGTTTAGAAATTCAAATTTCTGAATTATGCATTTTGGAGGGAAAGTCAATTTGAGTAGTTTCTTGGTGGTTAAACCAACTCCAACTGATGGGGATTGGTTAAGGAAGTTGGATATAACTTATGTAAGCATTCCAAGGCATTGGATGTACGGACAAGTACCTTGGAGGGAGTTTAGAGGTGCAAAAATTGAATAAAAAACAGAATTTTCTAATTTTTTCTGTAAATCTGCTGTTGCAGGCCGTCCCATTTCTTTGTACGGAACTTTTTTGATCTGAAACCAATTGGATGTGGTAGGGGATTGAGTTAACTTTCATTTGCAATTGGTTTGAGGTTTTTATAGTGAATTTTGAGGGAGATATCACATTTTTTCTGGAACTGCCTGTTTGACTGTGAAAACAGGGATTTTGAGGGTTTGCAATGCATTTTTGGACCTTTCCATGAATGTAGGATTCTGATTCTCATGGAATAGGTCCTTATTAACATGTAACATATGTTTCTAACCTTGACAAAGCAGGAGGAGTGTAAATGGGAGAGGTGATCACCATTTGAAGTCAAGGATTGCTTGTGGAAGAGCATTGAAATGGTGGCATGGTTATAGCAGCCGGAGATCCGTCTTAACAAGGTAACCTTTTTATGTTTGGTACTGTCTAATATGATCATGGAGATGGTGTTAGACCTTTGAATGAGGTCTGGAAGTGATTGGAAGTGGGAGATCTAGGAAGCCCTAGGTTTTAGGCCCTAGATATGAGGTTTTTTGTATTTGAACATCTAAATGAGCAAACCTCCTGATAAGACCTAGAAAATCCTTGGTTTTGAACCCTTTCCTAAGACTTTTTTTAGGTTTTAAGTGTGTGGGACAAGTTTGTCATAGGGTTCCTTTGTAAAATGGTCAATTTAGGCCTCGTAGGAAGGCAGCAGGGTGTTAGGACAGTCACATTTCGTCCAAAACAATAGTAGGTGAGTTTGAGATATGTTTTAGAACTCAATAGAGGGTATCCAAATCAGTCATTTGTTTCAAGAGTGTTTTGGGAAAATTTGGAGAAAAGTATAGTTTAGTCGCTGAGCAAGACTACAAGGATTAGGCCTGTTTAAGGGGAATTGTCAAGAATCTATCAAATTGGTTTGTGAAACCTTTGGAACCTTGTTGGTTGGGGTAGGTTGAGACCCTAGAAGGTGCTAGAATTCATCTGAGAAGTTGGAATCCAAACTTGAGCCCTTTGGTGGAGTTTAGGACACGAGGAAGGCTAGAGAAGTCTTATTGGTTGAAGCCCACAAACTATTGAAACCTTTTGATCTTGTTAGATTATCTTTGGAGACCTAACACCTCTGCATCATAGTGGTATCAGAGCAGCAAAACCCATGCCTAAGGACACTTGTCCAACATTACAACATGGATTTTACACTTGTCAGAACACACCATCCCAATGTGGGCACCTAGTCCCAAGATAGGCTATGACAGATGCTCTTACGCACCTTACAGTTGTCATAGAATCCATCATACATGACAACTCTTATAGCTGTAAGAGAACCTATCATAACTATCTAAAAATAACATATTTCTCTTACAACATGTCATAACCCACCTTGGGCACCCAAAGATGCCTTCCTCAATGATGCTCTTTGACACATGTCTTCACCTATCATAGAATCTTGTATTCTCAAGTCTTACGTGTCATAGAATCTGTTATAGGAATCTGTCATAACACTTACATGTCATAACTCTTTACACATTGCACAAGATGCCAACACATGGTAGAAAACCTCAACCACAATATGGGATGCCTATATCCACATGGGATGAGTTGACCATCCTAGTCACATTCCAAGTGGAGTGACAACACATCATGCCACTTCACACTAAATGACAAAATAGGATGTGTAACATAAATTACAACATAGGCAATTAAATAAATAAATAATCAAATAACCAATGCTAGGAATTACCAAGGTTGAGACACCTTAATTCCCAACACTCTACACTATTTCTGACTTAACTCTGTTCACCTGGACTTAGATACTTCACCATATGACTTCCAGAGGAAATCAAGATATGAACATTGGAACATAACATTATCAGACAACTATGAATCACATACCAGAACCGCATAATGTGATCTTCAAGTGCAGAGGAGTATCAACTAAATTTCTATCACTGTCTTGATACCCTGTTAGTACTTAGTCAATTTTGGCTAAGTTAGTCTTTCCAAACCAAAAGGCTATGCACAACTTTGTCACAAGAGCTATTCTAAGTCATGTCTAACTGTTGCCATCAATGACAACATCAAGTCTCCATCATACCAGCAGTGTCTCTTGACTATGTTGCCAAAAGTTCGCATTATCCATCTCTAGCTCTAAATGAAGTCCTAAACATGCTTATATATGCATTCCTTCTTTAATTTCATAATTCAAACTTAAGATGTCGGCAACGGAACCTTCTAACGGTCACATAATCGACATTTAAAATTTGGGACTTGGCTAAATAGGGCAAGACTATGGCGCAAGCACCCAAGTCCTTGGCCCCATTTTTAAAGTAGGGTGAAGTACATCAATCTCCTCTAGGCCCCATTTTCATGGGTTTTTAGGGATTTTCCATCGGGAGTCAAAATGAATATGCAAGATTCAAAACAAGGGACCTGAGAGCTAAACTTAGGAGGGAAAAGTCCTAGGGATACATTTTCTGACGTAACACAAACATGTTGAAATATCATACTAATTATGTAGTTTAGAAATTAACCAAAGGAATGTTTCTTTGTCCTAGAGGGATGAGCTACGACTTAATTTATTTCTCCTCCATGTGTTTTCCTTGTCTATTCTCTCAACACAGTTAGGCTCTCAGCTCAACTCCCTCTTTTTTTCTTTCCTTATCTACACACTCTCTCAAAAGGAACAACATTGCATTACTAAAGAAAGGTCACTCCCTCTCATCTCTTCCCTCTCTCTCTTTCTTCTTGGAGGACCCACCCCCCTTTCCTATCTACCTACACTAAACTTTGTCATTTCACTTCCTTCTTAAATGAATGTTATAGATCTATCTTTGAGAAATGACCCTACCATTTAAAATGCCTTCTTGTAACTCCAAACATCCAACAATTTAGCTTCCATGATCACTAACAAATAAGATTAAATAAAGATGTCTTCCCCATATGAATATGATTAGTTTCCAACTTCTAAAGAAGGTTAAGGGTCATGGCTGGGTGCTACCACAATAGTGTGTCCCATGTATGGGACATCTTGATTTTTGTCTGAAATCACATGATGGTTTAATTTAAGGGGGTTAGATAAAATCCCATTAGATCAAACCCCCTTGAAAGAACCCCCCTAGTCTTAAATCAAACCCTAGATGGAGTCTCCTCCGCACCTATCAAAAATGTTGATAAAAAACCAATTATGCTTCACCTTTTGGGGGATAAAATGAAGTCATTTAGAAATTCTATTTTGTAAGTATGTAGCCCTTAGTATAAGTTTTCCAAAAAGTATGATTTTAAATATATTTCATTTAATTATTATATTTATTTTCTATATTCTAGTGAATATAGGTTTTTCACTTAACACCAAGGTCTCTATTCCACACATGCAAACAAATAAAAAATAGAGAATTAAAAAAAAATTACGCACTATGTATTGATGTCCTTGTTTCAACAAAAAAAAGTTAATTTGGATACATACATAAAAAGTTATGTTGTATGGTATAAACCTATGTCTGAATTATAATTAATCTCACTATAAAAATTAATTAAAAAATGCAAAAAACAATTATGAAAAAATATCTGCACACTAGATATTGGTGTTACAAATCTACGTTTAAAAATTTATAATTTTATCATTTCTATTAAAAAAGTTATGATGTATGGTATAAACATCACTTTTTAAAAATATTGTTAACTATAAAAAATAAGTTATTAAAAGTTACAAAAAAAATCACAAATATTTCTTAAAATAAATTAAAAAAATATTTAGAATCTACACACAAAATCTCAAAAATCACTAGTTCACATCATCTTCAAATTCTTAATGGTTTAGTTGTTATAGGTGTCAGAAAGTGAAAAATTGGTTTAAAATGTTGATTTCAATGTCTCACTTTGGCCAAAAAGTGGGACATAGTATTATGGGCTGACCTAGCTAGGAGAATGAATAGCTACTCAAAAGAAACAATTTGTTTCCCTAGCATCACAAAATCAAGGAAAGACAAAAGTAGGGCCTTAATAAGAATTTAATTAGCCACAAAGAAGGAAAATAATGACTCCTACAAAAGAAAAAGTCCAACATTCACTCCAATCTAAAATGACCACTAAAGACCAAAATAATTCAAAAATGAGGGCTATGTGGGAATTCACAACTCCAAACAAATAAAACAATTCACCAAACAATGTAGATGTCATGGCCCAGGAAGAAAGAGACCCCACCAACAAAGAATAAGGCGATCACAAACTTAACTACCACCACATCATCATAAAAGTGTAAACAAGACCAAGATAAGAATATCTAGCCACCTACGAAAGGTAAACTACCTTCATTCAATCTTATACCCCCAAACAACTTTTCAATTGTTGAAAGAAATAGTAATTGTCCCAATAACAATCCTGATAGAAGAATGTTGGTCCAATGACTTGTGTGAAGTCAAGAAAAAAAACCTAAGAGACCTTATATTGTTTACGCACAAAACTTAACACCTATAGAAACCTTTTTGTAGTTATGTAAATCTATTGCACACTTGTACAACTTGTAGCTACCCTAAAACATAGTTATAGGTAAGTTTGTGGACTTAGAGAATACCTAGAGGTAACTTGTAGCACACCTATAATAGCAACCAAAACTTGAACTAATTTCTTTTTTGGAGATCATGTAAGATCTCTTGTGGACCCAAATACCTCTAAATCATACATTTCATGTAAGAATTTTTATATCATAATGCTCACAAAATAGAGTTGAGTGGTAGCACCACCCTTAATAAATGTGTACAAACCTCAAGATGCTCCATTACTAAATTCAAGTGCATTAAAATAAACATCTTCCTTTTCCTCTTCCAACTTTTTTTTTGGGCCATATCCTATCCTCCACCAACTTTAGCCTTTCACTTCTATTCCCCTTGTGGATCTTTGTCCACCATAATCCAAGCTCATCCTCTAATTTCTTCTCCTCTCTCTATCCTCTTGTGGTTTTACCCCACCATTATCCATCCTCTTCTTCCAAAAGTTTATCCTTTTTCCATTCATTTCTTATTCTTCCACCTAGTTCCAGCTCACCTCTTTATTAGATACTCTTTTTTGGGGGTTTAAAAACCCACTAGCTATCCTTCTCCACTAAGTTATGACTATATTCCTCTTTTTCCATTCTCTTGTAGTAAATTTCCTACCTACATCTATCCAATCCCATTGAGCACCTTCCTCCTCTTTCACTACAATTTTTATGTTGTCCTAAAACATGAAATCATTCACAACACTTATAATACTTCCATCTATATATAGATCATAGGAAACAACCATGTCATTTCCTTCAACATTCATACTCTATTTTCTCATTGTTTCACTTGCATACAGATCAACATAAACAACATTATGGAAATCAATAGTTCCCATAGACATCTCATCCAATTGTACTTCCTCCTTTACTTCACTACATAATAACTCTTCTATTTCTACCATATCATTATCATCCCTTATGCTTACCTTCATCTTTTCACTATGCCTTACAAGCATGTTCCAATCTTCACCGCTTATTACATTCTTATTATAACTTGTTACCTCATGATGGATTTCCAAGAATCCACTATTTGTTTCCTCTACCTCACCAACCTTTGTTATTATTATGTCTTTCTCCTCTTCTTCAACTTTTATCTTCTTTACAATTTCAAACTAAATTTTTCCTCTCATCTCATTCTAAAGACATATAAGTCTTATCACCAAAGTCTATGATGATTTCTTCCACATATGCACACTCATGCACAACACCTAGCACATCTTCTTATATCTTTATGTTCTTATGATGACTTTCTTTTTCTACATTATCCTTGTTTCTTAAGGATTACTCTAGCTATTCAAAAAATAACTTATCCTCTACACCCTACTTTAGGTTCTCATATAACAACACCTTTCCTTCCTATTCTTCACCTATGTGGTTCTAAAAAACCACATCTTTCTTAATTTATATTGTTCCAAAACTACCCTCACTTATGTCCTCTTAGACTAAACTAAGCATTAACAACTTATCCTTCATCCTCTTTTCATTTATCACCTCTTTATTCTCTACTCATCTCTCATTATGGAGGATGATTCCACCTCTTCCTTCTCTACCCATGGTTGTTGAATGGAGAAGGTCATCTTTTTCAATCTCTCTTTAGAGATTCTATTCACCTTCTTTCTCAAGTTTTTATCACCACAACTAGATGATTATTTTTCTCTTCTTCACTATCTTCTTACATGAGGACCTATACTCTACTTGAATTTGATAAAGTCTAAGCTCAATTCAATACCTACACATAAAATAATGTCAAATAAAATAGGGGTTACAACATTACCCATCTCATTTTCCTCCATTGTCATTGTAATATCAACTCCTTGCAACTCAAATATTGCATCTTATTCATTTTTGTTTTTTGGAAATCTTCTTAGTACTCTCTTCTTTTGCTTTCTCTTTCTTGTTATTTTTAAAAATAATTTTGTACTATTCACAAGGCAAGTCTACTCCTTTACTGTCCCTTATGACAATATTCTCTTTCCTCTTCTTAAGCCTCATTCTTTGAAGCTTTTTCCACCATTTTGTATGCAATTTGGGATGTATAATCTAGTTCAATGATTTGGAAACCATATTTTTCCAACTCCTCACCCTCACTTTTCCATTTTCTAGTCTCATCCCTTAGAGAATTCTCTAGTATATTGTTACACTAACACACATTTTAGTGTTTGCAACCTCTACTCTTGTGGGGTCCAAAATGTTCTTTTCTTCAAAATGAGACTCTAAATCTAAATACCAATTTCAAAGATAATTCACGACTTTCTCTACCTAAAAGTACAAGGGCATGACTAGTAGACTTACCTTTTTCTCTCTGCATTATCTATGTAGGCCTTTGTCCTTTGTTGGGGTCACTTTCTCTAGTTGATATTCATTCTAATGAATTCATTCTAGAAACCATCTTCTTCAACAACTCCTTTATCACTATGCTTTGTGACTTTAGGTCACTCCTCTTCTCTTTATGGACTCATTTTTAGTCTTATGCTTATCTAATAACACTCTACCCATCAACAATTGATGGAGAACAAATCCTTCATCCCTCTAAGGTTTTGATTACCTCCCATTTGACATTCTATTTGTAAAAACTTCTAGACTTAAAGTATTTTTTGCAACTAGCTTGTTGATTTGCACTATTGGTGCTTTACATCCCTCTTTCCTATTATCTATGAAAGCTCTTTTATATTGTCCTATTTCCAAGATATCCATTCTTTCTTGGATTTCTCTCATTGCATATACAAATTATGTATCTTTATGTTTTCTACTCTCTCTATGTGTCATCCTCATAACTTCATGTCCTCTACCCATCTTTCCTAGACGAAGAACAATCTACCTTTCTCGAGTTCTCTATCTACTATCTTTAAATGGAGAACCCTGGAGTTATAAAACATCTTCCACCCAATATTTATCCTACTAAAAGATGTCTTGTATATACTTTATACCCACCAGAATATGGAAAAAAACACACTACAAGATTAAACTTTCTTTGATACCACTTAAATGTAGTCTAGGTAAGGGGGTCAAATGAACAACTACCTAAACCTAGTAGCCGAAAACTCACCAACACATGCACACACCAGAAGGAATCCAAGACAATAATACTTGGATTAATTCATTAAATCTAGATGTTAAAAAACATACAAACATGATGCTCAAAGAGCCTACTAATTATATAGTTTATAAATGAACCAAAGGAATGTTTATTTGTCCTAGACGGATGGGTGATAAATTAATTACCCACTCCACTATTTTTTCCTTCTCTATTCTCTCAACACAATAAACCTCTTATCTTGACTCCCTCTCTTTTTCTCTCTTTTTTGTGTTCTCTCAAAAAGAACAATCTTGCTTTTCCAAAGAAAGGTCACTCCCTCTCTTGTCTCTTCCCTCTATCTTTCTTCTATCTAGAGGACCCACCCCCTTTTCCTAACTACCAACATTGTCCTTTGTTGTTTGACTTCCTTCTTGAATGAATGTTATAGATCTATCTTTGATAAATGGCCCAACCATTTAAAATGCCCACTTAGAACTCCAAATTCCCAAAAATTTGACTTCCATGGCTGCTAATAGATAGCATCAAATAAAAGATACCTACCCCAAATGAATATCTTTAGTTTCCAAGTTCCAATAAAGGAAAACAACAATTGTTAGGAGAATGATAGTTTCCCAAAGGAAACAATGGGTTTCCCTAGCACTACCAAATTAGGAAAAGACAAAAACACATCCCTAATAAGAAGTTAATTAGCCACCAAAAAGGAAAACAATGACTCTTGCCAAAGAAAAGAAAGTCCAATAGTTTCCAAAGACCAAAAAAATTCAAAGTTGAGGGATATAAGACAATCATGACTCCAGACTGTTTAGTAGAAAAGAGAGACTAGTTGAAAAATTAAATTAGCTCAAACCCTCTTCTATCAAACATTAGAACACAAACCAAGCTTGGATTCTACCTAATAAGCAGAGCCAAACTATAGGGGTTTTGTCCCTTTGTTGTATGAGTAGAATGAACCAAATCGAACCAATCAATCTAGGGAAAAGTAGAAACCTTAGTTAAGAAAGATCTATGAAAATATGACTGTCAGAAAAAGATATCAAAGATCTAACACCACAACGAGGATCAGAGGGTAGAATAGAACCTATATCTAGATTTAGGAGCCCAAAGGACCAGGGTGCTTGGGTGCCCTAGACCCTGATTAGGGTTTGGTAGAATCTGAAGTTTTCTTTGTCTTCACCCTTTTGTGTTCTTGCTTACTATTACTTGTTTTCTGTAGATTCCTTCGGATGCTACCTGCACACACAAGAAGGAAAATGGTTGGGTGCTACTTAGGAGCTTTCCTAAGTCAAGATCCATGAATGGTGTTTCCACCTCCACAATAGAAAATTATGAGATCTCAAAGTGTTCATTCCCTAGGAGGGTTGAGACAAATATGAAATAGAATGGAATGCTAGAATAAAACATGAAGGAAAGAAGTCACCATGAGCATGAAAACCCTAGCATTCTTGATGTGGCATCACAACTTGACTCAAGAAGTTTGTGTGTCCCAAAGAAGTAGAGAGATCTTCACAAGACCTACAAGAAGTTAGAATAATAACAATAATCCACCATAGAGAAGAGTAAAGAGCATGAGCAAGAAGAAGACTGAGTGCAAGTGTGTCTAGATTGCATCCATAACTTAGAGATTTTCAAATGAATAAACTAACTTGCTTTTATATGCATTCCTGCTTAACAAAATGAATAAAACCAAATTGGTCTAACATGTTAAAGTCAAGGAGGTGTTCTAAGTTGACACCACAAGAGAGGGGTTAAAGGTCCCATCTGTGACCAGGGTGCTTGGGTGCCCTAATCCTTTAGCCCCAAAAACTCCAGGGAGTGTCTCTTTAAGTGGTCTTAGACCATTCTTAATTTTATTTTGTCAAGTTTATTCATTAGGATCGAGATTTAATGTTTAAAAAGGTGTTAAAATAGGTTTTGATTAATAAGGGTAAACATTTTAGGTCCAACTAGGTGCTAAACTAGGTGTAAAATGCTAGTGTACACATTTTCCTCCATAACATTTAGTCTCCACTTTGGCATGGGTACGAGCTTATGTTGAAACTCAAACTAAAGTACATAGAAGAATAATTTCAATCATAACAAACATACAAACCATAGAATGTCACCAAAATTGAGGGGTGATCAAGTCCCCAAGTTTAGGATTCTAGGAGTCTATGAAGAATTACATAAGCATAAGACATGTGACATAATTCACTCATATATGAAGCACTTAGAAAACATTAGATAAGACAAGACATACAAAAGGCATACATTTGAGAAATCACAATGCATACATGCCTTGAATACACATGAACACACATGGAATACACATGAAGCACTTAAGAGACATACATAAGGAACACATATAGAGAATACATGCGATGCATGTGCAAGGCATGAACAACATATAGAGAATAAGAATATATGAGGAGAATACACACATCATACATCAATCACAAAAAGTACATAATGGAAGACCTTGAGTTAGCATGACAAAAGAGATCTTGATCTAAAAGGTTGTCTCAATTAACATGCATCATTCCCCAAGATGCAATAAGAAGAATGCTAAGGGTTTAGTTAGAAATGAGAAGCACAAGAGGATACAAACACATCATACATATAATCTATCTAAAGAAAAGTGTTTCCACTCAAGGGAATACACAAGCTACCTCCAACAAGAGGATTTACATGAAGCCTTGTAGAATAAGAAGATGAAGCGGCCTTACTACCAAACTCTAGTTGGTGTCACAACCCTTCTTCCAAACATGTAAGGAGCTTCAACAAGACAGACTCAAGATCTTGTTTCACAATCCTTTTGAAAAAGTAATCAAGTGTTTTGATAGAAAGATGAGAGTAAGGATCATATCATGATGTATGCCCCCACCTTAAACTGATTGCTAACTCCATCAAGGAGCAATTTCCTTTAAGGTAGAGTGAGGAAGAAATATAAAATAGGCACAAGAGCTTTCTAAAAGCACATGCCCAAATGATATGTGCTTTCAAAAGATACATCACAACAAGGGGTTTCCCCTAGGATAAGAAAACCAAAGCAATGCTTACATACATGATACACAATGGCTTGTGTAGTCATGGTATGATGTTGATCATTGCAACAAGGTGCCACATACATATAACATCATAACTTATGAAGATGATGGATGAAAGATCACATGGAAGTAGAGTACACATAAATTGAATCATGAAAGGATGCTAAATCATCCAAGAAAATAATGCAATTGTATATCACAACATATAGAAGAATGAAGATACATAAGGGGGAATGAAACATTACATTCTTACTCCTTGTAACTTTGTGCTAACAAGTGTGTCAAGAGAGAACCACAACATTAGAATATAGGGATAACATTACATACAAACATAATACAAATGAGAGGGAGGGACCACACTTGCACTCCAGCCTATAACAAATTATCCTCCCCTAAATTTCTTATGCTAAAATGGATGGAGCACAAGCTACTCTAGGGACTACATCTAGCATGGTGAAGAGTGCTAGATCCATACCTTGTTCGAACTTGATAAAATTTTCCACCCAAGACTCTGCATTCCTGATGGGGAGTGCACAACGGATACCACAAACCGGTGCCCTAATTTCTCACAGTTGACAACCTAACAAAAGAGCCACTGATTCAACTCTGTAGACCAAGTCTCTCATCTTTCTGCCAAAGCCCTAATGGCATTCGCCTTTGGTGAGACTCGTTCCGTCGGTGAACTCTTGCATCCTTTGGCCAATTTTCCAAAAACACCATCACACAGTTTACTTCCTTCCAAACCCTAGCACATGAAGATGCTAGGCGATCTACTATGTGAAACGCCCTGTCTGAATCCTCTGCACTGCCAAGCAACGAAATAAAATAGAAAATGAAAACAAATAGTTATACAAAGAAGCCATCCCACTGATTTCGATAGAAATCTCACCAGTGGAATGCTTCATGATGACATACATCAACAAAATGCAAAACATAGGGAGAACGGAAATCTACAGCTATACAAATTTGCAATTACAGAGAACGGAAATTGAATTGACAAAATAAAATATCTTTATTTCTCTTTAAAACAATGTTCAATCACACTCAACCTCCTCTTCTGTGATCTGATTACAATGATCATTTAGTTCAATCCTCTGGGCATTTATCAACTCGTCCTGAGTAGTACCAAACTGTCTCCAAGTGGCTGGGAGACCAATCCAAGCGGCTGGGAGACACTATTGCCTATTTTTAGCATTATTGCTATATTTGGCATTATGCGATTACAATTTGACAAATGTCCCCTAAGTCACTTGAGACTTACAAAATGAACCTAGATACAACTGAAATAAAAATGCATTGGTCAAATAGACCTTATTACAAAAGAAAACATGATTTTCTAGGTGCTCCTGCACCATACTCCCTGGGTGAAAGTTGTCTCAAGTCCTCTTAGAGACTAACTGTTGCAAATCACCACCCTTCTTCTTGATGTCTGCTTCTAGGATCCATGTGGCCTCTGAGTCTAGAAGTCCTTGCCATTTGACTAAGTGCTCAAAATATGTTTGATTTCTGGTCTTCTTGGCTGTCTTGCTATCCAAGATACACTCCATCTTCAGTGGTTCCTTAGGTGGTAAATGCTTCACCCACTCTACATTGTCTTGGACAAAATTTGTTGTACCTTCTCCTATATCAGGACTCCTATATAATGTCAGATCAATGACATTGAATATAGGTGAAATAGCAATATCATTAGGGAGTTCAATTTTGTAAGCATTAGGACCATATTTTTCCAGAATCTGACAAGGTCCAATTTTCCTCATCATCAACTTGTTGTGTTTTCCTGTGGGCAGTCTATTCTTATTGAGATGAACCATGACCATATCTCCTATTTGGAACTGCACATCCCTTCTGTGTTGATCCACTCTAGCCTTGATCTTCTGACTATTCTGGTGTAGAGTATCTCTGACTTGTTGATGAATCTCCTTCATAGCCTCTGTAAATGTATTAGCATGTCCACTTCTTTTGTCTAACACTTGAACATCTCACAATTCAAAAATTCCTCTAGGATGACTACCATAAACAACTTCAAAAGGACTTAAACCTGTACTTCTATTTGTAGAATCATTATAGGCATATTCTACTTGTGGGAGTACCACATCCCAACTACTGCCATGTTCTCTTGTCAAACATCTCAGTAGATTGCCTAATGACCTATTGACAACCTCAGTTTGACCATCAGTCTGAGGATGATAGGTTGAACTAAAAGACAAATTTGTACCCAATCTTTTCCACAAGGTTCTCCAGAAATGTCCCACAAATTTGTTGTCTCTGTCAGATACAATACTCAAAGGTAATCCATGAATCCTGACAATTTCTTTAAAGAACAAACCTGCAATGTAACTAGCATCATTGGTCGTTTTACAAGGAATAAAGTGCGCCATTTTTCTAAATCTATCTACCACAACAAACACACTCATAACATGTCCTTATCTTGGGCAATCCCATCACAAAATCCATCCTCAAACTTTCCCAAGGTTTGTTTGGTATGGACAAAGGTTGGTACAGTCCTGCATTGGTTGAGACTCCCTTTGCTCTCTAGAAAATCATACAACTCTCAACAAACCTTTTGATATCAGATTGCATCCTTGGCCAAAAGTAAAACCTTCTTACAAGATCTAAGGTCTTATTGAGCCCAAAATGTCCTCCTAAACCACCACTATGTTTTTCCTTCACAATATTATCCCTCATTGAACACTGAGGAATACATAGTTGACTTCCTTTAAACAAAAGTCCATCCTGCAATGTATAATCTAAAAATTCGCTATGGAAAGCATTGACAAACTCACTGCACACCTTGTAAATCTCCTTGGAATCTTGGTCCTCTTCTTACAATCCTTTGAGTGACTCAACACCCATACTTTGTAGTTGCACTTCTTGCACTGTCAACACCCTTCTGCTTAAGGCATCAGCAACCTTATTGGTTATCCCCTTCTTATGTTTGATGATGAAGGTATATTCTTGAAGACTTTCCACCCATTTCATGTGTCTATGACTGAGCTTTTTCTATCCATTCATAAAACTGAGAGCATGATTGTCAGTGTATACAATAAATTCTTTAGGAAGCAAATAGTGCCTCCATTTCTTCAGAGCTTGTACCATAGCATACAACTCTAAATCATAAGAGGAGTACTTCCTCTTAGCTTCATTTAACTTCTCACTGAAGAAGGCTATTGGTCTACCTTCTTGGTTCAACACTACTCCTATGGCCAGTCCACTTGCATCACATTCAATTGTGAAAACCTTATTGAAATTAGGTAACACTAAAATAGGGAATTTGGCAACTTTCTGTTTCAAACTCTCAAAGCTCCTATCTGCTTCTCTTGTCCACACAAACTTCATCTTACCTCCACCCTTGATGGTCTCCAACATAGGTGCACAGATGTCACTGTAGTTCTTAATGAATTTCCTGTAAAATGTGGCCAACCCATGGAAACTTCTGACCTCTCCTGCTATCCTGGGTGTAGGCCAATTCAAAATAGCTTCTACCTTGGAAGAATCCATTTTCAAATCACCCTTAGAGATGAAAAAACCTAGGTACACCAATTCTTGTTTCATGAAATCACACTTTTCCAAGTTTATCAATAACTTCTGATCTTACAGCCTCTTCAAGACTATCTCCAAATGTTTCAAGTGTTCTTCCTTGCTCTTATTGAACACCAAGATATCATCAAGGTAGACTACCACAAATTTTCCTATGAAATCCTACAAAACCTCATTCATCAGCCTCATAAAGGTACTAGGGGCGTTTGAAAGACCAAATAACATCACAAGCCACTCATACAACCCTTCATTGGTTTTGAAAGTTGTATTCCACTCATCCCCCTCTCTTATCCTTATCTGATGGTACGCACTCTTCAAGTCTATCTTAGAGAAATAGGTAGCACCTCCCAAACAATCCATTAGATCTTCTATTCTAGGAATAGGAAACTTTTACCTGATGGTTATCCTATTTATTGCCCTAGAATTAGTACACAGTCTCCATTTCCCATCCTTCTTTGGGGCTAAAATAGTAGGTATTGCACATGGGCTAAGGCTCTTCCTTATCAGCCCTTTGTTTAGGAGTTCTTGAATCTAATTTGCTATCTCTTCATTCTGCTGAGGGGTCATTTTATATGCTGCCTTATTAGGAAGTATTGCTCCTAGTATGAGATCTATCTGATGGCTAATGTCTCTGATTGGTGGTAGGGAATCAGGTATATCCTTGGCAATCACTCCTTTGTAACTCTCAAGCAAATCTCTGACCTCCTTAGGTCCTACTTCTCTCACACTTTCCTTCTATTTTCCCGTAGGCTTTACAATCAAAGAAAAACCTACTCCATCACCTTCCTTTAATGTGTCCATGAATTCTTTTTCTCCTACCAACATTACACTAGACCCTACATGATGTGGATCCTCTTCTACCAATGACTGTATCCCATAGGTCATACCATCCTTTTGGAATGAATAAGCATTCTTTTCTCCATCATGATGAGCCTTCTTGTCAAACTACCATGGTCTGCCTAACAAAAGATGACAAGCATCCATTGAAAGGATGTCACACAAGATTTTATCTCTATACCCCCCAATACTAAATTATACACATTCCTGTTCATTGATGAGTATGTGCTGCCCCTTATTCAACCAACTGACTTTATATGGATTGCTATGGGGTATCTTTTCTAACTTCAACTTATTCACTACTTCCAAAGATATGATATTATCAGTAGAACCAGAGTCAATAATAACTTTACAAACCTTACCTTGGATCTTGCAGTTGATTCTAAACAAAGCCCTTCTTTGAGATGGTTCAGTCTGCACTGGTTCCTTGAGTAGCATCCTCTTGAGCATCAGACTTTCTCCCATTTCTGATACTAGATTCACTTCAGGAGATGTCACACTCCTTGAATCTTCTTGAATCAAAGTGGTTCTCTTCTCACCACCATGAGAAGTTGAGTTCTTCTCTGGACACTTGTATGTCGAGTGCCCTATCTGATTGTAGTTATAACATCTCTTATTGGAGAATTTGGATCCTCTATCTGATCCACTTGTCCCACCTCTTCCATTAGGCCTTCTTCCTCGGTAGCCTCCTCTGCTACTGGAGTACCCAACTTGCTCTTCTTGGATAGACTCGCCACTAGGCCTCTGGTTAGGACTTCTTCCTCTAAAACTTCATTTGCCTTTGAAGTTCCTTCCACCTCTACCTCTATTATGTTGCTCACTCTTTCTCTTTATCTTCTCTTTAGCCTTTAAGGCTAATTGGAAACACTTGTTCACTATTTCTGGTGCTAAGATGATGATCTCATCTTGGATGTTCATCCGTAGGCCATTCAAGTACCTGGCCACCTTCTCTGATTCTTCTTCTTGTCTCTTTGATCTGAGACTGATTTTATGAAACTCTTGTGTGTATGCATTCACATCAAGGTCTCTTTGTCTGAGATTCTACAGTTTCTTATACATCTGCATGTTATAGTCTAGGGGTAAGAATTGTGCCCTGATTTTGGTCTTCATCCTTTCCTAGGAGGTTATCATATTTTTCCCCTCCTTGACTCTCTCTCCTTGTTCATAATTCCACCATGCAAGAGTAGATCCCTTCACTCTTGCCTTTGCCAACTTAACCCTCTTATCTTCAGGGATTTCTTTGTATTCAAAATGATTGTTCAATGCCTCAATCCAGTCAATCACCTCTTCAACTTCCATACTTCCACTATACATAGGTAACCCATCTATGGTGTCCCTATTGACTGACTTTAATGCATTTAAAAATGCCCTCTAGTCTACTGGTATCTCCTCTGTCTTTTTACTGGTTTCAGTAATTTCTGTATCGCCTTCATCGCTATCACTTTCCGCTTCCCTATCTTTTCTTTTGGACTACTTAAACTCTCCCAACTTGGATTCAAGCATCTCCTCAATTAACTTCTTAATGGCATCCTGCGACATACTTTTGGGATGCATCCTCTCTGCCTCTGTTTTGCTGCCTCTATCTGACATAAACATTCATAGACAACACCCAAATGCCAACACTCCTGCAAGTCCTCAACTTGACTTGCTGCCCAAATCTTAACTTGGCTCTGATACCAATATGATGGGGAGTTTACAGCGGATACCACAGACTGATGCCCTAATTTCTCATAGTCGACAACCTAACAAAAGAGCCACCGATTCAACTCCATTGACCAAGTCTCTCATCTTTCTGCAAAGCCCCGATGGCATTCACCTTTGGTGAGACTCGTTCCGTCGGTGAACTCTTGTATCCTTTGGCTGATTTGCCAAAAACACCCTGACACAGTTTACTTCCTTCCAAACCCTAGCACATGAAGATGCTAGGTAATCTACTATGTGAAATGCCCTATTTGAATCCTTTGCACGGCCAAGTAACGAAACAAAACAGAAAATGAAAACAAATAGTTATACAATGAAGCCATTCCACTGATTTTGACAGAAATCTCACTAGTGGAATGCTTCACGACGACATACAACAACAAAATGGAAAACACAGGGAGAATAGAAATCTATAGCTATACAAATTTGTAATTACAGAGAACGGAAATTGAATTAACAGAACAAAATATCTTTATTTCTCTTTGAAACAATGTTCAATCATACTCAACCTCCTCTTCTGCGATCTGATTACAATGATCATTTAGTTCAATCCTTTGGGCATTTATCAACTCACCCTGAGTAGTACCAAACTGACTCCAAGTAGCTGGGAGACCAATCCAAGCGGTTGGGAGACACTACTGCCTATTTTTGGCATTATTGCTATTTTTGGCATTATGCGATTACAATTTGGCAAATGTCCCCTAAGTCACTTGGGACTTACAAAATGAACCTAGATACAACTGAAATGAAAATGCATTGGTCAAATAGACCTTATTACAAAAGAAAACATGATTTTCTAGGTGCTCCTGCACTAATTCCTTAGTGGAATGGCCAACTGCTTGATGATATACACAATAATGAGGTGTTGAATGATTATTTTGTTGAATCTTTTTGTGTGTTGAAGTAGTAAGAGTTATTAAGTGGTATTTGAGTAGACTTGGCAACATACACCCTTATTGAGATAAAAGAGAAGATATAGGTGGAGAAGGAAGCAACCCTCATTGTTGTGAACATGGTGGAGAGAATGCAGGAAACCTAAACCTACTTTAGACAAGTATAGTGTTGGTTCCATAGGTTCCTTAATTTCCTTGTTATTTACATCCTAACTCATTTCCATTGTATCCTTATTTTGAAAGAATTTTGAATCCCTACCCATAATGCATACCCAAGTCTGAAGGAAGAGGAAAGGTCATATGACTAACTTTATTGAAATGAGAATTGTCATCATGTGTTGAAGAAGAAGGATCATTCTTTCCATCATGGTGAGGAGGGTCAACCTTTGTTTCAATAAGCCCATGGGGGTTGAAAACTAAAGGGACCTTGTTATTACCAAGACATGCATTAGAAGAATATGATTCATTAGATTGGAATGATACTTTATCACAAATGGCTGCCACTTCTATAGAAGAAGGAAGATCATCATCAATATCAAAAGTTCCACCATCATTACTTTTGAGTTTAATTTTTTGAGAAGTGGAAGCTTGTGTTGAAGAAAATTTATTTACCCTTGATATTTTAGGGTGTGAGGGTGAGATTTTATATTCACCCATGAAGGAGGGTGTAAAATCTGGCAAACCCCAATCAACACCAAGAAATGCATTCGAAGGACCAACACTATTCTGACCAACACTGTTGTTAGCAGTGGAGAATAGTGGTTTGGTTTTTGTTAAAGAATGGATCAAATTTCTAAAATAAATTTGGTGTCTCGCTTATGTTTGTAAGAAAATTTGCATAACTTAATCATCTTGAATCATATGGTTCTTGTTTTAAAAAATGAATCTATTGAACAATGAAGGGTAAATGGGACTACCCCCATGGAAATGAATCCACAATCTACTGAGAAGAATATTATATGAAAGAGAATTAGGCATGACATGGATAAGGGTAGGCAATGTCACAGGATCAACCTTAACATTTAAGGTGATTGTACCTAGTGTTTTGTTACCAACATTATCAAAGCCATGGATGATGAGTTTGTCCGGTTTAAGGAGAGATGTATCAACAATGATTTTATGTAACAAGTTAATGCCACAAACATTAACACCCTATCCACCATTCATCATAGTGTGTCTTACCCTCATTCTATTAATGATAAAAAAATATCATAAGAGGTTCATATTGGTTTTGAACTTCTATGGGAGGTAATTCATGTTGTTGAAATGAAATATCAGATGTTGTCGCATGCATACAACTAAAAAGAGATGTTATATAATTCATTCTAATAGAAGGTAGAACACCTACCTTTTGTAGAGCCTCTTGAAGCATTTCGTGGTATGTAGGCAATGTTTACATTAAATCCCATAGGGAGATC
The DNA here is from genome assembly GCA_027924645.1 of Cunninghamia lanceolata. Classification (NCBI taxonomy): domain Eukaryota; kingdom Viridiplantae; phylum Streptophyta; class Pinopsida; order Cupressales; family Cupressaceae; genus Cunninghamia; species Cunninghamia lanceolata. The sequence continues at coordinate 4,339,621 of BSBN01000011.1, forward strand.
TTAGTCGGAGTAGTACGGAGCTGCTCGACAAGATCATATTCTCTACCAATATGTTGAGAAAAGGTTGAGAAGGTGGAAGGGAAGTGGGCACACTCGGTGCTTTCTTTACTTTTCTTGTTATTGTAGGTGTTGTATGTGTGAGAAACTTCATAATGAGGTTGTTGCAATACATTTAGAACACCTTGATTCCTATGAGTAATTTGCTTTGCAATGTTGAGAAAGTAACCAAGAGATCAAGATGGTTTTAGAACACCTTAAACTATAATCATAGGTTTAGAGAAAGGAGGCAGATTAGGTGCCTCAATGAATTTAGGAACATTAATGCACTTGTTCTTTATACCCTTAGTGGGTGGAATGAGCTTGTTAATGATGATAGAATTTACATTGATATCTTCTTGAGATGAATGCCCAATGTCTTCCCATGGTGAATCCATTATAATAGAAGAATCTGCATCCACTAATGATTCATCTTTTGACAGGAGAGTAATGGAATGAAGAGAGGGTAGAGTGATGTTAAGAAAATTGTTGATGATAGTATCTTTAGTAATGTCCAAGGGGATTAAATGCAACTAAAGGAGGAATACCAAGGGTCTTCACATATTTAGTGATATCCAAGGTATTTTGACATTAAACTAAAGGAGTAAGATCAAGGGTCTCCATTTCCATAGTGATATTCAAGGTACTTGAACATCTAACCAAAGGAGGAAGATTAATAAGATGATTCATGGAATCATCATGTGCTATGGTAGTAGAAATAGTATGCTCAACATCCTCTAATGCCACATATCTAGAAGATAGATCATTCAAATGAAGAGAAGGTAAAGTAATGTTAAGGAATGTGTCAATGATTGCATCCTCTTGTGCAAAAATGTTGAATAACACACAATTATACTAAGAGGGGAGTGAATCAGTATAATTCAAACTTTTACTTTTTCACAACTGTACAACCACAACAATATCAATCACACAAGATCTATTAATGATGCACAACAAGAACACAAGATTTATGTGGAAACCCTAACATGAGAAAACCACAACAAAATATTTCTTATATATAAATTTATTTTACAATATTTGTAGGCTCCAACCTACAGGAGACACCAATCCCCTCTTATATGATTTGTGAGCACCAACCCACTAGAGACATCAATCCTGACTTGTAGATTTCATGAGCACCAATCCGCAACTGAGCACCAACCCAGTAAGAGACACCAATCTCTTGTTAAGGCACCAACCTTCTATGACTCTTGATCACTTTATTCTACAAATCTGATAGCAACTTGCACAATGTTCTTCCTTTCAAATCAAATCTAGAATATACACAATGTATTTTCACAATCATGATTACTCTCTTCCTTCAAATCGAAACCAAATCATGTACCACTTCTTCACACAAAATTGGTTATAATCATAACATCAATTCTTCATAAATTTCTACCTTGAGATCTTCCCAAACTTGTCCTCTATTCTTGCTCAAACTATTTCTTTATCTCTGCAAGATTTTTTTAATCTTAGCATAGTCTTCTTCTTTATCTCAACATAATCTTCTTTCTATGTCAACATTACCTTCTCCTTTATCTCTATAGAATCTTCCTTTTCAAGTCTCTCAATCATCACATATGTTTGTAATATATATATTTGTACTTATCCTTCTCATATGACAACACATACTCTTCAACAGATATATGATTTACACTTCATTTATGCCTCTATTCTTTTCTCAAATCTTTTGTAACTCTCAGAGATTAATTCATATAATTTATTTCAAAGCATCCTATCTTATTGTCTTTTATATGTCTTCAATGAAGGTAAAGGACATACCCTTTCACAATGATCACCACATTTTTATAATATATACAAGGGAATCGCTGCCTTATTTGTCTTTTTGTGTAACCAATGGAAATCACACCTCTTTACTTCATAATATTGTATCACTTTATCATTAACAAATTGTTCCTCCTTTTTACTTATGCATAAGAAAAATTTGTCTTGTATGAGGTGCTGCCCTTTGGCCTTTTCCTTTTATCCTTATTGAATTATTGTTCTTAGTATTACCGCCTTCACAAAATTTCAAGTCGCATCATATAACTGTTGTTCCTCTAGTAATTTTATGCCTTGGAAGTCGCTATCATTTCACTAATGGAATCGCACCATACATATAATCTGATCATTGCATTTATACTAGTTGGCCATCTCTTATTAATAAATTTATTTCATGTATTGGTTGGCCACCTTTAATTTATCAATCGCTTGACATTTTCTCTATAATTGCATCACTATATATATATATATATAACATATGCCAATTCTTGATTACTCCATATTGTCTCATTCATGGTGATTTGGAAATGAATTCAAATCATCTTATGTAATCAATTTAATGGAGTTAGCCTCTTGGAGGTTTACATTCAAATCTAAGACTTATCCTTAGCACCGATTCCACATTGTTTAAATCTTTAATTTAAATAATCGTGTATCTACTAGTCATCCTTCAAATCCACAATCTTCCAACGATAGCATGTAACGAGTAACCCTTATTGTACTAAGCTATTTTTCCTTGACATTAATGACAATCTTATGCCTTTCATTCAATGATATTACTAAGTTTGACATCAATGACAACATATTCCAACAATCTCCACAACAAAGTTTTAGACGTCAATCTTGCCAACAATCTTAGTCTTATGTCTTTGACATTAGTGACACTAATCTTGTTCATGCACCTTCTTGACACCAATGACAATATTTCCAACAATCTCCTCCTTTCTCATTGATGGTAACAAAAACCTAATTCTCTTCTTTTGTATTTCTCCCCCATACTCTATCTCTACCACTTTGACATCAACGACAAAGGGACACCTAGTATACCTCTTTTCTTCATGGTATGTTTCTCTCTTTTCTATGATGTTCCCCCTATTTGTAAGGCTCCTCCTTTTGTCTCTATGTCACCTGGGTGATATGCTTCCTCTATAGCTATCACACAATAATTTTGATGATCTTCTTAAGTTTGACAAATCAGGAACTTATTTTGTTATCCCATCATTTACTATGCATCTTACAAGATGGCTTCACTTCTTCACAAGAATATCCCACTCTTCACAAGAATCTCCCCTATTTGTAATACTCCTCCTTGACAATAATGACATCATTTTTCTTTTTAGTATACCTCTTTCTTGCTATAACTCTCCCTCTTTCTGTAACTTCCCCCCTTTTTCATTAATGGTAAAGGTATGTTCATCATCTTTTTATCCATTGTCTTCTATGGCATCATTGCATCAATATAAACTCCTTTAATGTGAAGTCAAACATAAGTACGAACATCAATGTTTCTACTATCAATTTATTTTTCTTTTGCCAACGCAATGTCAAATGCAAATATACAAGCGTACTCTTCAGGTAAGGACTTCTATGGATTGTTCTCATCTTCCTGTTAGGTTCTTGTAAATGGCTCTCATCAAGTTTAGTCTTATGAATGATCTTCTTTCATTGTCACAAACCTTCTAGGATCTCTATCATATTTTTAATATAACCTCTGACACTTTTCACATTGTCATCAAATACTATGCAAAATTTTGTTATTCATACATGATCTTTCTTATTTGATTGTCACTCTTGCACATTGAAACATTGTCATGTTGTAAACTTCCTCTTTAATGTTCTATGAGAAGTACATCATCTCTTTATCATTGGAGGTTGTTATTTTTGACTTGAAGACTATCACTATTCTCAATTTGTCATAATTATTATGCCTTTGATGACTACATTGTCACCATTCCCACTTAAATTTATCCTTCAAATTATTGTCATGCATCTTTTGTCAATCATCATGTCATACATGTTTTGAACTGCACTCTATTGGAGTGTTTATGATTTTTACTCCTCATGTATTTAAACTCCATCTTCTCAAGAATATAGATCAATAGTCTTGTATTCCTATTCATTCTTTAGTCCCTCTTCTTTTCTCCAATCATATTTTCTCTTTCTCTTTGATCAATGGCAATGAAATGCTGATATAGAATATGTCTTAGCTGATCTATCTTGAATTGTCTTCTCCATGGAGCTAAAGGATAGTGCAATGGTTAGCTCCCCTTGAACTCATGCTTCTTTTAACTCAAGAGAGTTTCTTTCTCAATTTTTGTATACATTAACATCATTTGTACAATTCTGTTAGCATTACTACATTGTTCTATCGGTGTTAGTTTCGGTGTTGGTTAGGTGGTTCGTTCAGTTTCATTCAGTTCATTGTAACTGTATAACTCCTTATAACTATCAACCAAATCCTCAGTATATATACATGATGTATCTGCACTTTAGAACATCGAATGACTCAATAAAACTTTTACAGTTTTCTCATTTGGTATCAGAGTGTGAGGATTCTAAAGGTTGATGCAGATTGTTGAGTGTAGCAGGATGACCGTGGGAGGAAAAGTGTCAGAAGGAAGCTATTGAAAAGAACTGCGGAGAGGGCGTATAAGGAAAAGAAATTTTCTGAAATTGCTATATCAGATTTATACATGGTGATCCTGATGCGAACTATCAGGATGCTCCTGTAGAAAGGATTAAAAAGGTCAAGCATTTCCATCAACAATAGATTGCTATAACAATCAGAAGGCCCAGATAAACCAGCATACAGATGGCGTTTGCAATCAGGGTTTTGATCCTTCGTGCAGTATAAACAAATTGTTAACTCTATGCCTGTGCATGAGAGATGAGTGGAGTTGCCGGTGTAGAGGAGAGCTGATGGAGTGTGAGGGCTGAAGCCATTTGAGGGCATGAAACAATTTGCAGAGGAGCTGTTCCAAATCAAAAACAAGGATACTTATGGTTTGAAGATATAGTCTGCAACAATCAAAGAGAAGTGGATATCCATTATCATCTCAAATTGGTATGTATTGAAGTGTGTATGAAGTGCAAACTTTATAAGCAAATATATTTAAGTCTGAGTAAGAAGTTAATTTTTTGAGTATTATCTAAAATGGAGATCCCATTAGACAAGTATTCTGGTTCCAATTTTCATACTTGGAGAATAAAAATTCAAATGCAACTAATGAATACAAATTTATGGGCAATAGTAAGTGGAAAGGAAAAAGCACCTACATATGCAAATAAGTTATTAGATTGGAGTAGTAGAGATGATAAAGCCAAGGCTATAATTGGTCTTGCTCTTTCTGACACCGAATTGCACCATATTGATTTGGATAAATCATTAGCCGTAATTTGGGATAATCTGAATAAATTGTTTGGAGCAAAAGCCGTTAATGCAAAATTTTCTCTAAAACTTCAATTATTTCGATTTAAGATGGAAGATGGAATCACAATGTCAAATCATATAAGTAACTTGTAGTCTCTCATTAGACAGCTAGCAGAGGTTAAGGTTACAGTAGATGATGATGATGCTAGGGCCATCCTATTAAATAGCTTGCCTTCAAAATACAACAATGTTGTTTTTACTCTCAGTCAAATATCTTCACAAACTCTAGAAGGTATGATTTCTGCTCTTCTATCAGAAGAGAAGAGAACAACAGAAGATTCAGAAGACGATCCTCAGGAGAAAGCATTATTTTCAAGAAGCAATTACAAGAGATCAGAGAGAATCAAATGTTTTTATTATAAGAAAAATGGTCACATAGCTTGGGATTATAGAACTCGAGCGAGTGATGTTCTTAAAGGAAAGCTCAAAAATGAAGGAAATCTTGCTTCCATTGAAGATGATAAGGATCCACCAGATATTGAAGATGAGGATCCACCAGATGGGGCTATTAATTTTTGTGGAAATGCACTTTAAGCAAGGTCATATTGGAGGCAGGCGGCATCGGAGGATGGAGGATTTACCATCATCTCAAGTTAGCTTCTCGCTTTGAGATGATGCTTTGCATGAGAAGCATTTTTGGTTTTGGTTGTTTGTTTTTCTTTGTTATGCTGACGGAGCTGACAGATTTGAAGAATGTATGTTTTGTGAAGATTTTGTTTTGGAGACAGGTTTGGGGTTTGGTGTTGAGCTCAATATGGATTGTTGTCCAGCGAGCTTCAAAGAGTATATGATCTTGAATTATACCCTTTCGTGGTCACTAGACAACATGGCAGAGATCTGTTGTATCTCTTAGGGGCCATTATCGAATAATTCAAGACTCTGTGATTTGAGAGCTTGGGACTAAAGAGCTCAAGAACATAGCTCGAAGCGATGCCTTTCCAAGGGTAGACGACATAGCATGATGGAGCCTTGCTTGGTTCAGGATTTGTTCTTTGGGAGAAGATCTTCTATAAATATGTATTCATACTATGTAATCAGTTTTGTTGAGTTTTTAGCATTAAGGGGGGGTCATTTGGTACTATTGCAGGAACAATGTAATAAGGGGGGAATGTTAGCATTACTACATTGTTCTATCGGTGTTAGTTTTGGTGTTGGTCAGGTGGTTTGTTTAGTTTCATTCAGTTCATTGTAACTGTATAACTCCTTATAACTATCAACCAACTCCTCAGTACATATACATGATGTATCTGCACTTTAGAACATCAAATGAATCAATAAAACTTTTATAGTTTTCTCAAATTCTGCATGTGAACTCCTTCACATTTATCTTTATGTCCTCTAAAGGAACATCCTTATTAAATTAGTTGTAGTCATCCTCTCTTCTCTAGCCTTTCCCGCAGACTCCATGTTTGAGTGCATTTTATGTATCCATATTGGGCTGAATTCCTCTTACCTTCATTTTAGTTTGAAAGACTCTTCAATATTTCCTTCCTTCATGAATCCATAAATCAATGTTGTATAATTAACTTCATCAACCATCAAACCAACCTCTCTTGTTTGCAATAAGAATGAATCTAACTATCTTGGTCTTTCTTTCTTCTCCAAACTTTTGTAGGTTTTCCCTCTTGTTTGGTTATGGCATCCTCCATCGTGTGATGTCTAGATGGTTTCACAAAACCACTTATAGAAAATCTCACTTTATGCCCATAGTTTTTGCAATTGTAGCATATGACATTGTAATTTCTACTTGCCAACCCATAAGACCTTCTATTGTTCCAACCAACATGTCTCGCTTGAGTTCTACAATCTCTTGCTTTGTGACCAAATTTGTTGCATTTATAACATATGATATTGTTATTTCTATTTGGAAACCTATAAGAACTTCTATTCTTGGTCCAATCAAAGTTTCTTGCATGTTTCCAATAATCCATTGCTTTATGTCCAAAGTTATTACAAGAATAACAATAACTGTAGAAAGAATGTTGCAACCTGGTTATTTGCGTCTACCTTGGAGGAAAGGAATTTTTGAACTTGTCCTTAATATCCTTTGGAGAGATGTAGGTGTTGGGATAAGGTGTCATTAACCTTGTAAATCCCAATATTGTATTTATTTCCATTTATTATATGTAATTTGTAATTATCTATAAGGAGATGTACTGGTTTCACTGGCAGGGGTAATTTTGGAGTAATCGGAGGTAATTACGAAGTGACTTTTACTATTGGCAAATGTAAAAACTCAAAGTAAATGAGGGTAGACATGCCCCCTTGAGGAATATACTATTTTTTGGCATGTATGACAACTGTCATAATGTTTGGTAAGTGAATCTATGATAGCTGCAAGTTGTCATAAGATTCTGAGATTCTATGACACATATGACAGATATGTTAGTTGTATATTTTCTATATTTAGCCCAAGGTTCCTATCTTGGAAAGATACTATTTTTTGGAATCTATGATGGTTATGACACATCATAAGATGTTATAAAAGTCCAGATTTAGTCTTGGGCCCCCAACCTTTGCATGGTTGTTTTTGGACAAGTGTAAGATGCTTGAAAGATGATAATTAATGTTTACAGGTTGGAGAATCTTAGCAGAGAGAAGGTGAACACCTAGAATGGAGTGGAAAACATTTCTATAAGTATTTTTCCATGTATTTGTTGCTATAATATAGATTTTAGGTACTCAGGTGTTGCAGAATGCTGTTAGATTGAAGACTAAAGGAGAGATTGGTGGTGTTGTATTGTAAAGCATTTTCAGATTAATACAAACATTGGGCCTCTTTCCTATGTGGAGTTTTTTACCTAAAAGGGTTTTCTCCACATTAAACATTGTGTCATGTGTTCAATTTTTTGATTTTGCATTTTTGTGAAGCATAGTTTCATTTCTGTGTTACAATCTCCATTAATAACACACAGTTAAAGATTGTAGAAATTTATAATGAATCAAATTTCCATTAAAGTAGTGTTTCTTTCATTTCTAACATTTGGTATCAGAGCCTGGACAACTTTAACTCTTGGGTGGTAGTGAGGAAGCTGTAGTTGTAGTGGGAGATTTGGTTGTGTTTGTTTTACATATCTTGTGTTGTTATTATGGCTGCATCCACCGTTGCAACAACCTCTCGAATGGACATTTAGAAGTTCAACAGAATAGGGTATGAGTTGTGGAAGCTGAAAATGGAAGATTTGTTGGAAGAAAGAAACCAATGGTTGGCTGTTCAAAAAGAGAAGAAACCTGATGATGTCTCTTCGGATGAATGGGATAGACTGAATAAGAAGGCACAGGGAACCATCCGTTTGTGTCTTTCAGATTCTGTGCTACTAAATGTCACAAAGGAAGAGACTGCATACACATTGTGGAATCGATTGGGGGAGATCTACCAAGCCAAGAGTATGGTAAATAAACTTTATTTAAAAAGGAAGTTGTTTTCTTTAAAAATGAAAGAGGGTGAGTCGGTTGCAGAGCATTTAAATTCTTTTAATTTGTTGATGAGTTAGCTTGCTTCAGTAGATGTTGATGTTGATGAGGAAGATAAATGTATCTTGCTTCTTTGTTCTTTACCTGAATCATGGGAAAATGTCATTTTGGCTATCACTGCTAACCTCACAGATCTAAAGTTGGATGCTCTTGTTGTAGTTTTACTAGTACAGGAATTGAGGAAGAAGAGTTCAGATAGTTCAGGTGATGCTCTCAGTATCAAGGAAAGGTCTAAGGAAAGAGGACCAAAGGGAGATCAGAAAGGGGCTAAAGACAAGTCCAAGGGCCGGTCTAAGACTCCTGGTAAAAAGAACAGAGTTAGGTGTTGGAATTATGGTAAAAGGGGACATGTGAAGGAGTGTAGAAACCCCAAGAAACAACGGGAGAGTGCTTCGGATAAGTCCTTGAATGTAGGTGAAGAAGTTTTACTTTCTACATGTAATCTTGTTTCCAATGATCACTGGTTGGTTAACTCAGGATGCTCATTTCATATGACCCCACATAAGGAATGGTTCTCCACATATGAAGAATATGATGGAGGTAATATCTACCTTGGTGACAAATCTTCATATCCGATTGTCAAGAAAGGAAAGGTATTGTTGTGTTTTAGTGATGGGAGGATTAAAACCTTCCCTGGTGTTTTGCATGTTCTGGATTAGCTAGAAATTTGATTTCAGTTTTGAAGTTGAATGATTTAGGAATGCATGTGACATTTGACAAGCATGGCTATAGATTGGTAAAAGGGAACTTGGTGGTAGCGAAGGGGAAGAGATTGGGAAACTTGTTCAAGCTTGAAGCCAATATAGTTTGTAATGCCTCCTATGTATCTGAGGCTACTACTAAAAATACATGTATGTTGTCGCACTGTAGATTGGGCCACACAAGCAACAATGTACTAAAAACTAGTAAGAATAAAAATTTGTTGGATGGTTTCTCAATGAGTACTTTGATTTCTTTGAGCATTGTGTGTTTGGTAAACAAAATAGAAAATCATTTCCTTTAGGAAGCAATAGAGCAAAAGAGAAGTTAGAAATTATCCATACGGATGTGTTTGGACCTGTGGATAATGAATCTATTGGAGAATCTCATTATTTTGTCACCTTCATTGATGATGTATCTAGATATACATGAATTTATTTTTATGAAACATAAATCTAAAGTTTTCACTAAGTTTAAGGAATTCAAAGTCTTAGTAGAGAACCAATTAGGTTTAAAGATAAAAATATTAAGATCTAACAATGGAGGAGAATATTACTCTAAGGAATTTGATGAGTTTTGCAAGCATGCATGTATAATCAGACAAAAGACAACTCCGTATACACCACAGTAGAATGGTGTTGTAGAAAGTATGAACCGAACAATTATGGAAAGGGCTAGAAGTATGCTTAGTGATGCATAGTTGGATAAATACTTTTGGGCAGAGGCTGTGTGTACTACTTGCTACTTGATAAACAAATCTCCTTGTAAAGCCCTTGACTCGACACCTTATGAAGTGTGGACAAGTAAGAAACCTTCTGTTTCACATTTAAGGGTTTTGGGCTGTGAGGCTTTTGTTCATGTGCCTAAGGAAAAGTGATCTAAGTTGGATCCAAAGGCTGAAAAACTATACATTCATTAGATATGGTGATAATGTCAAAGGTTATAAGCTTTGGAATCCACTAACCCGCAAGATTATCTTTTCTAGAGATGTTATTTTTAGGGAACTTAGAGCTATTTCTGAACTTGAGCAGCCAAAAGAGAAAGAAGAAAAGGTAAAGAAGGTGCACTTTATTTTAGAGCAGCAAGATGCACCTCAGGAAGAATAGAATGATGGATTGGGGGGTGAAGAAGAAGAAGAAGAAGATTCAAGTAGTTCTGATGAAGATGAATCTATTGTGACAGAAGAAGTTGGTGCAGATGATCATGTAGAAGAATGAGTAGAGTCTTTTACTCCACCCTTGAGGAGATCCACAAGACAATAGAATCTAGTTGACAGGTATAGCCCACCAGATTTTAGTTGTGTATATGCTTTATTGAGTACTAACGATGAACCTAGATCCTACAGGGAAGCTATTTCTGCAAATGATAGTGAGTCTTGGCAATTAGCCATGCATGAGGAGATGATGGCTTTAGACTCTTGTAACACCTGGGATCTTGTTCATTTGCCCAAAGGAAGAAAGGCCATAGGATGTAATTGGGTCTTCAAGAAGAAGTTTGGAGTAGAAAGGTCATTGGAGAAGTACAAGGCTAGACTGGTAGCTAAGGGCTACTCCTAGAGAGAGGGAGTTGATTTTGGTGAAATATTCTCTCCTGTTGCTAAATTGACTTCTATTAGATTTCTCTTATCGATTGTTGTAGCTTATGATTGGGAGATTGAGAAAATGGATGTTAAGACTGTGTTCTTACATGGAGATCTTGAAGAAGAAATTTATATGCAACAATCTATAGGTTTTGAGGTATAAGAAAAAGAACATTGGGTTTGCAGGTTAAAGAGGTCTCTTTATCGTCTAAAACAATCCCCTAGAATGTGGTATCAAAAGTTTGACTTATTTATTTTGAAATTGGGTTTTGTTAGAAGTGAGGAGGATCACCATGTTTACATTTATTGTGTTGATGATTCTATACTGGTTATTGCTTTGTATGTTGATGACATGTTGCTTTTCAGCAATACTGAGGGTATGATCAATGAGCTTAAAGCCCAACTTTCACGTGCATTTGAGATGAAGGATCTTGGTGCTACAAGGTATATTTTTGGAATGGAGATCAGGAGGGATAGAGCTAATAGAAAGATTTGGTTCTCACAAAGTAAGTATGTGAATACTATTTTGCAAAGGTTTAGTTTGCATGACTGTAACCCAGTTAGAGTTCCTTTACCCATTGGTACTAAGCTTTCATTAGATGTGTACAAAGACTAAGGATGATCTTGAGGATATGTCTCATGTGCCATATTCTAGTTCTATAGGGAGTTTGATGTATGCAATGGTTTGCACTAGACCAGATATTGCCTAAGCAGTGGGAGTTTTGAATAGATTGATGTCTAATCCTAGAAGACAACACTAGAACTATGTGAAGAGGGTGTTTAAATATCTTGTAGGTACTCTTGATCATTGTTTAGTTTATTCTGGTACTGATAGTGTTGATAAATCTTTGGACATACAAGGTTTTGTTGATGCAGATTGGGTAGGTGACTTGGATAGTCGAAGGTCCACTAGTGGCTATGTGTTTACTCTATTTGGAGGTGTAGTGAGTTGGATGAGTAAGAGGCAACCCATAGTTGCTTTGTCCACCACAGAAGTAGAGTCTATGGCTGCTACTCATGTCTCTAAGGAGGCAGTCTAGTTGAGGAGATTGTGTATAGGTATTGGTTTTGATTACAGGATCATTCAGATTGGTTGTGATAGCTAGAGTGCTATCTGTTTGGCTAAGAATCCCATGTATGATGCTCAGACTACGCATGTTGATGTTCAATATCACTTTGTTTGAGAGTTGGTTGCAAATGGAGAGATTGATTTGAAGAAGATAGACAGTCAGGAGAATGTTGCAGATTCATTGACCAAGCCTGTGAGCACAAAGAAGTTCGTATGGTGCAGAGAGGCCATGGGCCTTATTTCTAGTGCCTGATTATTTTTCATTTGATTTCCTATGGGTTGATTTACAATGTATAATTTCAAGTGAGAGAATGTTGGGATGAGGTGCCATTAACTTTGTAATTCCCATTATTGTATTTATTTCCATTTATTATATGTAATTTGTAATTATCCATAAGGAGATGTACTAGTTTCACTGGCAGGGGTAATTTTGGAGTAATCGGAGGTAATTACGGAGTGACTCTTACTGTTGGAAAATTTAAAAACTCAAAGTAAATGAGGGTAGGCATGCTCCCTTGAGGAATATACTATTTTTGGCATGTATGACAACTATCATAATGTTTGGTAAGTGAATCTATGGCAGCTGCAAGTTGTCATAAGATTCTGAGATTCTATGACGCATATGACAGATATGTTAGTTGTATATTTTCTATATTTAGCCCAAGGTTCCTATCTTGGAAAGATACTATTTTGTGGAATATATGATGGTTATGATGCATCATAAGATGCTATAAGAGGCTATATTTAGTATTGGGTCCCTAACCTTTGCATGGCTGTTTTTGGACAAGTGTAAGATGCTTGTAAGATGGTAATTAATGTTTATAGGTTGGAGAATCTTAGGAGAGAGAAGGTGAACGCCTAGAATGGAGTGGAAAATATTTATATAAGTATTTTTCTATGTATTTGTTGTTGCAATACAGATTTTAGGTACTCATGTGATGCCAGAATGTTGTCAGATTGAAGATTGAAGGAGAGATTGGTGGTGGTGTTGTATTGTAAATCATTTTTAGATTAATACAAACATTGGACCTCTTTCTTGTGTGGAGTTTTTTACCTGAAAGGGTTTTCTCCATGTTAAACATTGTGTCATGTGTTCAATTTTCTAATTTTGCATTTTTGTGAAGCATATTTTTGTGTTTTTGTTACAATCTCCATTAATAACACACAGTTAAAAATTGTAGAAATTTATATTGAATCAAATTTCCATTAAAGTAGTGTTTCTTTCATTTCTAATAGTAGGTCATCTATGGGACTTGATTTTACTCCTTCTTGTTATCTTCCTTTTTAGTGGGACTCTTGATGGCATATGCATAACTCTTCGACTTTTCCTCATTTGTCCTCTTTGATGATTGAGTGGCTTTTGAGATTTAACCTTCTTCATAGCCAATACCACTCTTATTGTAAGTTGGCCTTTGGGAATTGAGAATATTGTCTAACATTTGCATACTCTTCTCATTCTTTAGGTCTTTGTTCAATTATTCACTTCTATTTTCAAACTCCTTTCTTAAAGAACTAATCTCATATATAAGCTTCACACAATTTTATTCCCTTTCCTTTAGTTGCTTTCTTACCTCCTCAATTATCTTTGCTTCTTCTATTTGGACATTAGATCTATAATCATCCTCTTTGATTCTTCAAGGTCATTCGATGATTTTGCTTTCTATCCACTATCATATTAAAATTGCTCTTTTTGGTTCCATTTATCTTTCCTAAGTATCTTGATTTCACTTAGGGTAGAAATTAGTTCTGCTTCCAGATCAACCACTCATTCTTCATCATCTTATTCTCTTTTACTCACAAAGTTGTCTCCATCTAACATGACATCATTGCAAGTTTCTATTGCCAAATGTTTTTTCTATTTGCCATCCCATCACCTAAGATTGCATCTCTATCAACACTTGTATTTGGTGTTGTTGGTTCTTGTTGACCTATGCTCTACTTGGTATTTCCTTTTTCCTTTTTTTCTTTTCTTTTTATCATATGTGCTCTTATGATCTACATTCAAGTAGTTAAGCTATCTCTGAAGGAACCCTCTTTGATACCAATTGAAGAAATAAATTATACTGAGAGCGGGGAGTGAATCAGTATAATACAAACTTTTACTTTTTCACAAATTTATAACCACACCAATATCAATCACACAAGATCTATCAATAATGCACCACAAGAAGAACACAAGATTTATGTGGAAACCCTTATAGGAGAAAACCACAGCAAAATATTGCTTATATATAAATCTCTTTTACAATCATTGTAGGCTCTGACCCACAGGAGACAACAATCCCCTCTTATATGATTTTTGGTCACCAACCTACTGGAGACAATAATCCCCACTTATAGATTTTGTGAGCACCAACCTAGTAAGAGACACCAATCTCTTGTTAAGGCACCAACCTTCTACGGATCTTGATCACTTTCTTCTAAAAATCTGATAGCAACTCGCACAATGTTCTTCCTTTCAAATTTGATCCAAAATATACATAGTCCCTTTTCACAAATTGATCACAATCATGATTACTCTCTTCGTTTGAATTTGATCCAAATCATGTACCACTTCTTCACACAAAACTGGTCATAATCATAGCATCAATTCTTCATAACTTTCTTCCTTGAGATTTGCCCAAACTTGTCCTCTATTTTTCCTCAAACTCTTTCTTTATCTCGACAAGATTTTTTTTATCTTAACATAGTATTCTTCTTTATCTCAACATAATCTCCTTTCTATGTCAGCATTACCTTCTCCTTTATCTCTGCACAATCTTCCTTTTCAAGTCTCTCAATCTTCATGTATATGTTTGTCATATATATATTTGCACTTATCCTTCTCATATGGCATCACATACTCTTCAAAAGATATCTGATTTACACTTCATTTCTGCCTCTATTCATTTCTTAGATTTGTTGTAACACTCAGAGATTAATTCATATAATTTATTTCAAAGCCTTCTATCTTATTGTCTTTTATATGTCTTCAATGAAGATAAAGTACATACCCTTTCTCAATGATCACCACCTTTTTATAATAGATACAACTCTTCAAGGGAATCGTTGCCTTGCTTGTTTGTCTTTTTGTGTAACCAATAGAAAATGCACCTCTTTACTTCATAATATTGTATCACTTTATCATTAACAAATCATTCCTCCTTTTTACTTATGCATAAGATAAATTTGTCTTATATGAGGCATTGTCCTTTAGTCTCTTCCTTTTATCTTTATTGAATCATTGTTCTTAGTATTGCTTCCTTCATAAACTTTATAAGTCACATCATATAACTGTTGTTCCTCTATTAATTTGTTTCCTTGGAGATCACTATCATTTCACTAATGAAATCACACCATACATATAATCTGACCGTTGCATTTATACTAGTCGGCCATTTCTTATTAATACAATTATTTTATGTATTGGTTGGCCACCTTTAATTTATCAATCACTTGACATTTTCTCTATAATTGCATCACTATATATAACATATGCTAATTCTTGATTGCTCCATATTGTCTCATTCATAGTGATTTGGAAATTAATTGAAATCATCTTATGTACTATCCTTATCTTCACTTTAACAGAGTCAACCTCTTGGAGGTTTACATTCAAATATAAGACTTATCCTTAGTGCCAATTCCACATTGTTTAAATCTTTAATTTAAACAATCACATATCTACTAGTCATCCTTCAAATCCACAATCTTCAAACCCTTAATGTGTAATGTGTAACCCTTATTGTATCGGGCCATTTTTCCTTGACATCAATGAAAATCTTATGCCTTGGATTCAATGATATTGAAATGTTTGACATCAATGACAACATATTCCAATAGTCTCCGCAATGATCTTTTAGACATCAATCTTTCCAACAATCTCAACCTTATGTCTTTGAAATTAGTGACACTAATCTCGTTCATGCACCTTCTTGACATTAATGACAACATTTCCAACAAATGTTCTTACTTTTGGGAGAGGGATCCAAAGCATAGGGTATTGTAGGCAAAGCTAGGTCACCATCATATGCCTTAGAGGTGTTGTCAATGATATTATCATTAATTTTAGTAGAAGAAGAACTATCGCCATCATCTTTCTCATGACTATTCATGGAAATGAATTTAGTAAAGTCTTCTAATATTGATAGAAATAATGCAAAGAATCCAATAATATTGTTAAAAGAACAGTTATACACTGAGAGGGGGGGTGAATCAGTGTATGTTAAACTTTAAAAATAACCAACAATTAAAAATGGAAGGCACATATAAAAACCACACACACACAAGAGAAACACCAGATTTACGTGGAAAACCTAGAATGGGAAAAATCATGGTGAGAAAGTTGTTTGAGTCTACTACTCAGATCCAACCTCACAATAAGCACTGATTACAAATGTTTTGTAGGCACCAACCCACAGGTACATCAACACTGAAGACAATGTTTTGAGGCTACCACCTATAGGTACATCACACACCTATAATGAGCTCCAACTCAATATAATGAGGCTTCAACCCCAATCAAAAACAAAGAGGCTACAATCTCTAAAATTATAGTTTCATATGTGCAATAATGGCTCTTTTGTAACCTAAAAATGCACCTTGTTATCACACACTCACTCTGTGTTTTGTATCAACACAGTTATCTCCTTCTTCTATCCACTCTGCCTTCTCTCCTTTCTCACAATGTGAACAACAATAGTCAATTCGGTGAGCTAAACTTTCACTGTGGATTCAATATGTATAAAACACATTTGTTTCAATAGGTGAACTATCACAACCACTCCAAAACTAAATAATGTCAGTTTCATTTCATTCCACAACTATCCAAAATTAGTTCAACTATCGCACCTAATTTCTGGCTCAATTATATGTTATCACGAAGTCTTTTATTGTTCACTATAAAGCATTTCTATTGAAACAATTAAATCCATTTAAGCAAATCAACTAAAGCTTATGTGATCTTGCATGGGCCACCAGACATCCTAGCAAGATTACATTGCTACTGATCTTCAAAAACACTTGTATATGCCTTTTATACTCGCCCTTTGTTGATGAAAACATAGTTTACTAAAGTAAGACCAATACCCTTCTCTGTCGGCAAATGTCACCTTTTCAGAACTTTGACTTTGATACTTTATAACTAGTATCGGCAAAAGTATAATTTTTCAAACTTTTCTTTTTAAGCCTTATCGACAAAAAGAAACTTTTCAGAACTTCCTTGTTAATGTCTTATCGACAAAAAACACATTATCTCAAACTTATCTTTATGCTTGTTGACAAATATACCTTTTTTCAGAACTTAGGCCTTTCATTCACTTTATTGCCGCTATCAACAATTTTTAATTTTTCAAAACTTGCCTTTTGTGCTAAGTATCGACGAAAGGTCATTTATGCTAACTTTACTTACAAAGTCCCTTTATCGGTAAAGTGCACTTTTTCAAACTTATCTTTATTTGCCTTCTATCAGCAAATCCATGCTGTCACGAACTTGGCCAACTCAACCTTTATGTCGGTAAAAAGACCATGTCACGAATGCATCCATTTATTAGTGAATTGCTGACTATCTAAACTTATACCTTTAACGATAAAAAGTAACTTTTATGAACTTTTATTATGAACCCTTCTATCAACGAAATTACACAAATTCAAACTTATCTTTACTTCTGCCTTATATCGGCATATCGAGTAAAGAAGAAAGTTTAGAACTTCACAAACTCCTTCTCTTTGGCGGTGATATGGCGAAATCTTGAACCTAGCTCCATACTTAACCAATTCCTCTTTATTAGGGAATCAGCTGGAATGCAAACTTTAGAACTAGTTAGCTTTTTCTTCATTTCCCCGACAACACTAGGCTTCTACTTCAAAACTAAGTCTTTGCATTTTTCGAAGCTAAGCTTTATCGGCTTATCAGCTTATCAGTTAACCGCCAAACTAGGGAACTAGTGAAGTAGTTCAAAAACTTAACACTTCACTGATATAACATAATGCCGACATAACACTTAAATTAAAAATTCTTCTTTCTTTCAAATTGTCGATGATACATTACCTCAAAATTACCGATAGAATGGATATGACTTCAACTTTATTCCACTAGTAGAATTTTAGCAAATAAATGACTACGTGACAAACTTTTAGTCATGACAACTAAAAATGATTAAATTCTAGTCATGTTTTACAACACAACTATAAATGACTAAATAAATGACTAATTTGATGGTGGGTTAAAAAAAAACTATAAATGACTAAATAATTAGTCACACAAGAAAATTAGAAAGAGAGGGAAATTTAAAAAATATTTCAAATTGGAAAGAGGGAAATTTAGAGAGGGAAATTTTTTCTATGAAAAATAATTCAAACAAAAGAAACCTGACTGCCTCTATGCTCAAGACATTATTCATGCATTGGACGCATTGAACAGGGGTTGAATTTACTCTCAAAAATAGGTAAGGCTCATTGATGTCCCTCTTTTTGCATTGATGAATTGGAACACAATCGCTTGAAGATGTTAATTTTATTGTATTTTATTAAATTCTGTATTGGGCAGACCCATTTTAGGGGATTTCCCGGAAGTGATACAAGAGTTTCTGGAGAAGGGAATGGCCAGATGTATTGCATTCAATCGCCAATGAACCTTACTAGCAGGTCTGGTATTCATGCATTTTTTAAACTATAATTTTTTGTTGTGTTTGGTACTCTATTTCAGTTATACCCATTTTCTAGATGCTATAAATATAGAGACCAAAATCTAATTCAATCTATTGACTATTAATACTCAAACAATACCCCACTCTTATTAGGGATTAGGGTTTCAAAGCTTAGTTGTGAAGGATCAAGGTTTCACCTAATTGTAGAAGAATTGCCTCAACCTTACAAACTTTTTAAAAAGAAAACAACAAATAATCTAATATTGCTTAGTACCCATTTCAGTTTCTGCCAGCCCTATCGCAATTTAGTCCCCTGAATAGTCATTATTGTGTTGAAGTATTGGTTATTAATACTAGTGTTGGTGTGTTCTAAAGAGTATTCAATATGATCTATTGTTAAAATGGGGTTTGATTTTTCTTAATTGGGGTCATCTTAGGTGGTTTAGCTTGGCTTAAAATGCCCAAGTGACAATCTTGCATATCAATCTAGGGTTTCTAGATTTTTTTATGTGATATGGAAGTCACCCTTTCAGATTTTTCTCTCCTTGATGATCATCTAACTAAAATGTTGTTTTAGCATGATGATTATTACTTTTTTAAAAAATAGAAAGTTCATAGTTTATAATACTAAGAAATCATCAATCTTTTTGCCATTTCTATGATCTGAAAGCAAATAACAAGCACTCAAGAAAGAAAAAAAATAACAAACTCAATTAATATAGCAGCCTAAAATAAGCCTCAAACAATACAAGGAAACAAGGATTACAACCTAGTTTGAAGTCTTTCCCAAAATTTTGAATCAAGAGTAAACCACTAATGATAAGAAACACTAATAGGAAACATGGTTTACAACCTGGTCCCCATAAATTGTTGACACAAAGCAACCTAAAGAAAAAGAAACTAAAAGATGACCTTTTTAAATAATTAGAGCTCTATAATTGTTTAATTATGATTAAGTATGTGTACATGCTAAGCCTTCTCTGTACGATGCACAATATTGGCATGCCCAATGTGTTGATGATTATTACCACCATGAGGATGCTCAACAGGATTCATTGCCACACCACGAACCTTGGGCCAACAGTTTCTTTTGACCCTATATTTGTGATATGCATTGCCAGCTTTGAGCATTGGCTTTTCTGTCCTTCCACCACCAGTAACTTGACCAATCATGGTTGTGCAATGACTTGGCACAATCTTCTTAGCTCCAGATGGAAGCTTTACCCTACAAATTGAAACCAATTTCCAAGACTCGTTAAACAAGGCTATTAAAAATTTGCAAAATAAAAAATTACACAAATCTGAATATTAAAAGAGAACTTAGATAATTGTTCCAAAATTATTTCCACTACCTTTGGAATAATTGCATTTATCAGCTCACTATAACCTTGGAAAAAAAATTAAGCATAGAAATATGCCATAAGTCTCCACAAGGTGTACACCTAGAACTTAATATAGTTTGAAAATAATTTGGAAAAAGCCACCATCTATAGGACATCACAATAGAAGCATCACATGTTTGTTGCTACCCAAAAAGCAAGAATTTAAACAAAAATAATAATGGGTCAAGGGGAACATCAAGAAGCAGTACATTCAAATTAAATTTCAACTAGCTACTAAATGAGCACAACCCACTTTGACTTGTCATAAGTTCAAAATATTAGAACAGGTACATTTTTATGTCTGTAAAGGTGACAACAATCTAACAATGGATCAAACGTTTCAGATTGAAATGCAATAGAAATGCATTGCAAATGACAAAAATCAAATTTGAAATTACTCAACTCATAAAAGAATAGTGGAGAAAAGGTAGAAAAAGTGTTCTTTGATTTGATCGGGCCAATGAGAAATATTGTCTCAAAAATTCAACTATATCACCATGTCTTTGGCAACTTCATTACCAATACCTTGGCCAACATTATTACACAAATGATGAGCATTATGGGAAAAAATAAAAATTGACTTGAGGCTTCACTAAGATAGCTTGACAAAGAGAAATGATATATCTTAATAAGACAGGCATATGACCCCGGAGATGGGATAATACCAAAAGCTAAAACAGATCATACATCTAGACACGATCCACAAAATGCTATTAATGGTGATATCATCTAGGATACCAATAGGCATTGAAAAAATGAGATTAGAAGTGATTGTCTGTTATTTTGACTTATTTTAACAAATGAGTTTCCAATGTGAAGTGTCAACCAAGGATTTTATTACTATTCTATTTACTGTCATTTTCTAAGTCATGACTATCAATTTTGAACCAAATGAGGCGTTCCAATTCTTTGGCTTTGGGGGCTCATGATTTTATTGATTACCTGTGATGGAGTTTCCTGTCATGTCTACTTTTATGACTCTAAGGAACACATAGAATCAACAATAGAAATAAGATAGGATGGCAACTATTGGAGGCAATGGGCTATAGATGCAAAATTAAAGTAAATGTCTAAGCATGGTTAATGATCTTTTATTTTGTTGCTTCTAATTATATTTGTTCAGTTGTCAAGGGGGTGTAAGTCATGGCATAGCTCTGTATCTCTTTATTGCCTTAAGGTAGATCCTCACATGATTCTTATGTTGGTAGCACGAGTATCTCAACACCAAAAACTATTTAGAATCCCACTCCTTCATGAAATGTAATGACTGCAAACTACTATCCCTTGACTTATCTCTACCATAAAGACAACTCTATGGAACATGTAGAGGATGTAAGTCATGGATTGGCTGTGTCTAAGAAAATTCATAGTTTGTTCTATCTCCATTTTAGAAATAACATCTCAAAACCTTAACTATATCACCATGACTTGTTCCCTACCGTAGTACCACAAATTGTTTCTTTAACCATCGCGGGACCATGGTAGACTAAACATAACTTGAATCCTTTCACTGCCCTACCGCACTCCATTGAAACTGTCGCAGGGCCATAGTATTGAACACTTACATAACTTAAAATCCTTATACCGCCATACCGCAAGCCTCACTTGAGGCCGCTGTGGGGGCACAATGTACTATTTTCCTCTACTCCTTACTGCCATACTACAAGCCTCACTTTAGGCCGCCACGGGGGTGTGATGTACTATTTTTCTCTACTCCTCCTTACCACCATACCACAAGCCTCACTTGAGGCCGTTGTGGGGGTACGGTGTACTGTTTTCCTTTGCTCCTTATTGCATTACCACCGGTTATTCTCTTGATTGTTGCAGGACTGCGGTGAAGTACCGTATGCCACTTAAAATTTATACCGCCAGCCCACCACTTCATTTTAAGACCGCTACATGGGTGCGATAATCAATCTCTGCATCCCACAATGCTGCAAGTGCAATCTCTTCATGCTGTGGGATAGCGATAACTACTCCCTTGTTGTCCTTGGTTCCCACACACCCGCCAATACCTTTTGAGTGACTACAAGACTGTGGTGAGAGACAAAAATACATCAATGGTCAAAAATACAAATATCTTTCACATGCACTTGGTATGGGGTGCTTTTGAATGACTCCTAGAATAATATTAAAAGAAATATGGACCCCTAAGATGGATTTATGGAAGGAAATTTGCATGGATTTATGGATTTATCAAATGTATGAAGGTATCTTTATTGTAGGTTATTTTCCCTATATTATTTATTCTTGGTTTGAACTCCTTGATTTTGTGGTTTTTTGTTAGGACCTAGAGC
Organism: Cunninghamia lanceolata; assembly: GCA_027924645.1. Taxonomy (NCBI): domain Eukaryota; kingdom Viridiplantae; phylum Streptophyta; class Pinopsida; order Cupressales; family Cupressaceae; genus Cunninghamia; species Cunninghamia lanceolata. The sequence goes on from BSBN01000011.1 coordinate 4,361,998, forward strand.
TTTCATATGCAGGACCACCTACAAGAAGCCAAAGGAGGCATTTCTAGATCATGACTTAGGAGCTGGTTAGTATTCATTGAGTGGTATAATGGTATAGCCTATACAACTAAGAGATGTACTTGTGTTCTTTGTAGTTTGTTTGTTTAATTTTTTGATGCTTAGAAAAACATCATAAATAGATAGGATGATATTTTTTGTAATTTATTCCTTCAATCACTTGTCATAGGTCTAGTTGGAGGTAGCAGAGCTGGTAGAATTGAGGGTGTACCTTATCCGCCTATTTATTCAAGTAGAAATGTTGCAAGTTCCACTTCAGATCACCAAAACCTTTAGAAAAACATCTACACAAAATTCAATAATGAAGAATTTATGCACAAATTCTCTTTTGAATGATGCACAAAGCCTCCACTACAACACCACACTGTTGCTGGGCCTTGCAGTGATGTGGGTGATTCCTGCATCACTGCAAGGCCCAACAACAAACTGTGCGGTGTTGTGGTGGAGGCTTTGTGCATCATTTAAAAGAGAATTTGTGCATAAATTCTTCATTATTGAATTTTGTGTAGAAATTTTTGTGAAGGCTTTGGTGATCCAAAATGGAACTTGCAACTACAATATCTGATAAAAATCTACTTCCAAATATGCTTTTGATGGATGTTCATATCCTCATCGAAAGCTCCAATTCACACACAGGCTGGAAGGATGCAATCAAAGGTTGAGGAGTTGGGCTTTACACCCACTGGTTGCATTTTCTTAAATTTTTCTAAGGACTTTTTAGAAAACCCCATTTTAAGCATATCCTTTAATCATGACATTCCATGATATCACATTTCTTTGAGGCATTTTTTAAAACAATTCGCTTGCCTTGTCTATGCTTCCACATTTTCATGTATGTCTAGCAGGGCACTTGTAACTACAACATACGACAAAAAAATCCCTGTCATTATGCTTTGATGGATGTCCCTTCATTATTAATGGATATTTGATGTAGTACACATTATTATAGTTCAAGCCTATTTTTCAAATTGTTTCATTTAGCATCACCAATATTCTCCACAAGAACATTGTCCCTGTTTAAAATGATGGAAATGGTTCACATCTCTCAAAACAATTTCTCTTGCAATAGTCTTGGAGATGAATTTAGATACAATGTGAAATTAGAACATACTCAAAGGTTCTTAACAACTCTAATGGTTGTACCAGGGGCCATGTTTAACAAAGAAAATGCAATTGCTAACTTTTCACTATGGTGGCAGATAAATGATTCTTTTTTCTTCTATTCCACAACATTAAGTAAAAGTCTTGAATCTGGAAATACCCTACTACCTTCATTTGCTAAGCCAATTTATCTTGAATTTTGCATAGCTCTCCCATGTTTGTGGATGTGATATGTCTCCTACACAAAAAAGCATGTACCATTTTATGCCCTTCAATCCAACTACATGCAGGTATCTTTTAATTCCTCTATCTTTCATCATTCTCCTTACTATTTGAACCTCACCACACCTGCCCTCTTCTGCACAGATGTTTTAGAGAACATAAGTTGCAACATTTTTAGGATCCAACTAAAAAAGCAGTGTTGCTGGAATACTCAGCCTACATTCAAATTCTGAATTCTGGGAAATTATATACAGTAAATAGATTGATGGTTGTTTGGATAGTGAAATTATTAGCTTTCTTAGAAATTAACTAAAATATCTTGTCTTGAAATATCTAGAAGGATTATGTTAATTAAAGAGGATTTTGTGGTTATTTTTGTAACAATGATTAACAATGATTTTACAGTGTAGCTAGCTTGCTATTTTCATTCAAGATACAAGTCATCAAAGTCAAGCACATACCAAGAAGATGATACTCTACTTCAAACCCTCAACCTCACTTAGTTTAGTATGCTTACATGGGGATATTAAGGAAGTTGCTACACAATTAATATATATCATTTGTTGTTTGTGAAGGAGAATCCTATGAGATCCAATATGGCAGTGGATCAATATCCAGTTTTTTAAGTAAAGATGATGTCACAGTTGGGAAACTTGTTGTGAAACATCAGCTTAGTAATTTTTGGATGTTAAGGCTTCCCAGTTGGATATCAAAGATCTTTTTTCATCAATTAATTTGGAATTTATGTATAATTAATGGATTCTTTCATGGTGTAGGTCTTTACTGAGACAACACATGAACCAGGGTTGACATTTTTTTAAATCGGTAAGGTGCTTAGAGCATCATAATCTATTAATATTAATAAAAACATTTTTACATATTACAAAAAAGGCCCTTCCTGACCAAAAAGATAACCTAAAAGAGCATTTTAACTAAGAGCCCCAAACAAAGCTACATATCTAAAAGGCCTTTTCTAGCCAAAAAGGAAACCAAAGTTACAGCAAAGCCAAAAACCTAAAACAAAAAGAGTGGTTCACATGTTGTCCATATTTAAATCTGCAACCCTAAAGCCATGAACCCCCAGTTGGATTCTCTTGAAAAAGGACCATGTCATCATTGGTGAAGGGAACTACTAGTGGTTGGAAATTTGACAAGAAGCTCCATTCATTGAATACTTCCTCTATCCTTTCCCTCTTAGACCTTCCAAATGCAAAATTGTGAACCCGCAGTGAATTATCAAAGAGCTCTCTGTTACCTGATTGCAAACTTGAAATCATTGCTTGATAAACACAGTTAAAACTAGGTTTATTAATAATATCTTCATTGAGGAAGAGTCCCCCTACCAAGGCTACGCCATCATGGAGATTATAAGTAGAAAAATATTCAAATAGCTTGACATCTGGGACTAGATAGTCATGAACAAACATTGATGCTATCCTTTTAATCTTATCAACCTGATGAAATAAGTCCATCGCATTTGAGAGAAAATGAGATACCAGATGCAAAGCATAACATACCTTGGATTGTAGTAAAAAATCTCTATCACATACATCTATCAAAGCATCCTCCACCAGCTCTTAATTGAGTAGTTTGAAGGCCCTAGCCATGAAATATGAGTTGATGCTTCCGTGCATTGGTTGTTCCCATGATTGAACAAGCAAATAAAGTCAACAATTGCGGGGATAGATAGACATTGCAGATGCACAGTAAGAGAAAAATGAAGAGGCAAGAATGAAATAATGACACAAATACCATCGTCTCTTGCATAAAAAGAGCACCACACTAACCAACATAATAAATTGAAGCCATTCAAGCTAGTGGGGAAATAAAACGAAGGTAGATGAGATCCAAATGTGGATTATATTGCTCAACTCGCAAAATTCCTCTTACATAGCATTCAATGAATAAAATCAAAGAGACATGTGCGAAGCGAACAATTAATGCCAGATGGAAATCTACATAGATTACAAGCTTCAAAATGACTAAATATACTACTAATTGACGTGAATTAATAATTAAATTGACTAAATATACTACCAATTAACAGAAATCAGTGAACAGTGAATAAATATGACTCAATGATGGAGCCTTGCCAGTCACAGGTTCAAACAACTTCCCAAAAACTTTGATCAAAATAGAGATTTAGAAATTAGTGACAGGAAATTAGTAACCAATTATCTAACAATGATAGTGACAAGAAATATTCATATGCAGATATGTTGATAGAGAATCACAAAACAAAACATAAACACTCCAATCCACTATATTCTATTACAAATCAAAACATTACACAATTTTATCTAATGGCCTGCATCATCAGTCTCATACAAACTACAAGCCCAAATTTATTTATTTCCTAAATTCTAATCTATCTCTGCTTTCTTGTCATTCCACTTCACCCCCATTGGCATTCTATTTGGTCCTTCAATTTCTAACTCCTAGCATGCCACCTACATTGCTATCATTTTCTGTGCTTCATAACTATGGGCCAAGACTCTACACTTCCCTCAATGAATCGTCCAGCAATTATTCGAACACCTAGGACATGTTCTGATTGCGCAAGTAGAGAAACAATAGATATCAGTATGAAATTCCTTCGAACCATGTTTTTGTAATACAGATGACAGGAGCTGCGATGCTCTTTAGGCGACAAGATTTCTTTCCCACTTGGCGATAGGAAGTTCCATGGTAGGACAAAGAAGGAGAAATGAGAAAAAGATAGAAGACAAAGCCACCTAATAAAACTAACCAAAAATAACAAAAAAAGTGAAAAAGAAGGAAGACAAAAATAAAAGGCAAGATGCCCATGCATCAAACTCCCTGGGAAAAAGAAAATTCATGAGCTCCTGCTCATGAGATCTGTAACTGAATGAACTTGCTTTATAATCTCATCCTTAGTGAGCCATGAAACATCTTCAATCAAATGATTGTTCCATTTGATGAGATACTTGAAGTACTCATGCTTCTGGGTCTTCTTCAGCAATTGTTTATCCAGAATGCATTCGATTTGTGGTGGAGCAGCAACTGTCTCAGATTGTTCTTCATGTGTTGAATTAGCTACTTCAGCTTCATCTGCCTCTTTATCCCCTTTGTATGGATATAGATCTGCTACATTAAAAATAGGAGATATATTCAACTCTGTAGGCAATGATATCTCATATGCATTGGTAGAAAATTTCCTAAGGATTTGGCAAGGACCAATCTTTTTCATTTGAAGTTTGTTGTATGTTCCTGTAGGAAATTTCTCCTTTCAAAGATGTGCCAATACAAGGTCTCCAACCTGAAACTGCAACTCTTTTCTTCTGATCAACATGCTTTTTGTGCTACGGATTGCTATCCTCAATGTTATGCTTCACCTTCTCTTGAATGTCATGAATGACTTGAGCAAACTCTTTCCCATCTGCACTCCTCTTCTCCATTCCAGGAAGATCACGAAGTTCAAATACACATCTTGGATGCATACCATACACCACATAGAAAGGATTGAAACCTGTGCTTTTATTTGGGGAATCATTATATGCAAATTCAGCTTGTGCTAAGATGAGATCCCAACTTCCAGGTGAACTACCAACAAGACATCTTAACAAATTGCCAAGTCTTCTATTGACAACCTCTGTCTGTCCATCCATTTGTGGATGATAAGTAGAAGTAAAATTTAGATTTGTACCCAATTTCCTCCGTAGAGTCCTCCAAAAATGTCCCACAAACTTAGTATCCCTGTTAGAAATTATACTCCTAGGAATACCATGTAGCCTTACAACTTCTTTAAAGAACAAATTGGCAATGTTAGTGGCATCACTAGTATTCTTACATGGTATAAAATGCACCATTTTGGCAAATCGATCTACTACAACAAATATTGAATCATTGCCCCTTTGTGTTTGAGGCAAACCCAAAACAAAATCCATACTCACCGAATCCCAAGGCCTAGTTGGAACTGGTAATGGCTGATAGAGCCCCACATTTTGACTTCTTCCCTTAGCATGTTGACAAATTCTACACCTTTCCACATATCTTTTCACATCTGCCTTCATCTTTGGCCAATAATAATGAGTTCTCAGTTGTAGACAAGTTTTATCCTGTCTAAAGTGACCAGCAAGACTACCACTATGTTTTTCCTTCAACAAATTATCTCTTATGGAGCCTCTAGGGATACACAACTTGTTTTCCTTAAACAACAAACCTTCTTGAATCATGTAATCAGTCTGTGGCTCTCTATTTCGACTAATAGGGTCATTGTAAGCTGCAAATGCTTCTCCAAAATTTGCATCTTCTGCATACAACTCTTTCAAACTTTCAAACCCCACACTGTTAGTTTGTATTTCACTTAGCAATAAACTCTTCCTACTTAAAGCATCAGTAACTCTATTCATTTGATCACTCTTATGCTTCAAAACAAAATTAAAACTTTGAATATACTCAACCCATTTAGCATGCTTTTGATTCAATTTGTGTTGGCTGTTAATAAACTAAAAAGCATGGTTATCCGTATACAGAATGAACTCTTTGGGCAATAGATAATGTCGCCATTTCTTGAGAGACTGAACCAAAGCATAAAACTCCAAATCATAGGAAGAGTAATTTCTTTTTCTCTCATTTAATTTCTCACTAAAATATGCAACCAGTTTTCCCTCTTGACTTAGGACTACCCCAATAGCCAAACCACTAGAATCACACTAGAGTGTAACACTTTATCAAAATCAGGCAAAGCAAGTATGGGCTGTTCACTCGCCTTCTTCTTGAGAAATCTGAAATTTTTTTTAGCCTTTTTGGTCCAAACAAATGGTCTTTTATTCCCCTTAATAGTCTTTAAGATAGGTGCTACTACATGACTGAAATTTCTTATAAATTTTCTATAAAAACTAGAAAGACCATGAAAACTTCTTACCTCCATGACACTTTTTGGTGATGGCCAATCAAGTATGGCCTGGACCTTCTCCTTATCCATTTTCAGCCCTTCTTTTGACACCACAAAACCCTAGTAAACCAACTCGGTCTGCATAAATAGACACTTCTTTAAATTGATCTGCAAGTTTTCTTCATGTAACCTCCTCATAACCTACCTCAAATGCTCTATATGCTCCTCTTTGGACCTGCTAAACACCAAAATGCCATCCAAATATACAACCACAAATTTACCAATAAATGGTTTCAAAACCTCATTCATTAACTGTATAAAAGTACTAGGAGCATTAGACAACCCAAAAGGCATAACCAACCACTCATACAACCCATCACTAGTCTTAAAGGTTGTTTTCCATTCATCCCCTAGTCTAATTCTTATTTGCAGATAACCACTTTTCAAATCTATCTTAGAAAAATACATAGAGCCACTCAAACAATCCATTAAATCTTCAATTCTAGGTATGGGAAACCTATATCTTATTGTGATTTTATTAATTGCCCTTGAATCAATACACATACACCATTCTCCTTGAAAGGAAGCTAGGTGTGCAGAAATCACTTCCTATGCTAATCTAAAGAGGAGAGAAGTATGCAAATTCATTTTAATCTTTACGGTTACAACAATGTTAACATAACAATGGAGATATTGCAGCAATACACAACACAAGAATGTAAGACAGAAGAAAGAGAGACAAGATATAACATGGGGAAAACCCTTATGGGTGAAAAACCCCACACTCCAAAACCTGCACAATGTATTATCTAAACAAGGTTTACAACACACTTGCAATGTAAGTCTTTACAGGAGTCTTCGACACTCATATCTATCCAAACAAACTGGCAGCATAATAGTACCTGTCAATCACATAATACATCTCCTCTCAAAACACCTACTTAAATAGAAGTTTACAAGGCAAAATTGAACATTCCTTGAGATGGGCATCCAACTTGGCCTCATGGCCCAAAACCCATGCCTAGGGACACTTGTCCAACACTACAGCATGGTCATGACACTTGTCATATCACCCCATCCCAAAATGGTTGCCTATTGCCAAGTTGGGCAATGACAGATGCTCTTATGACTCTTACGACTATCATAGAATCCGTCATAACTGTCATATCTTACAATTGTAAGAGAATCTGTCATACACTGACTAAAAATAACATATTCTCTTACAACATGTCATAAACGTCCTTGGGACGGCCAAAGATGCCTTCTTCCAAGATGCCTTGTGATACATGTCTTCACCTATCATAGAACATTCCATTTACGACTCTTATGCGTCATAGATTATGTCATAGGAATCTGTCATAACCGTTTTGGTCAAGATTCACTTACACACTATCCAAAGTGCTGACGCATGGCAAAATACCTCTACCACTAAGTGAAATGCCTATCTCCTCATGTGAGGACAAAATTACATGTGGTCACCTTCCACGTAGGATGACACATCATCGTGCCAACTCCCACAAGATGATGAAACAGGACTTGCATCCAAAATACATTAATAGGCAATAAATAAATAAATACAATTAATTAATACAAGGAATTACCAAGGTTGAGACACCTTAATTCCCAACACTCCTCCTTTATTTGGAACCAACAATGCAGGAACAACACAAGGGCTTAAACTTTCCCTTATCAATCCCTTCTTCAAAAGGTCCTCCACTTGCTTCCTTATCTCCTCATTTTCCATAGGTGTTAACTTATATGCAGCCTTGTTTGGAAGGCTAGCACCCGAAATCAAATCCATGTGATGGCTAATGCTTCTATAAGGAGGCAATTCATTAGGAAAATCATTTGCAACATTGTCTGTACTCTCATTCAAAATGTCTTGTATTTCAATAGGTAAATCATCCAATTTTGTAGAAGTCATTACACATCTAGGTTTAGGAACCAAAGTATAACCAATTTCTTCATTCTTCAAATCATTCAAAAACTCTTTACCACTTACCGGCATTACCTTACTACTATTGCTACTGTTGTTGTCCTCTTCCTTCTCTTTTATGAGCAGCATGGTATGTTTTTCTCCATCCTTCTCAATGGTATAAGTATTCTCCTTTCCATCATGCACCGATTTCCTATCAAATTGCCACGGTCTTCCAAGCAAAACATGGCACACATCCATGGGCATTATATCACACAAAACACAATCTTTATAACTACCAATCTGAAAATCAACATAGGCTTGCTCACTAACCAATATTTGATGGCCTTTTTGTAACCAAGTCACTTTATATGGAGTAGGGTGTTTAATCCTTTTAAGATTCAACTTTTCTACCATCTCAGTTGCAACAATATTATCAGTGCTACCACTATCTATAATCATCTTACAACATTTACCTTGTGACTTACACTTGGTTTTGAACAATGCTCTCCTTTGAATTGGCTCTTGACTCTCTTTTTGTGGCTGCAATAACACCCTCTTAAGCATCAAAGACTCACCCGATTCTGTTTCATCCTTTTGATGCACTGGAGATCCCACACTCTCTTGATGAACATGAACAACTTGGTTGCTTCTTTCAAATTTAGAATGTCCTCCTTGTGATGATTTAGAGCATTCCCAACTCTTATGTCCATATTGATTGCATTTGAAACATTTTCTGGTAAATCCTCTTCCTCTACCTTGTGAACCACCTCTTCCATAAGATCTTCCTTTATTTTGATAACCACCTCTATCATTGTTGGATGTCCCACTAGAATTTCCAGCCTCCTCTCATTGATGATGCTGTTGTCCCCTACTTGTTTTCTGTCCTCTACCTCTAAAACCTCTTCCTCTCTTCTTCTCTTGCCGACTTTACTTCCTTTGCAGCTTCTCTTCTACCTTTAAGGCAAGTTGGTAAGCCTCTTCTAGGCTCCTTGGGGACAAAAGACTCATTTCATCTTGTAAACTATACTTGAGACCATTCACATATCGGGCTATCTTCTCCACATCTTCTTTAGCATGCCCAGACTGGATTATTAACTTGTAAAATTCCTCCATATAATCTTTCACAGACATATCCTTTTTCTTCAAATTCTACAATCTCTTAAAGAGATTAGCTTGGTAATCACTTTGCAAAAACTTGGCCTTCAACTTGGCCACCATTTGACCCTAGGGGTTAATCTTCTCCTTATTTCTTCTTCTCCTCTTAGCTTGGACAAAGTCCCACCACATGGTAGCATGGCCCTTCAATCTAGTGTAGGCAAACTTTACTCTTCTTTCCTCTGCTACACCCTCATATTTAAAATATTTATCGAAGTCATTGATCCAATCGATCAAGTCTTCACCATTGAGGCTTCCAACATATGTTGACACCTCTATCTTGGGTTTAGAACTCAAACTCATGACTAATTTTAGTAGTCTTTCACCAAATTCTTCTTCTTGATCCACCTGTCTTGCCTCATTCTCTTCTCTCTATTGTTCTTCTTCCTCATCACTTATGTCTTCAACATCAGTGGTTCCTCTCCTCTATGCTCTATCTAGGGCTTCAATCCTTGCAACCAAACTCTGCAACAACTCAGGGACACCATGGTCTCTTCGGCCTTTGCCTCGGCCTCCTCCTCTACCCATTCTTCTTGGAGGCATCTCGACCACTTAGCAATACCCAATCTCAACCTGGCTCTGATACCAATCTGATGGAGCCTTGCCAGTCACAGGTTCGAACAACTTCTCAAAAACTTGATCAAAACAAAGATTCAAAAATTAGTGACAGGAAATTAGTAACCAATTATCTAACAATGACAGCGACAAGAAATATTCATATGTAGATATGTTGACAGAGAATCACAAAATAGAACATAAACACTCCAATCCATTGTATTCTATTGCAAGTCAAAACATTACACAGTTTTATCTAATGGCCTACATCATCGGCCTCATACAAACTACAACCCAAAAATTATTTATTTCCTAAATTCTAATCTATCTCTTCTTTCTTGTTGTTCCACTTCACCCCCGTCAGTGTTCTATTTGGTCCTTAAATTTCTAACTCCTAACACCCCACCTGCACTACTGTCGTTTTCTACTGATTCATATTCTCCTCCTTACTCTAAAATCCCAGCTGTTATCTCATGTTCTACAGCAGTCCAGAACCTTCTATCATAACCATCGCTTCTTGAACATGTTCAACCTCTTTCTGTGCTTCATAACCATCGGCCAAGACTCTACACTTCCCTTAATGAACTATCCAACAATTATTCAAACACCTAGCACATGTTCTGATTGCGCAAGTAAAGAAACGATAGATAGTAGTATGAAATTCCTTCAAACCATGTTTCTGCAATATAGATGACAGGAGTTACGATGCTCTTTAGGCGATAGGATTTCTTTCCCACTTGACAACAGGAAGTTCCATGGTAGGACAAAGAAGGAGAAACAAGAAAAAGATAGAAGACAAAGCCACCTAATAAAACTAACCAAAAAGAACAAAAACAATGAAAAAGAAGGAAGACAAAAACAAAAGGCAAGATGCCCCTGCATCACTAAATATATGACCAGCGTTAAATCAGTGAATACAAATGACTAAATATACTACCAAATTGATCAAAATGATGATTAAAATTAATGACTAAATACACTACCAATGGATAGAAATTAGTGAATAAAAATGACTAAACAAGTGACCAGTTAACAACAATCAATGACTAAATTAATGACTAAATAGATCAATGAAAAAATGACTAAATAAGTGACCAGATTACAACAATCAATGACTAAATCAACAAATAAATATACTACCAAATTGATCAATCAAAACAACCAATAAATGACTAAAAATGGTTTAGTCATCAATTTGGTCGTGTTATAAATGACTAGTAATAAACTACTAATGGACACATGACCATGTTTGGTCATTTATAAGAATTTTTAGTAGTTTTTTAGTAATATATTGCTCTTTTTGTACTAGTGTTCAAAATTACTGATAGTTGCATTTCTATCAACTTGCCAATGTAGACAATAAACAACTTTATTTTTCATCAAAATTACTGATACCCTGTGTTCTGACAAAGAACAAATTGTCGATAACAAGGATAACGAGCCATGTCGAATGCCCTTTGACATCAATGACAACAATTTCAACAATCTCCCCCTTTTTCATTGATGGTAACACCTCAACTCCTAAAAGGCAACACCCAAATTTGAACACAACTTTGAAATCTAAAACTGTCTCCCTCTGACACCATGCATTATCATGCAAAATTCTCCTCCTTTGACATCAATTACAAAGGGACTTATAGACATATAATGTAAAGAGAACAATGACAATCAGTCATCAGGATAACTGGGTACTAGGGATAAAGAACTATTCAAATATACTCCCCCTAGATGAACATATGTTGTATTCAAGTAGAGAGAGGAGAAGGAACAACTCCTAACTACTGTCTAAGATGTTCAAAAGTCTCCTTTGGAAAGGGTTTTGTAAAGATATCAACTAGATGGTCTTGAGTAGCCACATATTCCAACTTGAATTTGTGTTCAGCAACTTTCTCTCTGAAAAAATGATACTTAATATAAATGTGCTTGTTCCTTGAATGCATAACTGGATTCTTTGAGATTTTTATAGCACTTGTATTATCATAAAGAATATTGATTGGTTCAAGAAAACTCACCTTAATATATTGCAATGTTTGCTTCATCCATAGTACTTGAGTACAACAAGATACAACAAATATATATTCAGCTTCAGCTATTGACAGAGAAACTGATTCCTATTTCTTACTCAACCATGCTACCAATTTATCACCTAGAAAGACTGCACCACCACTAGTGCTCTTTCTATCATCCACACAACCAATCCAATCTGCATATGTGTATGTAGTTAAAGTAAAATCATCACCAATAGGATACCATAAACCATAATCAACTATACTCTTCAAATATCTAAATATCCTCTTCACAACTTTGACATGTGTTTCCTTCAGAGCTACTTGAAATTGAGCTGCCATGCAAACAACTTGCCTAATATTAGGCCTTGTTGTAGTGAGATACATGAGACTTTCGATCATGGACCTATACAATGTTTGATCTACTAAGGCTGATTCATCATCTTTTCTAAGCTTACACCCAATGACCATAGGTGTACCAACTGGCTTGCAATCTTCCATCTTGAATTTCTTCAAAATTTCCTTCACATACTTGGTCTAAGAAATGAAAATGCTTGTGTCTAATTGATTTACTTGTAGACCAAGAAATAATGCTAACTCTCCTAACATAGACATTTCAAATTCCTTATGCATAGCGTTAGCAAATTCTGTACATATTTGGTCATTATCTCCACAAAATATTATATCATCAACATAAACAATGACAATCAACATATTATTACCTTCATGTTTACCATATAGATTGCTAGCTACTATACCTTTCTTGTAGCCTTTTTGTTGAAGATATTTATCTATCCTGGAATACCAAGCTCGAGGAGCTTGTTTTAGCCCATACAACGCCTTCTTCAATATGCACACATAATCTTTCTTCTCAGTCACTTGAAATCCTTTAGGCTATTCTATATAAATTTCCTCATCCAAGTAACCATTGAGAAATGTAGATTTCACAGCCATCTGGTACACTTGAATCATTTATAAACTGAGTAGGCAAGAAACATTCTAATGGCTTCAAGTCTAGCCACTGGTGCAAATGTCTCATCAAAATATATGCCCTCAACCTAAGCATAGCCCTTGCATACTAATCTAGCTTTGTTTCTAGTTATCTTCCCATCCTCATTCAATTTGTTCCTAAACACCCATTTTGTGCTAATGACATTTTTATTACTAGGCCTTGGATCAAGTTCCCAAGTCTGATTTTTCTCTATTTGATTAAGTTCTTCCTTCATGGCTTCAATCCAACTATCATCCTTACTAGCTTCTTCATAAGACTTAGGTTCTATTTTAGACAACAAAGAATAATTTACCTACTCTTGTTGTGCTTGCTTTAGCCTTTTCCTTGTCATGACACCATCAGGTTTATTTCCAATAATTTGATTCTCAGAATGGTTTCTCTTGACATATTTGGGTGGAGCCTTTGGAGTAGACTGTGGTTGTTCTTCTTCATCAACATCACTCTTCTCTTGTGACTCTTCTTTTGTAACAACTTCTTCTTCATCATAAATTAGAACCCTTGAATCTAGATCATTTCCATGAGGTAACTGAGAGAAATCTTCATCCACTCGAACATTCACAATTTCAACTATCTTCTACAACCTTTTATTGTAGCATTTATATGCTTTTCTTGAAGTTGCATAACCAATAGATATTCCCTCATCAGATCTTGGCTCAAATTTACTCAAGGTGTCTTCATCCCTTTATATAAAACATCTACTTCCAAATATCTTAAATTACTTCACAAATGGAGGTTTGCATGTCCATAACTCATATGGAGTCTTATCATGATGTACTCTTAATTGTCCTCTACTGACAATGTAAACAATAGTATGAACTACTTCCTTCTAGTATCTATCAGGCAATTTGGCATCACTTAACATTATTCTAGCCATATCCTAGATAATCCTATTCTTTCTCTCAACAACTCCATTTTGTTGAGGAGTTCTAGTTGCAGAAAGATGTTTCTTAATTCCATGCTTTTCACAATATTGATCAAATTCATTAGAAGTGAATTCTTCACCTCTATCAGAACGTAAGCATTTTATCCTTGAACCCATCTCAGTTTTCAACTCTATCTTTAAAGATTTTAAATCTTTATAAAGCTTGAGATTTATCTTTAAAAAAAGTTACCCATGTCATCCTTGAATAGTCATCTACCAACAAAATAAAGTACCTTTCTCCATTAACGCTCTTGGTTCTGGTTGGTCCACACAAGTTTGTATGTATCAGCTCAAGAGATTTTGAGGTTGAGTACTCCTTTGAATTGAAGTTGACTATTGTTTTCTTTCCTTCTTGACACTCTTTACAGAAGGAATTTTCTGGCTTTCCAATGCTCGGCAAATGTCTGATTGCATTTTTCTTACCGATCTTTACCAGATGGTCAAAATTGATGTGGCCCATTATTTTGTTCCATAGCCAACTCTCATTAGCTTTTCCTAACAAACATATTTCACCCTTTGCCTCCTTCAAATGGTATAAATTGTTGTTCATTCTGTTTGCTTCAGCAATAAGCCTACCAAAGCTCGTAACACATTATATCCCTTATCACACATCTGGATGATACTAAGCAGATTATGTTGTAATCCTTCTACATACAACACATCTTGAACATTAGTTTTATCATTTATGTATATAGTTCCCTTATTAGTTATCTTTGCAATGGTATTGTCACCAAACTTAACAGAACCAATGTCCCATTTATTCAAAACTATGAACTTGCTCTTATCTCCAGTCATATGACTAGAGCATCCATTGTCTATTACCCAATGATTACCTTGTCCTTTGGCATGAAAATCTGCTTGGACTAACATAAATGTCTCAACATTCTTCTCTACCCAGCACCTTTTGGAAGTTTTCTCCTTTTTTTCAGAATGCTTTGCTGGTTCTTTTTCTTGAGCAAGGGGTGTAGACTTGTGACATGCATAGGATTGTGCTTTTTGTATAGATAATGCTTCTAGATTTGACTGTGTTATTTGTTGTATATATAATACTTCTGTTGTTTTTCCTCAAATTTTTGGATCACACTCTATGATCCATCATCAGGAGAAAAGAGAGCAAGAGAACAAAAAATCTTCTTTTCTCCTATCTGGAAGGGTAGATAAAAACACTTCTACAAAACTTGGCAATATGCCCATAGTTGTTACAGTTATTGTGCAACTTTTTCCATACGTCCTTGGAAAATTTACAGTGCATAACTTTGACAAACTCTGTGTTGGTTAGACTACACAGTATAGCATTCTTAGCTTTGGCATTATTCTCACAAGATTTCTTCTCATTAGCAGTGAGAGTAGATGGTGGTGGTGGTGGTTTGTAACCATTTACAATAGATTGCCAAATATCATATCCAAGAGAGGTTAAGTAAGTTTCCATTCTGATGCTCCAAAAAGCATAATTGGATCCAACAAATAATGGTGCTTTATTTGAAGAAGAACCCTCTTGTCCTTCCATAGTGTTCTTGAGACCGGATCTTCCTTAAGTGGTTAAACGTTTCTTTAAGGAACTCAAGGCTCTGATAACAATTATTAAAAGAACACTTATACTCTGAGAGCAGGGGTGAATTAGTGTATGTTAAAACTTTAAAAATAACCAACAATTAAAATGGAAGGCACATATAAAAACCACACGCACAAGAGAAACACCAGATTTACATGGAAAACCTAGAATGGGAAAAACAACAATGAGAAAATTGCTTGAGTCTACTGCTCAAATCTAACCTCACAATAAGCATTGATTACAAATATTTTACAAGCACCAACCCTTAGGTACATCAAAACCCAAGGCAATGTTTTGAGGCTACCACCTATATGTACATCACACACCAATAATGAGCTCCAACTCAATACAATGAGGCTTGAACCCCAATAAAAAAAGAGGCTACAACCTTTGAAATTACATCTTCATATGTGAAATAATGGCTCTTCTATAGCCTAAAAATGCACCTTGTTATCATACACTCACTTTGTGTTTTGGATCAAGACAATTATCTCCTTCTTCTATGCACTTTGCCTTCTCTCCTTTCTTACAATGTGAACAACAATAGTCAATTTGGTGAGCTAAACTTTCATTGTGAATTCAATGTGTATAAAACACATTCATTTCAATAGGTGAATTGTCACAACCACTCCAAAACTAAATAATGTCAGTTTCATTTCCTTCCACAACTGTGCAAAATTAGTTCAATTGTCACACCTAATTTCTGGCTCAATTATATGTTATCACGAAGTCTTTTATTGCTCATTGTAAAGCATTTCTATTGAAATGATTAAATCCATTTAAGCAAATCAACTGACGCTTCTATGATACTGTATGGGCCACCGAACATCTTGGAAGATTACATTACTATCAATCTTCAAAAGCACTTGTGTATGCCTTTTATATTTTCCCTCTATCGACAAAAACATAGTTTACTAAAGTAAGACCGATCCCCTTGTTTGTCAACAAATGTCACTTTTTCAGAACTTTGACTTTGATACTTTATAACTAGTATCGACAAAAGTATAATTTTTTCAACTTTTCTTTTTAAGCCTTGTCGGCAAAAATAAACTTTTCAAAACTTCCTTTTTAATGTCTTATGAGCGAAAACACATTATCCTGAAATTATCTTTATATGCTTCTTGGCAAATATACCTTTTTTATAGCTTAGGCCTTTCGTTCACTTTATTACCGCTATTGGAAATTTTTAATTTTTCAAAACTTGCCTTTTGTGCTACGTATCAGTGAAAGGTCATTTATGCAAACTTTACTTACAAAGTCCCTTTATCAACAAAAGTGCACTTTTTTGAACTTATCTTTATTTGCCTTCTATCGACAAATCCACACTGTCACAAACTTGGCCAACTCAACCTCTATGTCAGTAAAAGGACCAAAAGTAACTTTTTTGAACTTTTATTATGAACCCTTCTATTGGTGAAATTACATAAATTTGAACTTATCTTTACTTCTTCTTTATATCGGCATATTGGTGAAAGAAGAAACTTTAGAACTTCACAAACTCCTCTTTGTTGGTGATATGGTGAAATCTCAAACCTAGCTCCATACTTAACCAATTCCTCTTTATTGGTGAATCGGCTAGAATGCGAACTTTAGAACTAGTTAGCTTTTTCTTCATATCCCCGACAACACTAAGCTTCTACTTCAAAATTAAGTCTTTGCCTTTGCCGAAGCTAAGCCACATCTTCTTATTGGCTAACCACTGAACTAGCGAACTAGTTTAAAAACTTAACACTTCACCGATATAACACATTGCTGGCATAACACTTAAATAAAAAATTCATCTTTTTTTCAAATTGTTGATGACACATTACCTCAAAATTTCTGATAGAATAGATATGACTTCAAATTTATTCACAATTTCTAATAGTTGCATTTCTATCAAATTGTCGATTCAAACAATAAACAACTTTATTTTTCGTCAAAATTGTCGATACCTTGTGTTCCAACAAAGAATAAATTGTCGATAACAAGGATAACAAGCCATACTGAATACCCTTTGACATAAATGATAACAATTTCAACAAATACATGTAAATGTGATATGGAACAACAATATATAATTGAATTTAGACATGATTTGAGTATCTAAAATAATATTGTAATCAATGATCTACAAGTGCAAGATAAGCGGGGCTTTCAAAAAATGTGGTGTTTTTGGTAACCACAACAACTAAATCTTACAAATTTAAGATGTGTAGTATGTGCAAATTATTTTCCTAAGTAAACACAAGAGGTATGTAGAAATATTTTCTTTGAATGAAGATGCATAAGTGTGAAATGAAGCTACATAGTTTTGTTTATGCTATTGCTTTATAATTTTAAAGAGAAGATGAATGTATGAATGCTCTTGCTTTCTAATTTAAAAAAAATATGACACATATGAAGAGTTAAATCAACTTAAAATCATATTTAGAAATCCTTAATCATAACAAAGATCTAAAAAAAAAAATTCAACTACAACCACTAAACGCAAGACTAGCTAGGGTTTATCATCAAACCCTAGATCTCAAATGCTTATTTCCTAAACCAAAATTATTTGATGCATGGATGTAATATTAACAAAAATGATATTTATGAAAATTTATATCAATGCAACATTATATTTGAACAAGTAATCCATATCACCAAGATTTGAAATAAGATTGTGCTCAACAAACCCTAGGTGCAAGACTAACTAGTTTATCCAAAAATCTAAAATTTTGAAAACCCTAACAATGAATAAGTGAAAATGACAAATATATCATTATGAAAATGATTAAATGATGTATTAGAGTAAATAAAAATCATATTTTAAATGCAAATGTCTTCAGAAAAATCTAAAAGAAGATACCAAATTACAAACCCTAGGTTTCAAAATTAACTAGCTTTTGCAACAACTTCTTGAAAAAATCTAACAATGAAGAGGTTCAAATGTAATATATAGCACTATCAAATGATTAGTTTCTGCAATAACAATCAGATCTGATGTAAAAATCATAAATTTAAATCTTTCTATGATGATCTAAAACCTATGCAATGAAAACAATGCAATAAATATGCTTTTTCTAAGCATAAAATGCTTGATATTTCACTTTTCAATGCAACTATGCAAGAATGTATTTCCTTTAAACACAAATATGATATGATACAACAAATGGAATCAATTTAATAATTCCACAAAGATCTAAAACAACTCACTAATCTCAAAACACTAGGTTCAAAACTAGCTAGATTTTCTAAAAAATGCAAGGTTTTTGTAAACCCTAATTTTGAAACACTGTAAAAATTAAACTATGAAAGTATACCAAATGATGAATGAATGTAATCTAATCATATATAGGGAAGAAAATAACACATATCTAAATCAAGAAGGATGCCAAAGTGTAAGAAACAATGGGTTCACAAAAATGTTTAATAGAAAAGAGAGGCTAGCTCAAGCGATTAAACTAGGTCAAACCCTCTTCTACCAAACATTAGAACAAAAACCAAGATTGAATTCTACCCAAGAAGCAGAGAAAAACTACGAGGTTTTTTCCCTTTGTTGTATAGAGGAGAATCAACCAAATCCAACCAATCAAGCTAGGGCAAAGTGGAAACCCTAGTTAAGCAAGATCCATGAAAATACGACTGTCAGAAACAAATATCATAAATCTAACACCACCTCGAGGATGAGGGGGAAGAATAGAACCTAGACCCAGGATTGGGAGCCCAAGGGACCAAGGCACTTAGATGCCCTAGAGGATGATTAGGGTTTGGTAGAATGTGAAGTTTTCTATGTCTTTGTCCTTCTATGTTCTTGCTTCCTATAACTTGTTTACTATAGATTCCTCCAGATGATACTTTCACACACATAAGAAGGAAAATGGTTGGGTGCTCTTTAGGATCTTGCATAAGTCAAGCTCTGTGAATGGTGTTTCCACCTCCATAATAGAAAATGATGAGATCTCAAAGATTGTGTGCCCTAGGAAGGCAAAGGCAAATCTAAAGTAGAATGGAATGCTAGAACAAAGCATGAAGGAAAGAATTCACCATGAGCATTGAAACTCTAGCTTGCTTGATGCAACATCACAACTTGACTCAAGAAGTTGGTGTAGCCCAAAGAAGTAAAGATATCTTCACAAGACCTGCAAGAAGTTAGCATAACAACAATAATCCACCATAGAGAAGAATAGAGAGCATGAGAGAGAATAATCTGAGAGCGCAAGTGTGTCTATATTGCATCCATAACTTAGAGATGTTCAAATGAATAAACTAACTTGCTTTTATATGCATCCTTCTCAAAAACAATGAATAAAACCAAATGGAGCTGACATGTTAAATTCAAGGAGGTGTTCTAAGCTAAAATCACAAGAGAGGGGCTAAAGGTCTCATTTGGGACCAGGGCGCTTGGGTACCCTAGTCCTTTAGCCCCAAAAACTTCAGGGAGTGTCCCTTTAAGTGGGCATAGACCAGTCCTAATTTTATTTTATCATGTTTATTCATCAAGATTGAGATTTAATCATTTAATGTCTAAAAAGGTGTTAAAATAGGTTCTAATTAACAAGGGTAAACATTATAGGTTCAACAAGGTGCTAAAGTAATGTCAAATGCTAGTGTACACATTTTACTCCATAATATTTAGCCCCTAGTTTAGCGTGGGTACAAGCTTACATTTGATTTCACAATAAAGTACGGTGAAGACAAATTTCAATCACAACAAACATACAAACCATAGAATGTCATCAAAATTGAGGGGTGATAAAGCCTCCAAGTTTAGGATTCTAGGAGTCTATGAAGACTTGCATACACATAAGACACATGACATAATTCACTCATATATGAAGCACTTAGAAAACATGAGATAAGACAAGACATATAAAAGGCATGCACTTGAGAAATCACAATGCATACATGCCATACATAAAGTATACATGCCATACACAAAGTATACATAGAATATGCATGAACACACATGGAATACACACGAAGCACTTAAGAGACATACATAAGGAACACATATAGAGAATACATGTGAGGCACACATGAGGTGTGAAGAACATATAGAGAATAAGGATATATGAGGAGAATACATGCATCATACATCTATCACAAAAAGCACATAATGGAATACCTTAAGTCAGCATGACAAAAGATATCTCCATCTAAAAGGTTTTCTGAATCACCATGCATCATTCCCCAAGATGCAATAAGAAGAATGCTAAGGGGTTAGTTAGAAATGAGAAGCACAAAATGATACAAACACATCATACACATAATCTATCTAAAGAAAAGTGTTTCCACTCAAGGGAATACACAAAATACCTCTTGCAAGAGGATTTACACGAAGCCCTTTAGAATAAGAAGGCAAAGTAATCTTACTACCAAACTCTAGTTGGTGGCGTAACCCTTCTTCCAAACATGCAAGCAACTTCAACAAGATAGACTCAAGATCTTGTTTCATAATCCTTTCAAAAAAGTAATCAACAAGTGTTTTGATAGAGAGATGAGAGTAAGGCTCATATCATGATGTATGCCCCCACCTTAAACTGATTGCTAACTCCATTAGGGGAAATTGCCTTTAAGGTAGAGTGAGGAAGAAATATAAAATAGGCATGAGATCTTTCTAAAAGAACATGACCAAATGATATGTGTTTTCAATAGCTACATCATGACAAGGGGTTGCCCCCAAGATCAAACCAAGGAAATGCTTACATGCATGACACATAATGGCTTGTGTAGTCATGGTATGACACCGAGAATTTCAACAAGGTACCACATACATAAAACATCATAACTTATGAAGATGACAGAGGAAAGATCACATGAAAGTAGAGTACACATAAATTAAATCATGAAAGGATGCTAGATAATCCTAGAAAAATAACACAATTGTATATCATGACATATAGAAGAATGAAGATACATAAAGGGGAATGATGTAATGTGTTCTTACTCCTTGTACCTTTGTGATAACAAGGGTGTCAAGGGAGAACCACAACATCAAAATATGGGGATAACATTACATACAAACATAACACAAATGAGAGGGAGGGATCACACTTGCGCTTTGGGCTATAACAAATCATCCTCCCCCAACTTTCTTATGATAAAATGGATGAAGGAAAATCTGCTCTAGGGACTACATCAATCATGGTTAAAAGTGCTAGAGCCATGCCTTGTTCGAAGTTGTTGAATTTTGTCACCCAAGACTCAACATTCCTTCAAGTGGAATGACCAAGTGCTCGATGATATGCACAATAATGAGGTGTTGAATGATTATTTTGTTGAATCTTTCTGTGTCTTGAATTAGGAAGAGTGATTAAGATGTCTTTGAATAGACTCAACAACATACACTCTTGTTGAGATAGAAGAGAAGATACAGGTAGAGTAGGAAGCAACCCTCGTTGTTTTGAACATGGTGGAGAGAATGTAGGAGAAGGTCAGAAACTTAAACTTACTTTAGACAAGTGCAGTGTTGGTTCAAAAGGTTCCTTAATTCCTTGTTCTTTACATCCTAACCCATTTCCATTGTATCCTTGTTTTGAAAGAATTTTTAATCCATGCCCATAATGCATCTCCAAGTATGAAGGAAGAGGAGAGGTCATATGACTAACTTTATTGAAATAAGAATTGTCATCATGTGTTGAAGAAGAAGGATCATTCTTTCCATCATGGTGAGGGGGGTCAACCTTTGTTTCAACAAGTCTACGGGGTTGAAAACCAAAGGGACCTCGTCATTACCAAGAAATGCATTAGAAGAAGATGACTAATTAGATTAGGATGATACTTTATCACAAATGGCCTCCATTTCTATAGAAGAAGGCTGATCATCATCAATATCAAAAGTTCCATCATCATTACTTTTGACTTTAAGTTTTTGATAAGTGGAAGCTTGTGTTGAAGAAACTTCATTTACCTTCAAGATTTTAGGGTGTGAGAGTATGACTTTATATTCAACCATGAAGGAGGGTGTAAAATCTAATGAACCCCAATCATCACTAAAAAACACATTCAAAAGACCAACACTCTCCTGGCCAACACTATTGTTAGTAGTGAAGAATAGTGGTTTGGTTTTTTTCAAGGAGGGATCAAACTTCTAAAATAAATTTTATGTCTCACTTCCATTTGTAAGAAACTTTGCATAACTGAATCATCTTGAATCGTATGGATCTTTTTTTCAAAAAAGAATTTTATTGAACAATTATGGGTAGATGGGATCTTGTTTTCAAAAAAGAGAATTAGGGATGACATGGATAAGGGTAGGCAATGTCACAAGGCCAACCTTAACATTTAATGTGATTGTACATAGTGTTTTCTTACCAACATTATCAAAGCAAGGAATGATGAATTTATCTGGTTTAAGGAGAGATGTATCAACATTGATATTATGCAACAAGTTTATGCCACAAACATTAAGACCTGATCCACCATCAATCATAGTGCATCTTACCCTCATTCTATTAATGATGATAGATATCATAAGAGGTTCATATTGGTTTTGAACTTCTATGGGAGGTAATTCATGTTGTTGAAATTAAATATTTGATGTTGTCGCATGCATACAACTAAATAGAGATGCCACATCATTTGGTCTAATAGAAGGTGGAAAAACTACCTATTGTAGAGCCTCTTGGAGTATTCTATGGTATGTAGGTGATGTTTGTATTAAATCCCATAGGGAGGTCTTAGCCAAAGTAGCATGGAGCTCCTCGACAAGATCATATTTTCTACAAATATGTTGAGAAAGAGAAGGAACTGGTGGGAGAAAAGGTTGAGAAGGTGGAAGATAAGTGGGAACACTTAGTACTTGCTTACTTTTCTTGTTATTGCGGGTGTTGTAGGTGTGAGCAACTACATAATGAGGTTGTTATGACACATTTTGTGAAAGGAAGCAAGGTATGTGGAATACGCTTCCTACACTAATCTAATGAGGGAAGTAATATGAAAATTATTTTTAAACCTTACAGTTACAGTGATGTTAATACAACAACATAGAGATTACATAGCATACACACACAAAAAGAGAGTAGACACAAGATATACCATGGGGAAAACCCTTTTGGGAGAAAAACCCCACACTCTAAAACCTGCACATTGTATTATCGAAACAACAACAGTTTACAATACACTTGCAATGCAAGTTCTTCCAAGAGTCTTCAAGATGTCGATTCTAGAGATATTTTGGTAGCATAACAATACATGTCAAACAAACTATGCATCTCCTACTCCAAGCACCTATTCTTATACAATTTACAAGGCAAAATGAGAAGCTTCTAGAGATGGACATCCAACTTGGCCTCATGGCCCATTACCCATGCCTACGAACAATTGTCCTACATGACAACAAGGTTTTAACACTTGTCACAATATACCTTCCCAATGTGGGTGCCTAATCCCATGATAGACTATGACAGATGCTCTTACGTACCTTACAACTATCATAGAATCTGTCATACATGACAACACTTACAACTGTAAGAGAATATGTCATAAACTTACTAAATATAGCATATTCCTCTTACAACATGTCATAACCCACCTTGGGTGCCCAAAGACACCTTCCTCAAAAATTCTCTTCGACACTTGTCTTTACCTGTCATAGAACCTTCTATACTTGACCCTTATGCATCATAGAATCTATCATAGGAATCCATCATAACTCTTACACGTCATAACTCCTTACACACTTTACAAGATACTGACACATGGAAACAAACTTCTACTACAATATGGGATGCCTATCCTCCATGTGAGGACAAAATACAACTTCCTTGTCACCATCTAAGTCATTTGCCAGTCATTGACAATTCACATGTCTAGTAACTAGATGACAGAGCATGGTAAACTAGAAAGTTACTGCACAGTAAAAGTTAATTACCACAGTAAAAAGTAAATGCCATAAAGTTACGAAGGTTGAGACACTTAATTCCCAACATTCTGGGTGAGTGCGAGATCATGATGGGGCAAACAGTGGCAATGGAGAAAAAAATTGCTGGATGAAAAATTTCTAACATTTAGACTAATATTTAGATTTGGATGGAAAGGGTGTTAATATTTTTAGCTGAAATATGGATTGCCTCCAAAAATGCCTTGGGATTACCTCGTATTTAGGCAAGTTGGAGTCCCAAAACTTGCCAAAGAAACTTGCAAAACCACTCATTTATTGTTATCCTAAAAATTTCCACAATTTCATCCTTGAAGTTGACAGACTTTTTTGTAACTAAATTCAATCAAATTAAAAGGGTTTATAGAGGAAGCTATTAAGATTCTAAAAATATAATATGCACCTCATAATAATTTTAATAGCTAATTATTATTAATTTTCTACATACGCTATGTCTGATTTCCTGATAGATATACACATTGAAAAACACCCATAACTTTCAACATATTAATCCTTTTTTAAATCCAAAAAATGTGTCACATTCTAGGATTTATTGGGTATACATTAAAATTTAAAATTTTTTATTTTCATATATTTTTGACCAAGTTAGGTTGGCTAGAAAATTAATTTTTAATATTTTAAAAAAGTCACAGTAAAAAATTCATAAATAATTATTTATTTATTTAAAAAATTCAAAAAAATATGCGTCACATCCGCTCATGTGTCCTTTGCTTAAATCCAAATCAGAGAGGAAAAATATTATCTTTTTCTCATATTTAGGTTGGCCAGAATGACACCTACTTTTTATGTTTTCCTGAAAATTTTAGTAGTGCTTCATTGAAATATCCAATTTTCACCAAACTATTGTTAATATTTTTTTAAAAAAAAGTAGTAACCCATAAACTACACTCAATTTATTACAACTTTTATTACTACCTTATTTCTAGATTGTGTAGATAACTCATTCAATTTTTGACATGAAGTTACTTAAGTCTGTTTTTCACATTTACATTGCCACTTAGGGGTAGTGTTTGGCCCATTATGATCCTGCACTTACCCTTCTCCCACTTGTCGAACACTTTGTAAGAGCCAAAAGAAATAACAGGATTTTAATTGCTATAGGTCGAGAGGTCCATAGACTCTGAACACCATTTGAACTTATCAGTGCCCACTGGTTTCATCAATGCATCTGCAACATTCTTCAAAGTGTCTATATTCTCCAATATCACCTTCCCATCTTCCACCATGTCTCGCACAAAATGAAACTCTACATCAATATGCTTTGTACTGGCATGGACTTGCAAGCATGAGTAGCTACCATGTACTTAGCTTCTATTGTGGACAAAGCGATCACAAGTTGCCGCTTATTCATCTAACTGGTTGCACCACCAAACATAGTAAACACATAAGCACTGGTGGATCTCTTGTTGTCAATGTCACCTGCCCAATCAAAATCCACAAATCCATGAATACTTACAGAATGTGGAGGTCCTATAGGATGACCATGATAACATAGGGAATACTCAAAAGTACCCCACAAATATGTGAACACTCTCTTCACTGCATCCCAATGTATGCATCCAAGATTAGCCATAAACTGACTGAGGACTCCCACTGCTTAGGCAATGTCTGGTCTTGTACAGACCATAACATACATTAAGTCACCAATAGCACTAGCATAAGGCACTCTGCTCATATCCTCCATCTCAGAAGGAGACTTTGGACAATCATTAATAGATAACTTTATCCCCAAAGAAACATGAACACACAATGGTCTACAATTTGCCATGCTAAATCTCTTCGACACGGTCTTCACATACTCTAGCTTAACCAAA
The DNA here is from genome assembly GCA_027924645.1 of Cunninghamia lanceolata. Taxonomy (NCBI): domain Eukaryota; kingdom Viridiplantae; phylum Streptophyta; class Pinopsida; order Cupressales; family Cupressaceae; genus Cunninghamia; species Cunninghamia lanceolata. Next base: position 4,388,033 of record BSBN01000011.1, read on the forward strand.
GTTTTCTGTTTGCTCTATCTTTTTTAATTTCCATTCCCATAATGTACTTGGCTGCCCCTAAATTCTTCATTTCAAACTATGCTGACAATTGAGACTTCAAATCAGAAATCATATTCTTACCATTCCCAATTAGCAACATATCATCAACATACAATGCAATAATGAGAATGTGATCATTGTCAAATTTGTAATACACACAACGATCTGATTTCAACCTCAAAAATTCAATAGACAACACAAAGGTATCAAATTTTAGGTACCACATCCTAGGAGATTGCTTCAAACCATACAAAGACTTCTTCAACTTGCAAACCAAATTTTCTTTACCTTTTTCTATGTAATGCTCTGGTTTTGAGATGTAAATATCTTCCTCCAAATCACCATGAAGGAATGTTGTCTTCACATCTATTTGCTCCACCTCTAAGCCATAAGTTGTTGCAAGAGATAACATGGACCAAATAGATGTTTGCTTTGCAACGGGAGAGAAAATTTCACCATAATCAATTCCCTCCACTTGTGAGTACCCCTTCATAACCAATCTAGCCTTGTACTTCTCAACACTGCCATTTGCACCAAATTTCTTCTTGAACACCCATTTACAACCAACATGTTTCTGTCTGTCAGGAAAAGGAACCAAGTCCCAAGTTTTATTTTTCTCCAAAGAGGCCATCTCATCTTCCATGGCCTAGGGCAGGGGCCCTGGCTTGATTGGCTAAGTAATTCCGTTGAGGTAAAGATGGTCACGAGGTCCAGTCTCCCCCCTGCCCACCTGATATTTGTAACCGGTTCATAGCTCCGGTCAAAAGCGTTTACCCATGAATAAAAAAAAAACTCATCTTCCATGGCCTCCTTCCAAAAACTTGCATCTTTCATGCTCATAGCCTCTATCACAATTCTAGGCTCATCAGTGTTAGTAATCAAGGTAAAAGCACAACTAGAATCTAGCAATGAATATCCAAACCTATCAGGTTGCTTCCTTGTTCGTGTAGACCTCCTCGAAGGCCGAGGTTGAGTTTCTGCTTCTTCTTTTGAGCTTTCAAAGCTGCTAGAGCTCTTCTCATCATCAGGTCTCATAGGGTCTTTTGGTTCAGTCTTCTCAGGGGTAGAAGGAAACTGAACCACATCTTTCTTTTCTTTCTCTTCTAGCTATAGAACAAAACAAGAAGGTGTTAGCTCTAAAAATAACACTTCTGTTATACAACACTTTTTTGGCCACAAGATTCCAATGCCTGTACCCTTTCACACTGACACCATAGCCAATGAAGATACACTTAACATCCTTGTTCTCCAAATTTGACCTCTTCTCCCTAGGCACATGAGCATATACCTCACAATCAAAAACATGAAGATGTCTTATTGAAGGCTTATTATCAGACCACACCTCCATGGGTGTCTTAACAACAAGAGTTGAGGTAGGAAACCTATTTACCTGGTAACAAGCAGTGGCAACAGCTTCAGCCAAAAACGTTTGTTCGAGGCTAGCTCCACTAAGCATACTCCTAGCCTTTTCCATCAACATCCTGTTCATCCTGTCTGCAACTCCATTTTGCTGAGAGGTGTATGGAGTTGTCTTATATCTTTCAATCCCACATTCTTTAAAGAACTTATTGAACTTTGTCAAACAAAACTCACCACCGTTGTCAGTTCTCAAACACTTAATCTTTTTACCAATCTAATTCACTACAAAAGCTTTAAATTCTTTGAACCGACTAAAGACTTTAGACTTTCTCTTGATGAAATAAACCCATGTCCTTCTACTGTAATCATCAATGAATGACACAAAATATATAGATTTAGAGATCGAAAGAATGTTAACTAGACCAAACACATCAGAATGAATAAGATTCAACACACTAGAAGACTTATGAGAACTCGAGTAAAACTGAACACGGTTTTGTTTTCCATGTATACAATGTTCACAAAAGTTGAAATTGAGATTACAATCATCTAACCCTTTGATGAGGTTTTTTATTTTTTAGGGCTCTAAGACCCTTCCCAGCAATGTGACCAAGTCTCTTATGCCATAACATTGTCTTCTCAGTAGAAAGTCTCATTTCCAAAGCATAAGCACCCTTAGGTACCCAAAATGCACTACCATCAGAAGTTAAAGCAACACGTCTCTTCGTGGCTGGTCCCAATGGTGAGGATGAAGTGACTTCATCTATTTTGTTTGAATTAGAAGAACTATTGCACTGAGAAGTGCATGCCTCCATCTTAAACATAGTACCTCTCCAAGTACCCTTCACAAGCACCATAGCTCCTCTGGTCATCTTGCATCCTTCTTTCAAGAAGACAAATTTCAAACTTGCATCATTCAATTTACTTACAGGAAGTAGGTTCCATACCAAGCTTGGGATGTGAATAACCCCAGAGATCCCCTTCACTCATCCATTAGGGAATTGGATGTGATTCTTCCATGGCCAACTATCTTCAGATAAGAGTTATCACGTAGGTGCACTCTTCCACCATCGAACTCTTCATATTTTCTAAACCAGTCTCGATGTGAGGTCATGTGAAAAGAGCCACCTGAATCAATCAGCCACACATCTTCAGATGCATGGGTGGCCAAGGAAGAAATAAAAGCATCACCATCATCTTGTGACTTGTCAAAATTTGAATCAGGGGTGTTCTTCTTTTTCTTCTTCTCCTCCTTGCACTCCTTTCAGAAGTGCCCAGTTTTTCCATAGTTCTAACATAGTGCCTTGGATTTTCTAGGAGATTTGGATCTCCCATAGGATTTGGATCTACCCTTCTCAGCTTTCTTGTCCTTCTTCTTCCCTTTCTCCTTGGGTCTTCCATGAACCGCAAGAGCTTCTTTGGCCAACTTGGATGACTTTCTCTGCATCTCTTTAGATAACAGCGAAGACACTACCTCATCCATCTTGAAAGTGGTTGTAGTACTCTTGATGACCATTACAAGATGATCCCATGAGTCTAGTAAGGAACAAAGCAAGGTCATACAATGATCCTCCTCCTCCATCTTCACACCAATGGATGTCAAATATGTAACTAGCATGTTAAAGGCATTCAGGTGTTTTGCAACAGATCCTCCATCTTCCATCCTCAGAGAATACAACTTCTTCCTCAAGAATAGCTTGTTCACCAAGGATTTGTCCTGATAAACATCTCCTAGCTTCTTCCATAGTTACTTCACGGTCTTCTCCTCATGGGCATTTAACAAGATAGAATCAACTAGATAGAGTCTCACAAGACTCTTAGCCTTCCAATCCTTGAGATCCCAATCATCTTGACACATTGCCGTTGGTTTTGTATTAGAAATTTTTTCCCATAGGTCTCTATCAAAAAGCATGTTTCCATTTTAAGTTTCCACAACTTAAAATTGTTGTCATTAAACTTCTCTAACTCTATTTTTCTAAATGTGCCTGTCATCTCCTTACTGCAACAAGATTACAGAATACTCTGCATAGACTCCCACTTAATCGAAGGTCAGTACAAAAAACCCTCTACCCAGTAGCTAGGACGAAAATTGGCCAGGCTTTGATACCAACTAAAAGGAAGCAAGGTACCTGGAATATGCTTCCTACACTAATCTAATGAGGGAAGTAGTATGCAAATTCTTTTTAAACCTTATAGTTACAGTAATGTTAAGACAACAACATAGAGATTACATACCATACACACATAGAAAGAGAGTAGACACAAGATATACCATGGGGAAAACCCTTTGGGAGAAAAACCCCACACTCTAAAACCTGTACAATGTATTATCGAAACAACAATAGTTTACAACACACTTGCAATGTAAGTTCTTCCAAGAGTCTTCAAGATGTTGATTTTGGAGATATTCTGGTAGCATAACAATACCTGTCAAACAAACTATGCATATCCTACTCCAAACACCTATTTTTATACAATGTACAAGGAAAAATGAGAAGCTTCTAAAGATGGGTGTCCAACTTGGCCTCATGGCCCATTAACGATGCCTACAAACACTTGTCCTACATTGCAACAAGGTTTTAACACTTATCACAATATACCTTCCCAATGTGGGTGCCTAGTCCCAAGATAGACTATGACAGATGCTCTTACACACATTACAACTGTCATAGAATCTGTCATACATGACAAGACTTATAGCTGTAAGAGAATCTGTCATAAACTGACTAAATATAGCATATTCCTCTTACAACATGTCATAACCCACCTTGGGTGTCCAAATATGCCTTCCTCAAAAATGCTCTTTGACACTTGTCTTCACCTGTTATAGAACCTTCTATACTTGACTCTTACGTGTCATAGAATATATCATAGGAATCCATCATAACACTTACGCATCATAACTCCTTACACACTTCACAAGATTTTGACACATGGAAAAAAACCTCTACCACAATATGGGACGCCTATCCTCCATGGGAGGACAAAATACAACTTCCTTGTCACCATCCAAGTCATCTCCCAGTCGTCAACAACTCACATGTCTAGTAACTAGATGATAGAGCACAGTAAATGAGAAAGTTACTACACAATAAAAGTTAATTACCATAGTAAAAAGTAAGTGCCAGAAATTTACCAAGGTTGAGACACCTTAATTCCCAACATTTTGAACACCTTGATTCCTTTGAGTAATTTTCTTTGCAATTTTGAAAAAGTAACCAGGAGGTCAAGATGGTTTTGGAACATCTCAAACTATAATCAAAGGTTTAAAGAAAGGAGGTAGATTATGTGCCTCAATGAATTTAGGAACATTAATGCACTTATTTACTATCCCGTTAGTGAGTGGAGTAAGCTTTTTAATGATGATAGAATTTACATTGATATATTCTTGAGATGAATGTCCAATGTCTTCCCATGGGGAATCCATTATAATAGAAGAATCTTCATCCACTAATGCTTCATCTTCTGATGGGAGAGCATTGGAATGAAGAGAGTGTAGAGTGATGTTAAGAAAATTGTTGATGATTATATCCATAGTGATGTCCAAGGGGTTTAAACATGCAACCAAAGGAGGAATACCAAGGGTCTTCACATATTTAGTGATATCCAAGGTATTTGGATATTCAACTAAAGGAGGAAGATCAAGGGTCTTCACTTCCTTAGTGATATCCAAGGTACTTGAACATTAAACCAAAGGAGAAAGAAAAATAGGATGATTCATGAAATCATCATGTGCTATGGTAGAAGTAGAAATTGTATGCTCAATATCCTCTAATGCCACATATCTAGAAGAGAGATCATTCAAATGAAAAGAACGTTAAGTAATGTTAAGGAATGTGTCAATGATTTCATCCTCTTGTGCCAAAATGTTCTTACTTTTAAAATAGTGATCCAAAGTATAGGGTGATGTAGGTGAAGCTAGGTCACCATAATATTCCTTAGAGGTGATGTCAATGATATTATCATTAATTGTAGTAGAAGAAGAACTATCACCATCATCTTTCTCATGACTATTCATGGAGATGAATTTAGTGAAGTCTTCTAATATTGATAGAAGTAATGAAAAGAAGTTGATAATACATTTAAGTGTGATATGGAACAACAATGTACAATTGAACTTAGACATGATTTGAGTATCTAAAATAAGATTGCAATCAATGATCTACAAGTGCAAGATAAGCAGGGCTTTCCAAAAAATGTGGTGTTTTTGATAACCACAACAATTAAGTCTTACAAATGTAAGATGTGTAGTATGTGAAAATTATTTTCCCAAGTAAATAAAAGAGGGATTTAGAAATCTTTTCTTTAAATATATATGCATTAGTGTGAAATGAAGCTACATAGTTTTATCTATGCTATTGCTTTACAATTTTAAAGAGAAGATGAATGCATGAATGTTCTTTCTTTCTAATTTTAAAAAATACAACACATATGATGAGTTACAGAAACTTAAAATCAGATTTAGAAATCCTTCATCATAACAAAGATCTAAAAAAAATATTTCAACTACAACCACTAAACGCAAGACTAGCTAGGGTTTATCATAAAACCCTAGATCTCAAATGCTTATTTCCTAAACCAAAATTCTTTGATGCAAGGATGTAATTTTAAAAAAAATAATATTTATGAAATGCTACAACAATGCCACATTAGATAGGAACTTTTTCCCGCTTTGCAACTTTCCCACTCTGAATAGTGTTTGAACCGGCTTCGCTCATGGAGGTTGTTAGCCCTGGGGGGGCCCCTACCCCCCCTACGGGCCCTCAGGCGGTTCTTGCCGATGATGTTACTATTCCGGTCAATACTTCTAAGCTCAAATATCTAACCTCGGGGTTGGATCCCAAGGCTTGGAAACATGCCTTGCTTGGAAAGAAGGATATCCCTATCGAAGATTCTGCAGCCCTAGTGCCGTCTGAGTAGGTGAATGGAATGGACTTCCAGATCCCAGATCTGATGCTGGATGAAATAACCTATGCCTTGGAATTATCCTTGGTGGGTAGGTTCCAAACCTTTAGACCCAGCATTGATATGGTTAGATGCTGGGTGGCCTCGAGATGGCACCTAAAAGGTAGCGTGGTTACTAGCGCCATGACCAATGGCCTCTTCCTTTTTAAGTTCACCACCAGGGAGGACTTAGTAACTATCTCAGCTGGTGGTCCTTGGTTGTATGGCAAGTACAACCTTTGCCTAGCATGCTGGAAATTAGGGTTTGATGTAGCTATGCTCAACATGTCAGCTTTGGTCTGGGTTAGGCTCCTAGGACTCCCGCTGGAGTTTTGGGATGAGGATATTTTCACATGGATTGCAAACTCCTTTGGACATTTCATCACTCTGGACAGCACTACCAAGCATAAAACTAGGTTAGTGTTTGCTAGATTCTGTGTTAGGGTGGATATCCATAAAGCTTTGCCTAACACTATTAACTTAAAATCTAAATATGGCTGCTGGGAACAACATCTAGAGTATGAAAATGCTACCACTTTTTGCCAAAATTGATCCAAAAAAGGACATCTTATCAATGAATGCAAAAAATTAAAAACAAATAAAGGCAAAGAGGCCTCGGAGGAGGAAAATATTGTGGAAGACTACCCGTTCAAAGAGGACCTGCTTGATATCAAGTCTCTTTCAAAGATACAATAGATGAAGTCCCAAACTCTAGGAAACCCTCAGGGTGAACTTCCTACTACCACCAATGAACCCATACCTCTTCTACAGAGTCTGTGGGTGGCCGAAGTCGAACAGCTGACTCAGAAGAAGGGAACTTCCCTGGACTCAGTCGAGACAGAATAAGGTGAAATACTCACCCCCAATCACTTATCACCTTTGCCAAGGATTGATGTTCTTGAGCCTTTGCTAGTTGTTGGAGAGATGTCAACGAGATCAAGGATAGAAGTGTCTATAGCTACAGCTCCACCAAGCATAGAAAAACCCATCCTACCCCCCATAAGGATCCTTTCCCTTGGGGCTAGTCCCAGTAACCAAGAGGGGTGGATTACCTCCAAAAACAAAGGCAAAGGTAGCCAGACTATCCCAGAGAGAAACCAAAAATAGAGAGGCTACCAAGGAAATAGCCAATGGGAGACAAAGAACAATGGAGGCTATCTCCAGAAGACCCCACAAATGAAGATCATCACTTGGAACGTGAGAGGGCTTAATATTCCTCACAAACAACTCATGAACAGGAGCTGCATTTTTGATAATAAGGTGGATATCATCCTGCTTCAAGAGGTTAAGATGTCTAAAGACAACTTTAAAAACATTGCTAATAATATTTGCCCCATGGCTGACTACTGTTAGAATTAGGCTGGACAACTTAGAGGGGGGGTGAATCAGTTGTCCCAAAACTTTATCACTTGCAACAATATCACTTAAAACTAATTAAAACATTTAAAGCATCAATCATCAACACATGAGCAGAAGCAAATAAACACACATGACACAATGATTTTTAACGTGGAAACTTGGTTAAGGGAAAAACCATGGTGGAGGTTAACCCACAAAGATTATACTCTGTTAAAAGTATTACAATTGGGAATACACATGCATTCAGGCTCACTGCCAAGAGATCACTGCTCAAAAGAAGGCTCACTACCTATAGAAGGCTCACTGGCTACAGAAATAAGATTACAATAAGTTTGAACTGATAATTAGCATCTACCAATGCAAGGATTTAGTTCTGGTTAAGCACAGAATACTGACTTGATACACTTCATTCTCACTCTGCCCTGTTTACTATTCTGCTAACATCTAAACCTTAGATCTCTTCTCTTTTCACATTTATCCCATAGTCGCATCACACACACACCAAAATCACTTAAATCCATTACTATATATATCTGCATCATGATATTCAATCACTTTTCAGTCGGCTTCAAGAACACTTAGAACTTTGTTGAAGACTCTACTCTGTCAGCTAAATCCATGAATAACTTGTAACACGGACCAAAACTTGCATTCAAAAATTATCAATCATGTCAGTCACTATCACTGATCATCACAAATCATTCAACTGACAAATTCCATTTATCCAGAACCAAGATCAATTACAAGGTTGGCCTGTTACTCTGTTGTCTACACTGTCAAACTGTAACCCCATACTCAGATGCAAATAAATTTTGAATCCTTCATCACCAGAGGTTAAAATTCTAGATTTAGATTGCCCTGACAATCCTTATGACTCCCTCAGATCCACAACATACTTTGATTTACTACTAGAGAGATCCGGACCAAGATACCAGACCCTGTCACATGCTCTATTTTTGGCTACCCGGAGTTAGATAAATTCTAATTCTGACTTCCGGTATGAACAAATTATGTTATACGGATGAGTGGAATAGTCTTAGTTACCATCAATGACAACACCTATCATGCGAAGTAGTGTCTCTTGCCAACAATCTCCCCATTTGGCATTGATGGCAACACTTAGTGAAAAATGACTGTCATGATTGACTCCCCCTTTACTCTGTACTTGTGCTCTCCACTATTTCCAAAGCTCCCCCTTTGCTAGATTTCTCATTTTTCACTGCTCTTCACTCCCCCTTTGACATCAATGGCAAAGGATGGAATCCGCAAACCAAAATTCACCCCAAAATTTGTATATAATGTTGCATATGTACAACCATTCCTTAAGTTATTATTTACATAGACTTAAGTATATCTCCAAAAATATTCTTCAGCAGGGCCAACTCTGTATCCCCTCTAATTCATACTATTTAAAGTTAAAATGTGGCCATGGAACAAAAATGCTTGTGCTTCAACCTTCTAGAGGTCAGTGGGATCACCTGTTTGTGCAGCAGTTTGGGCTTCTATCACAGCATTGAATATTGCTTCTATCTTAGGGGAAATCAGTCCCCAGAGCTCACCCATTCTTGCTTCAATGTTCTCCTTTTCTCTTGTCAACTTCTTTATTTCTTCCAACAAACTGATTGCTTGACACTCCTTACTTGCCACTGATATTGTCAACGGATCAAAAGCTTGGGATATACTTGACAATTTCTATTTGGAGTCCTTTACTTTATCTTCTATATCCTCTATGACTTTAGGAGTAGATAGACAAAACTTATATATACCACCTCCTTCCAAAAGAGCATTTTGAGTACTCTTTATATTGTTATCTAGCTCTAATCTGTCTATCCCAATCATGCCTTTAAGTGCATCAAATATTTTTCTATTAAAATCATTCTGAACTTTCACTTCTGCAGATTTTTCAAAGGACTCAAAATGAGTACTTACAAAATTTACAAGGCTTTTCAGATTTTAGGAGGGAGAATCAGATGGATTCTTCTAGAACGTTGGCATTATTTTCTCCAATATACCAGATGCAAGGCCTAGCAACTCATTATCCTCTATGTGAGATTTCAATACCTTTTCTCTTGCCTTGGCTTGTGTGAAAGATGCTATCTTCATCAATTGGACCAGAGAGAAAGTATCTAGGTTGAGTGGTCCTTGAATCAGTTTAGGTTCATCAAACTCTAGCATCTCTTTACTTAGAAAATTCTTTACTGCATCTATAGTATCTCTTGCCACAATTCCTAAACCACCTTCCTTTCCTTGAGATTTGTCAACGTTAGTATCAGGACTAATTTGTTTAGATGCATCAACATCTGCACCATCTTCTTGTGCTTTATCTTCCTTACCTTCTTCTGTCTCTTCCTCTACTTTACCTTTCTCTATGCCATCTATAGGAGAATTCTTTCCAGTGTCCTTACCATCTGTAATCTGTTCAGAAGGATTTTGTGTAGCAGCAGTAATCTCAACACTATCTTCTTTTCTAGATTGATTAGGAGGAGTTAGAGTATCTCCTGCATCAACAGTTTTATCCACCATCTCTGTGTCTTCTTTGTTTATTTGATTCTCTTCCAGAATAGAGGAGTCATCAACTTCAGGTTGTTGCTCACTAATGTTTACTTTTTCAACATCTAGAATTGATGAATCAATCCCATCACCTATCTCCTCATAGGTTTGCTCTGGAGGATCTAGAGTATCATCTTGGTAATCATTTCCTTTTCTAGTTTCTTCTTTTGAGGTTTCTAGTTCTTGAACTGTAGGATTACCTTCCTCAACTTGTTCTTCTAAAACAATATAATATTTATCTTTATCTATTGCCTTCTTTAAAATTTCCTTTGTTTCCTTTACAGCTTCCTAAGTTTCACCAAGCATTAGCTTGTTCATCTGGATCTTGCTTCTAAAATTCTCCTTAACTTCCTTGAGGATTTTATCTACTTCCCTTTTGTTCATTATTGGACATAGGGTGGAGAGAACATATTCTCTAAGTTCTATATCTTTATCCTTGGCAGCTTCCTTCCTCATTTCTAGTATTTTCCTTAAACTTTTAGGAATTTCTTGCAAAATTTCTAGTAGAGCTCTATTGAATTTATTCAAGTACAGGATGATGGCATCCTCCAAGATTTTCTTATTTGCTTCATCAAAACTATCATAATATTTTCTGATAGGCCTTAGATTCCCATGAACAGTAATTATTTTTACAATTTCATCAACAATCATAGTAACCTTACCAATCTCTTGCTTTTTACTTGCCTTTTTGATTCTAGAAGGTTGGTCATTAGGAGCCCTTAAAGTTTTGGTTCTCTTAGATTTTATCTCTTTAACTTCTTCATCTATCTATGTCTCCTCATCATCTTTTGTGCTCACATACATTCTTGTGGCCTTTGTTTTCTTTCTCTTACTTCCTTCACCGGATAGTCCGTCTTCTAGTTTTGCAGGTTTAGGGGGAAAAGAAGCAGCAACAGAGCTTCTAGTAGTCCTTGAAGTGGTGGATGGTTCCACTAGAGAATCTTCTTGTTTCTTGTCGTACCTTTCCTTTTCAGCCTTTTCAATTCTTTCTCTATTTTTCTTCACTGCTTCCTTGGTTAGTCGAATGCTCTCAGCATACTTTTTAACTTGCTTCTGCACTTTCCTTTTCATCTCTGGCTATCTGAGCTCCACATGCAGTTTTAGACTTAACTCCTTATATGTTCCAAACCTTTCCACAGATGTGTCTTTTGATTTTCTTAGGAGATGTTGAGCATACATTTCCAAAACTTTCTCATCAACCTCATAGCCCATTGGCATAATCCATATGGTTTTGGGTTCCACAACCCCCATAAGGCATTGATCAGTGTTAACCATAAAACATATTTCAATCTCATATTTCTCCACAACTGACTTAGGGATTCTCTCTCTTGCATGCATCATACTCTAAATTTTTTTGAAGTAACCCCAAATGGCTTTCTTCTGAGTTTGGGAATCACCAAGGCTAAGTAGATGATCTCTTATTTGCCATGCAACTGGCCTGTCATTTGTCTAGTACACACCTTGAACTCTAGGCACTTCATTCATAAAATAGAAGAACAAACATATAATCAAGAAACCATACTTGAAGGTGTTTTTCTTATCTTTCTTTATTTTTCTTATATTCTCAATCAACTAATTTTGTAGTAGCTCACATAGGCCATAATTAGTATTCTCCTTCGACATTTGATAGGCTGCATATATTGCAGTTCCGAAGATAGAATTTTCCCTGTTGGAGTGGTAGACCTTGTAGCCAATCACCATGGATGCAAACTTGAAATTTGGTTCTATAATATCATCAATGGTCATTGCTCTCTTGTCAAACTTTGCATCGATTGCATAGGTAACAGTTTGGTTTTTCACGGCTTTCAGCATGGGTAATCCACCAGTTGAATTTAACCTAGTTACAATCTTGATAACATCCTTTGAAATCTTGAATGGTTTCTATAGACATATGAACTCATCATTTATTCAGCTCAAGATATATCAAACCCACTCATTCTCATCCAATGTCAAAAATTTAATGACTTGCAGAAAATGTTTGTTTTCTAGGGCTTTGTATTCCAGTTTCAATTTATAGCTATCATCCCTTAGGTAGTTGTTAAACAAATCCAAGAGTTTTAGGTTTCCAAATTCATCAATACTACAATGGATGTATGCCCTAATATCCTCGACATGCAGTATGCCATATGGGACACCAGAAAATGCACCTAATGGTTCAACTTCAACAAACTTGTATGGATGCTTCTTAAATATTGGTTGGGGACTTTCATTTACATCAACAACTAGAGGTGTAGCCATTTGCAGAGATTGAAATTTCAAGAGATTTCATAGAAAATAGAAGTACCTTGTTCCGCAAGTTAGGGTTTTGGTTGGAAATCCTCTTCGTACTTCAACTCTTGAAAATTCTCAGCTCAGAACTCGTTCACCTTTTTTTTTTGCTTTCTTCTAATTCAAAGTGATTTGAATGAAGAATGAACGACCTTTTATGCTCATCAAGACCTAATTTGTCTTTGCAATAAATGCTCTGCCCTAACTTCATCCGGTTACTCAGTTTCTTGAACAGTTCTTCATGAATCACTCCACAAATTTCCATATCAACATCTTTTCTTTCGAAAATCCTTCCAAAAGTTTTGAAACAATTCAAAATATCTTCTCTCATTGTGCCAGATCTAGGCACCCACTTACTGGTTGGGGGAATTTGATTTTCAATGTAGCTCCCCCTGAGTTAGAGCTCCAAATTTAATTCTCGGAGGAATTGTCAGCACCGGATTCAAGTGCGGACCCATTATTATCATTCACAATTATTTTTCTTGACCCATATCTTGCTCATTTCATTCTGGATCTCATTTACATCAATTTTTCTTTTTCCTTTATCTTGTCTCTACTCATCTAGTTTTCTGTTTACCAGACCTCTTCTTTCATTAATCCTACTTCTACAAAATCTTGCAATATAACCAGATTTATTGCAATTAAAGCACACAACATTTATTTGCTCATATACTTGATTTCCTCTTAATCTACACTGATTAGCCATGTGTCCAAATCCATTGCAAGAAAAATAGTAGCCATTGAAAGAATTTCCATTTCCTTTATTGTTAGGGTTATTCATTATCATACTTCTGCATTCATTTGATCTATGACCATACCTCTTGCACTTGAAACATTGACCAGAGAAGGATGGATCATTTTGATTTACTCTGCTTCTGCACTAAGTAGTTCTATGACCAAATTTATTGCAATTGAAACAATTTCCATTGAATGATGGATATCTTTGAGCATTAGGATGTCTTATCGGAGGTCTTCTAGGTCTGTTTCTTCTATTCCTTGATTGAGAATTTCTTTGTCCAGATCCAGAGCTTTCACCTTTCTCATACAAAATACCATGTTTATCATCCGCCTTCTTCTGACACTCAAGTATTACTTCAAGTTTAGCTTTTGAACTTCTCTTTGTATTCATTTGCGACTTCTAGGTCATTTCTAAGAATGACAATATGACTTTCAAGTTCTCTTTCACTGTCTCTGCTTTCTTGTAGGTTGGACTCTAGATGGCCAGCTCTTCTGTCCAATCTGCATCATTCTTTAGTTCTTTCTTTTAGAGTTTGATTCAAGTTTTCTTTAGTCTTCTTCCTTTGCTCAATTTCTTTGGTTAGCCTCATTGCCCCAGATTATATCTCATGTTTTAGAACAAAAACTTCTTTTGTCAACTTCTCACATTCCTTTGTTTTTTCTTCCAAAGCTTCATTCATGCCATTTTCTTTAGTAAGATTAGGTAGCTGATGAAGTAGCTCCCTCCTTTTTCCAATGATTTCTTTAATTTATCTTTTAGAAAGTCAATGCAATCATCAACATCCTTAAGGTTTGCTTTTAGGTCATCTACTTCTACTTTGGTCCGCTCAAGATCTTCTAGAGCCAATTGAAGTTGTTCTCTGAGTGAACCCATTGTAACTTCTTCCTAGATCTTCCTCAAGCTGTTAGGCTTCTTCCAAGGAACTTTGCTATGATAACAATTGTTAGAATTAGGTTGGACAACTGAGAGGGGGGCGGGGTGAATCAGTTGTCCCAAAACTTTATCACTTGCAACAATATCACTTAAAACTGATTAAAACATTTAAAGCATCAATCATCAACACATGAGTAGAAGCAAGTAAACACACATGACACAATGATTTTTAATGTGGAAACCCAGTTAAGGGAAAAACCATGGTGGGGGTTAACCCACAAAGATTATACTTTGTTAAAAGTATTACAATTGGGAATGCACATGCATTCAGGCTCACTGCTCAAAAGAAGGCTCACTGCCTATAGAAAGAAGATTACAATAAGTTTGAACTGATAATTAGCATCTACCAATACAAGGATTCAGTTTTGGTTAAGCACAGAATACTAGCTTGATACACTTCATTCTCATTCTGCCCTATTTATTGTTATGCTAACATCTGAACCTTAGATCTCTATTATTTTTGCATTTATCCCATAGTCACATCACACACACACACCAAAATCACTTAAATCCATTGCTATATATATCTGCATCATGATATTCACTTCAAGAACACTTAGAACTTTGTTGAAGACTTTGCTCTGTTGGCTAAATCCATGCATAACTTGTAACATGGACTAAAACTTGCATTCAAAAATTATCAATCATGTCGATCACTATCACTGATCATCACAAATCGTTCAATTGACAACTTCCATTTATCCGGAACCAAGATCAATTACAAGGTCAGCTTGTTCTTCTATTGTCTGCACTATCAAACTATAAACCCATACTTAGATGCAAATAAATTTTGAATCCTTCATCATCGAAGGTTAAAATTCTAGATTTAGATTTCCTTGACAATCCTTATGACTCCCTATCCGCAACATACTTTGATTTACTACTGGAGAGATCTGGACCAAGATACTAGACCCTGTCACATGCTCTATTTCTGGCTACCCAGACTTAGATAAATTCTAATTTTGACTTCTGGTATGAACAAATTATGTTATGCAGATGAGTAGAATAGTCTTAGTTGCCATCAATGATGACACCTATCATACAAAGCAGTGTCTCTTGCCAACAACTACATTATCATCCCTTCTATGGGTGCTTTATGGGGCCTGGTTACTATTTGGAACAAACACAACATCTCATGCAATTACTTCTCACATGACAAACACAGTCTGAAAATAAAGTTTACTATTAATAAGAAAAACTGGAAGCTAATTAAAATATATGCCCCCAACACTAGGAATGCCAAGAAGGATCTATGGGATGGTATGACCTCTAAAATTAATGCTAAGAAAAGGACCCTGTGGATTCTAGGAGGAGACTTCAACACCCCTCTATCCCCCTTAGAAAAGACTAGAGGAAACATGGACTATTCGGACAATATGTTGGACCTGGCGGACTTCCTAAGTTAGACTAGGATAATGGATTTAGAGATGAACAATCAACTCTATTCTTGGACTAATAGAAGAAGGGGTGATCAGCTGATCCAAGTCAAGTTTGATAGATTTCTGGCCTCTGCTAACTAGGAGGGTGTGCAAGGTTCCTCCCTTGTTGCTCTCCCGTGCACTATCTCTAACCACAATGCTCTCCTCCTGTCTCAGATTGTTGGCACCCCCAAGGGACTTTTCCCCTTCAGATATGAAATTATGTAGGCCTCCCACCCTGATTTCAGACAATGCATTGTTGATTGGTGGAGTATCCTGGTGTACAGGCTAACCCAAAAACTCATCCATATCAAGAACAAGGTTAAAGGATGGAACAAATTTTATTTTGGGAATGTGATGGACCAAAAGAAACACATCTCTGACAGCTTAATGAAAGTTTAAAGCAACATGGCTAGGGGGTGCGAGTGAGAATAAGTTTAATATGGAGGAATCCCTGCTCAAAAATTTGAAGGACATTACCAGAAGGGAGGAGATCTTTTGGAAATATAAATCTAGGGTACAATGGCTTAAGGAGTGAGATAAAAACTTGACTTTCTTGCACCAGTCGGTTATGAAACATATAAAGAGGAATAAAATCACCAAACTAGATGAGGGGAATAGAGAAATTACTGAGGACAAGGATCTGGGAGACCATGCCTCTAGTTACTTCAGAAAATTCTTGAAGGAGCACACAGACAAGCCTGACAATGATAGGGTTGAGTTTCTATTGGACTGCATTCCCTCTATCCTTACGGAGGATGATAACTGTAGTCTGTTGAAGCCTGTTGTTGAGGAGGAAGTGAGGGCGGTGGTGTTCTCCATGGGGGACTTCAAAGCTCCAGGTCCAGATGGGTTCCCCTCGGCCTTTTTCCAAGAATTCTGGGATATAGTGGGTTACGATGTCACGACTACTGTCAAAGACTTCTTTAGGACCAACAAAATCCTCAAGAAGATGAATACCACATTCATTAGACTTATCCCCAAGAAAAGCAGCATGGATTCCATGGCTAACTTCTGACCCATTAGCCTTGCAACACTATTTATAAGATCATTATGAAGACTCTGCTCCTTAGACTTCAACCACTATCGGACAACATTATCTTTGATTGTCAGAAAGGCTTTGTCCCTGGTAGACAGATTATGGATACTACAATTTCTAGACATTAAATCATTCACTCAATGGATAGAAGTAATAATCCGAACATGGCTCTCAAGATAGATATCTCTAAAGCTTATGAAAGGGTTTCTTGGGATTTCCTATTTAAGGTCCTTAGGAAATTTGGGTTAAGTGACAGAATGCTAAATCTATTAAAAGAATGTGTCACTACTATCAAGTACTCAGTCCCAGTCAATGGAACTCCTCAGGGGTTCTTTGAGGTAGGTAGGGGTCTCAGACAGGGAGATCCTCTGGTCTCTAGATCTTTTGAAAACATAAATCTAGGGTACAATGGCTTAAGGAGGGAGATAGAAACTCAGCTTTCTTCCACCAGTTGGTTATGAAACATAGAAAGAGAAACAAAATCACCAAACTGATTGAGGGCAATAGAGAAATTACTGAGGACAAGGATTTGGGAGACCATGCCTCTAGTTACTTTAGAAACTTCTTGAAGGAGCACACAGACAAGCCTGCCAATGACAGGGTTGAGTTGCCATTGGATTGTATTCTATCTATCCTTTCAGAGGATGATAACTATAGTCTATTGAAGCCTGTTACTGAGGAGGAAGTGAGGGCGGTGGTGTTCTCCATGGGGGTCTTCAAAGCTTCAGGTTCGGATGGGTTCCCCCCGGCCCTTTTCCAAGAATTCTAGGATATAGTGGGTTATGATGTCATGACTACTATCAAAGACTTCTTTAGGACCAACAAAATCTTTAAGCAGATCAATACCACGTTTGTTGCACTTATCCCCAAGAAAAGCAACACGGATTCCATGGATGACTTTTGACCCATTACTCTTTGTAACACTATTTATAAGATCATTATGAAGACTCTGGTCCTCAGACTTCAACTGTTGTTGGCCAACATTACCTTTGATTGTCAGAAAGGCTTTGTCCCTGGTAGACATATTATGGATGCTACAATTTCCACACATGAAATGATGCAGAGGTGACACAAGGGAAGCAACACACAAAAGTTTCCTCTACTATCCTTTGCCCACTCACCCACTTCAAACAGCCTTCAACCAAGCAACCAAAGGCACATTCAAGGGTGTATGAAGGATTTGGTATCCTAGTGATGGCTCCCCTTCTAGGCTTCTCCAACACCTTAGGACAGATCAACAAACACCTTCTATGCAGTTGGTTTGATCTCCAACTTCCCAAAACTCTTCAACCTATACCTTGACTAGTAAGGCTACTAGCCCTCCAAACTAGGTTTTCTCAACAAAACTTGACAAAATCCCAAATGACCAGGCAAGTAAATGATGGTTTTAGATACCCTCTATGGAACCCTATCAAACTTCCAAGTCTCCTGTTCCAACTCTACTCCAGCAATCCAGAACACTCATTTGGTCTTCTAGGCCTAATTGATCAATTTAGGCTAGGTTACAAAGTAAGTGCTCAAAATTGGGTGTATAGGTCAGGGGCAGGAATTTGGAATGCTTCTACCATGTCCCTACAACACAAATCCATCATTTATTTTCTCACCCTATCAGGATTCTATCATCTACAACCTCAAATAGCATGAATTTGGCCAAATACAATGAAATACTTGACCTAGGGCATCACCTTAAAAATTGAAAACAGCATCTCCCAGAAAAATGCTTTTGAATTCCTATAATACACACCCCTAGCCTACATTTCACTAGTTTTTGTGAATTTTCACTAGTGGGAATGCATTCTAGGGCCGGATTTCTATGGCTGCCCTAGAAAACAGGGTTTCTAGACCTGTTTTGAAAGAAAAATCAATAACTTTTGATCCCGACCACTTCAGGACCTCAAACTAGTTTCATTGGAACCCTGACTCCAAGTACTTTTAGAAAAATGACATTTGCACACGTGAAAAGTCTGTATAGTCTGTACACAACAAAAAGTAGGAAAATTTGTTGTTTTCTGTAGTTTCAATGCCCCAAAACTCCGTACCAAATGTCCTCTACCATACAGGAGTGAGTTGCCATCTTTTTACAACCATTCCAATCAGTATCTAACTTCCAAAGGCAGATTCAACCACCCAAACTAAGTTTCAACCAGACAATGTGTCATTGGCAACATTGGCAACAATAGACATTATGGAGTTTTTCCATTTTCTAAAGGATGGCGATTTGTTTTACTTGTCCAATGGAATCAAACCACCCTCATACTCCTTAGACCATGCTAAAACACTAAGACAACTCAAACAAACTCAAAAAGCCAATATTAGACCTTCTAGGCCTAAGTGGCACAACCAGGTCCAAGTGGACTAAGAAGGATACGAGGTTTATAAAGTTACCCTAGACCTCTTGACCACACAAGAATAGACCTTCCAACATGGCTATGAAAAAGCCTTATTACAAAACACATCAAACAAAAACTCAACTTATCAAAGATGCTAGCACAATGCTTGTAGGGATCAAACTGCTCCTAGGTGCCCTGCACCATACACCCACTGTCAAACAGAACTCAAGTCTCTTGAGTTGGAATGGTGTCAAATGTGAAATCTGCCTTCTCAATGTTTGCTCTACTCATCCAAGTGGCATCCTCCTGAGGTTTGTTTAGCCACTTCACCGAATAGTCATGATAGGTGTGCCTTCTAGTTTGTTTTGCAATCCTCTTATCCAAAAAGCACTCAATCTGATTTGGAGATGAAGGAATGAGTTCCTAGAGTGTCTGATCAGTTTGATCTGCTACAACAGCAGTCTGAGGATTAGTTCCTTTATGGGGATAAAGGTCTGAAACATTAAAAATTGGAGACAAAGCAATGCCATCCGGAAGTCTGATTTTGTAGGCATTTTCTCCACATTTCTTGAGCACTTCACAAGGCCCAATCTTCTTCATGAGTAGCTTGGTATGTTTACTTGCAGGGAGCCTCTCCTTCTTCAGATGGACCATTACCAAATCACCTTCCTTGAACTGCAAATCCCTTCTTTTCCTGTCAGCAAATTGTTTGTACTTCTGTGAAGTGGACAACAATTTCTGTTGTACTTGTTCATGGACATCCTTCATGACTTGAATGAAGTATTCAGCCAAGGCACTACTATTTTCTAGTCTTTTAACCTCCCTTAGTTCCAAAATACCCCTTGGGTGAGTGCCATAAACAATTTGGAAAGGAGACAGGCCGGTGCTTCTATTGACAGTGTCATTGTATGAGAACTTTGCCTGAGCCAAAATGGAATCCCAACTAGCACCCTGCTCCTTTGTTAGGCATCTTAGGAGGTTGCCAAGTGACCTATTAATCACCTCTGTTTGTCCATCAGACTGAGGGTGATAGGCAAATGATAATGACAAGTTTGTACCTAATCTCTTCCACAGTGTCCTCCAGAAGTGTCCTATGAACTTGGGGTCTCTGTCGGAGATGATTGACAAAGGTAAACCATGTAACCTGACTATTTCTTTGAAGAAAAGACCTGCTATGTGTGAGGCATCATGTGTGGTCTTACAAGGGATGAAGTGAGCCACTTTTGAGAACCGATCTATAACCACAAAAATGTTGTCATGCCTATTCTTTGTCCTAGGCAAACCAAGTACAAAGTCCATGCTTATGGAATCACAAGGCTTTGAAGGAATAGGTAGAGGAGTGTATAACCCTGCATTTGATGTATGCCCCTTTGCTCTTTGGCAAATTTGACAAGTTTAAACAAACTTCCTTACATCGGTTGGCAATTTTGGCCAAAAATAGTACCTCCTAACCAATTCTAGGGTCTTATCAATACCAAAATGACCTGACATGCTGCCATAGTGCTTTTCCCTAATTATATTCTCTCTAACAGACCCTCTTGGGATACACAACATGCTACCCTTGAAAAGATATCCTTCTTGTAACAAAAAATTAGTATTATACCTTCCTGTCATGGCCTTGCAAGAGAGGTATGGTTCTTTGAAGTCCTCATCTACTGCATACTGATCCTTGATGGCTTGAATACCTGTACTTTCCAACTGTATGGTCTGCACAACAAGATTCCTCCTACTCAAGGCATCGGCTACCTTATTGGCCACTCCTTTCTTGTGTTTTATGGAGAAGGTGTATGCTTGGATGTACTCCATCCACTTGACATGTATGTGATTCAACTTTTGCTGCCTATTCAAGAAGCTTAATGCATGGTTATCAGTAAAAACTATAAATTCCTTGGGCAATAAGTAGTGTCTCCATTTCCTCAATGACTGAACCATGGCATATAACTCTAGATCATAGGTGGAGTAGTTTTGTTTTGCCTCATTTAACTTCTCACTAAAGAATGCTATAAGCCTCCCAGCTTGACTTAGGACTCCCCCAACAGCCCTCTTACTTGCATCACACTCTACCACAAAGACCTTGTCAAAATTAGGTAGCACTAGGATTGGTTTTTCTGAAATTTTTTTCTTAAACAGTTCAAAGGCTTGAGTGGCCTCATTTGTCCACACAAATACACATTTCTTGCCCCCTTTTATGGTGTCAACAAGTGGAGCACAAATGCCACTAAACCCTCTAATGAACTTTCTATAAAAGCTACATAAACCATGGAAACTCCTTACCTCCGAGGTTGTTGTAGGTGTTGGCCAATTAAGAATGGCTTCAACCTTACTTGGATCCATTTTTAGACTGCCCTTGGAGATGACAAACCCCAAAAATATCAACTCTTCTTGTAGGAAGACACATTTGTCAAAATTGATTCTCAACTTGTCCTCTTGAAGCCTCCTGAGCACTTGATGGATATGCCTTATGTGATCTTCCTTGCTGTCACTAAAAATTAGTATATCATCCAAATACAAAACAATAAACTTGTTAAGGAAAGGTTTTAGCACTTCATTCATCAATCTCATGAAGGTGCTTGGTGCATTTGACAAGCCAAAAGGCATGACAACCCATTCAAATAGTCCTTCATTGGTTTTGAAGGCAGTTTTCCACTCATCCCCTTCCCTTATCCTGATTTGGTGGTAACCACTTTTTAGATCCATCTTGGTAAAATACTTAGCCCTACCCAAGCAATCCATTAAATCTTCTATTCTAGGCATTGGAAATCTATACCTGATAGTAATCTTGTTGATGGCCCTGGAATCAGTGCATAGTCTCCATGTTCCTTCCTTCTTGGGTGCAAGCACTGCAGGTACTGCACATGGGCTAATACTCCTCCTAATAAGCCCTCTATCCAACAAGTCTTGGATTTGTCTTGCCACTTCAGTATTTTGCTCTAGAGTCAACTTGCATGCTTCTTGGTTTGCTAGGGTGGATCCAGGGATGAGATCAATGCAATGACTAATCTCCCTCTTTGGTGGAAGTGCATCCTTACTCTCATCGGCTATCACATCATGAAACCTTTCCAACAGTTCTTCCACTTCCTTTGGTCCAATCCTCCTAAGAGGTTGCTGCACTTTGACCTTCTTGGGATTCACATCCTTGGGCTTGATGACTACTGCAAAACATGGTACTTTCTCTTTCTTGAGGTTAGCCAAAAACTCTTTTTCACCTACCAACATAACTGAACTAGAAATGACTTTCTCTTTGCAATCATCAATCAAAGGAGTCATTGTAAACTTTTCACCATTCTTGGACAAATGAATTACATTGTTCTTACCATCATGTTGCCAAGGCCTTCCAAGAAGAAGGTGGCATGCATCCATATCCACTATCTCACAAAGAACCTTATCATGATATTCACCTATCTTGAATTCAACCCAACATTGCTCTTTTACTATAATTTGCTGCTCCTTGGTTAGCCAAAAGACTCTATAGGGGTTAGTATGAGGCATTCTTTCCAATCCTAACTTAGTCACCATTTCATTAGAAGCCAAATTTTTAGAAGAACCTGAATCAACTATTACCTTGCACACTTTTCCTTTCACCTTGCAAGTGGTTCTGAACAAGTTGTTCCTTTGGGACTGCTCCTTGGTGGCTGGCATGATGAGTGATCTATTAAACATGATGCATTCTCCACTCTCAGGTGCTACAGACTTGGAAGAGTCTGTTTGGTAACTTGTGGTGCTTTGACAGTCCTCTTCTTGAAGGAGTTGTACTCTTCTTTCTTTCTAAATTGCAGCAGTGTTTCCCATCTTCTCCGGGCACCTAAAGGACTGATGTCCAATCTGATTGCAAGAGAAACACCTTCCAATAAACACATTGGGACCTCTAACCCCACTTCTACCTCTGCCATTACCTCTCCCTCTAAACTAACCCTGATTTGCACTATTTTTATCAGCCTGCCCTTGGCTGCCTTCCTGTGATCTGCCACCTTGGAGTCTAGAGAAATTATCTCTATTTTGAAATCTGCCTCTGCCCCTAAAGTTTTGATTTCCTTTACCTCTGTTGCTGCTGCAAGAATTACCTTTTCTTCTTTATTTATCCTCAATTCTCAATGCCATTTGAAAACACTTATGGATTGTTTCCTGATTAAAGAGAGTTAATTCATCTTGAATGGAGAACTTAAGGCCATTGAGATACCTTGCAAGCTTCTATTTTTCATTCTCAGGCATCTTGGATTTCAATGTCATCTTGTGAAACTCCTCTGTGTAGGTGATCACGTCCATGTCCTTCTGTCTCAAGTTGTGCAACTTCTTGTTCAAGTTGACTTCATAATCCTCAGGGACAAATTGCTTCTTGATTTCAAGTACCATCTTCCTCCATGTAGAGATAGGGTTCCTATCATCTTCTATCCTCTCATTTTGAATAAAATTCCACCAACTCAAGGCTGGTCCTTTCATTCTTGATTTGGCAATCTTCACTTTCTGATTCTCTATCACTTCTTCACATTCAAAATAGTTCTCCATTGCCTCAATCCAATCAAGGCACTCCTCTGGATTCATCTTACCAGGAAACATAGGTAAGTCTGCCTTAGTGTCCTTCCTACTCAACTTTCCAAGTGCATCTAGGAGTTGTCTCTCTGACATGCCTCCTTGTGGCTCTTCCATAGGCACTTCTTCTTGTCTTTGTCTTTCTTCAACTTTTCTATCTCAGCCTCCATCCTTTTGTTCTTGGTTGCTTGTTCTCTCACTATCTTTGCCAATTCAGCATTTGTCGCCTTTGAAGGAATTTCTTCCTCTTCTTCTCTATCTCCTATCTCTTTGATGGCTCTGATACCACCTGATGCAGAGGTGACACAAGGGAAGAAACACACAAGAGTTTCCTCTACTATCCTTTGCCCACTCACCCACTTCAAACAGTCTTCAACCAAGCAACCAAAGGCACATTCAAGGGTGTATGAAGGATTTGGTATCCTAGTGATGGCTCCACCTTCTAGGCTTCTCCAACACCTTAGGACAGATCAACAAACACCTTCTATGCAGTTGGTTTGATCTCCAACTTCCCAAAACTCTTCAACCTATACCTTGACTAGTAAGGCTACTAGCCCTCCAAACTAGGTTTTCTCAACAAAACTTGACAAAATCCCAAATGACCAGGCAAGCAAATGATGGTTTTAGATACCCTCTATGGAACTCTATCAAACTCCCAAGTCTCCTATTCCAACTCTACTCCAGCAATCCAGAACAATCATTTGGTCTTCTAGGCCTAATTGATCAATTTAGGCTAGGTTACAAAACAAGTGCTCAAAATTGGGTGCATAGGTCAGGAGCAGGAACTTGGAATGCTTCTACCATGTCCCTACAACACAAATCCATCATTTATTTTCTCACCCTATCAGGATTCTATCATCTACAACCTCAAATAGCATGAATTTGGCCAAATACAATGAAATACTTGACCTAGGGCATCACCTTAAAAATCGAAAACAACATCTCCCAGCAAAATACTTTTGGAATCCTATAATACACACCCCTAGCTTGCATTTCACCAGTTTTTGTGAATTTTCACTGGTGGGAATGCATTCTAGGGCCGGATTTCTATGGCTGCCCTAGAAAACAGGGTTTCTAGACCTGTTTTGAAAGAAAAATCAATAACTTTTGATCCCGACCACTTCAGAACCTCAAACTAGTTTCCTTGGAACCCTGACTCCAAGTACTTTTAGAAAAATGACATTTGCACATGTGAAAAGTCCGTACAGTCCATACACAGTGAGAAAAGCAGGAAAATTTTCTATTTTCTATAGTTTCAATGCCCCAAAACTTCGTACCAGATGTCCTCTGCCATACAAGAGTGAGTTACCATATTTTTACAACCATTCTAGTTGGTATCTAACTTCCAAAGGCAGATTCAACTGCCCAAACTAAGTTTCAACCGGCCAATGTGTCATTGGCAACATTGGCAACAATAGACATTATGGAGTTTTTCCATTTTCCAAAGGATGGCGATTTGTTTTACTTGTCCAATGGAATCAAACCACCCTCATACTCCTTAGACCATGCTAAAACACTAAGACAACTCAAACAAACTCAAAAGCCAATATTAGACCTTCTAGGCCTAAGTGGCACAACTAGGTCCAAGTGGACCAAGAAGGATATGAGGTTTATAAAGTTACCCCAGACCTCTTGACCACACAAGAATAGACCTTCCAACATGGCTATGAAAAAGCCTTATTAGAAAACACATCAAACAAAAACTCAACTTATCAAAGATGCTAGCACAATGCTTGTAGGGATCAAACTGCTCCTAGGTGCCCTGCACCATGAAATCATTCACTCAATGGACAGAAGTAATAATCTGAACATGGCTCTCAAGCTGGATATCTCTAAAGCTTATGACGGGGTCTCCTGGGATTTCTTGTTTAAGGTCATTAGGAAATTTGAGTTCAGTGACAGAATGCTAAATCTAATAAAAGAATGTGTCACTACTATCAAGTACTTAGTCCTAGTCAATGGCACTCCTCAGGGGTTCTTTGAGGTAGGTAGGGGTCTCAGACAGGGAGATCCTCTCTCTCCATACCTTTTCATTAAGTTTGTTGAGATTCTGGGTAGAAACATCCTATCCCACTTGGATAGCCAGTCCCTAAGGGGAGTTGGAGTGACTTCCACCTTGGGTCCTTCTACTGTTCAAAAGTTTGTGGATGACACTATGTTCTTTGGGGTTGCTTCGATGATTGAGGCAAAAAGATGGAAAAACTTGTTGAACTCCTATGCGGAGGTTTCTGGACAGTGCATTAATTATGAAAAAGGTAATGTTTTCTTCTTCAACACAGACTTGGGGCTGCAAGTCATGGGCAGAAAAATCCTTAAGTGCAATATGACTAATCTCCTGACCACCTATCTGGGTCTCCCCCTCACGGTCAAGGAAGTGACCCTGACTTTCTGGAACATTGTCTTGGAAAGAATCCAAAAGAAAATGGAGGGATGGAAAGGTAAACTCCTTAGTCAAGGTGGTAAGCATTAACTGTTGAAATCCTTGTTGCAGGGCATCCCTACCTATTTTCTATCTCTATTTAAAATGCCCAGATATATGACAGAGAAATTGGAAAGAATCTAGAGAACTTTCCTATGGACTGGAGTTGAAGATAAGAAGAGAATATCATTGGTTGGATGGGACAAAGTTTGCCTGTGCAAAACTCATGGGGGATTAGGAATTAGAAGAATGCAGGTGATGAATAAAGCCTTGCTTGCCAAAGTGGGTTGGACCTTCCTCACGGAGGAGAAAGATTGGGTGCGGATCATGAAAGCCAAGTATCTTCAAAATAGGGATAAATTAGAAGTTATTGCCAGAGAGAGCCACCTCAAAGGCTCTATTATCTAGAACAAAATGATCAAAACCAAAAATACTCTATCCCAAGGCATAAAGTGGAAGCTGGGTAAGGGAGATAAAATAAGGTTCTGGGAGGACAACTGGCTTGAGGGGGGTCTTTTGACTAATAGAAAAAACATAACCACCAGAGATAGAATTGTCAGTCATTTTGGGAATACTATCAACAATTACATGACTTCCCACCCCCACAACTGAAGGGGGTGGAAAATGCTCCCAGATTGCTAGGGTAATGTTCCTGAGAATCAGGAGAGCTAGGCTTTACAAAAGGAGCTGTACAAACATAGAATTCTGATATTTCATAGGGAGGATGAAATGCTTTGGGGTTAGGAACAAAATGGGAACTTCTCAGTTAAGTCTGCTTACCTTCTGTTGTCTAACAGTAGATAGGGTGGATCTAGAAGAGTGTCTGGAATAACAAGCTAACCCCCAAAATAAACTTCTTCTGGTGGGCCATTGCCCATAACAAGATCCTCACTACTGACAACCTTAATAAAAGGGGGTTTCAGTTGGTTAATAGATGTGTGCTCTATCTCAAAGCTGAGGAATCCATTTAGCACCTCCTTTTCCACTGCAAGTTCTCTAAAGATTTATGGGGTAGAACTATAGAGAAACTAAACCTTGATTGGGTCTTCCCAGAAAACTTGATAGACTTCGCCTAGAGTTAGAGTTCCCCTTTCTTGCACCCTAGGATTAGAGAGCTATGGAGACAAATTCCACCACACCTCAGGTGGAGTGTGTGGAAAGAAATAAATAATAGAATCTTTAGGGATAAGGCTCGATCCACTAATGATGTCTTTAACTCCTTCAACAGAATGGTCTCGGAGAACATGTCTAACAATACTCTGCATATGGATGAGAAACCTCCTACTATGGTGGAGGTGTGAACTACCTTAAACTGGGGACTGAATGAGGATATAACCAAGATTGTCAATTCCAAGAATCTTCCTAGACAAAACACCCTTTGGAGAACCCCTCTCAGAGATTGGTCCAAACTCAACTTCGACGGAGCTGAAAAAAAGAATGCCAGGATTGCCAGTGGAGGCTGTATATTCAGAGACTGTTGAGGAAACTTAATTGCTACTTATGCCAGGCCCATTGGCATTCAGTCCAACAATGTGGCAGAGGGATTAGTTCTGGTGTGGGGGCTCAAAATTTCTCTCTATGGGAATGGACTAACTACAAGTGGAAGGAGACTCTGAACTCATTATTGAGGCAGCTCTCGGCAAGTTAACTAGCAGTTGGAAGTTGAAGGATATCATGGATGACATTGCCTGCTTGCTATCTAGTTTTAGATAGATTGAAATTGGGCATGTTTACTATGAAGGTAATAGAGTGGCAGATGGTTTGGCTAACCTAGGACAAAGCTTGGACAAGTGGAGATGTTGGAAAAGTAAATTTAATTTACCCATTCAGATTCAAAACCTTCTTAAGAAGGAGCTAGGCCTCGCTCTTGACTTCTCATGATTGATCTAACACCTAGAGAGTACTATGGGGGCCATCTAGGATCAAGCCTTGATAACCATTCAGTTTGGAGATCCTATGATGTGAAGAAGGTGACATGTGCTTGCCAGCTCAGAATTGTCAGAGGTGAGACTTGCCATGGTATAAAATTTTGGGTAGTTCTTAGTCATTCATGGATGCCTAAGGAGAGATTTCTCATGAATGGGCATGTGACCAGCCCAACGTCCCTTTGCATAACCCTTAATTATCATCATTTAATGAATGGTTATCATGACAAGAGTAGGAGTGATAGTTTGCATATTGTGAATTTAAGCAAGTACGCCACCCCTGGCAACCAAAAAGACATTAAACTCATTAGTTGGAGTATGAATATCAGGGACTGGGAAATTTTTATTAGTTTGAAAGTTTCTAAGTCTTCTATTGCTTCTTGCATTATTATCTTGCTTGAGAAAAATTGGGGTAATTTATCCATGGGGGGTATCAGGGCTCACACTGAACTTGAATCCTGTGATGAGATTAAATGTAACAAAACCTTCTAGAATATTTTCTAGGAGGGCAGGGTGGCCTCCTACCTTGAGTACTTATAGGGTTATGATGAAAGCCTCTCGATGTAGTTCTTGCATTCTTGGTAGGACAGAAAGGTTAAGGTGGGCAGTGTTAGTTTTGAAGTTTCTAAAGAGGTGATTGGTTTGGCGATGGGGATGTCCATGGACGGCACCAAACACCCTAGAAAGAGCAAAGTTTCATACCCTAAGGGAATGATGACCTTCCTAAAGAAAGGGGAGGTTCTTCATAGTCTGTAGGAGGCTTTGATCGCGAAATGCTACCTAAACCATGGGAGGAGGTGTGCTACATGCTCATAAAGTACTTCACATTGGAAGGTAGATTAAAACACTTCTTCCATTATCATTTTGCTCTTCTCAATCATTTTCATCGCAACAAAGTGATAAGTTTTCCTTTTTATATTCTCTCATCTCTAGAAAATTCTATTTCGTCAACCATTGAACAACATGTTGTTGATCCCAACAAACCCCTTATCCCTCTTCACCAGGGGCTTATCCTCAAACTGTATAAGTTCCACCTTGCTCTTTGCCCCCCTAAAGCCCTCATGGCTCCTAGGGTTGATTCTCCCTTGCTACCCTATTCTAGTCCTATGGTGTCTAGCCCTGTGATTATTACGGAGGTCACTCCAGAAAAGTATGCCAAGTCCATTAAGACTGGTAAGAAAAAAAACCATATGTTTAAGCCCTGAGCCTAAAGCCAAGGAACAAACTCCCTTGTCCTCTATGAAGACCCCTATCAAAAGAAAGTTACACAGAGAGTTTTCTCATGTGACCCCTCAAAAAAAGAACAAGGGTAGGTTGGAAGAAGGAAGTGGTACGGACAGTGAGAATAAGGTGAAGAATGTCTCTGTGGTGGTGGAAGAAGTTAGCTCTGAAGAGGGTTTTGGTGGTAGTGACAGTACTGCTGATAAGGACTACACCTTGATGAGAAGCAAACCCCATGTGCTGTCAACTAGGAGGTCAATGCGGCTGGCAGCTAAGAAGGAAGCCTCTGAGGTGGAGGAAGAAATTGTGGACCGTGAGGGTGAGGATATTTCTAATAACAAGAACAACAAAATGGATACTATTGTGCTAGAGACGGAACTGATGGGCAAAGAATTTTATGTTAATAAGGATGCCAAGAATGACAATGTGGAGGTTGAAGCAGAGGAAGGGCCTAGTAATTTCCTTAAACTCAATGCTAATGGTTCTCATTTTGGGAGCTTGGAGAACACTGTGAAGGAGTCGGGTAAGATGAAGGGAAAGGGAAAAATATATGCTAAGGATAAAGAGATTGATAATCTCATTGTGAGGATTTTGGTGTTGGAGAGGAAATTCAAAACTTTGGTGAGGTTCACAGTGAAAGTGATGCACAGATCTTCCATGACACTAGCCATTCTCTAGGATGCTGAGCTTACTACACAGGGATTGAAGGATAAAGATCTTAAAGAGTACAGGGACCTCTACAAGTTTCTAGCTGAGGATTGGGACTAGATGTTTAACTAGCCATTGGGGCTTTGGTTGTCACCTATGGGTTTTTGTCTACTGTTGTTCTACTATCAGTCAGCAGTGTGTCTATTCTATTCTGGGTCTTTTTTTGGCTTAGTTTGTTGGTTAGTCCGGTGTCTACTTTTTGGTTCTTTATGGAACTTTGGTGAGCCTTAATGGTTGTTTTGTAATGGGATCATCACCCTTTTATGCTTCTTATCTTATCAAAAACAATGTCACATCAGATTTGAACAAGTAATCCATATCACCAATATTTGAAATAAGATTTGCTCAATAAACCCTAGGTGCAAGACTAGCTAGTTTTTCCAAAAATGCAAAAATTTGAAGACCCTAACAATGAATAAGTGAAAATGCCAAGTATATCAATAGAAAAATTATTAAATGATGTATTAGAGTAAATAAAAATCAGATTTGAAATGCAAATGTCATCAGAAAAATTTGAAACAAGATTCCAAATTACAAACCCTAGATTTTAAAATTAACTAGGTTTTGCAACAACTTCTTGAAAAACTCTAACAATGAAGAGGTTCACATACAAGATATAGCACTATGAAATGATTAATTTCTACAATATGAACCAGATTTGATGCAAAAATCAGAAATTTAAATTTTTCTATGATGATCTAAAACCTATGCAATCAAAACAATGCAATAAATATGCTTTTTCTAAGCCTAAAATGCTTGATTTTTCCCTTTTCAATGCAAATATGCAAGAATATATATTTTTTTAAACACAAATATGATATAATAAAACAAATTAAATCAATTTAATAATGCCACAAAGATCTGAAACAACTCACTAATCTCTAAACCCTAGGTTCAAGAATAGCTAGATTTTATAAAAAAACAAGGTTTTTGTAAACCATAATTTTGAAACAATGTAAAAATTAAGCTACAAAAGTATGCCAAATGATGAATGATTTTAATATTGAAACAACTCACTAATATCCAAACCCTAGATTCAAGAATAGCTAGATTTTCTAAAAAATTCAAGGTTTTTGTAAACCCTAATTTTGAAACAATGTAAAAATTAAGCTATGAAAGTATGCCAAATGATGAATGAATGTAATATAATCAGATCTAGAGAAAAAAATAACTCAGATATGAAGCAAGAAGGATGTCAAAGTGCAAGAAATGACGAGTTCAGAAAAATGTTTTGTAGAAAAGAAAGACTAGCTCCAGCGATTAAACTAGGTCAAACCATCTTCTACTGAACATTAGAACACAAAATGAGCTTGACTTCTACCCTATAAGGAGAGCAAAACTACTAGAGTTTTGTCCCTTTTTTGTATATAGGATAATCAACCAAATCCAACCAATCAAGCTAGGGCAAAGTAAAAACCCTAGTTAAGCAATATCTATGAAAATATGACTGTCAAAAATAGATATCAGAAATCTAACACCATAGGGAGGATTAGAGGGAAGAATAGAACCTTGATCTAGATTTAAAATCCCAAAGGACCAAGATTCTTAGGAGCCCTAGACCCATATTAGGGTTTGGCATAATGTGAAGTTTTCTTTGTCTTCACCTTTTTGTGTTCTTGCTTCCTATAACTTGTTTTTTTGCAGATTCCTCCAGATGCTACCCGCACACACATAAGAAGGAAAATGGTTGGGTTCTATTTAGGAGCTTGCCTAATTCAAGCTCCATGAATGGTGTTTCCACCTCCATAATAGAAAATGATGAGATCTCAAAGAGTGTGTGCCCTAGGAGGGCAGAGACAAATCTGAAGTAGAATGGAATGCTAGAACAAAGTATGAAGGAAAGAAGTCACGACGAGCATGAAAACCCTAGCATGTTTAATGTATCATCACAACTTGACTCAAGAAGTTGGTGTAGCCCAAAGAATTAGAGAGATCTTCACAAGACCTGCAATAATTTAGCATAACAACAATAATCCATCATAGAGAAGATTAGAGAGCATGAGAGAGAAGAAAAGAGGATGCAAGTGTGTCTAGATTGCATCTAGAACTTAGAGATGTTCAAATGAATAAGCTAACTTGCTTTTATTTGCATTCCCACTCAACAACAATGAATAAAACCAAATAGGGAAGACATGTTAAATTCAAGGAGGTGTTCTAAGCCAACACCACAAGAGAGGGGCTAAAGGTCCCATCTAGGACTAGGGCACTTGGGTGCCTTGGTCCTTTATCTCCACAAACTCCAAGGAGTGTCCCTTTAATTGGGCATAGACCATTCCTAACTTTATTTTGTCAGGTTTATTCATTGGGATCAAGATTTTATCATTTAATGTCTAAAAAGGTGTTAAAATAGGTCCTAATTAACAAGGGTAAACATCTTAGGTCTAACCATGTGTTAAACTAGGTGTAAAATGCTAGTGTAGACAATTTAATCCATAACACATACTAATATAACAATATGCTAAACAACACAATAGCCCAAATAGAAAGAGAACCCACCAACAAAGCATAAGGTGGTTGTAGACTTAATTGCCCCCACATCGTCATGAAAGGGCAAACATGACCAAGACAAGAATATCTTACCACTTATGAAAGGAAAACTACCTTCATTCAATCTTCTATCCCAAATGACTTTTTAATTGCTAAAAGGAATAATAATCATCCCAATAATGATCCTAATAAAATAATGTTACTCTAGTGACTTGTATGATGGCAATAAAAAGTACCCCTAAGAGGCCTTATACCATTTAGGTACAAAATTTAACACTTGTAGCAAATTGTTTCACACTTATGACAGCCTGCAACAACTTGTAGCTGACCTATAACATAGTTACAAGTAATTTTATGACCTTAGAGAACACATGTAGCACACCTATAACAGCCTTCAAGTATGCATGATTAACGAAAATCATACCAAACAAACAACAATCAATTCTTTAAACTATTTTTTAAATTTTTTTGGTGATACAAGACCACATGTAGACCTAAATGCTTTTGTATCACCATCCACACAAACATGTGCTAGGTCAACTCATAACAACTAGCAAAAAAAATAGCAAGATTTAAATTTGAATTCTAGATATTAAAAGTTTGAGGTTCATATTTGTGCATGGAGAAATGACCTAGGTCAATTGTGCACTTATGGATCTAATCTAGGGTAGTGAATGTCTGGGGGAAAAAAATAGTTATTTGGGATGAGTTATGGTGGGGTCAAGTTGGGATAATGTCATGAGTCAAATCACACAAGAGTATGCCACGTGGAGACTTGTTATTACATGGACACTCTAATCAAAGTGGGCCCAAAACATAAGGGAAAAGGGCATGGGTATACAATTTTCACCATTACAATAACAAAAATGAAAGAATGGGTCTTATGTTTAATCAACTTTATCCCAATCTATCCATATTTCAAAAAAATCTCTATAAGATTAAAGACACGTTTAATAAATTACAAGTTTCATGACTAGTAGTCCCAAAGAATGAAGAGTGGCATTGATACTACATGTCAAATTTGGAGGAGGTGATATTAGTGTACATGTCCCTATAAATATGGTTGATGTCCATCTCTTAAACTAAGTTGTGACTAAAGGGATGATGGCCACTATCAACACTAGCATTCATTGTAAGTATCTCAACGTCATTTGTGCCCTCTATAAAATGTCCTCAGTAGAGGTTAGATCAACTCATGTTGTGTTTGTGCATCTTTATTGATGTTATCCTTATGCATTAATTGTTAGTTATCGTAGGGAAATAAATCACACCCTATAGTTAATTTAGGTCTACTAAAATAATAATAACACAAATCATACCTAAATAAAATGAGCTAAAACTAATAAAAGTAATTGAAAATGAGAGGATTAGGATAGCTTAGCTCTATTTTGTCAATTTGAGGTGGTGGTGATGGATGTTTTGTTGTAACTACAATTGACAATCAGGATATGGCTTCTATTATGGATCAGAACTACTCTAACTGTAATAATTCTCCTCTACACTAAAACTAGGCTATTCTCATGGACCTACCTAGGGACATTTTTTGTGGAGCAAATCCATCCTCTATTGCTCGACTCTACAATACCTATGTGCCTATAAGCGTGCATGTTTATAAGATGGGTACTGCTAAAAATAACACTAAGGTAATTATTGGTGTGCAAAGAGAAGATTTAAAACTTCTTTAATAACAAGTTTGCCCCATTAGTTTGATCTACAATGTTGAAATATGCATCAAGCATGTAAATACCTAGGAGGATGTTGCAGTGTAGTATTTATAGATATGATGTCGATGTAAGCTCTATAATTCATTTGATGTGAGATTACAATGATAAGATTCAATGTGAACTAATGACCTAGGATTGTCCTTAAATACAAGATCCTATATCTTCAAGTTGAAGTATTTTGCCACGCAAGACAACATATAATGATCATATATTCTAAGAGGGTTGGCTCAAGAAAGTAAGATAAGGAATTGAACTAGGAAGACAAGTCCATGAGTACAATTCTATCTAAGGGATATACTTGCACCCATGGTCTAGTCCAAGGTGACTAGAAAGCTAAAGTGAGAGTCAATTTGAACCTTTGGGAGCTAGGAAATGTTGATTGTGTGGTTCCCAAAATTACTACAACTCAAAACCCTAAAAAATTTTACAATCACCTAGGTCAGGGGTGTCATCAGGGTGATTAAAAGAGGTTTATCAATAGGTTTAGGGTGATATTGGCCAACTTACAGGAGTGGTAGAATCCTCTGCACTTCAGGCTTAGCTAGATCTAGGAGGGATATTCCTAGAGGCATGAAATAGGACATTAAAAACAAACACATCCATACCCAATGTACACTTGAACCAATATTGTCAGTCAAGACAAAATGGATACACAGGCCTTTGATTAAGATAATAAGAGCAATCCTACAGAGTGATCATAGGCCTCTCAGACTGGTACCTATCCAATGGGATACAGAGTTTCAAGTTCATCAAAGAAAAAACACTATAATGGGTGTATCAATGTCTATCTGGTTACATAGATGCATAAAAAAATAAATATCAAACCATGAGAATACTTGGCAATCCATCACCATACAACATTATTCCATATGTAATACTAAAATGACCATTTACAAAGCTTAAAAATGGATTAAGAATTGTCACATTCATTCAAATCAAATTTTACAATCATACCACAAAGTGTGGCAAAAGAAAACCTTAACTATGATAAAGGATTCTTGAAAGAACACTTACAATAGTAGAGAAAAACAATGAATTTATATCAAGATTACAATATAATCCTCCTACACTTCTGATAAATGCTTCCTAAAGAACTGAAAATGAACAATAGATGAATCCTTAACTGCCTTGGACGCTCAACACCTGTAGAAAGAAATTCTGCCCAAAATGACCAACCTTTGAAAAGAGTTTCAATCCTCTATTTATAGCCTTCACACATGGATCTAAGAATGAAACGGGTGGGAAAACTCTCAAGAAACCCACCAATCATAATAAAAACATTAATTTAAACTACCCATTTCGTAATAATGGTGATCCTAGTGGTTGTTGCCATTTTCCCAAGCGGTGGGAGGAGTATGGAAGGCAAAATAGTTGTGCCCTAACAAATCAGACTTCAGAGATCGGGCCTTCACCAAGCATCTTGTCCTTTGGAGGAGAATAAATAAACCATTCGACCCAGAAAAGCATAGAAGAAATGAAGAGCGTTAGGCGTCGGGCCTCACATGTTCATCCTTGTGCCTTCAAAAAGAAAGGAGGAAGAAAAGAAACTTTCCACCTGCCGCCTCCTAAAATACTTAGAAAGATTAAAGCCCCATCGGACTTTGTTCATCAGGCTCTCTTCCTTTCACCTGCCCAAAAGAAGGCAGACCACAACATTGACCTCCAACGATTAGAAATACTTAGAAAAACTTGGAGCCTTGGCACACTTTAGTGATCAGGCCTTCTCGCTGATGCATGCTTGGAAGAAGACAAACGTCCTCAAGCCCGACCTATGATGCCTGAAATACTTAAGTGATTTTTGGATGAAACCAAGGTGGATTTTGGAGCTGACAGACATGGCACGATGGAAGATATGAACCTGAAACCCCAAAACTCTAAAAAAAATAGAAAATACAAGGAAAGACTTAGAATTTTGGGACTTAGGCATTTTGAGGGTTTCTTCCTTGCATTTCAAAATGAAAACACTTAGAAACCTATTGAAAGAGACCCATGGGAAATATCTCTGATCAGGTATCAATGATGGGCTCTTCAACAAAGGCACAAAGTGGGATTTTGATGGATTTGGGGTAAAATAGAGCAAGTTGGGATCTAGTTTTTTTAGGTATCAACACTAGCTCTAGTTAGGGATGTGTTCCAAGCAATGACACAACGAGAATTTAGATCTTTGGAGTAGATAAAAAAACAAAAAACAACATACAAAAACATAAACATGAACACCATCAAGACCAATAGTGGTCAAGATTGATCAAGGTAAAAAATAATAGATATAATAAGATTTCATCACAAAATTTTGAAGGACCACACTACTTATGAGAAGTAGAGTTTCAGATGTTGCTCGTGAACACGAAGCTCTAGAAGTTCCCCTTACATATATTTGATATAAAAGGTGTCCTGGTCCTAGCCTTTTCATCAATTTGAAATGGGTCCAACCATAATGGTTCAAACTTACCATGCTTGCCCTTGTCTTCTAATTTTGCATTCCAGAGAACCAAACCTCCAATCTGGAAACACCTTTTAATTATTCTTCTATTGAACAAATGCTCCACCTTCTATTGTTGTAGTAAATTCTTATCACGTGTCACCTGTAGACACCTAAAAATGTATTCACCAATTAACCATCTTTTGACATCACCCAAATTAATTAATTAAATTTTTATTTAATTAATTACACCATCCAACACCTAATTATTCACCTACTCTTCATCATTTCACCTTTTAAATTGAATTAATTTAATTAATTCAATGGTTGCACTTACTAACATTAGCCCAATTAATTAAATAAATAAACAAATATTTATTTAGTTAATTTACCATTTCCCTAAACCCAATTAATTAGGTAAATTATGTTTATCTAGTTAATTTAGCCTACTAATTAGCCTACCCCTATTCTAGTTGATTAAATACCTATTATTTAATTAGCTAGTCTAACCTACCTATCCCCTAGACCTAAGATTAATTAAATGAACCCTTGTTTAATTAATGTTAACTCCTAATTAACCCATTCTCTAATTTACTATAGCCATATTAATTAAACTAATCGCCTTGATTAGTTTGGTCAAATCTTGTTTAACACTTCTCCCGACATATCCCAAATAAAAAATTAGTCTTTATTCCATATAAGACATTTTTTTATTCCACTTGTCCTAAAATGCATTAATGACCTCTTACAACACCTAACATGTCATATTTCTCATTTATGAGAACTCTTCCCTAAATGAATTTAAAATTCATTTCTATTCCTCACCTCTTCCCCAAAAGAAATTAAAATTCCCTTTCTATTCCATCTCATCTAACCTCATTTAAAATACACACCCCTTCCCAAGGTGAATTAAAAATTCATCTTTATTCTCATCCCTCCATTTTTGTTGATTAAGTCTAAGCCCTCCACCTCACATGCATCCTCATCCATTGATCTCCACATTCAATCTCAACCCTTGGAACAAACCCCCCTTCAAAATGCCTATAAATAGAAGCTCTCCCAAGCCATTTTATCATACAATCTTGAGTAGTGTTATAATTCCAAAATCATCTCCATCTTTCTATCTTTGAGCTAGGTTTTAGTGAGTTGCATTCGATTTTGAGAACATTTCATATAAGAAATCCATGGGTAAAGCTAGAGAGTAAGGGTGCACTCTCTCAACCTTGTCAAGGAGAAGGATCACATTTGAAGGTATTGTAACGTCAGAAAATGTCCCCTTGAGGGCTTTTCCCTCATAAAGTTTATCTCCCGGGTCTTTAGTATGCATTTAGGACATCTTACTTCATATTTTGGTATCCTGATGGAATGAGACCTAGGTTCCATGGCAAATTGGACCTAGGTGGACCCCTTGAACTGTACCCTACCCAAAATAGGGGGAGGACTTGGGTGCCCACACCCTAGTCCTGCCCTATTTTGGGATAGCCCTAATTTTTAGGTGTTGGTTTATGACCATTATTTGGTCCTTTTGCTAACACAGTAAGTTTTGATTTTTGAAATCTTGGCGAGAGTGCTTGTAGTTGCGTTGCATATATAAACATGTTTAGGCATTCATTTGTAAAGTAGATTTCAACTAGATGATTACTAGCAAGCTATTGTGTTCTCAAGGTGATTCAAGGCTTTGTATTGTGTTGCAAGAGCAAACTAGTGTGTTTTGTGTGTTGATATTTACAGATTTAAGCATCAATTTCCTCATGGAATGAAGAGCATCTTCCTCCTATGAGAGCTTCACTATAAGGTGACATAATATTGTGTTTTCATCATTGATTCCTTTGGTTATTGCCTCTGCCTCACAAGGGCGCACACTCTTTAAATAACATAATGAGGGGACATGGATGACAACTACTGAATAGCTATTTTTAAATAACATAAAATAAAAGAAACTAAAAATTTAATTGTAAATACAATATTCTAAATTTGCAATGGCATTCCTCCTTTTAACTCTATATAATTTTAAGCTTACATTTTTTAATTTTATGAACCAACTAGTGTTGGTTGTCCAATACTAAAAATGGAGGCAACCCCTCCAAGTCCCCAGCTCCATGGGATGTCTAGGACATTATCCAAACTCTAAGAGTGTATCCCTATGCTACACTTGAAATAAGGCATATTTGAGATCTAACCATAATCCAAAAAAGTTGTTAAAAACCTACTAGACCATTGAGGTCATGGTGTTTCATGTTCGTTGGAGTGTTGACAAGGAGCTAGGAGAACAATTTGTCAATTCATGGTGGTTTATGTTACAAAAGGGTTTGAAGAGAATTAGAGATGTTATGGGACATCTCTTGGAATATTTAGGAAAATTTTGTCAGTTTGTACAAGTGGCAAATTATCCACACACTGCAGTGAACTCTCCCTCTCTACCATGAGAATCACACTAGCTACCATGGTGAATGCATGTTCACTCCCAAGCGAAATTGATGATTCTATGAAAGCTCAAACAAAATGTGGAGTACAAAGGGTTTTGTCATTTAGTTTTCCAATTTGTCATTTGACCTTCCATTTTTTGTGGATGGGAGGATGGAGGAATGTTATCTATTTCTTTCCCATGACTTTTGTGGGCTTGGCTCATTTTTTCTATGGTGGTTTTAGTCCATCTCAAGATTGTTACAAGTGTTCTTGTGAGTTTATACTTAGTGAGAGAGTAGTTGTTGATGTTGGAGAAGTTTCAAAAATGTTGTAGGTGCTTATTGAAGCCATTGTTGCCATTGTGGCATTGTAAACATTTGTAATCAACCTTTGCATATTGGAATAGGGAGTGTTTTGCTCTCTAGAGCTAAATGTTTTCACCTAGTATTGGGTTTTCTCTAGGAAGACTTGTGTGTTACATGTTCATGTTTCTTATTTGTCATTTCAGTTATGTTGAGATGATCTATGTTTTTCCTTGATATACATGTTTATATATTGATTTGATAACCATTAGAGGTGGTTTGTAGTGTATATTGAGGGTTTGTTTAAGTTATTTCAATGTAGATATGTTTCTAATGTTAGTTATGAATATCCAGGTGAGTACGAGATCATGATGGGCCAAACAGTGGCAATGGAAAAAAAATTGCTAGATGAAAAAGCGCTAACATTTAGGCTAATATTTAGATTTGGATGGAAATGGTGTTAATATTTCTAGCTGAAATATGGATTCCCTCCAAAAATACCTTGAGATTACCTCATATTTAGGCAAGTATGAGTCCCAAAACTTGCCAAAGAAACTTGCAAAACCACCCATTTAGTGTTATCCTGAAATTTTCCACAATTTTAACCTTGAAGCTGACAAACTTTTTTGTAACTAAATTTAATCAAATGAAAAGGGTTTATAGAGGAATCTATTAAGAATCTAAAAATGTAATATACTCTTCATAATAATTTTAATAGGTAATTATTATTAATTTTCTACATACATTATGTCTGATTTCCTGATAGATATACGTATTGAAAAACATCCATAACTTTCAATATATTAATCCTTTTTTAAATAAAAAAGACACATCACATTCTAGGATTTATTGGGTATACATTAAAATTTAAAAATTTTGATTTTCATATATTTTTGACCAAGTTTGGTTGGTTGGAAAATTAATTTTTAATATTTTAAAAAAGTCACAGTAAAAAAATTCATAAATAATTATTTATTTACTTAAAAAATTCAAAAAAATATGCATCACATCCGCTCATGTCTCCTTTACTTAAATTCAAATCATAGAGGAAAAATATTATCTTTTTATCATACTTAGGTTGGCTGGAATGACACCTACGTTTTATGTTTTTTCAGAAAATTTTAGTAGTGCTTCATTCAAATATCAAATTTCCACCAAACTATTGTTAAATTTATTTTTTTAAAGTAGTATCTCATAAACTAAATTCAATTTATTACAACTTTTATTACTACCTTATTTATAGATTGTGTAGATAACTCATTCAATTTTTGACATGAAGTTACTTAAGTCTATTTTTCACATTTACATTGCCACTTAGGGGTAGTGTTTGGCCCATTATGATCCTGCACTTACCCATCCTGCATGTTTGTAAATCAAGTGGTATCAAAGCAATTGTATCCTTTTGGAAATTATTTGTTGTAGGGTTTACAAGTATATGACATCCACAAGATTAAGTGGAGACAAGATTATCTTTTAAGCCCGAAATTGGAATGAGAGAGTGGTTAATGAGAGCAAGAATGGGAAGAGAAGATAACGGAGAAGTGAGGTTATAGAAACTTGAAGAGAACATTGCACATATTCTTAGCATAGAGGAGAAGGTGGATAGATTGGAAAGTATGATGTTGGTCCTAATCTTCAAGTTAGGAATTCCAAAAGAAAACATGGATGAAAGAGAACCAAAGAGAAGAGAGATGGAGCAAGGTGAGTCCTCTAAGGGAAGATTCTTCAAGGCAAAGGCAAAATTTGGTATGCATCCCAATGATGGTGAAATTAGTACTGAGAAGTTGGACCAATGGGTGTCCCAAATGGAGGTATACTTCAGTCTTCATTAATTATCTCCTCACCAACAAATTTCTTTTACAAGGTTAAATATTTTTGGGCATGCTCTTACATGGTATGAAAGCTATGCACACTCATTAGAAGTTCAAAAAGTGTCACGTAAGAAATTTTATCCCATATGCCATGGAGGACATTACTTGAGATAAAGCGAGGACAAAGAGTGCAAGCATCACAAGTGAGTTTAGAAAGAGGGTAGTTGAAATTGGAAAGGATGTAATGGATCAAAAAGTTCTCATGAAGTATGTTGGAGAACTATTTGGACACTTGAAAAGGCATGCCCTCATGGTCAAGCCCAAAGATATAGATGAGGCATATCCCCACTCACACTACCTTGAGCGAGATATGAAGGTGAACTCTTCCAACAAGAACAAGCAAAGTAATAAGCATTATTTTCATGGTAATAAAATGAGGATAGTGGCAAAGGAAAAAGTAAGTTGAATGTTGCCTCGTTAATTAATTCAAATGGTGGAGGTAAAGGAAGGTTTCATTGTACCCATTATGATAAAGAAGGGCACTCAAAAGAGGTGTTGGAAATTGCACC
This sequence comes from Cunninghamia lanceolata, assembly GCA_027924645.1. Classification (NCBI taxonomy): domain Eukaryota; kingdom Viridiplantae; phylum Streptophyta; class Pinopsida; order Cupressales; family Cupressaceae; genus Cunninghamia; species Cunninghamia lanceolata. The sequence goes on from BSBN01000011.1 coordinate 4,429,529, forward strand.
TTGAATTAGCCCTTCAAATTAGAAGGACAAGCAAACCAATGTGGCACGTAAGCCATTGGAGGTTGAGTATACTTCAAGTGGAGATGGGTGTTTGTCATGTGCTATGCTCAATAATTAGTATAATTAGTATTTTTTGGATTTTTTTTCAATTTCTTTTTTTATTTTTATTTTTTATTGTATAATTAGTATATTTATATTAAAAAAAATATATTAGCTAAGGGTTATTTTTTCGATAGTTTTTTTGATTTTCTCACTTTTTTTTGTTTGTCAAATTTTTTTGTTTTTATTTTTTACTTTTTCCAAATTCTTTTTTAGTTTTTAGTTTTTATTTTTTCCATTTTTTTTGGTTTGTGATTTAGCTTTTTCTCACTATTTTTAATTTATTTTTTGATTTTTTTAAAAAAAATTTTAAGTTTTTTTTTTAATTTTCTTTTTGGTATTTTATTTATTTTTTAATAAATTTATGCAGAAAAAATGAGCCCTCTCATCCCCACCCTGCCACCTCATTGTGACTGTACTAGTATATTTATATTTAAAAATATATATCTGAAATACGCTGAGGTATATTTTTTTTCTATTGTTTCTTTGATTTTCCCTTGGCGTAATTAACTTGTTGTGCTCCCCGACGTAAAAGCAAAACAAAAGATGGACATAAGAATGTCTAAGTGGGAACCTCATTTATTTGGGTTTCTTTTAAGTAAATTTTAATTAATTTTGATGGAGTGTGAGAAGGATAATCTAGGCAAAGTAGGGGTAGTTATGATTTATAGAGATGAGAAACATGACTTTGTATAGGTGATTATTTCTTTTTTTAGGTATTATAAACTAATAAATATTAGAATGGATTGTGATGGTTGAGGAGCTTCACATTGATTAGCAAAAGTTTATTATAATCTTTTAGTTGAAGGTGATTTTGAGGTGGTGATACAAAGTCTAACTCATGTTGCTTGCAACAATTGGCACACAAAAGCCTTGTGGTCTGAAGCTCACCAATGAAGTTGGCTCTTTACCAATATTTCTTATCCCCACATATATATAGAGAAGGGAATTAGGCAACATACTTAATAGTCAATCATGGCATCTAGTTAGATCCTATGACCAGCCTCCTTTTTTATTTTACCATAGTATAATTTTAGAAGAAAAATTGTTGTGGGTGACATAAGGGGTGATTTGACTACAAGATTTGATTTTTGAAAAGGTTTTTGGGGAAAGATTTCCCATACGATGAAAGATTTGCTCTTATTGCATTTCCTTGTGCCATTAATGGCTTTCTTAAGGTGACATGAAGATGAGAGGAGATATGTATTTCATTATTATTTTGATCGAGTGCTAGAGTGTGCATGAGGTTTTTAAGTGTTGGATATTATTCTTTGGTGTTGTGTGGTTTGGCACATTGGGTGAGACATCAATGATTGTTGTCATGGCAACTTCTTTTCTAGTAGTTGTTTCATATAAACAGAAGTTCTCAGTGGTGGAGAAAATGGTATGCAAGCAAAAAAGAGGTCCCAAGGACCCTTTGTTGTGTGGCTTCGTCTTGAAAGGAATCAAAGGTGTGGAATACTCTTCCTACACTAATCTATGAGAGGAGGTATGTGCAATAGAGATTTTTTTAGTGGCAAATATTCGCTAGTTAGTGAATATCGCAGATCGGCCAAGTTAGAATTGGTGAATAAATTGCATCCAACAGGGTGGTCAAATCACCCAGATTTTACATACTATCCGTTGAATGCATATCTATTTGCCATCAATTTATTTTATGAGAATCATCTTAGTAAGATTTTTGCCATAACAAACTACGCGTTTCAAATGGGCCGACTAATATTTTCACCTGGAATTTCAGAAGTAGTAAATCACCTATATATTTTCCAATACTATTAAAACAACATTGTGTATCGAGACATGTTTCACCAACTCCATTCAATGGTCACTGCACGTGAGGACCCATTTTGCCAACCCCATTAAATGGTCATTACGCATGATGACCCATTTAGCCAATTAAAATTTATAAGTAGTTGATTATGAGGGGCCAATTTTACCAATTTCCATGACACCTCCGTGCTAATTGTAGGGCCATATTCACCTTGGAAATTACAATGTATGTAGTCCATTGAGGTTTGATTCATTGACACTTAAATGTATTCTTTATATAATCACGCGGGATTTGCCAAATCTTTTTAATATACCATATATATTCCCGTGAAATTTGCCAAATATGGATTGTTATAAATACAATCGAAACTCTGAGTTATTCTTACACATTTTGTTTAGTTTTGAACTTGTGAGCTCTCAATTCATATTTTGGAAGTTGGAGTTGGAACCTTGAAGTTGATCGTAGGCAAAGTTACAAACTTACAACACAGGCATTCCTGCATTAATGAATAGCAAGTCCGTGAAGACCTAAACTTAAAGGTGAGTAATCATTTCTTCATAGTATTAGTGTTATAAGATTTCATTATCTCTCTTCCATTCTTGATTCAATCTTAAAGAAGATATTTAGTAGGGAATGGGATCTATATTCTATGAGTATGTCCTTAATCAAGAAGACATTTTTTTCAGCTTTTATTCAAAGTGGGAGATCAAGATGTCGAGCCACAAGTGCGACAAGGGTAAGACTCCTCGGGGTGGTGAAGGGACTGGGAGGCCATAAAAACACTAAAAAGGTGGAGTTAGTATACAGGCTTACTTTGGAACTGGCAATGTTTCTGATCCATCAAATCAAGATGGAGCTACATCATCAACTCTTGCACCAAGTAATAATGGAGAAGCCATTTGCAATACCTCACCACCACCACAAGGTGGGATTGCCATTAAGTCAAATGAGGATGGCAATACTGCAGAAGATGTTCCAAGGGATACCCTAGTTAGCTAGAATGAGGATGGCAATACCGTAGAAGATGTTCCAAGGGATACCCTGGTTAGCTAGAATGAGGATGGCAATACCGCAAAAGATGTTCCAAGGGATACCCTGGTTAGCCAAAATGAGGATGTCAATATCGCAGAAGATGTTCCAAGGGATACCCTGGTTAGCCAGAATGAGGATGGAAATACCACAAAAGATGTTACAAGGAACACCCTAGCTAGCTAGAGTGAGGATGACAATACCGCAGAAGATTTCCAAGGGAAACCTTGGTTAGCTAGAATGAGGATGGGAATACCGCAGAAGATGTTCCAAGGGATACCCTAGTTAGCCAGATTGAGATAATTGACTTGGATGAAAAAGAAAATGCTGGTGCTCTAGATGATGTTGGCAAGAAGAAAAGAAAAGGAAAATCAAAAGATTCAAAAGGCAAAGCAAAAGATTCAAAAGACAAATCAAAAGATTCAAAACTGGGATGTGAGTGGGAAATGTCAAGGAATTTTCAGCTTGATTGGATGTCAAAGTACCCATTCATTGAACCAGTGGAGAAAGAAAACAAAGATGAACAACCAACTAAATGCAAGTGTGTGATTTGTAGTTGGAAATGTAAAAGAGACAAGAAATTGCAACTAAAGATTGACACTATAGAAAAGATTATAGATAGAGTTTATGAAAAACAAATCATAGATGGAAAGGAAACATCAGTAGTAAGATGGAAATCAAAGGAAGAATGTCTTCATGTGAAGTATGCCATAGAATATGATGAGCATAAGAAAAGAATGATGAAGCTTGCTCCAAGTGGAGGTACAATCAAGGCTCAATTTGGAAAAGCAATGGAAGGAGCACAACTGGCAAAAACTGTTCAGATGAGTGTTGTTTTTAATATTTTGTTCAGACGACGTCCTATGATAGACTACCCAGAGTATAGTAATTTATTATCTTTTTTGAGTGTTTCTCACTATCCTAGTACACATTGGTCAATAAATGCTATATAGGAATGGGTAAACTGTCTCACTGTGGTAGAAAAGCAAGATTTAGAGGAGAATGTAAAAGAATCAAACTTCATTGCATTATCTTTAGATGAAGTTACTATGGTAGATAATACTTCTTAGGTCTGTATGCATGTGTATACTGTAAAAGAACATGTCCGTTGAGCTCATCTATTCTGTGTTCATAAAATGAAGGACAGTTCAACATCGTAAAATCTATTTGAACTAGTTAAGAAGTCTTTGAATGAAATTATAGGTATGGATGACTTGACAATTGCCAAAAAGTTGGTGTGTGTAGGAGCTGATGGAGCTGCAGTAATGCAAGGTCATAGGACTGATCTTTGTACAAAATTACAAACTACTTGTGCACCATACATACTTTCCATTCACTGCATGGCCCACAGAATGAATTTAGCATTTAAAATTGTAAGCAAGTTTCCTTCAATATCAAAAGTTGAAAATCTAGTCCGCGAGCTCCACGCATATTTCTGCTAAAATCCCAAACGTTTTGCAAAATTTTAAAATTTTGCTGAGGGAATAACAATAGGAAACAAGCTTCTAAAGGATGTTGATACCAAATGGATCTCACTGCATGGACCAGTGCAATGAGTTCTTTCAGAATATCCATCCTTGATTGGAATAATGTACGAGCATCGCAACACAGTAGACAAAGCTCTTGACCTCTTACATAGGTTAAGAGATATAGAGACACTCTTAACTTTAACTAGTATTCTCCCCATGCTAGATGAAATGAACAATCTTGTCAAGAAAGCCCAAGACAGAACTATGTATATCTATGAGTATACCAAACTACGTAGAATGACATGCATGGCCCTCAAGAATCTATATCTAGATCTAACTTCTCAAAGCCCAAATTTTTTCAGTGCCAGATAATTACATATTTGAATCATCCTAAAAATTATTTACAGTTTAATGTAAGCAGGGAGTTATGTGCCTTTGTATGTGGATTTGAGATACCAAGGCACCATTGTAAGACGGTCATGCACTCTACCAGAGAAGTACCTGTTAGAAAGGAAGATTTTGATTGCATTGTTGAATCTGTTAGTAATAATTTGAAGGAAATTGCAAGCAATCTTTCAACAGAGATTTATAATCGATTCCCTCAAGAAGAAATACTTGATGCCATGTCTATTTTGTATCCTCAATTTTGGGTTCAAGGCCACCGAGATAGCCCAAGCTTTTTTCATCAAAAAGTAACTACCTTGACCGCATACTTTTCGAAAAGTGTAGAATGCAATCGACAAAAAATATAAGGAATTATAGATGGAAATAAGTTTAGAGGACAATGTAGTCAGTTTGCAAGAAGTATGATAGACCAGTTTAAAGCCATGGAGAATCCCTTCGAAGCGGGATCAATAACAAAGGCCTGGAAAAACTTGGGTCAGAGTGAAATATTAGGTGATTCGATATTAGAATATTTCAAACTTGTTGATTTATATCAAACAATGATATTGGGTTCGGTGGAAGATGAGAGAGTTTTCAATGCATTGGGGTTTTTGAAATCAAAGATAAGAAACAAACTAGGCAAGAATTTGGAAAATTTCTTGAGGGTGTTAGGAAGTGCGTATAATGTCAAAAATTTTCCTTATGAAAGGGCACTTACAATCTAGAAATCCATATGCGAAAGAAGAGGGTTGTGCAACACTTCAAGTTCAAATGCTGGTGGTGGTGGGACAAATGATAGTGACACAATGACTGACGAATTTGACTTTGAGACTCACAATCAAGACGAAGAAAATGAAGACAAGACTCAGAATCAAGACGACTCTTTTTCTTTATCTGAATGTTAGTTTGAGGACCCTGACTCGATTTGGGAAATGGAAGTGAATTAGCAGTTTTTAGGTATTTATACTGCATTTCATGAATTACATTCTAAAATTGTAGTTGATGGTATTTTATATTGTATTCCTTGAAATTGTGAATCAAATTGAATACATTAACATATTATTAATTATTTCATATTTTAATTGTCATACTGATAAGTTTTACATGTACTCAGTGATTCATCATTCAACTCAATGCTTAATATTTCCTTTTTAAAGTTGATTTGTGTATAAAACATAAAATTTGCCTGGTACAAAGTAGAATTTTAGTTTTTGATTTGATGTGATTCTGCATCATTTTTCACAGTTTATGAATTATTTTGATCAGTGCCTTATCTGTAACTGAGTCAGAAAATGAAATATACATAAACCTAACCTTTTAGCCTTTTGTGTTATAATTTTAAGTTAACTTGTTATCGCTTGTTCCTTGGTCATCCAAGTTCACACTTAAGTCATCAAACTCGTAAGTATTACCAGTCCCCTTGCCATGTCTCATCGGTCACCACTTGGTTGGGAATATTATGCGTCAAAAAATGTTTAAAAGGGTTAAATATTTCATCTTTTATCTTAAGTCTTGACCCGCAAAGTTTTTATGTCCCTTAGTCTCGTCAACCTAGGGATGTCTGCTTATAAGTCACAAACAATTCGCATGTGCATATTTGAACATTAATGGGAGCCATTGGATCTTACAGATTGAATCCTGACCGCTTCCTGCCAACCTGCTTCAATAAAATAATGTTTTAAGAAATCCAGAGGGATAGCGGGCTAGTGACACCTGTTGTCTATCAAAGTGGGACCCATCATCCACTATAGACATTGAACATCAAAGCATTGAAAATCTACATCTTTAGAGTCAATCTGGGTCATTCCTTGCTAGCCCACGAGGGGCCCACCAAAAGCTTTCATCTCTTAGAGGGATAGCGGGGAGATGACGCGTGTCTTCATATGGACCGTTGAAGAGACTTTAGAAGACATGACATGAAATTTTTTGTCAAATATTTCAAAGGAGTTGCATTGGGTTTTAAACAGTGAGCTACTTAAAGGAATTATAAAGCACATGGGCAAATATGTGGTAAGATGTTTCAATCTTAACCGTCTGATGATAAAAAAGTTAAGCTCTAAACACTGGTGAAGCTAGAGGGATAGTAGGCGGTCTCAATGGCATGTGAATAAAACATTTGAAATGGTAAATAACATTAGCTTTTAACATATTAACAATAGTAGGATATAGAACAATGAACATCAATAATCGTTGAATGTGTATTTAGTAGTTGAAACCAGAGTTTATATTCAATTGATAAAATAAATAATACAGACAATTGAACATCAACACATTACTGAATTTGAGTTTTCTATTGATTTTCAAATGAAGGAATACATAGAGGCAATGTAAAATCTTTCTCAAAGACAACTCTAATAGAGCTGAGTTGGAACTTGGAAACTCATATTATCAATATCAAATCATTCTAACATCTTTTTTAGCAAATTCCACTGTTCAGGTGGTGGAATTGTCATTTCTTCTAGCTAATGTTGTTTGACTTGAATTTTTGTTAACAATGTATGATCGAATTTCAATTTGGATCCTAGGTCTATCTTGAATGTTTTAGCCAAAGATACATTCAATATTATCAGTTGTTTGATGAAATTAGAAAAGTTTGCCTCATCTGGGTTCTGAGGAAACTGGTCCAAACCAATCTTCCTTGCATCCTCCATCTTTTTTCTGAAATTATCCTTTCCATGAATCAGTCATTTGTGTCAAAAGCCTATGGCAAACCAAGCTTTGTCAAGTTCCTTACCTTTTCATCCTCCTTAATCTTTGTTGCAGCCTCAATCACAAATTGTGTTGTTTCACACATTCTTAAACACTTTTGAGTGATATATGTCACCTTCATTGAGGCTTCAATTTGATTAGTAATGCCTTTTGAAATCAATTCATTGTCACTGGCTTTGTAGATTATTTCTAGAACTTGATTTGCACCTTCTACCTATAGTTGCACATTTTTGTTGTCCATTAAATATTTGTTCAGCTTATTATGATGTAGTCTCATGGCATCAATCAATTGAAAGAATTCACACAAATGATCAATCCTCTGCATTATTTCCTCCCAGATCTTTTGTTTCATGTGCCTCATTGTTTGTCTACAAAATTCAGTTAACTTTTTTTGACAAGATTTTATTTCATTTTTTGCTTCCTTAAGCTCTGCGGCCAATGTTTCATTTTTTTGCCTCTCTTTCTTCAATTTTCGTTCCCACTATTCATTTGCTTTCCCAAAGCTTTGTCTTAATTTTTTTGAAGTGGATTTTTCCTCATCATATTTCTTTTTGTTCTCATCTAACCTTTGCTTCAGTCCATTCAATTCCACCTCTATTTGTTTATCCTCTTTGCTTGTTGATGTAGAGGAAGATTATTCTTTTTTCTAATTCATTGTTCTTGTTATCTGTTGCTTTCCTCTTTGCTTTCTCATTTGCTAAGTTTGTCTATAATTCTTCTATTTGATTTTGCAACTTTTTTTTTCTCTATCATGCTATAACAATGATGTGTACACCAATTCATTGTTCTTCTTTGATATATTAATTTTATCAGTATTTTTTAATCCAGAAAAATTAAATTGCAAACCGCTCACCTGAAATTCAGATCGATCCATCTGATTTTTTGGTTTATTTTGAACCGTGGGAACAACAATTACATACTCCATGATTTTTGTATTTGTGTCAAATGTGGGTAATATCATGGTTGTTGCAGGATCTGAAGTTACAACAGACACACTCTCCATCAGTTGCTTCTTTTCCTTTTTATACAATTCTGATTTCTATTTAAACTCTTGAATGTAATCAAAACCTAGGGATGCAGGAATAAGGGAATGCTTGAATGGTGAAGGAATAGGAGTACTTGCAATTTCTGTTACAGCCACACTAACTGGGGGAGTGTCTAGAAATAATTTCTTTGTAGTGGAACTGGTAGTTGGAATTGGACCTATCATAATCCTTTGTCTCTTCTGTATCCTTTGATCACTAAGTATTTGTGTGGTATCTTGTATTGGTGTCCTCTTGTGTGTAATTTGTTGTTGGACCTGTTGTTGTAGCACATGTTGAATAAGTTCTCCACCAGTGGTAGTGCCAATCGCACTAGGCTCTCCACCATGGGCATGTCCAAGTTGTGATTGCATCTGACCATGAGGATTAGGATTTGAAGCTATAACATAATCAATTCTTTCAATTCTCATTGTATGACCTTGGTCTATTTTATCAGCTAATTCAGCTCCAAGGCCTCATTTATCAAATGGTTTTCTGGTGACTAAATCTATTGGGTTCCAAATGCCTTGTCCTTGGGACCCCAAACCACTACCATGATAACCCATATTTTCAGCTATGGCTACTCCTTTAATATATGCTTCTTTTGTGGCCTGAGTTAAAATAGGTTTGAAATTGTTTTGTTCATCCCTATCATCATCAGGTTCATCATCGTTATCAGTTTCTTCATCTTCATTTTCATTGGGATGCTCTATATTCCACAATTTGCTAAACTCTTCATCTTCATCGATTTCTCCATACTCTGCAATAGTTTTTGGTTCACCTAGCTCCTTCCTCATAGACCAAAATGTAGTAATTTTTAATCGTGACCAATATTTCTTTGTAAAAGACTCATCTAGAGAATCTGGTATTTTTTCTCTAATAGATGGTTTATCACTTTTTCCATAAAAATTATTGTACCTCCTGATTTCATTCTCTGCTAGTGCTAGTGCTCCTATATTTTTGTGCAATGCCATAATTTCTACTGACAATTGTTCAAAAGAAATACCTTTCTCAGTAGTAGTTTTCTCCATTGCTATTTTGACCTCATCCCAGGAATCCTTGTTTCTCAAGTTTTCAAGCAAGGGTTTACTTTGATGTTGAATTCTACTTGCAGAATTCCTATTGGCCACAATCATTTTTTAATGGTGTCACATGGATCATACTGCCAGTGACAGACAATATCAAATTTAAAAAATTTCAAAAGATCATGTGCCACCTTAAATGATTTTTACTCGAATGTGAACCCTCCACATGAAATAGGTAAAGAAGGAACTAAGGTCTTCTTTTTTCTGACTGCCAAAGTGTAGTTCATTAGTACTCTGCATCTACCTTACATATTCCAATGCAAAAACCCTTTCTGTCACATGTATTGGAAGTTTGTATGGCTCTACTCTTAATCCATAAAATCTTAGCATGGTATATTCTTCCAATAAGTACCAATCAGCCAATTGTATTTCTTTTCCTAGTTGAATGAAATCTCTACATGATATAGGCAATCTAGGCATTGGACTATTTGTAATTGCTTGATGCAATGGAGCCAAAAAGTAGTCTACAAAATGATTATAGTTCCTTCGAGAATCATGTATCCTTATCTTAGTGGTCCAATCATATATTGGAGCCATTTTCTTTTCCTCGGCATTACTATAGGCTTGAATCTGAAGCTTTTTGGTCTGAAACATTCCATTAAATTTAAATAAAAAAAAATAGCACAAGTAGGATGTGAACCTAAATGTCTTGGTGGAACTTCCATTAATCATTAAAAATTGTTTATGCATGGATTCTACAATATGCTCAATAAATTTATATTTGACATGTACACCAATACCATAATGGATATTAAAGACCATTTCAAGGAGGCTTGCATCCACTTCCCAATTGCTATCTAGTTCGAGGCAAAATGCTAGCATGGAAATAGTATCTTGAGACCATGATTTAAAAATTTTCAAACGATAAGGAGGCTTATGGTTATCTTTCAAGTTTTTTTTTTCTTGAACTATTTTATTTAGGAAAACATTTTTGTCCCTTTCATCCGCCGCTTCATAATCACTAGCAAGATTTTCTAGGTCAATGTGGACGTCTCCAAATTCTTCAGTTGTAAACCCCAACACTTTTCCAAATTCTTCTACACTAATGGATAAAATTTCTTCTTTGGTATACTTATTTACAATTGCTCTTTTGTTATCATCATAATTGTGGACACAAACCATGATAAATTATGGGCAAGGGAAAACCTCATGTAACATCATGTGCCCTAATCCAGTTACCCACGGTGCATTGATACTATCAACTTTCTTTTTCTTGGCAGCCTTATTCTCACATGAAAATCTAAGTTCTGAGGTAAGTTTACCATACTTGTTAGGATCATAAATATCATGGTATTCATCAGTCAAACTTGAGGTTTTAAGCCATTCAGAATAATCTATTTTTCTATCCATACTTGCTCTGCCTTTCCCAAAAACTGTCTGGTCTGCTAGTGGCGGTAGACATGCTTATACAACGTGAAATTGTGAATTCCCTCTTAAGTCCTTAATTTTTTTAAGTCTCTTAAACCTAAACACAAATTTTGACAAAATAAGATTTTAAGAAAAAAGTTTGACAAAATAAGATTGTAAGAAATGATGAAATGTAGCCTAGGAATTCTGTGTTTTGTCTTACTGTATTTGTTGGAAATGACACTGCAATGAGTAATCTGAAATCTCCCTGGTGCACTACAATGAGCAATATGAAATCTCCCCATGTGCTGACCCTCTCGGCTCTCACTTAAAAATAAAATCACTTAGCCGTAAAAAGTAGAAAGTTTGCCTTTTTTATAAAGTGAATTTTTTTTAGTGAACGAAATGTCAAGTCAATGTGTTGCTTCTAGACTACACAATTAGTACATGTCTAACAACTGTCCTGCATTAACAGCTCCCAACAATTTCTAAACCATTGATCTTTGTAAATCTAATGGTTATAGGGTGATTCCCGAGATTTAAGTTCGCAAGCCTAGCATTCTATGCATTTCATTCCAGAATGCAACTACAACCATCCATCAAATGTTCATCGAATTGTCAAGTAATTTATGATATAAACAATAAATATAATCTACTTTTAGTGACAACTTTAGTGTTTAAAATGTAATTTATCAATTTGCTGGCAACTTTCTTTTTTCATTTTTATCGATTTATGTTTTAAATCTGCATGCAAATATTTTTATGTTTTACATCAGCAAAATGGGTATTCAATTGATATTAATTCAAAAAATTGTTATAGTTGGGGGATAGCTACACCCCTGGCATATCACTATGTTACAAAAAATTCCCATACATGTTCTTTCCCAACTGATACTCATACAATAATATTACATAGCAAAAATCAAAAGTTTAAAACACTTGGCCACTGTCTAAGGGAAACCACTAAAATCTCTTGTTTCCACCAGGTTTGTGAAGCGCAACACCCATTCCATATTTAACTCTATGTCGAGAGCTCAAGTGTGCCTTAGAAAATTCAGACCGATAGTGACCTAGTGACAGTGGTGGGTGAGAGCCCCATTTGTCATGTTGAGTATAAAGGGAAGCCGCTGAATCCCCACACCCATCTTTGCCCCAAATAACACTAATGATAGGTCAGAAGACTGCAGAATCTCCACACCCATATCTGCCCCAACAACCACCTCAAAATCATTACCCAGATAACGTGCCTTGAAAATTTCTCGCAACAGAATGAGAATATCCACCTTCACACCTCCAAGGTCTAGCAATGACGCCAAGAACCAAGAAGCTATGTAAGCGTTCACTCTGTATCTATTCCTATCTATTAAGAAGTCCCTCCCAAGCACCATTTTCATGTCTTCCAACTCTAAGAAGCACAAATAGGCAATTCTGTGAGGCTTCATTATAGCTCTAAGCCTCGAGTTTGTTATGAAACCCAAGAAAGTAATTTGCCTTCGCAGCGCTATAAGGAAAATTGGCGTATCAATTTTCTTTGTTAAGCAGCAAGCTAGCTTCAAACTTTAGTATGACTATGAGGTGTTATTGGGCTCCATTAAATAGATCCAGGATTCATTAATGGCACTCAACTTCAAAGCTTTGGGATATCTTTCCAATCATGCCAATATTTAAGTGATATGATATATCTTTTCAAGTGAATTTAATCTGCATGCAAATAATTGTACTTGATTTGACGTAAGTATATAGATAATACTTAATAGTGTTTCCAAACTATGTTCCATGTATGCAATCCATGACACATGTCACCAATTTTGAATTAAAAGGAGCCCAATATTTGTAAATTGATATGTAAGATCCGACTAATTTTATATACAATAAGGTTTAAACTAATAATGAATACTATAAAAAGAGGGAGTAATTCTTTTTTTTCTAATTTCAACAAGTCATCTCAGATCAAATATATTCAATAAATGAATAGTATAATAATCATCAAAACATTAACATTTGCATATACTTCAGCACTTTATAAATCTAAATTTTCAACAGAGGAGTATCAGGTATGGAGGTCCAACTATGTTGACAATTTAGATCTCTAAAGTGCTAAAGTATATTCAAACATTAACATTTGCATATACTTCAGCACTTTAGAAATCTAAATTGTCAACATAGTTGGACCTCCATACCTGATACTCCTCTGTTGGCCAAATGAAATTGACAAGTTCATCTACTTTGGTCCTGTAAGGTGTGTACTTGATAACCACTCAATTAGCTTCCTTGTCAAATTCCTCTAAGAAAATGCTAGTGTGAATCAGCTTATCCATGCTACTTCTCAACATATCTAAATCAACAGTGTCACAGATGAGCTTAACTTGAACAAATATTTTTTTTTTGCCTAGTCCTTCCACAATTGTAGAGTTTTAACCCCACCATTTTCACTCAAAATAATAGGAAGCAGACTGAAAATTTTCCATTCATCAAACTTTTTGACAAGCTCCTTGATATTTATTTCCAAAGGACCTACCATCCCTTGAAAATACTTAATTGAATTTATAAGCCTGAGAGTTGGGACAATGTTAGGAGGTGCATCCTTGACATGCTTGGTTGCAATTTCCATGTCTCTTAATGCCTGGGATCTATGGATCCATGTATCCATTAATGATGTTACAACATCCTTATTCTTATTGAAATCATTTATGGCATCAAACATAGAAGAATAATTTGAATGAATGCTAATTAATCTCCTATGAATCCCTTTATTCAAGTGCTCAAGAACTATAGTTACAATCTTCATATTACTTGAATAAATTGATTCATTGACCCGTGACAACAATTTCTTGTACATCTCAATTTGATCCAATAATTCCTCTTTAGTAGGCTCATTTGATGGAGCTACACCTGATGTGCTTGGCTCCTCAACTGCAAGGGGTAGGGGTGCATCTCCAAGATTGTATGGAATGATTTCCATTGAAACTTCTGGTAGGACAACAGAGTCAGTCTGTGTTGGGGCATGAGCATGCATATTTTGCAATTGTTGCTTTAACAATGCCACTTCACTTTCCAACTTGGCAACCTTTTACTGACTGTCATTATACTCTACAACAATGTCATTATACTTGGGTCTATATTGATCTCTTTACTCAAAGATATTCTCTACTATTGCCTTTGTGAATTTGGCAATGTTCACTGACATGTTTGTTGCCTCAATTGCTGGGGTATCAGACACTCTCTTAATAATTAGCCCTCCACTTATGTTTGGAGTAGGCTCAGCAACTGCAGGTTTCCTTGCACCTGGGGCCAATGCCCAAATTGCAAGTGTTTTCCATTCTTTGCTAAAAATACACCTCTGCAAATCCAATTTTGGTTCCTCCTCTGTTTGATGCAATGGTTTGTCATGCCTCCACACTGTGTCAAAAGCAATTGCCAAGGCTAAATCTCACCCTAGCAGCAATAAAATACCACTTTCCATCACCAACTCTCTACCTTTTTCAGCTGTTATCTTCTAAAACTGTTCTTTCATTTCCTTTCTAACCTCAACCTGAATAACTACTTTTGGTAATTCAAGGTGCAAGCTTCTCTTTTTGTCCTCCAAGTAAACTCTCTAAAAGCAGGGGTCTAGACAAATGAATCATATGTCATGAAGGTCTTGCAAGCTTCCTCCCTAAGGTCATCTGTGTCACTCAACCCCCTGAGGTCTTCCTTGCCCAACCTAAGGCTGCTTTCTCATTCTATTATTTCCCTAGGGGGAGAGGGCATTCCTTGTCTCATATCCTCCTTAGTGACAATGATATCATCATCTGAGTCATTTGGATAATCCACCAAGCTACTTTGTTCAATCTTTTGCTTCTTTGGTAGTGGTTGTCTTGGAGGTGAATCCACCTCAATCACTTGTGGAACTACTTGCCTTGGGGGAGATAGTGGTGGCATTTCATGCAATGGTGAGGAAGCTCTTGAGCCCTCAAGCTCAGAATCAGAAGATACAGTTGGGGTGGCAATAGATTGTTGCTTCCTCACAATACCTTTTCTCCTTGCAAAGACTCTGATCTTTTGTGGTGGTTGGTAGGTAGGCCTTTCCTCCAACACTAGGGCCTTCCCCTTATCCTTTTCATGTTCTTTCCCAACCACAGCCTTTCCTTTGTTAGCAACCAATATCTCTCTTTTCATCCTGCCAACCACTTGCTCAAAATTCTGGAGCATATATTCAACTTTTTGCAATTTATTTTTGAATTGAAATAGCCATAGGGGGTCATATTGGGGATCAGTCTTCCATTTTTCCCTTACCATATTATCATAGGAAATCCATTTTGCCTTCATGTCCTCCTGTATTTGGTAATTAAAGATGTTCCTAATAACATCTTTAGGGAAAAAGAAGTTATGTATGAACTGGCTTCTTCTGATCCTTGTTTTCAATGCAGCCATGAAACCTTCGGGATCATGATTTCTTGGACGTACTCTCCTCATGTATGGTTCAAACAATTCATCCATTTTTCTCCACCCTCCACTAGTCATCACAAAGTCTGCAAAAACTATCCATGTTGGGAAGAAGGTTCCTTTCCTCATGTTTAACAAGTGGCCATCTTCAACATTACCTAGCTGCCAAATGACCTCAAGGAATCCAATTCTCAGTGGCACTTCTCTTGGGAGAACATGTGGTCTAACCACAGTGTCATATACTCTGAGAATTGTACAATCTAGATAGGGGATGACATCTGCCTAGTTGTGATCAATTTTAAAATTAGACCTCCTTTCTTTTGGCTTAAGAAAATCATGTAGTTCAATTGGAATCCTTGGTGGATTCAGGATTAGGTCATTCCTCAACTTTGAATCAAAGACATTCTCAAACACCACAAAATCAAACTTCTTATCATCCTTATCTATAATTCTTGTCCAACATTGGACATTCAGCTCAACACCATCCTCCTCCTTTTCTAATTTCATATCATTCTCAAAGAATTTTTCTCTTTTGAATAAAAACATGTGCATTAACAGTGAGTACCACCAAAACTAAACTACATCTTTACAATTCTTTAATGAAATTAAACCCTCATGAATGTTATCTCCCAGGTAGGAAGCAAAGTCATAGACTATGTTGTAAGCGGGGTGTTGGATATAAGCAACCATAAACATGAAACCCATTGGCATTCCAGAAGTAGGATCAAACCCCAAGATTTGACACAAAGAATAGAAGGTTTTCTAAAAATATGGAGCAAAATACTTCATTGGGAAGGGTTCCTTATCTGATGGACCAATAACAATTCTCCCCTTTCCCTTTCCAACAGATGCTAGATGATTTGGCAGCATTGTGATTTTAAAGACGTGTCTTATCTTCTCATATTCACTCCTAAAGGATTTAAAATCATTTTTTAACAAATCCTCATTCCACTCATGAAGTTGAAAAACTTCATCAATCTCTTCCCTGCTGATATTTACCATTTTGATTCCATTATACGTCCTAACAACTCTGGAGATAGGATCATATCTGGCTGCCATAGCTTTTACCAAGTCCACATCCATGTAGACATTTGGGACAACTAATTTCCCCATGTCCAATCTCCAGGGGTTACATATAGGAGAAGTCAAATTTCTGTTCCCAAACTAGTTCTTGAACAATGACCATCCTATAAGTGGTATGGTGTCATCCTTGATATGGATATGTTTATCTATGAGGCCTTCTTTAATTTTGGAACCCTAGAACAGAAGCGGACCTTTTACTATGTCATTAGTGGAGGGCTTTAATTGATCAAGAAGGTCCTAGACTATGGGCCTTTTCGTCTTTCCAGGGCTTGAGGTTTGGGCTCATGGGGGTGCCATTATGGTGAGAATTTTGCAAATTAGGATTTTAGTTCAGCAAGAATTGTAGGTACACAACTAGGGTTCCAACTTAAAGCAGCAATAAAGCTCAAATTTTGCAGTTCAACAATCTAAGAAGGAAAAACCCTAAAAGAAATGAAAATTTACCAGTAATTCCTATTAACAGAACCACGATAGTGAGCACAAGAAGCAAATTTTAGAGGGCAAGATTTTAACTAATGGCTTTGAACACTTTGAAAACCCTAGTTTTGATCGCCAAGAGATTGAAATTGCCTCGAGAGATTGAAATTTGACTCGAGAGATTGAAATTGCCTTGAGTCTTCGAGAGATTGAAATTGCCTATAGATGCTTTAAAATACTTAGATGCATTTCAATTATGCAAAAAAACTACTTTTATGGTGTTAAAACTGTCATTAATGCTCACTCGCATGAAGCAAAATGACTAACTCCCATGGCCACTTTCTCAAATCTCAATTTCAAACTCTAGCCGTTGATCTCTTGATGAGATGGCAAGATGGATGGCTGTGATGAAGTTTTCTACCACATGGAATTTCTTACTCATTTTTTTGTAGACCCCACCTTCTCTTTAGGCTGCGAAGTCTGCTACGTGGTGTTCACTCGTTATCCCATTGGGTTTATTGCCTGTGCATCTTCTGACAATGGGCTAGCGGGGAATGGTTAGGAATAACCTGGGCCCTCCAACCTTCTTGCACATTAACTTCTCAAGCCACCCACTATTTGGTTAAATTTGTCAACATTGTGTTGGTGTTTTCTCCCAACTAAATGTTTCCTAAGCAATCCCTACAAGGTATCCATCACTTATCAATAAGATTCTTAGGTCAGGCGCCAACAGTACAAGAGATAGACTCTATAGTTGTTTCCTCTTCTTCTTCAGGCTCTGCAAAACCTAAGGGGTATTCCTGAATCCCTATTCAATATCTATGGAATGAGTCTATAAACTTGCTAGGATATTGACACAAAGAAGATTAATCCTCTATAATGTAGACCAAAACTGTAAAATAAGTACAAAGGGGCTAGCTTTGGGCTTTATGTTCACTTGTGAGTCGGAGGATTTGGGTTCTAAAACTACTCCTAAATTTCCTAAAAGTTTATGAATAAGATTTTGATTTTGGTTTTGTATTTGGATGCAAGACTAGGATCTTGGGTCATAACCTCAATACCAAAATAGACCAGTGTCTATCTCAAGGTTTGGAGTCAACAAACATACATATGTGAATGCTTACCATAAAATTTAAATCAATAATCATATTTCAAGGAGATTTTCTAGTATCTGCCTTACAAATACTTCTCAAGACTGAGTATTTAGTCACCTATGCTTACAAATATCCTTGTTGCAATATATTTTTCCCAATGCTTAACCCAGAACATTTAATTTGTTCCTTGAACAAAAGTAGAAGATTAAACATTCAACACAGAGAGCCCATGTTCCAGAATCATGAATAACCCTTAGCTATTTAGATTCAGAAGAAAAACACACACAACTTGGAGATAGATAACCAAATACATGCAACAAAGCATTACTCATTTAAAAACAACATGAAACTGGTAAATTTATGCCACCCAGCAAGACTGTATTTTATTATTCCTCCAAAATTTGCCAAGTCTTCAACAACCAACCCTATGAAATGAGCAAGACAATTCCTTTATAGATCAAGAATGTGCTCTCAACATTGAATACATTTTACTTCAAATTGTTACAGATACAGAGAACCACCAAAAAGGTGTTGGGAGATAGTAAATGCACTAGAGAGAAGAGGAGAGAAAGAGTGGTTCAACAAAAGCTTGTCAATCCTTAGATTCATATATGTCCTTCCACTCACCGTATGTCTCCTCTGTTGGCCAAGGGAATGAAAGTATTTCTGCAATCTTGCCATTATGGCTGACATACCTGGCATCCAGGATACTTTTTACTTGCTTACAGAACATATCAAAACTCACTTCAAGAGTGTGCAGTTTGTCCAACGATAAGCTCAGTACTTGCATAGTTGGATCACTTACATCACAACAAGTGGGAATTAGTTGATAATTATTGTCTACTATCTCTTTTCTCCACTTATCCATGTCTTTTGTTTTGCCATCAACCTCCAAGATGGGAGGTGACCACTTAGTGTCCAACCTTTCAATAGCGTGCAACCTCTCTTTCACAACTGAATCAAATTTCAACTGGAAATTGGCCACATCCTCAAAATACTTCAACATGTTAAACATCGGTTGTAGTTCAGGAGGTGCATTGGGACCATACCTGACACACCTCAGAAATTCTCTAACTTCTCTAGTTCTATGTAACCACTTTGTTTGTATGCTCAATAGTCTCTATTTGTCAGACTCATGCTTTTCATAGGCTGCTCTCAATTGTGAGTAGGATTTCCAAGTCTCCTCGACTCTGGTCAAATTGTTTGTCACCCTATTCTTGATCAAGTTGGTGACCACCTCTTTAACCTTGTTATCCTTTTCCTCCTTCAATCTCTTATTATCCTCCTTCAACTCTCTAATCTCTACAAGGAGAGGCTCTATATCCAATGGAAGAGATTCTACAGTTGGGATCACTAGAGGGTTGAAGTACTGGCTCCCAATGACAACTACTGCTTCAACCTAGTTATCTCTGCAACTGCCTAAGCATAATTAGGTTGTAGTTAATTGTAATCCTTTTGCATTTTGTTAACAGTTGCTTCTACAAATTGTATAGTTTATACATTTAGGCTTACAGCCTGAGGAGCAGGGGTATCGGATACTCTTTTTTATTATTACATCCCCTATCAGCTCTCCTAATTCAACCCTAGGCTTTTTGTTGTTTGGGGCTAGAGCCCATATTGCAAATGTTTCAAATTTAGGGTTGAAGGCTGCACTAGAGAGGGCCTTTTCAATCTATTCCCCTATCACATTTGAATCACCTCTGGTGATTGTATCAAATGCAATGGCATCTGATAGAGTCCAGTGAGGGAGAAGTAGAATATTACTTTTTGCCACCAGTTCTCTCCCTTCCTCTGGAGTCATGGCACTTATAGACTGATGTACTTCTTTTAGGACCCTCTGAGTAATAGCATCATACTCCTTTGGGTCTGCTCCAACCTCGGCATCTTCAATTTTTTTCTAAAATTCCTCACTCCTCACTTTCAAAACATAGCTCCTTAATCCAAGAGTGTTGACAAATTCACCATCCTCCATAAACTTGTCACAGACCATCAACCTAACATCTTCAATATCAATAGTAGGGTTCCTCATTACTCTCATTGCCCTATTCTCTAGGGATGAATAAGGTCTCAGTCTATCGGGTGAATGAGGGCTAGTTTCTTGTTCATGTTCCTCATCCCCCTCTAGGTCAACCACCTCTAGGTTCTCCAAATCAATAATCTTGGCCTTTTTAGTAGGGGAAGGGCCAACTAATTCCCTCTTTACATCATACTCTCCACTTGAGCTACTAGGATCATAAGCATATCTCTATTCTCCTACAGGAGCAGAGGCAATCGACTATTCTGCATTATCCAACATTTTCTCAATTCTCTTGATTAGGGCTTGCACTTCTGCAAATGCACCCAAATATGTAAGATTCATGTTTTTCTTCATTTTCTCACTGGCCATGATAGTATCCCACTCGATCCTCAAGTGGTGGACATCATTCATTGTAAAACAATTCTTGGCAATGTCCTCATTGTAATCCACCTGATGAAAGTACTTGGGCCTTCCCTTGCTGACTCTGGTTTTGTTGATTAAGCCCTCAAGGTCAAAATACCTTGGTTGTTCCAAATACATTCCAAAACATTGCATAACTAAATAAATTTGGTCCAACCCACTCTTATCAGGGATCAAGAAATCAAAAAATTTGATGGAAGAAGGGAAGAATAAACCTTTCTTGTGGTTCCTTAAGTGTTCCTTGTCAGAATCATTTAACCACCTTATAACTTCTAAAAATGCCACCCTATTTGGCACATATTTGGGCAGTATATGAGGTGCAGTCTGGCATCCATAGACCCTTATGCAATTAGTATGCTCGTGATAGAAGCAATCACCCCAATTGTTATCAATTCCAAGGTGGGGAGTCCTGTCTAGAGGTCGTAAGAAATCTAATACGTCAGGATGCAACCTTTCACCCTCTGGCTCCAAAAATCCAAGGATTCTCCTCACAAAATATTCTTCAAAGATGACATAATCTGCTATGACATAGTGCATATCCAGTCTACATGTTCATACTTGCATTGGTAGCTTGTTCCCTTGAGCATCTGAAACCTTGACATGAAAATTATGGTGCCACATCCCTGATAAAGCAAATAAGTACATATGGCACAACAAGTTGTACCATGTGAATTCAACATGGACATCTGGTTTAGACAAATTATTTTTGATCTTTGTCATCTAATCATGCATATTGTTAGCTATGAAAGTGGAATAATCATATGGTTCCTTGACATCTAGGTTTTGAATATCAACATCCATCATCATCAAAGAAACAGACATTCTATTTGAAGCATCTCTACCTAATACTTGACATAGACTGTGATAGGTTCTGACAAAATATTCATTAAACATACTGCAATGAAAAGGCTCCTTCTCATCATCTGAAATCTTTACCAATTTCCCATCAACACCCCTTGGCCTATGCTTTTCTAACTTATATTCCTTGTAAGCTCATTTCACAGTCTAGTATTTTTTCTTGAAAGCCATGAGGTCAATTTGTTTGCTAGCTGCAAGGTCCAAGTTGAATACAGTGGCAATGTATCCTTTGGTAAGCTTGATAAATTTTGAACCATTTCCAACTATTATTGTCCTAGTGGCTGGATCATACCTTAATGTTGTTGACCTAATTAAGTCAGGGTTGGGGAAAACATTAGAACAAATGAGCTTGGCTAAATCATATCTCCAGGCATGATAGATAGGGGCCTTATAGTTCATCCTCTTATGCTAATGCTCAAAGAGGATCCAACCCGGGACAGGTAATTTGGCGTCTTGACAATTATAGTAGTAGTCAAGAAATTTATCCTCGGTCCACCTGGGCCATGCAATTTCAAAGGTGTTCTAGTGGAACCAAGGAGTTGGATCATAAGATCCTCATCTAAGCTTCGTTTTGAAGTGGAAGGTTGGCCTGATTGACTCATTTTGCTTTTATGAAGGTAGCTTAGGGCTTTTATGGTTGACAATGACCCTAAAATCTTTAGAATTAACCTACAGTTGGAAAAACTAGGCACATAGGAGGAACAATCACTTACTGGTTTTCGACGCTTGTATAAGCTTGATATCACTTTTTCCTACTCGTTATTATGATTTCTTCGCTCTAAATGTAGTCACACTCTTAAAAATGACAAAGACTACCTTAATTCCTAAATTCCTACACAATTCTTTATATTAATGATGGTTGAGGTAGTCATTATTCAGTTTGAACTTCGTGCCGCAAGCACTTGGAAATCTTTCTCTTTTGAAAGTTTGAATCTGGGCCATTGATCGTTTCCTTACATTCTGAAATCCACAGTCTTGATTGGTTGACTAGATTTCACAATCTTCGTCACCTTCTTTGAATAGTCTTCATCCAATTGGGACAAACCAAGTCATCTGCACCTTTTCTATAAATTGTGTCACCTTTTGTATGGGTCGGATACCTCACAGTGTAACAGCCTGTGATGGCCCACCTCTTACCTACCGTGTGTGGGCGCACTTAGCCTCCACGTGTCTGCCTTTCATTTGATTTTCACTTCTCAAACAAGAGAATTCCACATGTCAGCATGTTACAACCACTCAGTGCAGATTCCATCCCGTGAGATTCTCCTTACGATAATGAGCAACTGTTGGATCAAGTCTCTCTTGGACCACCCTTACAAGTTGACAACTGGAAACATGAGGTTGGTTGATGTAGGGTCTTTAGTGGGATAGGATGCTAGCTTAGATTCTTTGACATGTGTCATTCCGTTGCAGCCATGCAATGAATATTCTATCCTGACAGATTCCTCATGCGCCCTTGCGCGACCATTAGATTTCACCCTTCTTGCAGCTCATTTTACCGATGACAACAGGCAAGCTCTAGATTAAGGGGCTGGTCAAATTATGAACATTAGGACATGAAGTCATGACTTAACTAATCGACAACCTGCTTGCACATTAACTTCTTAAGCCATCTATTGTCTGCTTAAATTCTTCAACATTGGATGGCTAAGATTAAAACATCTTGCTGAGGAATTTCCCTTGTGTGTTAATTAAATCTTTAATAGCTCACCCTTTAAGTCTCTTAGGGCTGCTTTGAAATATTTGCTAAAGAATTTAAAAAGTGAACCCTGCTAGGTTAACCCGTTCCCCACCAAGCGGTGACCAATAAGATTAGGTATAAGGGGCTGGTAAACAACACAGTTTTGATGGCTCAGGTTTCAACTTAGACAATCGGCAACCGGAGGTAGAAAGTCAACATAAGATTATGTAGAGGGTTTCTCATATGAAATATCAACCATTGATATTTGGAAATCTAACGGTTCCCAGTCTAGTGTTTCAGACATTTTCTTCTAGAATGCAACTACAACCGTCCATCAAAAATTCATTGAACGGTCATCTGTTCTATTATTTTGCGCTGACATCTTGCTTCAGACATAATAAATATGTTGACACTTGTCCCCATTCTAGACACTTTATGAAGGAATTTTGATGTGTGTAAAATTTGTCTTGGAATAGAACAATATGACCCATTTGATATTTTCACCACACTGTATGATTTTTTATTGGCGTAACAGTTTATTTTGCCAATTAATTTTTTATTGGTTTGAAACTATATTTAAATTCACCAATGATTTTTTTATTGGTTTGAAAATTGGTTTAATTCGCCAATGAAAATATATTTTTTGGTTTGAAATTAGAGTTTAATTGCTAGCAAAAATATTTTCTTATTTAGAAAACAGGTTTAATTCGCCCACAGAAATATTTTATTGTTTTGAAAATAGATTTTAATTCGCCAATGAAAATATTTAATTGGTTTGAAAATAGGTTTTAATAGAAAATGAAAATATTTTATTGGTTTTAAAAAAATTACAATTCGCCAAGATTTTCCATAGACCTCTAGCGATTACAAAAGATTTGCCAAATAAGAATTTTTTTTTCCCAGAAAAATGAAAAAATTTGCCGATAAAATTAATATTTTTCTCAGGAAGTATACACAATTCGCCAAGTTTATAGTTGAGACTTCAAATCATAAATCACATCATACCAAAAAATAACATATCATCTACGTATGGTGTGGTAATAAGGAATTGATCACCATCCATTTTATAATAAACATAGTGATCTAATTTGGATCTTAGAAATACCAAGCCCAACACAAATGAATCAATTTTTTGGTACCATATTCTTTGGTGTTGTGTGGTTTGGCACATTGAGTGACACATCAATGACTGTTTCTGTGGCAACTTCTTTTCTAGTAGTTGTATCATATAGACAAAGGTTCTTAGTGGTGGAGAAGATGGTATTCGAGAAAAAAAGAGGTCCCAAGGACCCTTTGTTGTGTGGCTTCATCTTGAAAGGAATCAAAGGTGTGGAATACTCTTCCTACACTAATCTATGAGAGAAGTATGTGCAAAAACTAAATTGATCATACAATTACAAGGAGATAAACACAAAATCAATATACCATAACATAGTGATTTACATGGGAAAAACTCTTTCAAGACAAAAACCCACACTCCAAAGCAACTCAATGCATTGTTCATTAATTAATGGTTACAATACTCTTGCAACGTTTATGTCTTTACATGAGTATCACCAACAACAATTCTGGAGCAATTTTGGTAGCATACAACACCTACAAAAACTCACTATATAAAACCTCCATCACAAGCACCCAATAAACAGGAGAAGCAATACACGAAACCATCAAATGGTAATTAGAAAACCATGAGCTAAAACCACTCAAAATGTGGCACCCAAATCCCAAGATGAGTCCTTAGGCTAAAAATAGCACATTCCTTCCATCTACCATAAACTTGTCATAATCCACTCACTAACTTGGGTGCTCCATTATCTCCATTCAAAGATGTCTTATGATGTGTCATAACATGCATCATAATTTGGTCAACAAGTGTAACTCCATCTTATATCTCTCTTATGTATCATAGATGCTCTTACATTTTTTATGTGGGAAGCTTAACTTTCAAAGGCCATAACTTTTGATCTAGGAAGTTGATTGAGCCCACTTTTTAAATTATAAATCTCAAAGAGGTCCATGTCATTGTAACTTGCTTGGTTTTATTAGGGCTCATTTCAATTTTTTTCAAGGCCAAAATTAATCTCTAGATCCCTAAAATTTATTTTTTATGTTCTATAGCTTGAAAACTATATTTTTTATTCTTTACATTAGGATGCAAGGTTGAGACATCTTTTCTAACCTTATCCCACTTGTTGAACACCTTACAAGAGCAAAGGGAATGCCAACACTATCAACTATCTGATAGGGGTTGAGAGACGCATAGGCTTATTGCACCACCTAAAATCCTTTGTGTTGACTAGCTTCATCAATGCATCTACAACATTCTGCAAAGTGTCAAATTTCTTTAATATTGCCCTCCCATCCTCAACCATGTCATGAACAAAATGGTACTGGACATCTATGTGCTTCATTCTTGTATGAAAGGTTGGGTATTTGGCTAGACATATGGCACTCTGACTTTAATAAAGAACTCTGATAACTCCTTGACTCAACCCCACATTTGAACACAATCTCTTAAGTTAGATGGCCTCCTTACATGCATGAGTAGTTTCCATGTGCTCAACCTCTATAGTGAACAAAGTGACCATGACATGTTTATTCATCCAACTAATAGCACCAACAAAGAAATTAAACACATACATACTAGTGGACCTTCAACTATCAACATCTCCTACCCAATCTAGATCCATAAATATCCATTTAGTGTCATAACCTTGTAGAATCACCATGATAATCAATAGAATGCTCAAAGTACACCACAAATATCTGATCCTCTTAATTTCATCTCAATAATCTTGTCCATGGTTAGCCATAAAGTGATACAAGACTTCTACTGCTTAAACAATGTATGTTCTAGTATATACCATAGAATACAACAAGCTCCCAATTGCATTGGAGTAAATAACATGAGCCATATCCTCCATCTTTGTGGGTATCATAAGACACTACTCCACTTAAAGCTTAATTCCCATGGAAATAGGAATGCTCAAAGGTTTACAATCTGCCATATTGAAATGTTGCAATACAAAGTTAACATACTTACTCTAGCCCAACCAAAGCTTTATGTTTACTCTATCTCTTCCAATCTCAATGAAGATATGCTTGGCATTCCCCAAGTCCTTCATGTCAAATTGTGTTGAAATTTGAGACTTCAAATCATAAATCACATCATACCAAAAAATAACATATCATCTACATATGGTGTGGTAATAAGGAATTGATCACCATCCATTTTATAATAAACATAGAGATCTAATTTGGATCTTAGGAATACCAAGCCCAATGCAAATGAATCATTTTTTTCGTACCACATTAGATAGGAGATTGTTTGAGACCATACAAAAAATTCAATCTACAAACAAAAGACTCTTTGGTTTGAACAACATAGTGCTCCAATTGTGTCATATAGATCTCTTCCTCGAAGCCACCATGCAAGAATGGTGTCTTCATATCCATCTATTCTCTCTAAATCAAAAGTGACTACTACAGATAACAAAAACCTGATAGATGTCATCTTAGAAACTAGGGAAGAAATCTCACCAAAGTCTATTCCCTCAACTTGGAAATATTCTTGCAACCAATCTTGCCTTATACTTTTCAACACCTCCATTTGAATTGATCTTCTTCTTGAACACCCATTACATCCAACAAGATTTCTTCCTTCTGGAAATGGTACCAATTCCCATGTGTCGCTCTTCCTTAATGCAACCATCTCCTCATATGTATCCATTCTTCATGTCTCAAAATCACCCATATCCACACCCCATTCATAATTATAGCCTCATCAGCATTAGTAATCAAAGTAAAAATATATTTCCAATCAAGAGGAGTATACATGCATGGTTGTTATCTTTTCCAAGTGGACCTCCTAAAGAGCTAAGGTGGAGGTTCTACCTCCTCTTCTAAACTATCAAAACTACATGAGCTTTCCTCCTCTTCAGGTCCTTTATAAGCTTCTAGTTCAACTTTCTTGGTCTTTGGGGTTAGTTGAACCACATTTTCTTCCCATCCTCTTCCAACTACAACATTGTCGAAGAAGGCTTAATCTCTTAGAAAACAAAACTTTTGTTGTACATAACTCTCTTGGTCATAGGGTCCTAAAGCTTGTACCCTTTCACACTGATACCATAGTTGATGAAGACACATTTAATTTCCTTATTCTCCAACTTTGATTGCTTTTCCCTAGGCATGTGTGCATATTCCTCACAACTAAAAACTCTATGATGTTGTAATGAGGGGTTTCTTCCCATTCATGCCTCCATAGGAGTCTTATCAACCATAGCTAATGTAGGAGACCTATTAATCAATTACAAGCCATAACAACTACTTTTTCCTAGAACTTTTATTCCAAGACAACTCCACTAAGCATATTCCTAGCCCTTGCCTTTAACATCCTATTCATTCTCTTTGCAACTTCATTTTGTTGAGGGGTATATGGAGTTATCTTATGTATCTCAATCCTATGTTCTTTACAAAATCTACAAAATAAAACTCACCACCATTATTAGTCCTTAAAACCTTAGTCTTCCTACCAATTTGATTTTCTAAACCAAATTGAAACACCTTAAATCAACTAAAGGCTTTAGATTTACTCTTGAGGAAATACACCCATAACCTTCTAGAATAATCATCTATAAAAGATACATAATACAAAGACTTAAAAATTTTAAGATCATTAATAGGATCAAATACATCTAAATCAATCAAGTCTAACATACCAAAAGATTTGTTAGAACTAGACTAAACTTGAAAGCAGATTTATTTAAAGCATATACAATGTTCACATAAATAAAATTCAAGAGCACAATCATTCAACCCCTCAACAATATTTTATTTTTTAATGTTCTTAGACCCTTATCACCTATATGTCCCATTCTCTAGTGTCATAGCATTACTTTCTCTGAAGGAAACTTGATCTTAGAAGCAAGAGTTCACTTAGATACTCATAAAGCATGACCATTTGAAGTAGACATAATAATCCTCTTTGTTGTTGTTTTTGATGGTGAAGGTGTAGGTTCTACGAATCTCTTCACTACGGGAATAAAAGAACTATTTCACTTGATAGTGCATGCAACTAGTTGAATCAAAGTCCCCACATGAACACCCTTAGTGAGAACCATAGCTTCTTGCACCAACTTACATCCTCCATTAGAGAAAACAACTCACACACTCACATCATTAAGTTTTCCAATTAATAACAAGTTTCATGCCAAACCAAGGATGGATAACACACCATTGATCCCCTTCATTCATCCATTAAGGAATCAAATTCAAATTCTACCATGGTCAACTATGCTCAAATGAGAATCATCACTGAGGTACACCTTCTCATATTCTTCATACTTTGAAAACCAATCTTGGTGGGAGGTCATATGGATGGATAACACAACATTGATCCCCTTCACTCATCCATTAAGGAATTAAATTCAAATTCTATCATTGCCAACTATGCTCAAATGAAAATCACCTCTGAGGTACACCTTCTCATATTCCTCATACTTTGAAAACCACTCTCAATGGGAGGTCATATGGAAGGAAGCTTGAAAGTCTATCAACCATGCACCTTCTCATGCATGAGTTTCCAAGTCCACAACAAAGGAATTTGAATCATCTTGAGAAGATTTTTCAAATTCATAATCTGAACAATTTTCTTTTTTTTCTTCTCCTTTTTGTAGTCTCTATGGTAGTGTTGAGGATTGCCATAGTTCCAACACTTAACCTTGAACTTTCTAAGAGATTTGGATCTAGATTTTTTTCTTTGTATCCTTCTTCTTGCCATTTTCCTTTAATCTTCCATGAACAAGTAGGGCCTCTTTATTAGATTCAAAAGATTTTAGTTACATCTCCTTTGAGTGTACCACAACCAGTACCTCATCCATTTTGAGTTTCAAGGTAGTGCTCTTGATTGCCATCACTAAGTGATCATATGAGTTTGGCAAAGTGTTGACCTATTTGTATGCATTCTTGAATGTACATTCACATATACATTCGCCTTTGTACATACAAGGGAATATGCAAAGGGTAATACAAGGTTTTTCTTGTATATCACCAATGTATGTTCGATATACAATGGAAACATACAAGGCAAAACATACATTGACTACTGTTCACATGCATTTGCTATAGTAGAAAGTTCATTGGCCAGACCAGCCTCATTGGCGGCCAAGTTTAAAGTCTCCCTGACGGACGATGTATATGCAAGGGTCCTTGTATGTTTGGACATACAAGGCCAACATACAAAGCAGAATGTGCATCAATCAATGTGCAAAGGAAGAAGATGCATCTGCTACAGTGGCTTGTATATTTCGCTTTGTATGTTTTCACATACAAAGCCGATACACAAAGAGTCAGATATACAAGCCATAGATAGAAGCAAGATATAAAAGGTGGGGTCCACTGATTGCATGTATATGAAATTGTATGATCGCACATTCAAGGGCCACATACAAACAAAGGATGCATTGGCAATAGCACATACAAAAGGAAACAAGGTAAAGGCCCAAGCATTGCATGTATGTCGCCATTGTATATACAATGCGATACTCAAAGGAACATGCATTCACCACATACAAAGGAAATACAAATGGTAGGGTCCACCAAAGGCAGGTGATTGTATGCATATCTTGTGCTTGTATGTTTTCATATACAAGGGCCAGATGCAAGTCAACATACAACTGGTGGGGCCCGCACATACAAAGGCGATTGTATACATATACAATTCGCAAATTCAGAGGAACATGCACAGGTGTAGATGCAAGTTTTCATATGTATGTTCGCTTTGTATGTTGGCACATACAAAGGGGTCGATGCATGTTTGTATGTACAGGTTTTTGTATGTATGTTTTGCTTGTATCTTTGTATATACAAGCCGATATACAAGGGGTAACATACAAGAATGTATATCGGCCAGACAGGATGCATTTTTTTAGCAATGGGTTTAGGATTAGCCCAACGACCGATCAGGTGATGCCATGTGGCAGGGGTCGGAAGAAGCAAACATGCAAAGATAGATTCAAATTCATATTCTAAAGGCAATTTCAAAGGCCATTTAAGCGCCAAAGGCAAGAGCATATGCAAAGGAAATTTCGGCAAGACTTTCCTCATCGGCGGCTCGACTGGAGGTCATTCCGATAGCCTGATGCAGCTTGATACAAGGCACTTTGTACATACAAATGTAGTTTTCAAAGGCCGATACAAGGCCAGATGCAAAGCGATATATACACAGTTGACTGTAACTTTGACTGCCCGTATCTCCTCCATTTTAGCGAATTTCCACATGTTGTAAAAGGCAAAAGTGCTTGTTTTTGCCCCCTCTTTCATTTGGCAGGCTCTAATGGAGGATATTTTTACTCTCAGATTTGGATCTGGCTTCGCATGCTTGGCTGATAGGACGTCTCAACGGTCATTTTGGTGCATACAGAGGCCATTCTTCTTCTCAGTAGCTCCAGTTGGTGGATTTGGCAAGTGCATTCATGGCACGTGGCTTCTCTCATCAATGCACATGGGCTCTATGTCTTGCAGGACCGATTTATGTGTGTTGGGCGGTGACCTTGGGGATTTTTCTTCATGCCCTGTCCTATCTTGCGTTCTGGCAGCTATTTTCTATAGTTTTGAACCTGGCAGCGGCATGGTCCCTATCCCTTCACCATGCATCTGCCCATGTACCCTTGTTCTGGCATTTATGACCTGGGATCTGTGGATCAGTGACTCCATGCTTTTCTGGCAGGAGTCTGACCTATAAAATGCAATGTAAACTCTTTTGAAAATGGGGATGGTTTTATTTTTGGGGCTGTTATGCTGCCAAATTTTCAGTAGTCAGATCTCTCCTGCTACTAAACATTTTTGTATTGTAATGGTTTTTGGCCTTCATGATTAATATATGCATGACTTCTTGCCTCTCTTGTGTCTTGATTTCTATGTTTTAATTGAAGTTACTATCTGTTCTGTGAGCAAAACAGCTCCTCTGTAGGTTGAACCTTCATACTGAAGCCTAAATCAATCATAAATCTGTGTGAAATTCCTCCATCATTGAAATCATTGTTGTGCCTATACTAAGATCACCATCACTCACTAAAGTGCATCACTCCTTTCCATTTCAGTTTCCTTCTAACTCTTTTCCCCTGCAAATATTAGAACTAGGTTTAGATGCATTGCTCTAAGCAATAGGCTTAGAAAGAGGAACCACCCTTCTCTGGAGGTCTGAACTCAAATCGCAAGGTCACACACTTCGAGATCATTCCCATTGTATCTCCAGATTGCTAAAGTTTCACAACTGCAGCAAGGGTGCAAATCTAGGAGATAACAGTTTCTGGCATGCCCGGTGGGACAAGTTCGATGAACTTCTCATCAAAATACTAAGAGATTTGGTGTTTCTCCTAGTATTACCAGCCTTTGGAGACAATACAAAGAACACCATGGTGACTCTCCTGAACAAATCAGCTGGTTTTAGCAGTTCAAGTGCTGGTATGATTCAAATTTTAATCAAGAAAATGTACTCTATTATGGTTTTCTAGCTTTTTAAGTGATAGGGATGTCTATGTTTCATGGGAATATGCCTTATAACCCTCCATTCCATGAAGATCCTACTCATACCTTTTCTTATCAGCCATATCTAAGTAATCATGCTGCTGGTTTTGTCCAAAATAGCCTTGTGATTGCAAGTAGCCAGCAGATCCAACATGCTTGCCACCCACCCACCCTTGCTCAGACTTCATTTCAGTCCATGTTTGCTCAAAATCACCCTCAAGAAAATAACTTCATGCCAGACTAGCACGCTTATCACCATAGTCGATCTCAAAATTTGGACGACTTGGAGATTGGTGATATCAAAAGCATATTGATGGACTGGACTCAGCAACTAGGTGAGATCAAGCGGCAAGCGGTAACAACAGTTTGAGTTGCAATAGAAGGAGCTTGCTTATCAAGCTCATATTCATCAGAGAGAGGTGGAGGCTCGAATGTATGAGGAGAAATGCTTGAACATGCAACTTGCAGCTAAGGAGAAACAAATAAAATAGTTGCTTGCTCAAGAACAAGAGCTCAAAGTAAAACTTTTCTCTCCTATTCCTAGCTTCAAGCAAGTCAATCCTTCGAACCAAAGTGAATCTATGAAAGTGGCTCAAGCTTCTCTATCATGGCAGCCTTCTTGGACCAAGCATCCTAGTTACAAAATGCCAAACCTTATGAGGGCTAATCCTCTCATACCAATTCAAAATCAGGAAGAGGAAAAGGTTGTAGAATCTAAGCCTATCATAATTCCAAGTTTCAGGAAGCCTTTTGCCTTTAAGTTTCCAAGTTGGAAAGGGCCATCTTTTTCACCCTGTGAAGACCCTCCACCAAACATACAAACAGAACCATGCTCTAGCATCCAGCTAGTAGAAGAAGAGCAAAAGAGGCTTTTGTTGGCTCCTTTTCAAAGGTTAGAAACTCAATCAGCTATTTATTTTCCAAATCCATTCTTCGAAGAAGAGGTTTCCAAGTTCAGAATACCAAGCTTCAAGCAAGGTAAGTCTCCTAAATTGAATATTCCAAGTTTTAGAGGGTCTCATCCACTGAAAGAACCTATACTTGAACAAGAACAACCTATATGTCTACAAGAGACTAGGCCAATTCCTTAGGTTTCCTTGTCAAATCAGCCTTTCTGTCCTTCTACTATCTGTCTTTGTCTTGGTGGACCTATTATCTATCAAGATAGCCAGTTTAGTGAACAAAAGAATGAGTTTCCTGAGATAAAAGAAGAACCTACTGTTCATGAACCTATATGTGATAAAAAAGAGAAAAAATTAGGCACCTTGCAAGAAGAAATTGAGCATGATCAGTCAGGACAGTGGGTTGAGAAGTTAGAAAACAATGAAAGCAATAATTTTATGTTTTTATTCGATGAGCTTCCTTCTTTTATCGAGCTGAATGAGCAGCTGGTAGTGGATCTGTAGCAACAAGAAAACACTAAAAATAATGACAAATTGCTGCAGGTTGAGGCTGATATAGCAAATGAAAGTCTGCAGGAAGAGGCTACCTCATTGTTTGAACTTTTGCCTTCCTTTGTTGAAGAAGAAAGGCTTAATTTGGAGCACACTTCTTTGAGTAATAATGGAAGTTTTGAGCTTGGGCCAGCTATTTATAAAGGTTTTCTAAGAGCTGATATATTTGATGAACTACTGGCTGTCCTAATAAAAGAGGATGTTCCATTAACCATGGAAGAGGAATCAACATGGCAAACTATCATACAAGGTGAAGATAATGATATCATTTCTAAGCTTTCAAATTGTCTTCTCTATTGTCCAACCTTAGCCACGAACGAGGACAGTCATGAACAAAAAATAGAAGGGTTTGAAGAATGCAACCTTGATGACATTATAGCAGCCTTCTTGGGTTCTTTGAAGGAAGAAGGAGAAAGCCATGAGGTCCCAAGTCAGCTGTTTCACACACAAGAGCAACATGGGAGTCAAGTGGAAGGTACCATCATACCAAATAAGGAGCAAAAAGAGAAAGAATCAG
Source organism: Cunninghamia lanceolata (assembly GCA_027924645.1). Classification (NCBI taxonomy): domain Eukaryota; kingdom Viridiplantae; phylum Streptophyta; class Pinopsida; order Cupressales; family Cupressaceae; genus Cunninghamia; species Cunninghamia lanceolata. The sequence continues at coordinate 4,462,936 of BSBN01000011.1, forward strand.
AGCAAAGACATGAGATCAGTCATCATGATTTACATGTCACTTTAAGGGGATGCCCAATCAGGCATCTAGCCCAGCTGGAAACACATCAAGAGAAGTCACCACTTGTCATGCTTACCTCTAAGCATGAAGTTGAGCATCAAAATGAATGGAATCAGCCCATTTATTCACCACAAGTTAGCACCATCAACAATCAGTCCAGGTGGATAGGTGAGTTTATCTCCATTTTGTGGGGGGTGTTTTATCAAGTTGTCATATGCCCATTTCCCCCTCATCTCTTTTTAACTGCCCACATGCATGAGAAATATTGTAAATTGTTAAGGAGGGGCAGTTACTTTCAAGAACTAGTTAATGGCTTTGTTTAAAGTCACCTTTGACTGGTTAGTTTAGGAATTAGAATAGATTTTATTTCAGTTTTAGGTTTCCTTTCAATAAGTACCCTCGCACTTAGTTGTATTCTCATTAGGAGATACATGCTTGCTTGTTGTTTTTGTTTTGGCTTGGTATCTTGCTCAATGTTTCAGCTCCTCTGTTCTTGTCACAGTCTCTTTTTGACTCTATGCCCAATAGATGCTTAAGGCCACTGGTCTAATGTTTAGCAGGCAAACATCACTGAGAGGTCGCCAAAAATGTTGACCTATTTTCCTTTGTCTAGAGCCAAATAGTTCACCTTGTATTTTCCTTGAAAATCCTTTAGAAAATGACCATACAAGGTGTAAATCTTTCAAATACCCATGCTATGTTTTGCCAAAAAATCCCAAAATCTTGTCTAAGGATTCCTTGCAAAAAACTCAGAAAAAACCCAGAAATCTTTTAGCTTCAAGTATTTTCTATCACACAGGTTTCTCATTTTCATAACTTGTATTTGTATGCATTATTGAATGTACATTCACATATACATTTGCCTTTGTACATACAAGGGAATATACAAAGGGTAATACAAGGTTTTGCTTGTATATCGCCAATGTACATTTGATATACAATGGAAACATACAAGGCAGAACATACATTGGCTACAATTCACATGCATTTGGTACAGTAGAAAGTTCATCGGCCAGACTAGCCTCATTGGCGGCCAAGTTTAAAGTCTCCCCGACGGTCGATGTATATGCAAGGGTCCTTGTATGTTTTGACATACAAGGCCAACATACAAAGTAGAATGTGCATCAATCAATGTGCAAAGGAAGAAGATGCATCCACTACAGTGGCTTGTATATTTCGCTTTGTATGTTTTCACATACAAAGCCGATATACAAAGGGTCAGATATATAAGCCGTAGATAGAAGAAAGATATAAAAGGTGGGGTCCACCGATTGCATGTATATACAATTGTATGATCGCACAATCAAGGGCCACATACAAACAAAGGATGCATTGGCAATAGCACATACAAAAGGAAACAAGGTAAAGGCCCAAGCATTGCATGTATGTTGCCATTGTATATACAATGCGATACTCAAAGGAACATGCATTCGCCACATACAAAGGAAATACAAATGGTAGGGTCCACCAAAGGCAGGCGATTGTATACATATCTTGTGCTTGTATGTTTTCACATACAAGGGCTAGATGCAAGTCAACATACAACTGGTGGGGCCCAAGTCACAAATTCAAAGGAACATGCATAGGTGCAGAGGCAAGTTTTCGTATGTATGTTTGCTTTGTATGTTCGCACATACAAAGGTTATATACAATACGACATACAAAGGGGTCGATGCATGTTTGTATGTACAGATTTTTGTATGCATGTTTCACTTGTATCTTTGCATATACAAGCTGATATACAAGGGGTAACATACAAGAATGTATATCAGCCATACAAGATGCATTTTTTCAGCGATGGGTTCAGGATCAGCCCAGCGACCGATCAAGTGATGCCACGTGGTAGGGGGCGGTAGATGCAAACATGCAAAGACAGATTCAATTGCATATTCTAAAGGCAATTTCAAAGGTCATTTAAGTGCCAAAGGCAAGAGCATATGCAAAGGAAATTTCAGCAAGACTTTCCTCATTGGCGGGTTGACTGGAGGTCATTCCGACAGCTCGATGCAACCTGATACAAGGCACTTTACACATACAAATGTAGTTTTCAAAGGCTGATACAAGGCCAGATGCAAAGTGATATATACATAGTTGACTGCAACTTTGACCACCTGTATCACCTCCATTTTAGCAAATTTTCACATGTTGTAAAAGGCAAAAGTGCTTGTTTTTGCCCCCTCTTTCATTTGGCGGGCTCTAATGGAGGATATTTTCTCTCTCAGATTTGGATCTAGCTTTGCATGCTTGGCCGATAGGACATCTCAGTGGTCATTTTGGTGCGTACAAAGGCTGTTCTTCTTCTCAGTAGCTTCAGTTGGTGGATTTGGCAGGTGCATTCATGGCATGTGGCTTCTCTCATCAATGTGCATGGGCTCTATGTCTTGTAGGACCGATTTCTGTGTGTTGGGCGATGGGGATTTTTCTTCATGCCTTGTCCTATCTCACGTTCTGGTAGCTATTTTCTACAATTTTGAACCTGGCAGCGACATGGTCCTTGTCCCTTCACCACGCCTCTACCCATGCACCCTTGTTCTAGCATTTATGACCTAGGATCCATGGATCAGTGACTCCATGCTTTTCTGGCAAGAGTCTGACCTATAAAATGCAATGTAAACTCTTTTGAAAATGGGGATGGTTTTATTTTTGGGGCTGTTATGCTGCCAAATTTTTAGGAGTCAGATCTCTCCTGCTACTGAACATTTTTGTATTGTAATGGTTTTTAGCCTTCATGATTAATGTATGCATGACTTCTTGCCTCTCTTGTGTCTTGATTTCTGTGTTTTAATTGAAGTTACTATCTATTCTGTGAGCAAAACAACTCCTCTATAGGTTGAACCTTCATACCGAAGCCTCAATCAATCATAAGTCTATGTGAAATTCCTCCATCATTGAAATCATTGTTATGCCTATACCAAGATCACCATTACTCCTTTCCATTTCAGTTTCCTTCTAACTCTTTTCCCCTACAAATATTAGAACTAGGTTTAGATGCATTGCTCTAAGCAATAGGCTTAGAAAGAGGAACTAGCCTTCTTTGGAGGTCTGATCTCAACTCGCAAGGTCCCACACTTCGAGATCATTCCCATTGCATCTCCAAATTACTAAAGTTTCACAACTGTAGCAAGGGTGCAAATCTGGGAGATAACACAAAGAACATAGAAGTGTCATGCAATGATCCTCCTTGATTTTTTCTCCATCAGAGTGAAACTAGGTCACAATCATATTGAATGCATTCAAATGCCTAGTCATAGAATCACCATCATCCATTCTCAAAGTGTACAACTTATTTCTAAGGAAAAGTTTGCTAATCATATATTTAGCTTGATACAAGTCTTCCAACTTCTTCCAAAGAGCTTGTGTGGTGGCTTCTTCATGTAAATTCAACAAAATAAAATCCACGAAGCAGAGCCTAATGAGGCCCTTCACTTTTTTGTCCAATAGATCCCAATCAACTTGTGACATTGCAATGGGTTTGGATCCAAATACATCAACCCAAACATCTCTATCTATGAGAATATCTTCCATTTTGAGCTTTCATGACTTAAATTTAGTGCCTACAAATCTCTCCATCTCTATTCTCGATGTGCTTTCCATCTCTCTACAACAAGATCTTCTATACAAGCTCCCACTCAATCCAATACTAGTATAAAAAACTCTTCCCTAACACCTAGGACCCAAGGTGATCAAGATTTGATACCAAAAGAAAGGAAATAGATGTTTGGAATATTCTTCCTACACTAATCTATGGGTGGAGGTATGTGCAAAAACTAATTTGATCATACCATCACAAGAAGATAAATACCAAAACAATATACCATAACATAGTGATTTACATGGGGAAAACTCTTTCGAGACAAAAAACCCACACTCCAAAGCAACTTAATGCATTTTTTAGTAATTAATAGTTACAGTACTCTTTCAAAGTTTGTCTTTATAGGAGTATCGCCAACAACAAATCTAGAGCAGTTTTGGTAGCATACAACACCTACAAAAACTCACTATATAAAACCTCCATCTCAAGCGCCCAATAAATAGGAGAAGCAATACATGAAACCATCAAATGGTAATTAGGAAACCATGAGCTAAAACCACTCAAAATGTGGCACCCAAATCCCTAGTCAAGAATCAAATGCTAAAATTTCAAGATGAGTCCACAAGCTAAAAATAGCATACTCCTTCCACCTTCCATAAACTCATCATAATCCACTCACCAACTTGGGTGCTCCATTATCTCCATTCAAAGATGTCTTATAACATGTCATAATATGTGTCATAAGGTTGTCAACAAGTGTAACTAACTCTTACAACTCTCTTATGTGTAAAATGAAGCAAGAGTGTAGAAGCACTTCCTAATCTAATCTTTAAGGAGAGGTATGTGCAAATAAATTAAATATGTGCAGTTAAAAGGAAAAACACAACAAAAATTATACCATAACATAGGCTTACATGGGGAAAACACTTTCAGGAGAAAAACCCCACACTCTAATGCATGAATTAATTGTATTATCAACAATAAAGGTTACAATACAATCACAAGGACATGCCCTTATAGGAGTATCACCAAAAAGAGATCTAGAACAATTCTGGCCACATAACAATACCTACAAAACTCACTATATAGCCTCCATCTCAAGATAAAACCAAAAAAAGTGGTGTCCAAATCCCTAGTTAAAATACAACACCCAAGTCCCAAGACAAATCCATTGACTAAAAATAACATATTCCTTCCAATTTCCATAAGCTTGTCATAATCCACTCGCCAACTTGAGTGCTCCACCTTGGTTACACTATCTCCATTCAAAGATGTCTTATGATATGTCATAACACACATTATAAGTTGGTCAACAAGTATAACTCACTCTTACAACTCTCTTATGCATCATAGATGCTCTTACATTTCAAATGTAGTAGGCCCAACTTTTGGAGGTCATAATTTTTGATCCAAGATGCTGATTGAGCCCTTTTAAAATTTTAGAGCTTGAAAATGTAAGGAAGCTAAGGTAGAGGAACAACTTCCTACACTAATATTGAGGGGGGGGATATGTAGAACTTTTAATATCTTTACAAAAATTACAAGAATAAAACACATAGCAATCATACCACAACACAATAATTACATGAGGAAACCCTTTCGGGAGAAAAAAAACCCCACACTCCAAAGCCGCCCAATATATTATTCAGGAATCAAGAAGACTAAAATATACTTGTAGAGAAAGATTTCATAGGAGTATAACCAACTAGAGATGCAGAGGCAACTCAACATCTATATGACTCTTACACACAACCTCCATCTCAAGCTCAGGTAATATATAGGAGATACAATATAGTAAACCGTCAATGGTAATTATAAAACCATGAGCCAAAACCACCCAAAAGTGGTGCCCAAATATCTTCAATCAAATATACCTTGTGATGTGTCAAATCACACACCAACATGTGTAACTCTCACCCTTACAACTCTTTTAAGTGTCCAACATGTTTTCACATTTCCCAAAACAGGAGGTCCAACTTCCGGAGGCCATAACTCTTGATTCAGGTGTCTGATTGATAAATCATTTGATGCATCAGAAAGATCGTGAAGAGATCTGTCATGCTATAACTCACTTCACCAGTTATGACAACTTTTAGGGTATTTAGGGACCTCTAAGTGCCTCAGATCTAAGTTCAAAACTTTTTCGAGAGTTTCAAAAGATGAAAACTTTAATATCTTGAAATCCATGTATGATCTTGAGTCTAAACTCACCCAAGATGTTTACTTGGTAGTATCACACCTTTTGGGAAAATTTTTGGTCCATTTATGATCAAATGTAGAGTTACTAAAAGTAGTGAGCTCTACCATTTTTATCCCTTTATGGAAATGTTGAAAGTTCTAAACCATTCTTCAAGATAACGGGTATTCAAAAAGACCAAAATTGGGAAGAATAGAAAATTTTTGTAGTTGCAAGGTTGAGGCACCTTTCCTAACATAAAAGATCTATGTCTTAGTTCGGCCCTATAGCTTAGAAATTGAGTTTTTCTATTTAGCCCAAAAATTACAATTTTTGTGTTCTTTACATTAAGATGCAAGGTTGAGACATCTTTCCTAACATTCTCCCACTTGTCAAACATATTGCAAGAGAAAAGGGATTACCAACACTATCAACTAATTGATAGGGGTGGAGGGGCCCATATAGTCACAGTACCACCTAATTTTTTTTTGTTCACTAGCTTCGTCAATGCATCTGTAATCTACAAAGTGTTAACTTTCTTTAGCATCACCCTCCCATCCTCTACCATGTCATGAACAAAATAGTAATAAACATCAATATACTTTATCCTCACATGAAAGTTTTGGTTCTTTACTAGATATATGGCACTCTAACTATCACAAAGAACTCTAATAGCTCCTTGACTTAGCCCCACATTTGAACATAATCTCTTAAGCAATATGGCTTCCTTACACACATGAGTAGCTATCATGTAAGTTCAACCTTTTTAGTGGACAAAGTGGCCATAGATTATCACTTTTTTATCCAATTAATAGCACCATTGGATAAACTGAACACATATCCAGTAGTGGATTTACTATCAACATCTCATGTCCAATTCGAATTCACAATTCAATATTCACAAAGTGTTTGTCCCCTATAGAATCACTATGATACCAAATAGAGTACCCAGAGGTACCTCACAAATATTTTAAGACCCTCTTAATTGCATCTCAGTTATCTTGTCCAAGATTAGCCATAGAGAAACTTAAGAATCTCGTTGCTTAGGCAATGTCTAGTCTAGTACAACCAGAGCATACACAAGGTCTCTGAGAGGAACCTCTTGCAACAATATAATGAAAATACGTGAAATAACATAAATAACAAAAAAAAAAAAGAATTATTGATCACAGGCCACTTCAAGGGGGAAACCTCCTTTGAGCAAGCTCAATACAGTAAATTCGTGGATGCCTTCATTGGCCTCAACATGTACTTATATACTAAGTCTAATCTAAACAACTATTACTTCCCATGAATGTGGGATAATACAATATGCTCATGGGATGACTTACAAAGCATATTCATCCAAATGTAATATACTAACAAAGTAAAGAGAAGGGTTAAACATGGGTTCCTAACATCCCCTCCCTCTTAGAAAAGCTTTGTCCTCAAAGCTTAAGATGTTGAAATTGTTGCTGAATCTGAAGGAGTTGTTCCCATGTAGCATCCTCTAGTTGCATTCCGTGCCACTGAATTAAGACCTCTATGATGGATCCGGAGTGAAGCTGACAGGTACCTCTATCAAGGATTTCCTCTAGCTCCAAAATGATGGATCCTTCATTATCTAGTTCTGGTAAAACAGCTTGTGCTCTGACATTGGTGCCAAGAACTTTCTTTAGACAAGAGAAATGAAATACTAGATGAATGCGGGAAGGAGGAAGCTCCAATTTATAAGCAACCAACCTAATCTTCTGAAGAATCTTTTATGGCCCATAGAACTTCGGAGCTAGCTTATGACACCCTTTGAGTTTCAGGGAGGATTGCTTGTATGACTGTATACGAAGAAAAAGCATATCACCTACTTGAAAAGTGCGCTCAGAATGGTGCTGATCAGCTTGTTGTTTCATTTGATTTCTTTCCATGTGAAGATTGTCCTGTAGGATGAGAAGAATCTAATCTCGAGTTCAGAGAATCGTGTCAACTGCTTGAATTTGTGAACTCCTAGGGTTGTATGGAAGGAGCACTGGTGGTGCTTGACCATAGACTGCTTCATATGGAGTCATTTTAGATGCAGTGTGGTAGGAGGTATTGTACCACCATTCAGGGAGAGAGAGCCACTTTACCCACTGATGCTGTTGTTCTGAGGTGAAGCAACGAAGATATGTTTCCAAACATTTGTTGATAATTTTAGTCTAACCATATGTTTATGGGTGATACCTGGAACTCATCTTCAGTTTGGTTCCAATGTGTCGAAATAGTTCTGTTCAAAAAATGATTGGTGAAAGTTGCATCACGATCTGAGACAATGGAAGAAGGGATGCCATGAAGACGGAAGATCTAGTCCATGAAAATTTGTATGACGGAGGAGGCTATATAGGGATGGCTGAGGGTATAAAAATCATTATATTTGGAGAAGTGATTAACCACAAAAAAGATCACTATCTTTCCTCTAGATTTAGGGAGCCCCTCAATGAAATCCATAGAAATATCTATCCAAATCTATGTAGGGATGGGCAAGGGTTTGAGAAATTGAGGAAGGAGTGTCATTTCACCCTTTTTGTGTTGGCAGGTATCACATTCAACCACCATCTATTGAATTGCCATTTTCATTCCCTTCCAAAAGAAGTTATCCCGTGCCTGCTCATAAGTTTTGAGGAACCCAGAGTGCCCTGCTGATTGAGAAGCATGGAGTTCATAGAAGATAGTTTGCTGAAGATCTATGCTCTGGGGAAGCACCATCCCAAGAGTAATGTGGTACAACATAGGGGTTAGTGGCTAATTGTTGAATGATTTGAGATAATTAAGAGTCATTCACATAGCCCTACTAGACAAATTCCAACCAATTTGGAATGGGCATAAAAATAGCTAAAAGGGAAGCTTGGTCATCAAATGTGCAAGAAAGAGCATCCACCACAATATTGTCCTTACCCTTCTTGTAAGTGATCTCATAGTCATAACCCATGAGTTTGCTGACCCATTTCTATTGTGCTAGGGAGGAGACCCGTTGTTCCAAGAAACATTTCAGGCTCTAGTGATCAGTCTTGATGCAAAAATGATTCCCTAGTAGGTATGGTCGCCACTTCTATACTGCATGCAAAATAGCCATCATTTCCTTCTCATATGTAGAGAATACTAAATTATTTCCAAAAAGGGCTTTACTAGTGAATGCAATTGGATGTTCTTCTTGAAGGAAAATAGTACCAATTCCATTACTGTAAGCATCACTTTCAATGGTGAAGGTCTTGGAAAAATCTGGCATAGCTAGAATAGGTGTAGTACACATAACTTGTTTCAATTATTCAAATGCACACTCAACAACATATGTCAAGGAAAAGCATCCTTTTTAACATAGTTGTTAATGGAGCTGCAATCTTCCCATAATCCTTGATAAACTTGCGATAGTAGCCAGTTAGCCCCCAAAAAACCACGGAGCCTCTTGAGTGTCTGAGGATATGACCAATTTTTCATGGCATCTATTTTTGTAGGATCCACTCGAACCCCTTGGGCTGAAACAATATGCTCGAGATACTCCACTTCCTCCTGGCCAAAAACACATTTAGACTGTTTTGTACAGAGATGATGATCAAAGAGAAGTTGCAGTATGAGATCCAGATGTTTGAGATGCTCATCCCATGTTTTACTATAGATGAGGATTTCATCAAAGAAGACCAAAATGAATTTCCACAGGTAGGGCCGTAATATTTTATTCATTAATGTCTGGAATGTTGAAGGAGAATTAGTGAGGCCAAAGGGCATGACCAAAAACTCATGGTGGCCATCATGTGTGTAGAAAGCTATTTTAGGGATATCATCCTCATGAACCTGAATTTGGTGATACCTAGAATGAAGATCCAACTTGGAGAAAAAATGAACGCCATAAAGCTCATCAAGAAGCTTTGTTTGCAAGAGACACTATGTGGCTTCATAAGTGTTGTCATTGATGGCAACAAAGTCTATCCCACACATCCGCAGTACATAATATGCCTATACCATAAGTCAGATTGAAGATTGTTTTGGTTCGATGAACAAGAACAAAGTATATAACAAGGTCCGACAATCAGGTCTGGATCTCTTAGATGGTGTAACTCAGTAAGTTGTGGACTTAGACAAGTCAAGAGGGGTATCATGACTATTGTATTCCATAGATTTAGCCTCCAGTGATAAAGCATGAAAAAGATATGAGCATCTGAGTGTTGGGTTTCAGTCAGGTAGAGCAAACAAAGGAAGAACTGACCGACAGAGTATCAGACTTCAATCCAGACATGCAAAAGGTGTTGATCAAGAAATTTGTGTCATTATACATTGCTGGCCGACATGATTAATGACTTCTATTCTTAAGTTTTTAGTGCGCATCTCCAATCAAGTATGGATTCAGGCGATAGATCAGTGACTTGCAAATATTCTAAGTATTCTTGTTGTCGACTAGAAAGTTGATTAAAATCCTTGATGTAGATATATATACCTGATGGATTCAAGCTAGTATATGTTGCACATGATATATATGTGTACATGAAGTGCAAAGAAAAGTAGAGAGAAGTGTGAAGATAGTACTCCAAGCCCGAGATGTGACAAAGGAGTGATACTATACAGAGGAAGAATGAAATGTGCTAGATCAGTATACTGAGCCTAACCGGAACTGAACTCTTGCATATGTGGATTTTGTTCATCAGTTCAAACTCATTGGTATCATCTGTAAGCATTTGTAGATAGTGAGTCTCTTGTAGGTAGTGGGCCTCTTGTGACCAGTGTGCTCAGGCAGTGAGCCCTAATTGACAAGTGCCAAAATTTGTACTCTGTATTCTTTTAACAGAGAATATAATCTTGGGTTAGTCACCCCGTGGTTTTTCCCTTAATAGGGTTTCCATGTAAAAGTCCTTGTGTTATGTGTGTTAATTTCATTTTAGCTCTTATGGTTCCTCTTGCTTTCATGTTTTGATATTTCATTGAATATTAAGATAAGTAAAGAAAGAAAAATAAGTGAAATAATAAGAGAACTGATTCAGCCCCCCCCTTAGTTATCTGCATTGTTTCTAAAATCACACATGGAGGATTGTGAACTATTGGAGATTGCATCTAGGATGCTGGATAAGATTATACCAACCTATCGAAAGGATCCTTCTACCTCTCCATCTGGTAATCTAAAAAACTTAGTCAATTCTGTTAACACTCATTTTGAATCTTTAGAGAAATCGATAGAAACTAAGGTCTGGAAGGAGTTCTTGGGAAAGAGATTTAGTGAAGTAGAAGGACTAATTGATAATGATAGAAGAACCTTAGGCATTGGCATAAACAACCTTGAAAATGCTCTTAAGGATGGTGGGGACATATATAAATTTTGTTTAACTTGGCCCAAAGTGACAAAGGACATTGAGAAGAAAGTGAAAGAACAAGAAGGAAAACTATCAAGTTTATCCTAGAATTTTGATCCCCTTACTACCTCTCTGGTGAATCATGAATGTCAAACTATTGCTATAATAAGTGAAATTAAAGAACTGGTTAAAGAGAAAAAGAACATAATGGATAGAATGGGTGAGCTCAGAGGGATAATCATCCCTAAGTTAGAGGCAATGCATGATGCCTTGACAGATGCACAAAGTATAGTTCGGACTAGTGATCCAACATACGTAAAGAGGGCAGAAACATATGCATTTTTTTTAAGTAAACACATCTCCATTTTGGATAGAATGAAGAGGAGTTGGGCCACAGAAACTGTTGTGGATATACTTAAGTATATTTAAGTATAACATGTGATTTGTATATACATATGTGGCCATGTATATAATAGTTTTTGCACAATTTTGTATGCAGATTCCACCCTTTTCCATTGATGTCAAAGGGGGAGTGAAGAGTAGTGAAAAATGAGGAATCCAACAAAAAGGGAGCTCCAGTAAAGCAGTGTAAAGAAATAGAGCACAAGCAAAGGGGGAGTTACTGTGACACTTAGTCATTTTTCACTAAGTGTTGCCATCAATGCCAAAGGGCGAGATTGTTGGCAAGAGACACTGTGTGGATTCATAAGTGTTGTCATTGATGCAAACAAAGTCTATCCTACACATCTGCAGTACATAATATGTCTATATCGGAAGTCAAATTGAAGATTGTTTTGGTCCGGTGAACAAGAATAGAGTATATAACAAGGTTTGACAATCAGGTCTGGATCTCTCAGATTGTGTAACTCAGTAAGTTACGGACTTAGACAAGTCCAGAGGGGTCTCATGACTATTGTATTCTAGAGATTTAGCCTTCGGTGATAAAGTATGAAAAAGATATGAGCATCTGAGTGTTGGGTTTCAGTCAGGCAGAGCAGACAAAGGAAGAACTGACCGACAGAGTATCAAACTTCAATCCGGATGTGCAAAAGGTGTTGATCAAGAAATTTGTGGCATTATACATTGCTAGACAACATGATTAATGACTTCTATGCTTAAGTCTTTAGTGCGCATATCCAATCAAGTATAGATTTAGGCGACAGATCAGTGACTTGCAAATATTCTAAGTATTCTTGTTGTCAACTAGAAAGTTGATTAAAATCCTTGATGCGGATATATATGCCCAATGGATTCAAGCTAGTATGTATTGTGCATGATATATATGTGTACATGAAGTGTGAAGAAAAGAAGAGAGAAGTGTGAAGATAGTACTCCAAGCATAAGATGTGACAAAGGAGTGATACTATGCAGAGAAAGAATGAAATGTGTTAGATCAGTATACTGAGCCTAACCAGAACTGAACTCTTGCATATGTGGATTTTGTTCATCAATTCAAACTCATTGGTATCATCTATAAGCATTTGTAGATAGTGAGTGTCTTGTAGGTAGTGGGCCTCTTGTGAGCAGTGTGCTCGGGCAGTGAGCGCTAATTGGCAATTGCCAAAATTTATACTCCTTATTCTTTTAACAGAGAATATAATCTTGGGTTAGTCACCCCGTGGTTTTTCCCTCAATAGGGTTTCCATATAAAAGTCCTTGTGTTATGTGTGTCAATTTCATTTCATCTCATATGGTTCCTCTTGCTTGCATGTTTTGATATTTCATTGAATATTAAGATAAGTAGAGAAAGAAAAATAAGTGAAATAAAAAGATAACTGATTCACCCCCCACCTCTCAGTTATCTGTATTATTTCCAACAAGCTCATCAACAACAGAAATCAAAAACTTATCCTTGATTGTGATGTGATTAAGTGCTCAGAAGTCAATGCAGAGGTACCATGACCCATGTTTTGTTTGGACAAGAAGGACTGGTGAAGAAAAGGAACTGGTAATAGGGCGAATAATACCTTGCTTCAATAAGTCTCGAATGAGCATCTCATTCTATGTCTTTTGGTGAAATGGGTAGCAGTAGGGCCTAATGTTGAGAGGAATACTTCCAAGAAGGAGCTGAATATGGTGGTCCTCTAGTTATGAAGGTGGCAATCCCACTGGTTTGGCAAAGACACATGCATACCTATCCAAAATTCATTGTAGATCTGAAGGAGTAGTGGAGACCGCTGATGATTGCATCTGAATGGAATGGAGCTGAGTGATGACACCATGTGAATTTTCTTAAGAAGATTTTCTATGTGATGTGAACTTATGATGCTGAGAGACCCTGGTTGTAAGCCCTTCAATGTGTGTTTTTTCGCATTGTCTAAAAATTGCATCCAAAGTTTAGCAAAATCCCATAAGATGGGTCCAAGTGTGCATAACCATTGGGTGCCCAAAACCACATCACATCCACCTAAGGGCAAGGCAAACATGTCAGAGCGCAAGTTATAATCTCCCATAGAGATACGTACATTGCGACACTTCCCTTTGCAAGGTGATGTTCCCCCATTGGCAATCATTACTTCAAAGCTGGAGCAAGGATGGACAAAACAATCAGCCTATTTGGTGATCCGAGGGTCAATGAAGTTATGAGAGCTACCGGAATCAACGAGTATTGTAAGAAGGAGCTTCTTGAAGTAACCCTTGACTTGCATGGTTTGTGGGGTGGTGACTCCTACTAAAGCAATGAGAGAGATCTTTGGGTGATCTTCCTGAGAAGCAGGGTCAACAAGTGGCTGCTGAGTGTCGACCTAATCATCCACTATATCTTGAGCACCTACATAAACTTTAGTTTCAGGTGGAGAATCCACATCTGAGAGATAGAGCTTTTTCTCAATACATCTATGTCACTGAGTGAATTTCTCATCACAATTATAACAAAGCCCTTTTTCTCTACGTACCCACATCTCTGCTTCAGTCAAATGCTTGAGTTCTAGGAGCTGGCGTTATTTGAGGTCGTTGGGAGGCTATATTTCTGAATGGAACAAAATTGGATTTGGATCATTGTTAAGTTGTGATCTTGTCCTCAACCAACTTAGCCAACCCTAGGGCTTCCATAATTGTGCTGGGATGGAACATTTTAACCTTAGAGTGAATTACATCCTTAAGACCACTGACAAAACAACTCCTGAAGAATTCATCAGACAATCCCTCTGTGTGATTGGCCAATTTTTCAAATTCTATCTAATATTCTCTCACAACGCCTGTTTGGCATAGTTTAGTGAGTGCTCCCGTGAAGTCATCAAAAGCACTAGGGCCAAATCATTGCAAAATGAGTTTGCAAAAATCTATCCATTTTGGCTCTTCATGAGCCTTGATGCACCAACAGAACCATTGAAGGGCTTCATGTTCCAAATGAAAGGATGTAAGTGGGACTTTATTGACATCAAAAGTATTATGCAGACTGAAATATTATTCTGCTCGGTATATCCATCCAGTCAGATCATCACCATTGAAGCAAGGAAAATCAAGCTTCGGCCCATGAAAATTGCTGGAAGAAGAAAACCCAGTGTTTGCAGAAGACTCTGGCTCCTGTCTATTATTCATGGCTGACTGTTGAAGATTGAGGCCGAGAATTTTTTCATCTAGATCTTGGAATTTGGTGTTGAGGGCTGCAAGTTCATCCTCCATGTTTTTTGCTCCTGCGCAGGTGACAACCATAACCAGGAGATTTCTTTTTTTTTTGGAATGGGTAGAAAAGCAAAAATAGAAACTTTTTTTAGTAAAGGAAAATTTGGATTTGGGAAAAACTTTGATGGGTAATTAGAGTTTGACTAGGTTTTGGACACTTTCTGAGGGAAAGGGAAAAAAATGGGGTTTTCAGAAGCAGGGTGAAGGAATGGGAAAATTTGTCCAAGAGGGACAAAAGATGAAATGAACACTGTGGTAAAAATTTAAGGCTATTGGGTGAGAATCAAAGAACTTATGGCAAACCCTAAAAATAGACAAATGTGGGATTTTTGGCTTCGATAAGTAGAATTTGGGATAGGGTCCTCAAGGAAGGAAATATGCAGAATGAAATTTCAAGGGTTCCAGTGAATTTCGAGAGGAAAGAGAGCTAAAGCAAGGAATATATGGCCAAAAAATGGATTTTTTTCTTCTAGAAATGATATGCTAATTTCTTTGGATAGATTCAATTTGTGATTTGCCGACTATAAATAGATATAGGCTCCAAGTATGTTCAGCTTCCTAAAGGTTCAGGGGAATTACTTGATCACCAATGTTGTCTAACGACTTGTGTATTGGAGCAGTATCCCTCACTCCATGACTCACGTAAAATTGATAACTGCTTTGCCATAAATGGCAGCTCTTGGTTTACCTCACGGATGGGAACTAGTTAATTAGTAGGGGCCGTTGCCCTTTTCATTGGCAGGTCCTCTCAATGGGCCAGCTACTTCGGGGTTCCTGTGGTACTCATCACAATGAGTTTTAGGGCTTTATGCCCAGGCACTTCCCATAGTTAAGAGGATAGGGATATTCCCTGATCTAAACTTGCAATTGAAATGAACAATACATATGCAAAAAATAAAGAACTACTGCAATAATCATAGTGCCTGGAGGCCACTGCGGAAAACAATTTGGCAAAAATTCCACCGAGTGAGCCCAAGAAAGTGATCTAATACCAGATGAGAGGAACCTCCTGCAACACTATAATGAAAATGCATGAAATAATAGAAATAGCAGAAACAGAGAAGGAATTTATTGATCGTAGGCCACTTTGAGGGGGCAACCTCCTTTGAGCAAGCTCAATACAGTAAATTTGTGGATGCCTTCATTGGCCTCAACACATACTTATCTACTAAGTCTAATCTAAACAACTATTACTTCCCATGAATGTGGGATAATACAATATGCTCACAGGATGACTTACAAAGCATATGCATCCAAATGTAATATACTAACAAAGTAAAGAGAAGGGTTAAACACAGATTCCTAACATCCCCTCCCTCTTAGAAAAGCTTTGTCCTGAAAGCTTAAGATGTGGAAATTGTTGCTGAATCTGAAGGAGTGGTTCCCATGTAGCATCCTCTAGTTGCATTCCATGTCACTGAATTAAGACCTCTTTGATGGATCGGGAGTGAAGCTAATTGGTGTGTCTGTCGAGGATTGCCTCCAGCTCCAAAATGACATATCCTTCGTTATCTAGTTTTGGTAAAATAGTTTGTGCTCTAATGTTAGTGCCAAGAACTTTCTTTAGATAAGAGAAATGAAATACTGGATAAATGTGGGAAGAAGGAGGAAGCTCCAATTTATAAGCAACCAACCCAATCTTCTGAAGAATGTAATATGGCCCATAGAACTTTAGAGCTAGCTTATGACACCCTTTGAGTTTCAAGGAGGATTGCTTGTATGGCTGTAGATGAAGAAAAACCTTATCACCTACTTGAAAAGTGTGCCCAGAACAGTGCTGATCAGCTTGTTGTTTCATTCAATTTCTCTCCATGTGAAGATTATCCTGCAGGATGCGAAGAATCTAATTCCAGGTTCAGAGAACTGTGTCGACTGCCTAAACTGGTGAACTACTGGGGGTGTATGGAAGGAGCACTAGCAGTGCCTAACCATAGACTGCTTCATATGGAGTCATTTTAGATGCAGTGTGGTACGAGGTATTGCACCACCATTCAACAAGAGGGAGCCACTTTGCCCACTGATGTTGTTGTTCTAAGGTGAAGCAATGAAGATATGTTTTTAAACATTTGTTGATAATTTCAGTTTGACCATCTGTTGGTGGGTGATACCTAGACTCATCTTCAGTTTGGTGCCTGTGTGTTGAAATAGTTTTGTCTAAAAATGACTGGTGAAAGTTGCATCATGATCTAAGACAATGGAAGAAGGGTGCCATGAAGATGGAAGATCTGGTCCATGAAAATTTGTGCAACTAAGGAGGTTGTATAGGGATGGCTGCGGGCACAAAAATGACTATATTTGGAGAGGCGATCAACCACAACCAAGATCACTGTCTTTCCTCCTGATTTAGGGAGCCCCTCAATGAAATCCATAAATATCTATCCAAATCCATGTAGGGATGGGTAAGGGTTCGAGAAATCTAGGAAGGAGTGTCGTTTCACCCTTTTTGTGTTGGCAGGTATCACATTCAACCACCATTTGTTTAATTGTCATTTGTATTCCCTTCCAAAAGAAGTTACACCATGCCCGTTCATAAGTTTTGAGGAACCCAGAGTGCCCTGTCGATGGAGAAGCATGGAGTTCATAGAAGATAGCCTATTGAAGATCTGTGCTCTGGGGAAGCACGAGACAACCCTTGTAGCGCAAAGAAGCACCATCCCAAGAGTAATGTGGTGCAACAGAGGGGTTAGTTGCCAACTGTTGAATGATTTGAGATAATTAAAGTCATTCACATAGCCCTGTTGGACAGATTCCAACCAATTTGGAATAGGCATAGAAATAGCTTAAAGGGAAGCTTGGTCATCAAATATGTGAGAAAGAGCATCCACCACAATATTGTCCTTACCCTTCTTGTAAGTGATCTCATAGTCATAACCCATGAGTTTGCTGACCCATTTCTATTGTGTTGGGGAGGAGACCCATTGTTCGGGGAAATATTTCAGACTCTGGTGATCAGTCTTGATGCAAAAATGATTCCCTAGTAGGTATGGTCACCACTTCTGTACTACATGCAAAATAGCCATCATTTCCTTCTCATATGTAGAGAGTACTAAATTCTTGCCAGAAAGGGATTTACTAGTGAATGCAATGGGATGTTCTTCTTTTAGGAGAACAACACCAATTCAATTGCCACAAGCATCACTTTCAATGGTGAAGGTCTTGGAAAAATCTGGCATAGCTAGAATAGGTGTAGTACACATCGCTTGTTTCAATTGTTCAAATGCACACTCATCACCATGTGTCAAGATAAAAGAATCCTTTTTAACATAGTTGTTAATGGAACTGCAATCTTCTCGTAATCCTTGATAATCTTGCGATAGTAGCTAGTTAGCCCCACAAAACCATAGAGGCTCTTGAGTGTCTAAGGATGTGGCCAATTTTTCATGGCATCTATTTTTGTAGGATCCACTTGAACCCCTTGGGCTAAAACAACATGCCCAAGATACTCCACTTTCTCTTGGCCAAAAATGCATTTAGACTATTTTACATAGAGATGAAGATCAGAGAGAAGTTGCAATACGAGATCTAGATGTTGGAGATGCTCAGCCCATGTTTTACTATAGATGAGGATATCATCAAAAAAGACCAGAATGAATTTCCATAGGTAGGGTTGGAATATTTTATTCATCAATGCCTGGAATGTTGAAGGAACATTAGTGAGGCCAAAGGGCATGACCAAAAACTCATAGTGGCCATCATGCGTGCGGAAAGCCATTTCAGGGATATCATCCTCATGAACCCAAATTTTGTGATACCCAGAACCAAGATCCAACTTGGAGAAAAAATGAGTGCCATGAAGCTCATCAATAACAAGAATTAGAAACTTATCCTTGATTGTGATGTGATTAAGTGTTCGGATGTCAATGTAGATGTGCCATGACCCATCTTTTTTCTAGACAAGGACTGGTGAAGAAAAGGAATTGGTAATAGGGTGAATAATACCTTTCTTCAGTAAGTCTCAAACGAGCATCTCAATCTCTATCTTTTGGTGAAATGGGTAGCGGTAGGGCCTGATGTTGGGAGGAATGCTTCCAGCAAGGAGCTGAATACGGTGGTCCTCTGGTCATGAAGGTGGAAATCCCACTAGTTCAGAAAAGACACATGCATACCTATCCAAAATTCATTGTAGATCTAGAGTAGTGGAGACCGTTGATGATTGCATATGAATGGAATGGAGCTGAGCAATGACACCATGTGAATTCTTCTTAAGAAGCTTTTCCATGTGATGTGAACTTATGATGCTGAGAGACCTCAGTTGTAAGCCCTTTAATGTGAGTTTTTCCCATTGTCTGAAAATTGCATCCAAAGTTCAACAAAATCCCATAAGATGGGTCAAATTGTGTGTAACCATTGGGCACCCAAAACCACATCATATCTGCCTAAGGGCAAGGAAAGCATGTCGGAGCGTAGGTTATACTTTCCCATAGAGATATGCACATTGTGACACTTCCCTTTGCAAGGTAATGTGCCCCCTTTGGCAATCGTTACTTCAAAGCTAGAGCAAGGATGGACAAAACAATCATCTTGTTTGGCGATCCGAGGGTCCACTCAACAGCCTTTGATGACCATGCTTCTCAAGAAGATCACCCAAGATCTCTCTCCATGCTTTAGTAGGAGTCACCACCCCACAAACCATGCAGGTCAAGGGTTACCTGAAGAAGCTCCCTCTTACAATACTCATTGATTCTGGTAGCACTCATAACTTCATTGACAATACTCAAGGATGGACAAAACAATCATCTTGTTTGGCGATCCGAGGGTCAATGAAGTTATGAGTTCTACCAGAATCAATGAGTATTGTAAGAGGGAGCTTCTTGAAGCAACCCTTGACCTGCATGGTTTATGGGGTGGTGACTCCTACTAAAGCATGGAGAGAGATCTTTGGGTGATCTTCTTGAGAAGCATGGTCAACAAGTGGCTATTGAGTGTCAACCTGATCATCCACTATATCTTGAGCATCTGCATAAACTTTAGTTTTAGGCAGAGAATCCACATCCAAGAGATAGAGCTTTTTCTCAACACATCTATGTCCCCAAGTGAATTTCTCATCACAATTATAACAAAGCCCTTTTTCTCTATGTACCCACATCTCTGCTTCAGTCAAATGCTTGATAGGAGTTATTCTAGGAGCTGGCATTATTTGAGGTCATTGGGAAGCCATATTTATGAATGGAACAAAATTGGATTTGGATCATTGTTGAGCTATGATCTTGTCCTCAGCTAACTTAGCCAACCCTAGGGATTCCATAATTGTGCTGGGATGGAACATTTTAACCTCAGAGTGAATTACATCCTTCAGACCACTAACAAAACAACTCCTGAAGAATTCATCAGACAATCCCTCTGTGTGATTGGCCAGTTTTATCAAATTCTGTTTGATATTCTCTCACTGTGCCTATTTGGCACAGTTTAGTGAGTGCTCCTGTGACGTCATCAAAAGCACTAGGGTGAAATCATTGAAAAATGAGTTTGCAAAAATCTATCCATTTTGGCTCTTCATGAGCCTTGATGTACCAACAGAACCATTGAAGGGCTTCATGTTCCAAATGAAAGGATGCAAGTGGGACTTTGTTGACATCAAAAGTATTATGCAGAATGAAATATTTTTCTACTTGGTATATCCATCCAGTCAGCTCATCACCATTGAAGCGAGGAAAATCAAGCTTTGGCCCACAAAAATTGCTGGAAGAAGAAAACCTAGTGGCTGCAAAAGACTCTAGCTACCGTCTATTTTTCATGGCTCACTACTGAAGATTGAGGCCAAGAATTTTTTCATCCAGATCTTGGAGTTTGGTCTTGAGGGCTGCAAGTTCATCCTCCATGTTTTTTTCTCATGCGCAGGTGACAACCATAACCAGGAGATTTATTTTTTGGGGAATGGGTAGAAAAACAAAAACGAAAACTTTTTTAGTAAAGGAAAATTTGGATTTGGGAAAAACTATGATGGGTAATTAGGGTTTGACTAGGTTTTGGACACTTTCTAAGGGAAAGGGATATAAAAAATGGGGTTTTTATAAGCAGGGTGAAGGAATAGGAAAATTTGTCCAAGAGGGACAAAATATGAAATGAACATTGTGGTAAAATTTGAAGGCTATTGGGTGAGAATCAAAGAAGTTATGGAAAACCCTAAAAATAGACAAATGTGGGATTTCTGGCTTCGATAAGTGGAATTTGGGATAGGGTGCTCAAAGAAGGAAATATACAAAATGAAATTTCAGGGGTTCTAGTAAATTTTGACAGGAAATGGAGCTAAAGCAAGGAAGATATGGCCAAAAAATGGATTTTTTTTTCTTCTGGAAATGATCTACCAACTGCTCTGGACGGATTCAATCTACGATTTGCCGACTATCAATAGATATAGGACCCAAGTATGTTTAGGTTCCTAAAGGTTCAGAGGAATCACTCAGCCACCAATGCTGTCTGACAGCTTGCGTATTGGGGTAGTACCCCTCACTCCATGGCTCAGGTAAAACTGATAACTGCTTTGCCACAAATGACAACTCTTGGTTTACCTCACGGATGGGAACTAGTCAATCAGTAGGGGTCGTTGCCCTTTTCACTGGCAAGTCCTCTCAATGGGCCGGCTACTTCGGGGTTCCTGTGGTACTCCTCACAATGAATTTTAGGGATATATGCCCAAGCACTTTCCATAGTTAAGTGAATAGGGATATTCCTTGATCTAAACCTGCAATTGAAATGAACAATACATATACAAAAATGAAAGAACTACTATAATAATCACAACACCTGGAGGGAACTACGAAAAATAATTCAGTATAAATTCCACCCAACAAGCCCATGAAAGTGCAGTGATACCAGATGAGAGGAACCTCCTGCAACAATATAATGAAAATGCACGAAATAATAGAAATAGCAGAAACACATAAGGAATTTATTGATCGTAGGCCACTTCGAGGGGGCAACCTCCTTTGAGCAAGATCAATACAATAAATTCATGGATGCCTTCATTGGCCTCAACACGTACTTATACACTAAGTCTAATCTAAACAACTATTACTTCCCATGAATGTGGGATAATACAATATGCTCATAGGATGACTTACAAAGCATATGCATCCAAATGTAATATACTAGCAAAGTAAAGAGAAGGGTTAAACACAGGTTCCTAACAGTCCCAATAGCACCAACATAAGGTACTCAAGCCATGTCCTCCATCTCACTAGGTGAAGTTGGAAATATAGATAATGGTTCCCATTGAGATAGGAACACACAATGGCTTGTAAGATGTCATGTTGAATCTCTCCAACACCGAGTTCACATATTTTCCCTAGATTAACCAAATCTTTATGTTCATGAGCTATCTCTTCAGATCTCCATACCCAAGATATATTTGGAAGCCCCTAAGTCCTTCATCTCAAATTATGTTGAAAGTTGAGACTTCAAGTCATAAATCACAACCTTATTGTTACCAAGAAACAACATATCATCAACAAATAATGTAATAAGAAGGAATCAATCACCATCCATCTTATAATAGATGTAATGATCTAATTTATATCTCAAAAATCCCAAACCCAACACAAAGGAATCAAACTTCTAGTACCACATCCTAAGAGATTATTTGAAACCATGCAAAGACTTTTTCAACTTACAAACTAAGGATTCTTTGTCTTCTTCTGGCATAGTTCTATAGCTATGTCATGTAGATCTCTTCCTCTAAATTATCATGAAGGAAAGTTGTCATCACATCCACTCACTCAATCTCAAGATCAAAGGTTGTTGTGATAGATAATAAGAACCAAATAGATGCCAACTTAGAAACTGGAGAAAAATCTCACCATAATCAATTCCCTCAACTTGGGAATTTCCCTTTGCAACTAGTCTAGCCTTGTGATTCTAAACACTGCCATTAGAACCAATCTTCCTTTTGAACAGCCATTTACAACCAATGAGTTTATGACCATCAACAAAGAAAATAAGTCCCATTTGTAAGTTTTCTTCAATATAGTCATATCCTCATCCTTAGCCACTCTCTAACACCATAATTATCCATAGCCAATGCCTCCTTCATAGTTATAGGCACATCTATGTTAGTAATCAAAGAAAAAATACATCTCTAATTAGGGGGAGTATACATATCTGGTTGTTGTCTAAGTGAAGTGGACCTCCTCAAGAGATGAGGTGGAGGTTTTACATCATCTTCAGGACTATTTGAACTATCTGAGCTCTCCTCCTCTTTAGGCCCTTCATGATCTTCTAGTTTAAATTTCTCAATCTTTGGGGGTAACTAAACCACATCTTTCTTCTCATCCTCTTCTAGCTGTAAAACTATAAGAGAATGCTTAATCTCTCTGAAAATAATACTTTCGTTACATAGATCTCTCTCAACCACAAGATCCCTATGCTTGTATCCTTTCACGCCAACACCATATCTAATGAAGATACACTTAACTACCTTATTCTCTAATTTTGATTGCTTCTCTAGGCACACATGCATATTCCTCCCATTTAAAAACATGAAAATGTTTTAATGAGGGATTTTTACCCAACCAAGCCCCCATAGGAATCTTATTCACAAGAGTTGATGTAGGAGACTTGTTAATCAGGTAACAAGTTGTAACAATCACTTAATGCCCATAACTTCTATTGCAAGACAACTCCACTAAGCATACTCCTAGCCCTCTCCATCAACATGTCTTGTTCATTCTTTTTGCAACTCCATTCCGTTGAGGGGTATTTAGAGTTTCCTTATGTTTATCACATGCTCCTTACAAAATGTATCAAGTCTATTGAACAAAATTCACCACTATTGTCAATTCTTAAAACCTTAATCTTCCTACTAGTTTGATTTTCTACAAGAGCCTTAAACTCTCTAAAACAACCGAGAACATCAGATTTACTTCTAAGGAAATACACCCATGTCCTTCTAGAGTAGTCATTTATGAAAGATACACAATACAAAGATTCTAAAATTGAAGGAACATTTACATGACCTAAAACATCAAAATGAAATAGATTCAACACCCTAAAAGATTTGTGAGAACTCAAGTAAAATTGAATGCAATTTTGTTTACTATTGTAGACACCCAAAATTGACCATGTCTTACAACATCACCTTGTCAATACATTACTTGAGATATCTTATGACATATTGTCCTAGGACCTCACATACCCCTTTCATTACCTAATTAGTTAAATAAATCATATTATTGTAACTAATCCCATTTTAATCCTTGTAGTCAATTAATTAAACAAATTATATTTATTTAATTTCCACTTTTCCCTCATCCATTTATTTACTTAATTTCAACTTTTTCCTCATCCAAATTAATTACATAAATTAAATATTTATTTAATTAATGTATTCCACATCATCCCTCATCCAAATTAATTAAATAAATTAAATATTTATTTAATTAATGTATTCCACATCATTCCTTTCCAAAATTTATTATTTAATTTCCATATTTGTCTCTATCTCCACATGGCTAGAAGCTTATAATCCTTGTAAGGTGGAAGTCATTTGACTTTAATTCCTTTCATTCAACCTTCACGAGACACTTGTCAAATGACTATGTAACTCCTTGTATTATTTAATCCTAGCCATCCATTCCTAATCTAATCCTAGTCGTTCGTTCATATCACTCATCTCCTATAAATGAAGCCTTACCCAAGCCATTTGGGAGACACATTTTCAAGTATCATTATGCTATCCAAATCATTCTAGGTGATCTTGTCTATCATTGTTATGTTGCAGATTTAAGCAATCAACATCCCATCCAATCAATCATCAATCAAAGAGAACAAATCTGGTAGATTTGGGTACATCTACCACGTTCTATCATGCGTGGAGAACTTGATTCAAAGGTAAAGGTAATTGGTTGTTTGTATTATCTTTCATTATTCTTTGTACCAATTTTTCTACCACATTTTCTGGCATGCCCTTCTGGTCTAACCCTTGCCTTTTGCAGGTTTATGTGCTTAAATTTGCAAATCTACTAGCTTGCTTTTTGCAAGTTTTATTAACTTTTTGTTGCAGGTTTATGCCATTTTTGGACAAAACCCTAGGTTTTAAAGATTTCATCATATTTTCTAAATGTCTATGAATTTATCTACAATATTTTCACAGAAGTTTGTGCATCATCTAAGAAAGATACAATAGCAAAATCACATGTTTGTCATCATTTTTGCATGAGTTATAACGATTTTATGTTTTTTCATAGTTTCAAATTTGTGGGTGCAAATCAATGAATATTTTAGATTTTTTTATATTTCTGGAAAGCTCCTGAAATTTTAATGGAGGTCTATTCTTTACATATTTAATTTTGAGGCCAAATAAGGTGCTAAATAACTAGATCTTTATTTTAATTTTAATGGAGGTCTTTTCTTTGTGTTTTTATTTTTTAGCTCAAAAACGTCTCGAAATAATCGAATCTAATTTGGCTATGTCAAAAAAATGTATTTGAAATTGCAATCTTTTGATGAGCATATCTTTTTATGGCTACATAATAACATCATTTTCTAATTTTGTAGGGATTTCATTATCATTTCTAATACATTTTCTTGTAGAAAAATCATTTATCCAAGATTATCTCTTTAAATCTAATATGCTCATTTTGTAGCTTTCGCTTGCCAAAGATCTATTGAATAAAATGAACACTGAGAGGGGGGTGAATCAGTGTTCTATAAAACCATTTATGCACTTGCTCTTTTATCCATTTACCAAATTTAATTATGTGAAAGAAGATTAAACAAATGAACAACAACCACAAAGACATAACACATGAACACCAAGAGTTTTACATGGAAAACCCTAAAAGGGAAAAACCACGATGGGGTTAACTCATAGAATTTTATTTGTTATAGCAATACCTAATTACAAGAGGCTCACTGCCCAGAGCTCACTACTCAAAAGAGGCTCACTACCTGAAGAAAAGAAGGAAGAAGAAGAAGAAGGGTGGTTCACTTTCAAAGATGAACTGCTATGATTGCATCTACTTATGCATGATTACAGTTCCAATTAAGCTTATGTATACTAACTCAAAACTCTTCATTTCAGTCTGCCCCTGTTTCTCTAGTCTTCTCTTATATATGCTCAAGATCTCTCTTTATTTTCTATGGCCATTCTATCTTTGCATATTTCACATTCATATCCATCACATTACATACCACACACATCAAACATTGAAATCCATTCTCTATTTATATCCGCAACTAAATATTTCTCATGATCAAGTCGGCAAGCAAACTATGAAACGTGTATACCAAGTGTTATATCATGTCAGATTGTTCTTGTATTAAATCTTCAATGTGGATCCAAACTATCATGCACATGTCTTCATATGTGTCAGGTCTATTCATACAACCACTTACCTTTATCATCCAACTCATATTTCTTCTTTGCATAAGGATTCAACCAGCATGTCGGCTTGTTCCTTAATAACATATATGATAGGTTCCTCTGTCACATCGTAACTCATGTTGTAGACCAAATGGGACTTCATGAATCATAATAAAAAAAAATTATTGATCTCTTAACATGTCTTTAATTCTACATAACTAAACATGCTGATGTGGAGGAATGCAGACCACTTCATTCTGCATTGTTCATTGTTTCTATCTTACTTCTGCTGACCCAAACTTTGCCTTTTCATCAAATGACTTTTAGAGAAATTCATGACTTGATTATTGGAATATAAGAGAAATAAGTATCTATGAATATCATACCTAAACCACATCTTCACATCTTATCTTGCGAAGGAGTACTGATCCATTTTTTGTTTCATACCTAAACATTTTCCATACTTAGCCATTTTTGCCAACGAGACCTGAATTCCAATATGACCTTCTGGAGTAGTGTCTTCTATTCATGTTGAAGGGATCTCTGAGCCTTGTTTCCATAAATGACAACATACAAGTCTATTCTAGAGCAATGTCACTTGCCAACAATCTCCTCCTTTGGCATTGATGGCAACACTTAGTGAAAAATGCTTGACTGCTGCCCCTTACTATATACTACTATATTCCTTCTCCCCCTAAGTTGTTTTTCTCATTTTTTTACTAATCTTGTCCCCCTCTTTGACATCAATGACAAAGGTGTATGAACTGGAGTCAAAAACTTGTCGAAACTGCAAAAATTGCTATGCTTTGCCACATATATACAAGTACAATCTTTATCTTAATTTTACATGAATTTTAGAATATCATCAAAAACGGTCTTCATTTGAGATAGCTCCTCATCCCATGCCTTCTTGGCATTGTCCAAAATTTTAATATGGCCACTCAAGAGAAAGGTCAGCTTCTCTGCCTTTTGCAAATCAGACGGTATGTCAGCTAGTGAGGCTACTTGTGCCATTGCTATTAGATTGAACATTGAGTTCAACTTAGGACTAATCAATCCTCTTAACTGACACATTTTATTTTTCAATTAATCTCTCTGGTTTATCTGATTTCTCAAGTCATTATGAATTTTGATGGCTTGAATCTCTTTGTTGCCTATAGATTCCATCATCGGATCAAATGCTTTAGACATATTGACTAGCTGCACCTCCAATTCTTTGATTTTATCTTCTATTTTTCTTGTGACTATAGGCCAGGATAGACAAAATTTGTATAGGTCACCTACCTCCTTAATTGCATTTTGAATACCTTTTATTCTACCATCCAACTGGGTCTTATCATTTTCTATCATTGCCTGCAACTCATTCAACCTTCAGTCATCAAACTCTTGTCTTGCTTTAAGTTCAGTAGATTTTTCAAAGGACTCAAACGGTTTATTGAAAGAGTTTATCAGACCTTTGAGTTGGTCTATGGAGGACACAAAGGTATCCTTCTAATAAGATGGCATTAGCTTTTTCCAAAATACTAGTTGCTTCTCCTATAAGCTCACTGTCTTCAATGTGAGATTAAGCATCTCTTCCTAAGCCTTGGCCTGTATAACTGTCACCAATTTTTGTTTTTGTACCAGTGACATTTCCTCTAAGTTGATTGGACCTTGTAGAAACTTAGTCTCATCCAAAATGTGTTTTTCTTTATCCAAAACTTCTTTTTCTAGTTCTACAGTGTCTCTTGCTCTGGCAGAGGCTTCTTCTTTCTGGCTTTGTTCTAGATTATCTATGTTCATGTCTTTAATAGCATCCTCCTTCTATTCCTGTGAAGGGGTTTCCTTGATGTACTTCTTTTCTGGTTTCTCCTTGTCATTTTTTTCTTCCAGAGGAGGTGTTATTTGAGTTTCCACTATAGGTGCCTCCATCTCTTTGGGCACATGGTCATCTTTTCTTGCTTCTTGCTCAAGATTGAACTCAGGAACAAATTTGTCATTACCAATATCTATATCTATACTATCATAGATGGTTGGTAGATTGAGTTCTTTTAAAATTTTCAAAGTAATCTCTTTAGTCTCCTTGACCACTTTGTTAATTTATCCTTTCACTAGTGAATTCATCCTCAACTTAGTTCTGAGTCCCTTGTTCAGTGCTTTGGAGACTTAGGCTTTTTCTTGTGGGGTAATCTCTGGACATAGCTTTATCAAGGTATGTTCTCTGAGCTCGATGTCCTTTTCCATTGCATTTTCCTTTCTTATAGATAGTATGCTACCTAGGTTGTCAAGAAGATCATCAATGATCTCAATAAGAGCTTTGTTATAGATGTTTAAGTATTCTATGGTGGCATTTTCAAGAGTCCTCTTATTTGTGTCATTATATTCATCATAGAATTCAGCCATAGGTTTCAAATTTCCATCTATTGTGATTGCCTTCTGTATACGTCTAAAAATGACATGATTCTATCTAAATATTTATTCATCTATCATTAAATAAATAAACAAATTTATTTATTCGATTCATATTCCTCTAAGTTAATTAAATATCATAATATTTAATTACCTCTTCTAAAGTCAAAATTAAATAAAATCATTTATTTAATTAAATTCTTCCAAACAAATTAATAATTCTTAATTATTTAATTAAGTCAAATTCATTCTTCCAAATTTAAATAAATCACTCAAATTTATTTAAATTCTCTCAATCTCTAAAAATAAAATACAATCAAAATATTTTATTTATTCTTCCAAGTCATGTACAAACAATTTAATATATCTATTTATTTAATTTGCTTTCTTATCTTCTAATTCCTCAAAAATCTTCCAAATCTTCTAAAAATAAGTCTTCTTCTTCATGCACACAAAATTGAATAATTTATTATTTAATTTCTCTCAAATAATGCAAAAGAAAAACTCAAGTTGAGTTAACTGACTCAATCAACCTTGTTTTTACTAATAACTCTTAAATTGGAAAAAAACATTCTAATTTATGAAGTCAAATCTTATTTTATAAAAGAAAGCAGTTAACTCAAACAAAGCAGCTTTTTGTGTGACAATTGTCTTCTTTCTATTCATGCACATTCTCTCAAGGTATCTATACCATTGATCTTCTTATTTCTTCTATACCGTTGATCTTCTCTCTCAAGTCTATAAATTGAACCCTATTCTTCCATTTCATTCATCCAAGCTTTTAGTACCCTTACTCTGTAGGAATTACAGCACACCTTTGGCACCAATTCCTTCATTGCTTGTGATCAACTTGTTACCATACTATTATCATTGTTGTGAAGCTCATCTTCATTGCAAGAAACTATCACAGCCGTTCTCCGTTGGCATCTTGAAGAAATGGCAAGGAAGTGTACCTTCTGAGGGCCATATTCATACACAAGATCGATTGAGATAGGCGACCAATGGAAGCTATGAAGTATTGAGGTTTGCAAAGGTTTTTTAGTTCTTTGTTTTGTTTGATCTTGATTATTTCCATTTTCATTGAGTTATTGGGTTTATTTGATATTATTGATAATCATTCCAATTTTCCCTTAACATTTTTGGTGCCCACCATGGGGCCCTTGCCCCAATCTAACAAAACTAAGTTTTTGTGAGTTTAGGTTCCATACATAGGGAGATTTTGTGCATCTGACCAATTCTAACATGCATTTGAGCTCTATTTTCGGTGCATATACCTCATGAAGTTGTGCATACATGCTCTGAAATGATGCATTTACTGAAATGGCGCATATACTCTCTGTTTTCGCGCTCTTGACCTCTGTCTCAACACTTTTGTAATTATGTGCATATGATCTTTGTTTCTGCACATTTGATCTCTATACCTGCGCATCTGATTCTAACAGTGACTTTTTGAGTTGTTCTTTGTGATTTTGCTAACACTCACACTTTTTGTAGGAATATTCTCTGATCTACTTACAGGTTAGGGGTTGGTTTAGTCATATAGCTGCATTTGTTAACTCATCTCTGGATCTAAAGGAAAGTAAATGGATGCTCATGCAAATCTAATTTAGTTCTAATTAGGAAGGATTGTAATTTGATATTGTTGCATCAACAAATTGAATATAGTCCCAATGCTAAGAGGATAAAATTGAACCATTGCTATCTTGTTTTTCATTTTAACTAGGGGAAAAGAACCATTGTCTTTGATGTTTTTGGGAATGATACTACACCTATGCTCTCCCCTATCTTGGGTGACCAAAATGCCAGACATATCATTTTCACATGTGTTAAATCTTTAGAGAGGCCTTCCCTTGGATATCCTTTCGTCCAAGTGGGAATGACCTTAAGTGGTAACAAGCTAAAGCCAAGCTCTGCCAAGCCACTATTAATAAATTGCGTTTGGAGTAAAAGCTTCAAACGAGTGAAGTTGTGTTATATCGACAGTCAACCTCCCCCAAAACCCTCCAAGGTGCAACCCTTGCAGGTTGGAAGACTCCATAATGGAGAGTAGTGCTGCCACATGTATAACCACTCGAACAGTTGCACTTATTAATCATCCTTTATTTTTAGTAAGCCAAAAACCCCTATAAGTTGGTGTGGGGAAGGGTGATTATCACCTCTTGAAGATGCCTCATCTAGAAATAGTGAGAATTCAGTTTATATTGTCCCAGCTAGCCTTGGATTTGTACTTGCTTTTGAGTCAAAAAGAGTCCAAAAAAAAATCATGAAAAATTCTTTGTGTTTGCTATGTCTTACTTGTCATAATTAAGAAATTAGATCAAAAAGACCAACTTGTAGCCAAGAAACCAAAAAACATCAAAAAACATGTCAAAAACTTCACAAAAACAATTAAAAAACTAGAACTGTGCATTTGTCCCACAGAGCTACACATCCATTTTGACCTGCTACGCATTTACTGCGGCTTCTTGTGCATTTGTAACCTGTTACTACACTTTTACCATTTACCAAAGTTGCACATTTGTCTTGACTTGCTACGCTTTTATCCTCTATTTTAGCACATCTATAGCCACACATCTGCAACAGTGAGCATTTCCACATCTTTTGGGAGAAAATTTTTAGCTTTTCTAGGCACCCATTTCAGCCTTGTTCCAGTTTCTGAGATCAGATTTACCATGCAATCACCTCTTCCATCCATTTCCATAGTGTACCCTCTCTTTCGTCGGCTGTCTCGTTCACCTTCTATTAGATCTAGGGCACACAACTGAGAGGGGGGGTGAATCAGTTGTGCAAAAACCTTGCTTCTATTTCAAACACTTGATTCTTCTTGGTTAGTTAGCAGCATATCAATTAATCATTCATGAAAGCAGAAAGCATAAACACTAGAGCAGATAAACATCAACACATAAGACACCAAGATTTTTGACATGGAAAACCTGGTTAAGGGAAAAACTACAGGGTGATTAACCCAAGGATTATTCTCTATTAGAAGAATAAAAAAAATGAATGGCACCTGCCAATTAGGGCTCACTGCCCAAGCACACTGCTCACAAGGAGGCACACTGCCTACAAAGAGACACACTGTCTACAAGATCATAAGGATCACAACCTTGAACTGGAGAATGACATCTTCACGATGTCTGGATCAATTCCATTTAAGCCCGAAACACTTCTGCTCTACTTTTCACTCTTTCACTATACCACACTCATCTGCTCGACATCCACACTTCGAAACGAACTCAAAATCCTTTATTTATATAGGACATTGACTTAGGAACAATCATCTAAGTCAGCAATCAACCATAAGAACATCCACAAGATGAATAACACATCCGGTCAGCCACCACAAGAACATTCGCAGGATGAACAACTCATTCGGTCGGCTAGTTTGAACAAGAACTTCATCTGGAAGAATATCTTCAATTCTGGGCTCTACCATCAATGTGGACCAACAACACAACCTCAACATGATCCAAGAACCTTCACAAGCCTGCCTGAATGACCAGGTACATCCGCACTTCCTCTGCTCACTAGAATCTCTTCTCTTCCTCATCCAGAACTTCAAGAACACAGTCTATCGCCATTGTCATACTGCAAGAGGTGCTTCCGAACCTCCAAACCATATACCAATCGAGATGACACATCACCAGGACATCCCAAACACTCTGTCCAATCCGCAGAATAGGACAATGTACTTCCGAATCTCACCGGACCTTTTTGTAACACTCTGTCACTCCAGAGCATCTCCCGGAACCAGTTCTACTTGATCGATCACAACTCCTTCACATCTTCATGCAGACCTCTGAAATCTTAATTAGATCATCTCAAGACTCATATCTACAAACCCTTTAATCTGCATCCTCTGAATCTCAAACTTTTGAGTACTTTTGCCTTCTTCTCATCACTATTCTTCACTATTCTTGATTGAGACTAATTTTCTCAATATCCTTAGCACACAGCTCATCCAATCCTTTTTGTCAATGTAATATGAGTATGTTGACATCAATGACAACACTGGCTAACCTCATACTTGCAACACCTTTTACTAGGTCTTCCCACAAAACAAGTCAAAGTATCTATATCTGATTAGTACAAGACCTTTTTCAAATCATTTCAGATTCAAGTAAACCTAGTAAGTCTCCACTATCAAGGATCATACATCCTTTTCTCTCAGAACTTCACTAGTGGTCTTGGTGCAAGACTAGCCTCTACATAGTAAACAGGTACCGGCTATCCTTACTTGTGGCTATCATCTTCTGTCGACCAACTTACTTGGAATCATTGATCAAAAGAGTCCCTTGTTTGAATCTTGTTACCGCAAGTATCCTCTTGTCAAAAATCTCCACCAACACCTTTCCAGAGTCTCTAGTGTCACCCCACTTCTTCCCACGTTGCCTTGCATGGTATTAACCAGATTACAAAAGCAAAAACAACTCGAAATGGCTTGAACATCTGAGAGAATTGTGTCCCCTCACAAAAGTGATGAGGAAATCTCCCATGAGGACTACCAAGGAGCCCTCCAAGATCAAAAATTTTAGTGCATGCTAGACAAAATGCTCAAAGAGGACCCTCAAAAGTAATTTCTTCATCTTACAAACCAAGGACTCAAACTCCCCTCGGACTTTGATCTCAACAAATTGAAAGAAATTGTAGTGGAAGAAACTCATGAGGACCATGCAAGTGAAGATAAAACCATTGTCCAAGATAAAGGTAAAAAGGCCGCAGACTCCAACATACCTCTGGACATATTAAAACAAATCAAGAGCCTAATGCAGAAAGTGGCGGATCTCCAAATGGGGCCACCCACTAAAACTTACTCATTGGAGGATATCTCGCCATACCCCTTTGACTAAAGCTTGAACATGGTACCCTTCCCCTTTCAGTTTGAAGTTCCTAAGTTTGACAAATACAAAGGAAAAGGGGACCCAAGAGAACACATTAGGGAGTTTAGCACCGCGTGCCTAGAAGTAGCTCACAATGAAACTTTCCTAATGAGACTATTCCCTAGATGTCTAGGTGTTCAAGCCATGTAATGGTTCTCAAGACTTTCCCTGGGTATCAAAACTTTTGATGAGTTAGTAAAACAAATTTGTCACACAATTCTCGTATAACATTGAACATGAAGTTTCCATGCTTGACCTATGCAATACAAAGAAAAAGAGTGGTGAATTCTTCACCTCCTTACAAAGGTGGAGACAACTCATGAGCAAATGCTCATATCACATGCTTGAGAAGCAAATGATGAAAATGTTTGTCCACAACCTTAACCCTGATCTAAGTTACCAAATCTAAATTCAATGCCCTACCTCATTTACAAAAGTCATTGATATGGGATTATTTATCGAGAAAGCTATGATCACTAAGGGGCAAATAAAGTTGTTCAAGGACACGCCTAACTCTAACTACACCACAGACAAGTCTACGTTTTGGACAAAGAAAAAAATTGTCGTTAATGATGGAGTAGCTGATGCCAAAGTAGTGGCTCCCAAGCAACAGCCAATCTTCACTCTCAAAGGAGAAGCAAGAAATGCTACACCAAGCAAAACATTCCCTCATGAGCCAAAGCAATGGTTCACCTCCAATCCTAGATAAAAATACACACCACTAGGGGAGTCCCAGGAGTTTGCATTAAGAAAGATGTTAGCCAACAATGAGATCACTCTCCCCCACTAGTGACTATGAACCTCAAGTGAAACATCATTATTGGAAAGATACTGATTTTTGTGAATATCATAGGGGAAGAGACCATAAGATCAATGACTGTATCTATCTCAAACACATCATTCAAGACATACTTGACCAAAATTAGGTAGGCTCTAAACAACGTACCTCTAATGAGACACATGTGGCATACAAGGATCCACTCCTCAACCACTACATGCCATACAACAACAAAAACAGTAATTACAACCACAACAAGAAGAATCAAAACAATAGACACAACAATGCTAACTATGCGAGTGTGCCATTTGATTATATCGTCAACTGCATATCGGAGCACATCCCACAAGTCAATGTGGTCACATCCAACCAACAATCAAGACCCAACAAAATTGATTTCAGCATCATCACCCATAGTGGTAAGGTCACATTAAACACGCTTCCTCCAAGTTCGTCACCTTCTCCATCTAACTCCCATGAGCACAATGTCATAGACCAAATTCAGAAAACTCCTACCCACATATCTATCTTAGAGTTGTTGCATCTGTCTCCCTCCCACAAGGAAATTTTCAATAAAGCCCTAGTAGAAACAATTGTGCCCACGAACTTGACCCAAGAGAAGTTTCAAGCTATGGTAGGAAATCTAACCTCCTCTAGCACCTTATCGTTTACCGAACAAGATGACCTTTCAATGTCTTAGCCCCATAACATACCCTTGCATATTGTCACCTTCATTCATAAACACCATATAAAAATAGTTCTCATTGATGGAGGAGCCGGTTTAAATATCTGTACGCTCAAGCTAGTCCTTACATTGGGGTTCTTAGAAGTTGTAGTGGATCCTAGGAAAAAGATCACTATTAAGGCCTATGATGAAGAAGAAAGAACCACTAAAGGAACAGTGGTGTTACAAATACAAGTCAGACTAGTAATAAAAGACATTGTTTGCCAAGTCCTCGATAGGGAGCTAGCCTATAACATCCTCCTAGGTAGACTGTGGATTCATGCCATGAAAGATGTGCCTTCTACCTACCACCAATGCATTAAATTTTCTCATAAAGGAAAATAGATAACCATCCAAGGTGATCTAGATCCTTTTTAGCATTGCAATTTTATCCGCTCAAAGCCTAATTGTATCATTCCCAAGAATAGAGCTTCCACATCCCCCATCTCATAGCATGATTCTACCTCTAAAGCTTCCTCGTCCAAGCCCAAAGAGAAGAAAATCACAATCAAAGAAACAGGGGCAGGGGAATACTCCATCGAGCACAACCTCAACCTAGCCAAAATGCCTCTATTTCCAAGATCCTTTAGGCAACCTACACCTTTTTTAAAGCCATCTGCTCCTCCCAAACCTCCCATAGCTCCCTTTGTAAAATGGGGGACTCTATCTAATGAAACAAAGGAAAGAGACGTCTTGTAATGGCTCTACACAGAGGAAGATAACACACAACAAGAACCACCTAAGCTCCCAACGGAAATCTATGGGCATGGTGAGTCTATCTTACACATAATGGGTTATGAAGGACAAGGTCCCATTAGCCTAAGAAAAGAAGGAATCATCGAACCCATTCAACCTTCCTCATCCTCATTAGCAAGAAATAAAAAAGGGCTAGGATACAAGGACAAAGGCAAAGCTAAGGCAAATGCTTGTCTTGTGGAAATGATTCATAACCTTCAAGAAGATAGTGACATAGACTCTAACGAGTATGAGTGGGATGAACTGACAGAGCACTCTTATGAGGACAAAGGAATTGACACCGTTCGAACCTATAGCCCCTACTGTGAGGACAAATACTAACGCATAGACCATTAGAGTGTGATTCACCCACTCCTGAGAGTACAAATTTTGAGGAAGGTCAGAGTTCCATCATGATAAACAATCTGGAGGAAAGTACCATCTTGAATCCTATCCCTACCAATCCAAATCCTAACCATATAGACATTCAAACTATCACACCCAATGAATCAGATCTATCTTTCGATCCTCTCCCCCTTGTGCATCCTAAACTTATCGACCAGAATTTACAAGGAATCCCGCAACTAGACATGTTCCAAAATGATGATGACTATATTGACTATATGGAACTTAGGGACCACCTACCTATAGGAGATCATAAAGCTGGCTTCACCATTGAACTCAACACCGCAGCTTATTTTGGAGAGGGTGTCAATCCTTCCAGTCGTAAAAACATAAAAATAAAAACTAGATCTGATGGTGAAAACCGCTTTGCAACAGTATTAGATCCCAAAATAGTAAAAAGAAAGGACACATCAAATGGTGAAAACCTCTTTGAGGCACCAGAGGATGGAAGGATTGACACTCTCCCCAATGACAAGTATCAGGAGAAGTCTCAGGTTGTTGTGGAACCTACAGAACCTGTCAACATTAGAATAGAGGATAATCCTAAGATCATTCACTTTGCAAAGTATCTATCTCCTTCAGAAAAGTCAAAATTTATACCATTCTTCAAGAAAAAGCAAGTCAACTTTGCTTGGTCATACACAGATATGCCTGGTTTAGATCCAAATTTGATCCTACATCATCTTCCACTAGATCCAGGAGTCAAACCAATCAAACAGAAGCTCAGGAAGATGTATCCTCACATTGCATTACTAGTAAAAGAGGAACTCAAGAAACTACTAGATGTAGGGTTCATCAGGGCCATAGACTATCTAGAGTGGGTATCCAACATAGTGCCAGTGTCCAAACCTAATGGAAGAGTCATATTATGTAATGATTTATGAGATCTCAACAAAGCTTTCCGTAAGGATGATTTTCTGTTGCCTAATATTGATATCATAGTTGACTTGACAATAGGACATACCATGCTTTCTCTTATGCATGGCTTCTCTGGATACAATAAAACCAGGATAGCACTAGAAGACCAACATAAAACTACTTTTACTTGTCCATGGGGCACCTTTTGCTGGAATGTCATGCCATTTAGGTTAAAGAACGTGGGGGCAACATATCAATGTGCTATGACCACTATCTTTCATGATATGATGCATATCACAATGGAGGACTATGTAGATGACATCCTTGCAAAGTCACTCACAAGAGAATCCCACCTAGATGTACTAGAGAAGGTCTTTTAGAGACTGGAACAATTCAAAGTCAGGTTGAATCCAAAGAAATTTTTGCAAGTATGGTCCTAACTGGTGTTGTCATTGATGACAACATACTCCTGTTGCATTGATTTCAAGGATTAGATGACTTGTATGCTGAGGATATTGAGAAAATTAGTCCTATAAGAAACAAAGAAGATAAGTGAAGACAATGAAGCTCTATGAAATGAAGATCCCAGCCAGATGAAGACCAAAGAATGTGCATCAAATGGATTGTAGATATGTGTCTGAAGATGATCCAGTCAAGATTTGAAAGGCCCGCATGAAAATATGGATGAGTTATGGCCATAAGAGTAAAACTAGTTCTGGCAACTATTGAGAGGTGACAAAGTGACTCAAATAGGTTTGGTGAGATCTGAAAATACAATATCATGGTTTGTGGATCTGGTGGCATGTTTGGGAGGCTAATATGAATTGACAACTCAATTGGTTCATGGTTTGGAGGTCGACAAGCAATCCTTCTAATGTGACAGTGATGACTGTCTGTGTTCTTGAGGTTCCGGATGAAGATGCGAATGATTATAGTAAGCAGAAGTGGTACGGATATTCTTGGTGATTCAAGCAAGCTTGTGGGGGTCTCTAGATTTTGTCCAATTTGTGTTGGTGGTACGCGTTGGAGTTTGAACTCATAATTGAACACTTACCTTAGGGTGATGGTGTTCTTCCTAGTCTTGGCCAACTGAATGATTTGCACATATTGCAGATGATCTTGAAGATGTTTTTCCAAGCATGGCATGTTCCTCGAAGAAGATTGAAGTCCCAGCTATGTGTGGCTGATAGTGTAATAATGCGCATGAAGTTTTTGTAATAAGTCAAGTTGTATTTTTGTAATTGCTCTGTAATAAAATAAGTATATGTTGTGTCGACTTTGATGATCATTCCAAAGTCAATTTCATGTATAAATAAGAATTGTGAAGTCATTCAAATTAATCCTTGAGGTTATGATGAGAAGGTAGTAGTGAAGAGGAGCAAAAAATAGAGCAGAGGTGTTGAGCTTAAATGGAACTGAATTAGGCATAATGAAGATGCTGATCTCCAGTTCAAGTATGTAATACTTATATTCTTCTGTAGATAGTGTGTCTCCTGTAGGCAGTGGACCTTTTGTGAGTAGTGTGCTCGAGCAGTGAGCCCTAACTGGCAAGTGCCATTTTATTCATCTTATTCTTTTAATAGAGAATACAATCTTGGCTTAGTCACCCCATGGTTTTTCCCTTACGGGGTTTTCCTTGTTAAAATCTTGTGTTATATGTGTTTCTGCTCTTGAATTCTTGCATTATGCTTCATGATTGAATCGTTGGTAAGTTGTTGAAATATAAGAATGTTTAAAGTGAATAAGGAATAGGAATTTTGGTAACAACTGATTCACCGCCCCTCTTAGTTGTCTGTCCTAAATCCAACAATTGGTATCAAAGCAAGTTCCTCTAGAAGAAGCTTAACCACTTGAGGGGATCTAGGATGTTGACCTACAAGAAGGATAGTCCAAGGTTTGATGGAACAAACTTCATTGCCTGGAAGAACTGCATGGAATGTCACTTACAATGCATGGGAGATCAGTATTGGAACATAACCTAAACTAAATATGTCCCCCCAAAGAATGGTCCATCAACTATAGATGAAGTCAAAGATGCAAACAATAATCTTCGAGCTAAAGAAGCCCTATTGAGTGCATTGTCTGATTCAGAATTGATAAATGTTATGGGATTGAAGACTGCTTATGAGATTTGGACAAAACTAGAAAATCTTTATGAAGGAGATAAATATGTTAAGTGTGCCAAGCTGCAAAGTCTAAAAGGAAAGTTTGAAAACTTGAAGATGAGTGAAGATGAGAATATCACTTTATATATGTCAAAAGTAAATGAGCTTGTATGTGGCATTAGATGTGCTGGTGGAATATTAGATGAAGATGAGATTGTTGCCAAAGTTCTCAGTTCTTTACCTCTTGCTTACAAACACAAAGTTTCTACCATTGAGGAAATTAGATCTTTAACAACAATTACAAGGGATCAACTGGTTGGTAAGATATCTCCATTTGAGTTGGCTAAGTTTGGTGATGCACTTCCCAAGACTGAATCTGCATTTAAAGCTAGTGCCTCTACAAAAGGCAAACATAGATATGATCCAGGAGAAAGTTCCTCAAGGAAATCAACTTGGTATGATAAAGCAAGAAAAGATTTGGAAGAGGATGAATTAGAAGCAAAACAACTTGAAGCCCTCATTGCAAAGAGACTGCCAAGAGGATTCGGTAAGTGTGAAGGAAAATTACCTTTTAAATGCTTTGCTTGCAATAAGATTGGTCATTTTGCCTCAAGATGTCTAGAAAGGTTTTCAAGGCCAAACCCTAATAGATCAAGGTTTCAAAAGAAGTGTTACTATGTTCAAGAAGATGATGATGAAGGAGTAACAGATGATGAATCTGAGATAGGAAACAAGCTCGGAAGTGACTGGGTGTTTATTGCCATCAAGGAAGAAGATCCAATGCCTATTGAATCTGCTAATCATAAGATGATAGAAAGTGCTTTGGCTACTCAGGTTGAAGAAAAGGATGAATGGGTTATTGATAGTGGATGCTCTCACCATATGACTGGTGACAAGAGTATGTTCATAAGCTTAGAAAGATATGAAGGTGGAGTTGTAAAGTTTGGAGATAATTCTGCTGGTAGAATTAGAGGTAGAGGAACTATCTCTTTTGATAGAAAGAACAAAACTAGTGATGTTTTGTATGTTGAAGGTCTGAAGCATAATCTTCTCAGTGTTGGACAGTTGGTGGATAAAGGCTATAATCTCCAATTCAAAAATAGAAAATGCAAGGTCTTTGAAAGCTCTGAAACTGAGATTGCATCCGGTACAAAGATAAAAGGTGACATCTTCCAATTGGTTGGTACTAGCAAAAGTTGCTTATTTGTTCAAATTGATCAGAGTTAGTTGTGGCATAGGAGAATGTGTCATGTGAATTTTGATACTATCATCAAGATAAGCAACACTCAGGCTGTAAGAGATCTTCCAAGACTAGTGAAACCTACTAACAATTTGTGCAAAGAATGTCAGTTGGGTAAGTAGAACAGAGTCGTATTCAAAAGTAAGGAACAATCTTCAACCAAACTATTAGACTTGGTGCACACTGATCTCTATGGTCTAGAAAGAATTAGGAGTTTGCAACGAGATAG
This sequence comes from Cunninghamia lanceolata, assembly GCA_027924645.1. Classification (NCBI taxonomy): domain Eukaryota; kingdom Viridiplantae; phylum Streptophyta; class Pinopsida; order Cupressales; family Cupressaceae; genus Cunninghamia; species Cunninghamia lanceolata. Next base: position 4,503,236 of record BSBN01000011.1, read on the forward strand.
GTATTTCATGTTGCTGATTGATGACCACTCCCGGATGATGTGGGTAACTTTCTTACGGGAGAAATCTGAAGCACTTGAGAAGTTCAAAATATTCAAGGCTATGGTGGAAAATGAAATTGGCATAAACATAAAATGCCTCAGGTATGATAGAGGTGGAGAATTCACATCCGGTAAGTTCATAACATTATGTGAGAAACATGGGATAAAGAGACAATTATCTGCTCCAAGGACTACACAGCAGAATGGAGTAGTGGAGAGAAAAAACCAGACCATCCAGGAAGCATCTAGGACCATGATGATGGAAGCAAATGTTCCTCAAATCTATTGGAGAGAAGTTGTAATCATTGCTATCTATACTCTTAATTAGGTACAAATCAAAGGAAATACTGGTAAGACTCCTTATGAACTTTGGTTTGGCATCACTCCTACTGTGAAGTATTTTAGAGTCTTTGGTAGTAAATGCTATATCAAAAGAGATGAAGACCTTGGCAAGTTTGATACTAGAAGTGTTGAAGGAAATTCTTGGGATATTCTACTCAAAGCAAAGTATTCCGGTGTTATAACAAGAGATTGAGAAAGATTGTAGAAAGTACAAATGTGAAGGTTGATGAAGGCATGGAAAGTCCCTCAAGGTATTATGAGTATGAAGCAGATGATTAGAATGATGTCTCAGACCAAGAAGAACAAGTCCCAACTCCAGTTCAAATTTAAACTGATCCAGAGAATCCTGAAATACAAGAAGAGACAAGTTTGGATGAACCTATCCAAGAAATAGAAGTGCAAGAGAATCCCAAAACTCCCAGGTATGTAAGACTAAATTACTCTGAAGATTAGATCATAGGAGATAAAAGCAAAGGTGTTCAAACAAGAAGAAAAATTCTCAAGATTCAGTGAAGTATTTTTTGATTTCAAAGGTTTAACCAAAAATAGTAAGTGAAGCATGCAATGATGAAAGTTGGGCTAAAGATATGGAGGAAGAATTGATGCAGATTGAAAAGAATCACACTTGGGATCTTGTTCCCAGACTTAAGGACCAAAAAGTGATTGGGACTAAGTGGCTCTTCTAGAATAAACTAAATGAAGATGGTGAAGTAGTAAGAAACAAAGCCATATTGGTCTGTAAGGGTTATTCTCAAGTAGAAGGAGTTGACTTTGAAGAAAACTTTTCTCTGGTAGAAAGAATTGAAGCAGTTAGAATATTTCTTGCTTTTGTTGCCTTCAAAGATTTCAAGGTGTATCAGATGGATGTCAAGTCTACTTTCCTAAATGGTGATTTAGAAGAAGAGGTATACATTGAGTAACCAGATGGATTTCAATTATCTGATCATGGAGACATGGTCTACAAGTTGAAGAAGGCATTGTATGGACTCAAACAAGCCCCAAGAGCCTGGTATGAAAGATTGGATAAACATCTTTGGAATATTGGTTTCAACAAAGGTATTGCTAATAGTAATATGTATTTTAAGATTGATCATGAAAATATATTTATTGTTGAATTATTTGTCGATGATATCATTTTTAGAGGGAAAGATAGTATGTACAAGACTTTTGCAAATCAAATGCAAAGTAAATTTGAGATGTCTATGTTTGGGGAAATGAATTTCTTGTTGGGTCTACAAATCACTCAAACAAAGAAAGGAATCTTCATATCACAGACCAAGTATGTGAAAGAATTGTTGAAGAAATTTGGGATCGAAGATTCAAAGGCAATGAATACTCCCATGGAAACCAAATGTAAGCTAAGTAAAGATGATGAATCCCCTAAGGATGATCATAAAAAGTATAGGTCAATGATTGGAGGATTGCTCTACCTTACTCAAACTAGACCTGATATTATGAATGTTGTTGGTCTTGTTGCTAGATCCCAAGATGATCCTAGAGAGTCTCATGTCATGGCAATCAAGAGAATTCTTAGATATCTGAAGGGAATAGTTGAGTATGGATTATAGCATCCTAAGGATCATGATTTATCTCTTCATGCATATACAAATGCTGATTGGGCAGGAGATGTGGATGACCAGAAGAGTACTAGTGGTGGTGCATTATTTTTAGGAAAAATATTGGTTCTTGGCTAAGCAAGAAACAAGAGGCAATATCTTTGTCCACTATAGAAGCAGAGTATATTGCAATAGCAGGCAGTTGCACTCAAGTATTGTGGATGAAGCAAATGCTAAGAGATATCAGAGTAGAGTATGATGAACATATCATAATCTTTTGTGATAATTCAAGTGTAATAAACATATCAAAAAATCTAGTGTTGCATTCAAAGACAAAACATAATTCCATCAAGTTGCACTTTTTGAGAGAGCAGGTGAACAAGAATGAAGTCAGATTGGAGTTTGTACCCTCAAAGGATCAAATTGCAGATATTTTTACTAAATATCTACCTAAGGACTCTTTTGAGTATCTCAAGGAGAAGTTAGAGGTTATTACCCCTCTAGTTTAGAATTAAGGTGCACTAATGTGCATTAGTCTGGTGGATCCCACACTCATATCTTGTGATCTGGATTGATGTTAGGAGGCTGCTACTCAGAGGGAGTAGTCTGTATGTTTCTGAAGTATGAGAAGTAGTAGCAAGTATGTGCTCTTTGCCATTGATGTCAAAGGGGGAGAGAAGACATGTGAAAAATAAAAGTGGTTGCTGATCAAAGGGAGAGTAGTAAAGGAAGAGAAGACATGTGAATGGTTGTTGTTGATAGGGGGAGCTATGTTAGTCAGTTAGGAGAAGTTCTTGTCTTGATGGTTAAAATAGTTTTTCACATTATATGTTTCCATCAATGACAAAGGGGGAGATTGTTGTAATTATGGGCCTAACTAATGTTGTCATTGATGCCAACATACTCCTATTGCACTGATGTCAAGGATTAGATGAGTTCTATGCTAAGGATAATGAGAAAATTAGTCCTATAAGAAATAGAGAAGATCAATGAAGATAGTGAAGCTCTCTGAAGTGAAGATCCCAACCAAATGAAGACTAGAGAATGCACATCAAAGGGATTGTAGATATGTGTCTGAAGATGATCCAGTCAATATTTGAGAGGTCCACATGAAAATATTGAGGAGTTATGGCCATAAGAGTAAAACTGGTTCTGGTAACTATTCAGAGTTGACAGAGTGACTCAAATAGGTCTGGTGAGATCTGAAAATACAATATTATGGTCTACGGATCTGGTGGCATGTTTGGGAGGCTAATATGAATTGACAACTCAATTGGTTCATGGTTTGGAGGTCCACAAGCAATCCTTCTAATGTGACAGTGATGACCGTCTATGTTCTTGAGGTTCCAGATGAAGATACGAATGATTACAGTAAGCAGAAGTGGTGCGGATGTTCTTAGTGATTCAAGAAATCTTGTTGGGGTCTCTAGATTGTGTCCAGTTCGTGTTGGTGATCCACGTTGGAGTTTGAGCTCGTAATTGAAGACTTACCTTTGGGTGATGGTGTTCTTCCTAGTCTTGGCCGATCAGATGATTTGTGCATATTGCGGATGATCTTGAAGATGTTTTGCAAAGCATGGCATGTTCCTCGAAGAAGATTGAAGTCCCAACTATGTGTGGCTGACAGTGTAATAATACGCATGAAGTTTTTGTAATAAGTCAAGTTGTATTTTTGTAATTTCTCTATAATAAAATAAGTATATGTTGTGCTGACTTTGATGATCATTCCAAAGTCAATGTCATGTATAAATAAGAATTGCAAAGTCATTCAAATCCTTGAGGTTATGATGAGAAGGTAGTAGTGAAGAGGAGTGAAAAACAGAGAAGAGGTGTTGAGCTTAAATGGAATTGACTCAAGCATATGTAATACTTATATTCTTCTGTAGACAGTGTGTCTCCTGTAGGTAGTGGGCCTTTTGTGAGTAATGTGCTCAGGCAATGAGCCCTAACTGGAAAGTGCCATTTTATTCATCTTATTCTTTTAATAGAGAATACAATCTTGGGTTAGTCATGTTGGAAACAATGTAGATAACTAAGAGGGGGGGTGAATCAATTATCTTATATTTTTTTTTGTTTTTTTACCTTTTCTTAACTTATCATTTAATGTTATGTTAAAACAAGACAATCATAAGAGATGAAAAGAAATTAACACATGACACAAGGATTTTTACATGGAAACCCTGTTAAGGGAAAAACCACGGGGTGACTAACCCAAGATTGTATTCTCTGTTAAAAGAATAAGGAGTACAGATTTGGCACTTGCCAATTAGGGCTTACTACCCGAGTACACTGCTCACAAAAGGCTCACTGCCTACAAGAGACTTATAGTCTACAAATGCTTACAAAAGTTACCAAGGTGTTTGAACTAATGAACAACATCTATGCATGTAGAATTTTAGTTTCGGTTAGGCACAATATACTAATCTGGCACATTTCATTCTTCCTCTGCTCAATATAACTTTCCTGTTACATTCTAGGCTTGAATTACTGCCTTCACACTTGTCTCTACTTATCTTCACACTTAAACATACATACTATTGACTTCACACCCTTACAGGCTTGAATCCATCGGATATATATATCTGCATCAAGGATTTCCAACAACTTCTTAGTCATCAACAAGAACACTTGAGATATTTGTAAGTTATTGATATGTCAGCTGAATCCATGCTTGATTGGTGATGTGCATCAAAAACATAGGTATAGAAGTCATAAATCATGTCGGCCAACAATGTGTAATATCACAAATTTCTTGATTAGCACCTTTTACACATCCGGATTGAAGTCTAATACTCTGTCGGTCAGTTCTTCCTATGTCTACTGTGCATGACTAGAATCCAACACTTGGATACTCATAGCTTTTTCTTACTTTATCACTAGAGCTAAATCTTTGGAATACAGTAGTCGTGATACCCCTCTTGACTTGTCCAAGTCCACAACTTACTAAGTTACACCATCTGAGAGATCCAGACCTGATTGTCAGACCTTGTTACATACTCTATTCTTGTTCACCAGACCAAGATAATCTTCAATCTAACTTCCAGTATAGGCATATTATGTACTGCAGATGTGTGGGATAGACTTTGTTGCCATCAATGACAACACTTATGAAGCAACATAGTGTGTCTTGCCAACAATGTCCCCCTTTGGCATTGATGGCAACACTTAGTGAAAAATGGCTAAGTGTCATAGTAACTCCCCCTTGGCTGATGCTCTGTCTTTTGCACTATTTTACTAGAGCTCCCCCTTAGCTGGACTACACATTTTTTCACTACTCTTCACTCCCCCTTTGAAATCAATGGCAAAGGGTAGAATCCTCATACCAAAATTTTGCAAAAATTATTCTATACATGGCCGCATAAGTATATATAAATCATATGTTATACTTACATATACTTAAGTATATCTACAAAGGTTGTCTTCAACTGGATGAATTATGTGGCCCAACTCCTCTTCATTCTATCCAAAATGGAGATGTGTCCACTTAACAAAAATGCATATGCTTCTGCCCTTTTTAGGTTTGTTGGATCATTGGTTTGGATTGTGTTTTGTGCTTCTGTCAAGGCATCATGCATTGCCTCTAACTTAGGAATGATTATCCCTCTAAGCTCACCCATTCTATCTATTATGTTCTTTTTCTCCTTAACCAGTTCTTTAATTTCATTTATTATAGCAATATCTTGACATTTATGATACACCAGAGAGGTAGTAAGGGGATCAAAATTCTGAGACAAACTTGACAGTTTTCCTTCTTGTTCTTTCGTTTTCTTCTCGATGTCCTCTGTCACTTTAGGCCAAGTTAACAAAATTTGTATATGTCCCCACCATATTTAAGAGAATTTTCAAGGCTCTTTATGCCAATGCCTAAGGTTCTTCTATCATTGGTAGTTATCCCTTGTACTTCACTAAACCTCTTTCCCAAGAACTCCTTCTGAACCTTAGTCTCTGTCGATTTCTCTAAGGATTCAAAATGAGTGTTAACATAATTGACTAAGTTTTTCAAATTACTAGATGGAGAGGCAAAAGAATCCTTTTTGTAGGTTGGCATAATCTTCTCTAGCATCCCAGATGTAATCTCCAATAGTTCACAGTCCTCCATGTGAGATTTCAAGAGTTTTTCTTTTTCTTTGGCTTGAGCAAAAGATGCTATTTTCATTGTCTAAACTGGGGAGAGAGTCAAAATTCAGTGGTCCTTGAAATAGCTCAGGTTCATCCAACTCCAACATTTCTCTATCTAAGAAGTTCTTTACTGTCTCTGCAGTGTCTCGTGTTGGTGATTGAGACTTCTTTCCTTTTGAGATATCAGAATAGTCATCATTAGTCTTTTTTGCTTGTTCTTCTTCTTTTCCCTTAACCTCTTTTTCTTGAATCTTCTTCTCCTCTCTTCTACCTTCCCCTTTAGCTTCAGAGTTTGGAATGTTTGTCATAGCTGTAGTCGGATTTGGAGGAGAGATCTCACGTATGTTTGCTGCTTCATGAACTTCCTCTTCTAGAACTGAGGAGTCTAAGTTCTCAGAGATTTCTTCATTTATTTTCTTTAATCCTTCGACATCCTTGTCAGAAGGTTTTTCATTGATATCAGTTGATCCTTCAATATCCATGGTAGAGGGTTCTTCATCTATTTCCTCTACTATAGGAAGATTGAATCTCTTCAAGGCATTCTGGAGGATATCTTTTATTTCTCTTGCTACTTGGTCAGTTTCTCCAAGCATGAGTTTGTTCATTCTTGCCTTGCTCTAGAACTCATCCTTACAATCCTTGAAAATCATGCTCATTTGTTTTGAAGTGATGGAAGGATAAAGTTGAATTGCTATCTGCTCCCAAATCTCTAAGTCTTTTTCCTTTGCATTCTCTTTTCTCAGCTCAAGTACCTTTTCTAGGCTCTTAGGAATTAATAATATAATTTCAATGAAAGATTTATTATAAATGTTCAGGTACTTGACGGTAGCCTCTTCTAGAATTCTCTTGTCAACATCACTGTATTCATCATAAAATTCTATCACCGGCTACAAGTTCCCATCCACAGTAACTACCTTGATGATGTCATCAATGGAAAGAGTGGGCTTTTTAACAAATTCCTCTACCTTCTCTTCCTTATTTCTGCTAGCAGAGAACTTCCTAGATGTTCTCTTCTTCTTTATTTTCCTAGTTTCTTCATCTAATTATGTTTCTTCATCATCTTTATGGCTTGTATATGTCCTTGTGGCTTTGGTCTTCTTCCTCTTTTCTCCTTTTCTATATTTCTTGACTTCCAGTTTGGTAGACTTTGAGCTTTTGGAAGTGACAGGAGCAGAGCTCTTAGAGGATCTAGTCCGAGAGGAGGTTTGTATAGGAGCACTTTCTTTCTTTACTTCTTGTCTTTCTTTCTTTGCCCTCTCTATTTTCTCTCTATTAGCATCTATAGCCTCCTTTGATATGTTAAATCTTTTGGCAAATTCTTCAACTTCCTTTCTTACTTTCCTCTTCATCTCTGGTTGTCTTAACTCAACATGTATTTTTATACTTAGCTCTTCAAAGGTGCCAAACCTTTCTGCTTCAATCTCCTAAGGCTAGCTCAATAGGTGTTGAATATGTAGCTCCAAGATTTTTCATCGACCTCATATCCCATAGGCATTATCCATACAGTTCTTCGCTCAACTACCTCCATTAGGCATTGATTAGTGTCAACCATGAAGCAGATTGTATCTTTGTATTTGTCAACTATCGTTTGTGGTATTCTTTCTCTACCTTGCATCATGCTTTGGAAATTCTTAAAGTAACCCTAGAGAGCTGTGTTTTGGGATTGAGCATCACCAAGTCCATACATGTAATCTCTGATTTGAATTGTAATGGGTTTATCATTTTGCCAGACCCAACCATTTGATCCAGGTAGCTCATTCATTTAATAGAAAAATAGACACAGTATTAGACTACCATATTTAAAGGAGTTTTTCTTATCCTTTTTGATCTTCTGCAAGTTCTCCAATAGCTGATTTAGAAGAAGCTCACACAAATCATAATCTGCATCTTCCCTCAACATCTAATATGCAACATAGATTGATGTACTAGACACAAATTTTCCCTGCTCGAATGGTAGATTTTGTTGCTGATTATCATTGAAGCAAACTTGACATCCAGATCTATGATGTCATCTATGGTCATTGCTCTTTTGTTAAATTTTGATTCGGTGGCTTCAATTACCGTTTGGTTCTTCACAGATTTGAGTGTGGGTAACCCACCGGCTGAATGTAGTCCGATCACTACCCTGATGGCATCTTTAGTTATCTTGAATGGGCTCATTAGCCACATAAAATTGTCATGCATCCTACTTAGAACATACTAGACCCCATCATCTTCTGTAAAACATGGAAAATGTATGCAATGTCTGAAGTGTTTGTCCTGGAGGGCCTTGAATTTAGGTTTGAGTTCAAAATTCTCATTTATTAGTTGTTTGTGATAAATGTCCATCAATTTTGAGTCTCCAAATTCTTCAATGTTTGCATGGATATAAACCCTAACATCTTCTACATGCAAGACTCCATGCAGAATGCTAGAAAATGCACCCAAGGGATCAACTTCTAGAGATTTGTAAGGGTGTTTCTTGAATTTAGGTCTCAGCCTATCAGAAATATTGACAACCATTGGAGTAGCCATTTTTGCAAGAGATTCAGAGAGAGATTTTCAGAAGGGAAGTACCTTTTCATGCTTTAGGGTTTGAAGTAGAAGCCAGAATAAATCTTTGGTTGAATTCAATTTTTAGTTGAACTTGAGTGAATTGTAGGATCTTCTTTGCAGAGCTCTTCTTTTCTTCTTTGTGAGTGTAATTGTGTAAATAATGAGTGAAAGAATCCTTTTATCCTTGTACAAACCCTAATTTTATTTTGTGATAAATGTACAACTTAAGTTATCTGGTTGCCCTATTTTGTGAGATATCTTCTTGAATCACTACACGGAACTTAGAATCATTGTTTGTGAGGATTGACAACATATCTTCTTTTCTTCAATCATTTCATGGGTCCACAGATCAAAGCATTTCAATTTTGAATCATACTGGATCTGTCTATGAAATTTTGCTTTACTGGATAGCTGTCGGAATCGGATTAACTTGAGCAGTTATAAATCTTCCAAATCTCCATGTGGACCTTTCACATTTTGACTGAAAGTTATTTAGAGGTTTTTATGAGAACCCTTTAATCCGCAGCATTAGATGTTTACCCAATGTGCTGAATTTAGGTACTAGCTGACTGGCTGGGGGAAATTATTTTTCTCTGACTCCCCCTGAGCTAGAGCTCACCTTTTTAGTTTTCGGAAGGAATATCAACACCGGATTCTGGTGCAGATCCATCCCTAATATTCATTGTACTCCTTTTTACCCAAATCTTTCTCATCTCCTTTTGAACTTCATCCGCATTTACTTTACCTTTGCCTTTATCTTGTTTCTAACCATGTTCCACTGGACCTTTTCTATCCTGATTTCTACTTCTGCATAATTTGGAAATATGACCGGATCTATTGCAATTGTAACACACAAAATTTCTTTGCTTATTTGAATGATATCCTCTTGATCTACACTCATTAGCCATATGTCTAATCCTATTGCATGCAAAGAATTTACCATTGAAAGAATTGTTCATTTGCATATTTTTGCATTCATGAGATTTGTGACCATACCTTTTGCAACTGAAACATTGACTGGAGAAGGATGAATTGAATTGATTCATTCTGTTTCTGCATTGGATTGCTTTGTGACCAAATTTGTTGCAATTGAAGTAGTATCCATTGAAGGATGGATATCTTTGAGCATTAGGTTGCCTTACTAGAGGTCTTCTAGGCCGATTTCTTTGATTTCTAGATCTAGAGTTCTTCTGACCAGATCCAGAGCTTTCACCTTTCTCATATCCCAAGCCATGCTTATCATCTACCCTCTTTTGGCTTTCAAGAAGAACTTCAAGTTGGGCTGAGCTTATCTTGAATTTTTCTTTGTATTCATTTGCAGTTTGAAGATCTTGTTTAAGAGTGTCTATCTAATTCTCAAGTTGTTCTTCATTGTCTCTAGCTTTTTCAAGATTAGATTCAATATGCCTGATTATTCTATCCATTTTCTGGTAGTCCTCTATTTTCTCCTTAAGGGATTGGTTTAGATTATCTTCAATCTTGCTCTTTTCTTCAATTTCTTGGGTGAATTTCATAACCCCTGATTCCATTTCATGCCTTACCATAATGACTTCTTTTGATAGCTTCTCACATAGCTTATTTTTCTTATTCAGATCTTCATTAGAATTATTGACTTCACTCTGATTGGGTAATTTTTGGAGTAGTTCCTTTCTCTTTTTCACATAAATACTAAGTTTTTCTTTTAGCTCATTTATCAAATCATCAGCTTGTTTGAGTCTTTCTTTCAAATTATTGACTTCAGAGTCAGATTGTTCAAGATCATCTAGGGCAGACTTAAGTTGTTCCTTCATACCATATGCATCTATTGAGATTCCTAGATCTTCCTCAAGCTGTTAGGCTTTGTTCAGAGGAACTTAGCTCTGATACCAATTATTGGAAACAATGTAGATAACTGAGAGGGGGGGTGAATCAGTTATCTTATATTATTTTTGTTTTCTTACCTTTTCTTAACTTATCATTTAATTTTATGTCAAAACAAGACAATCATAAGAGCTGAAAAGAAATTAACACATGACACAAGGATTTTTACGTGGAAACCCTGTTAAGGGAAAAACCACAAGGTGACTAACCCAAGATTGTATTCTCTATTAAAAGAATAAGGAGTACAAATTTGGCACTTGCCAATTAGGGCTCACTGCCCAAGCACATTGCTCACAAAAGGCTCACTCCCTACAAGAGACTTACAGTCTACAAATTCTTACAGAAGATACCAAGGTGTTTGAACTGATGAATAGCATCTATGCATGTAGAATTTTAGTTCTGGTTAGGCACAATATGCTGATCTAGCACATTTCATTCTTCCTCTGCTCAATATAACTTTCCTGTTACATTCCGGGCTTGAATTACTACCTTCGCACTTGTCTCTGCTTATCTTCACACTTAACCCTACATACTATTCACTTCAAACACTTACAATCTTGAATCCATCAGATATATATATCTGCATCAAGGATTTCCAACAACTTCTTAGTCAGAAACAAGAACACTTGAGATATTTGTAAGTTATTGATCTGTCAGCTGAATCCATGCTTGATTGGTGATGCGCATCAAAAACATAGGCATATAAGTTATAAATCATGTCAGCCAACGATGTGTAATATCACAAATTGCTTGATTAGCACCTTTTACACATCCGGATTGAAGGCTGATACGCTGCCAGTCTTTTCTTCCTATGTCTACTTTGCCTGACTGGAATCTAGCACTTGGATACTCATATCTTTTTCTTGCTTTATCACCGGAGGCTAAATCTTTGGAATACAATAGTCATGATACTCCTCTTGACTTGTCCAAGTCCATAACTTACTAAGTTACACCATCTGAGAGATCCAGACCTGATTGTCAGACCTTGTTACATACTCTGTTCTTATTCACCGAACCAAGATAATCTTCAATCTAACTTCCAGTATAGGCATATTATGTACTGCGGATGTGTGGGATAGACTTTGTTTCCATCAATGACAACACTTATGAAGCCACACAATGTCTCTTGCCAACAAGTCACCCTGTGGTTTTTCCCTTAACACGGGTTTCCATGTTAAAATCTTGTGTTATATGTGTTTCTACTCTTGAATTCTTGCATTATGCTTCATGATTGAATCTTTGATAAGATGTTGAAATATAAGAAGGTTTAAAGTGAATAAGGAATAGGAATTTTGGTAACAACTGATTTACCCCCCCTCTCAGTAGGCTATCCTAAATCCAACAGAAATGTGTGTTTGGAGTCACCTCCGGGAAGCTCTTAGGCTTCATTGTATCAGCAAATGGGATCGAAGTAGATCCTGCCAAAGTCAAATCTATCATGGAAATGCCACCGCCAAAGAACATCACTCAATTGTAGTCTCTACAAGGCAAGTTGCAGGCTATCTTCCGGTTCATATCACAACCGATAGACAAGTGCCAACCTTTCAGTCATCTCTTACATAAAAACATTCCATTTAGATGGGATGAGAAGTGAGAAGAAGCATTTGGCAAACTGAAGGAGCATCTTATGAATCCACCTATCTTGATGCCTCCTATCCAAGGAAATCCACTCTTACTTTACATATCAGCTACACCAACAGCTCTCAGAGCCTTATTAACACAATAGGATTATGAAGGCAAAGAAAGAACTATCTACTACATTAGTCACACATTAGTGGGCTATGAACTGCAATACTCCCAAAAAGAAAGATCGTGTCTTGTTGTGGTTCTTTCTTCCCAAAAAACTATGACATTATATGCTGGTACATTTAGTCAAGCTTATTGCAAAGATAGATCCACTGAAGTACTTATTAAGCATAGCAGCTCTAACAGGCCGCCTAGACAAGTGGGTAGTGCTGTTAAGTGAATATGACATTGAGTATGTAGAAAGGAAGGCTATCAAAGGTCAAATCATTGCCGATCAGTTAGCAAAAGCACCATTGTAGGATACCACACCATTGACATTCAAGTTTCCAGATGAATCCATATTCAATGTGACAACACACTCATGGAAACTCTATTTTGATTGATCCTATACAAACCATGGATTAGGGGTAGGAATCTTGTTGGTCACTCCTCATGGTGATACCATACCTAAGTCTTATCATTTGCTATTCCCATGCACAAACAATATAGCAGAGTATGAGGCCTTGGTCATTAGTCTCAAAATGGCAGAAGAATGGAAAATAAAAGAGCTACATGTCTATGGCGACTCCCAACTGGTAATCAATCAAGTCAATGATGACTATCAAACCAAAGATGACAAGTTAATACCATACAAGCATATGGTAGATGACTTTAAAGAGTATTTTGTGATTATCTCCTTTGAGCAGATACCTCACATGAAAAACAAAGTAGCAAATGTTATGATAACCATTGCCTCACTTCTTGAGATCCTAGAGAATGAGTCACAATATGAGTTCTTGGTGGAGTCAGTTATGTAACCAGCTTATGATCTTCCTAAAACACACTCCATTTGCCTCTTAGTTGGATCTGATTTGCCCTTGTATGGTAAGATTTACACTTACCTCAAGGATAACACCCTACCACTTGACTTGTCTTCTAACCAACGCTGAACCTTCATTCGCCAAACCTCCTATTACACCATTCTTGTCGATACCCTATACCGATAAGGTCTGGATGGTACTTTATTATAATGTTTAGAACATGAAGAATCTCAAACCACCTTACAAGATGTGCACGAAGGAATTTGTAGAACGCACTCTAGCATTCCTTCTTTAGCTAAGAAACTCATGCGTTTGGGATACTATTGGCCAAACATGGAAACTGATTCATATCAGTTTGTGAAGAAATGCAAGCAGTGCCAGATACATGGTAACCTCATCCATGCACCATCTCAAGAGCTATGACCTTTAATGACACCTTGGCCCTTTTATTAATGGGGACTCAACCTTGTGCAAAAAATTCACCCTCCATCATCCAATGGCCACAAATTCATAATAACCACCACTGAATATTTTACCAAGTGGATTGAAGTCATTCTACTCACCAATGTCACAGGTAAATAGATTGTCTCCTTCAACCTCAATTATCTCATTTGTAGATATTAAATTCCCTCATCCATTGTCACGAATAATAGAATACCTTTCAAGAACCAGGATGTCCAAGAGCTTTGTGACAAATTCAAAATCCAACACTGCTTCTCCACCCCCTATTACCCCCAAGGCAATGGCCAAGTAGAGGCATCTAACAAAACAATCTTGAAAATCCTCAAGAAGACTGGCAATGATGTTGGCCATGATTGGCACATCCAACTCAATCCTACTATGTGGGCCTATCAAACCAGTATACACACTCCCACAGGTGCTACACCATATGCCCTTGTCTATGGATAAGAATCCATTTTGCCCATCAAGGTCGAGTTACCATCTTTAAGGGTGTCATTAAAAGGTCTCATCATTGATGAAGATTATAGAGTTTCCAGATTGTAAGAGTTAGAGCTACTGGAAGAGAGAAGGCAACATGCCTTTAACCATCTCAAAGCCTATCAACAAAGAATGTCACAAAGCTACAATAACAGGGTTCATCCAAGGATCTTCAATGTTGGTGATCTAGTACTTAAGGAAAATCCCCCTAATCAGTAGGATCAGGAAAAGAAAGGTAAGTTTGAATCCAACTGGCTTGGTCCTTATGTAATCATTGCCCCCTATGGGTCAGGAGTGTATCAGTTAGCAACATCAGAGGGTGAGTTGTTTGATGACCCAATCAACAGTATGCATCTTCGTTGGTTCTATACCTAAGAGAACCCCAATGTAAGGGGGTAAAAATTCAAAAAAGCAAAAAAATAAAAAAATTAAACAAAAGCAAAAAAAATAAAATTGGAAAAACAACAAAAAAATAATCCTTTGGTGAAAACCTGGCAAACAAGTGCCTTGGATAGGTACCATGGTGGAAACCTGGCAAACATGCATCATGTGTACCTTTAGCTTTCATGCAAATAAAAACAAGTGGTGAAAACTTGGTAAATAGGCACTACTTGTGATAGACTGCTTCCTCCATATTTGGGAAACCAATCACTTTGTGTCCATTCTTCCTACCATCATTTCTCATACGATCCATATTTGTTTCATAATAAAACACCTTGTGTAACCTAACGATGACCTATCATGGCTTGATACTCTATTTATTTTTGTCACCTTATCAACTAAGGTTGTCAAAGTACCATATCCATAGTGTTAGCATGTCTTAGCACTCATCGTCAGTGTCATAGGGTCCACCCTGAACTACGTTGCCTCTGCATTGTCACATAGGCAAGGCCATTATCAATGAGCCCTCAAGGCACTAGGTTAGTCCCTTAAGGTTTGTTTGACCAATAAGGATGGTGGTACCTTTCGCCAGGCATGCAAGCACAATAAAGCCAGCTTCCAAAGCAAAAGTTTTGATGTAGGACATCAACCTATCCAATACAAAGCAAAACCAAGAGAAAAATGATCTAAATGATTCTATCTAAATTATGGCAATAAAACACATCTAATGCAAGAATGTTTTGTGGTTGTGATCAGGTTAGGTTACAGCGTCTTCATTTTTATTATCATGTCTCCCTATGCTACTCAAGTATGCCAAAAGCTAGAGATGCTATGATGGGGGCATGATTATTTTCTTTGTTTTCTATTTGTGGATCAATCTTTAGTAAAGTGAAGTCTTGTCTAATGACAGGATCAACAAAAAAAATCATCGAGGACATCAAAGGTCTAAAATGAAAGGGGGCAATCCTTGTCTATTGATATGCAAGAAATACTCAAGTCATCTCAGTTCAATTATACCTCGATGCCTGTATTAACTTGCTAAATCAAAATCTATATAAGCAATACTGAGGTCATCTCGGTTCAATTATACCTAGATGCTTGTATTAACTTACAACATTCGAAAAAAGTACCAAAAGAAATCACCCAATGATGAAATAAGCATTTCAAATTACTTGTAGTATCAAGATGGAAAAACCATTTCGCACCCATATCATATCAATTTACATCCATATCCATGCAATAAAAGTTCTATGTAGAGTATTAATGAAAAGATTATGGTCCTATAATTCACATTTCTTCTATCTATCTTGTGTCATTTCTGTGTCGATTGAGTACATTTGGACATAACAAAAACATAGCATAGTTTGCATATCATATCACATGAGATAGTCATTAACATGATTAAATCATTTTGCATACATAAAAGTGCATTAGGTCATCCATATACATTTGCATCATCATAACATAGTGTCAACAGAAAAAAATCCAAAACATAGACAAGTACATGTAGATCATCGTATAAACTGCATAATAACATAGATAACATTCACATTTGCATGTTAGATCATGAAAAATCATCTAAAGTATGCATTAGATCATCATCATATCAAGAGTCCTAGAATCATATCTCATAGAGCATCATAGTGTCATAAACATCACATAGCATCATATAGACATCATAAACATGTGCGTCACATATAGACATCAAAAGTAAATGCATCCATGACATATAGCATAAACAACTGCATATAGAGATCATATAGTTGCCTCATCATATAAATAAACATAAAACATGTCCAAATGTACAACATATCAAAGTCCATCTCTGAGTCAAGTCATAATAAAGTGTATACATCACAAAAAAAAAGTAATAATGGTACATGTCTCGGTGCAAAATGATACAAATATATACATATCAGTCTATCTGAGAGCCATAAAAAATGTGTATACATAAGCCAAAATTGGTACAAGTGTGAAATCTAGCCCTTCTA
The DNA here is from genome assembly GCA_027924645.1 of Cunninghamia lanceolata. NCBI lineage: Eukaryota > Viridiplantae > Streptophyta > Pinopsida > Cupressales > Cupressaceae > Cunninghamia > Cunninghamia lanceolata. Next base: position 4,519,544 of record BSBN01000011.1, read on the forward strand.
TCATGGGACACTGCTCCCAGTACTACCCTCTCCATCCCCTCCTTTGCTAGCCCCGACTGTTGTGGGCCCATAGCAAACACTGCTGATCGTGAGCCCCCTACCCTCTAAGATGTGCTAGCCATTGAATGAATCCTGTAGCTAGGTCCCCGTTGGTCTACCGATAGTGCCCCATGGTACAAACCCCTGTAGTATTGAGTCTGAGCCTGCGCTCTAGCAAGCTCGCCTTGTATCCGTGCAATCTACATATGTAACTAGTGAACAATGGCTTGTCCCTGCTGCACCTATGTAGCCAAGAAGGCAGTAGCCCCATCTATACCCAAGGATTCTAATGCTGAGTCTCTCTAGTCTGAGGGCCCGCATCTTCACTAGTGTAGTATCTCGCTCTGCAGTAAGCCCCGATATGAAACCTGCATCTACCTCTCTCTGAGACTTTGCCACTCAGAGATGTGCCCTGAGCTATCAGATATGACCCTGCAGCGTAGTAATGGCCTACTACTGTAAGTCAGGCTGAGGAACCTGAACCTAAGGAACTTGTGCCTGTCCCTGCACCTACTGCTAGGGCACCTGCTATTGGGCTACCTGTTGGGGTACCTGATGTGCCGACACCTGTACCTGTTGTGCAACCTATGGCTGCACTACCTACTATTGTTGGGAGGATCCCTCCCCATCTCTCCTCCTCTTCCTCTATCTACCCCCTCTGCCACCCCCTCCATCTCCTCCATCACCTCCATAGTCTCCATCTCCCCCTCCTCTTCTCCCCCTCCTCTGTCTCCTCCCCCTCCTATCTACACCATCGTCGTCATCTGAATCCTCCTCATCTAGGTGAGGAACCAACTCTCTGAGTCCTGAGTATCTCAAGAATGGATGAGTAGCAAACCACTCCTCGTAATCAGGAGTCATCCCTACATCCACCATCTCCCTCCTCATCAGCCAGGCCACATAAGGAATCTGCTGGAAGTCTACCAAAGCCTCCTCATAAGATGGAACCGGGCCCCATCTAAACTGCTCTGCATGTGTCCTCGCAAACTGGGCCTACCCCTATGGCATACCCTATACCCTGCCAAATTGTCGCCGAACCTGGCTAACAATCTGCCTCTCTTAAATGTGTTGAGTCCTCCCAATGAGACACTGAGTCTAAAAGTAATAGGGTAGCTCATCATCCTCATCATCCCAAGGCTCGCAATCTAGATAGGGATGCTAGACAACTCCATCTACATTATCTAGCTCATGTCTCCAATACTCAATCTTTCCCAACTTATGCTAGGAAATAACACCTGCGTATCCATAACTATAAGGCTCACCCCTCTACCTAGAAAAGATGCACATCAGCTGAGTAATAGCAATGTGCTCCCATAGCCAAAACTGAAGTAATGAAATGCCTGCTGACAAACTGACACCCTTGTGGTATACCACGTAATGCATATCATGGTATAAGTGCACCAAAACATAGACACCCCATGCAAAATGGGTTCCCTCTGTAACCATCCTCTTCATGGTCCTACCCCAACCAATAGGGAATCCATGTGACCTCCTATCAGGGCAGACAACACCCTCAATCAATCTAGCCACTATCCCTAGGAAGTAGTCATACTAATCATGAATATCCTTCCAAGAGATCACCTGACCCTCTAGCTCTGGATCATCAAAAACTTGTTGGCACTTTGCCAGTCTAGCATCATGCTGAGGATCATACTCTACAAGCTCACCCTATATCGGCAAGTGCGTAATCCTATAAAAGTCCTTGAGAGTGTTGGTACCCATTTTGGCCTAGAGGTTGAGCTTGCATGTTGGAGGTTTTCTTCATTTCAACCCTAGGTCTTCTTGTCCATCGGCAAAAGCTTGGTCTATCGGCTAGAGTATTTTTGGTTCCACTGATGTGGTGGTGATGTGCCATCGGGATGATTTCTGTCATCGGCGTATCTTCTTTTTGGTTTCTCAATGGGCATGTGTCTAGCCAACAAAGGGGGTAGAGTGAGGCTTGTTGGTCATCGCTATGACTAGTGCTATCAGCCAGGGTTCCTTTTGTTGCTTTGACGATATGTGTCTGGTGTATGTTTGGCCGATGAGGAGTCATCGGCGTGTGTCTCGCCGACGAGGGTTTTGAAGGTTACCGGTGTAGCACTCTTCATCGGCAGAGGAATTTCATACCAGACCGACGGTCTATGTTTGGCCGATGATGTTTTAGGCGTTGTGTTCATCAGCGTAACATGTGCGATTGACGAAGGATTTCTAAGTTGTGCCGACGGCGTAGGTTTGGCCGATGAGATGTCATCGGCGTGTGTCTCACCGAAGACCTGGATGTGGTATGTTGTCGGCGTGACTTTGTGTATCGGGTGAACTATGGATTGCTTGGCCGACGGTCTGTCTCTAGCCGATGGGAAGCTCTGAGGAAGATTGGGGTGTTCGTCGGCAAGACCTTTGAGATCGGCAAGCGTCAATTTTGTTGTGCTGATGGTCTATGTCTTGCTGAAGAGGGTGTATTTTGCTTAGCCATCGAAGGGACTTGATAGATTGGTGAGAGTTCGTTTGACTTGGCCAATGGTTTTTGTCTTGGCGATGGGAGTGAATGTAGTTCGCATCGGTGAGACTAGTGAGGTCAGCAAGAGATCTGCGGGGTTGGCCGATGGCTTAGGTCTGGGCGATGGGGCTTTGGATGAAGGAGCGTGTGTCGAGCGTGGCAAAAACACTCGACACCTATTATGTTTGTGGCCCCGTTTATAAACTAATGAAGTGATCTCCTCACCATGCATGTGGGATTATTCCCCTGTGTAGTTTGAACCTGCGAAGAAGCGTTTTGGTGGGAATTTCCTTCTTGAGTGATGCAACTGTTTTATCGATGGCTGCGGGTGGTTGAGCCATCAATGGCGACTGTGTTGAGGCATGGATGACTTGTTGAACAGTCATGTACCTGATTTTTAGCATGAGGACTTCCAGATGGTGGCGCATGGCTCGAGGCCCCTCTTTGTTTGTTGCATTAATATCTTCTGAGCGCCATTTCTCATGGACTGTATCTGACGTTTTTTGATGTCCATCATGTAATTAATTTCTGTGAGTACACCTTCCGGCTATTTTAAGCAGGAAGTGTTACTCATTTTCGGTTGTTGAAAGTTGAATATTTGGCTCTGTAACACAATACAGTTCATTTTGGTTGCTCTGTACAGTTAAACCTGTGAGTTTATGTATCTCTTGTTGTACGTTTTTGCATGAATCCACTGATTTCATGGTTAATTTTATATGAGAAATGATATGTTAGCATGTGTTTTGTTAATTCTGTCTCCAGTATTGCATGTATCTTTCTTCTAAGTCTGGATATTTAAGCAATGTTTGAGATTCTAGGACATAGAATTCCCGTGTTGAATGTTTAATCTTTTAACTTCTGCTCAAGGGGTAGATTAAATTGTTCTTAGATTGAACATTGGGAAGGGTATACCGCAATAGGGATGCCATAAGTATAGATAGCTTAACACTCTGTATTGGGAGATATCTGTAAGGCAGGTATCACATATGTCCCCCTGAAATCCAGTTTTAGCTGTTCATGCTGATCATTCACAGGTGTATGTCTACTGACTCCAGGCCCTGGATAGGCACCAATCTTGCTTTGTGTTTCTGTTACAACCATGTCCAGCTTTGCATCCAAACTTAAAATCAAAATCAAAACTCTAAAACAACCATTAGGACATTAGAATTAGTTTTAGGATCCTCAGTCCTCTGTCTACAACTGCAAATAGGCCCAAAGCTAGCCCCTTTGCTCTTATCTTTCAGTTTTGGTCTACTTACAAGAGGACTTATCTACTTTCTGTCAGCATCCCAGCCTTTGTATGCATACCCTCATGGATGTTGAGTAGGGAATACCCCCCTAGGTTTTGCAGAGCCTGAAGAAGAAGAGGAGATAAAATATAGAGTCTATCTCCTACACTGTTGGCCCCTGGCCCAGAGATCCTGCTGATCATTGATGGCTACCTTGTAGGGAAATCTGGGAATAAGCATCCAGTCTGGGAAAAAACCAACAGAGAGTAATAGCCATCTCACTAGTATGCAAGTGAAAGGTCCCATCCTCACTATGGAAATGCTCCATAATAGCAGTCAGCAAACTGAGGTTTGCATGAACCTCGGGCATGAAGCAAACATAGTCAAGTCTCATAGCACCAAGAGCCTCTCAATCCATCTCTGTGAGCATGTACCGCTACAACAACAACAAGGGAAACTGCTCCTGTGACATAAGTACGTCACGAATGTCCTCCTACAATCAAGTAAAGCAACACGTCAACCAAAAACTACAAAATTGCTCAAAGTATCAAAAGCATCATATCACTTAACATATCAAAATTGATCAAAATGGCATAACATCTCTTGACTAGATTCCTGCAATCTTGGCAATAGCTTATCGATTGACACATCGAGCAAGATGCTAATCAAGTCAATTTTGTTAAGCAAACTAACTATCCTAGTGCAAATGTGCTGCAATAGGTTGCAAATGCACCAAAACATATCAAAAGTGCAACTTCACAATGAATGTGCTGGTTCATATCACATATGTACAGTTTCATAGAACATGCGTAGCTTTACACAAATGCACAGCGAGACATCACAAAAGTGCAAGTTCTTGACAGATGCATAGTTTCTTGTTGCAAATGCACAAATAGTATGCATGTGCCACATTAGAACAAATGTGCAGTTTCGCATGCTAAATGCGCTGAAACACTGTCATTGCACATTCATTTCCCTAAGTTTTCCTAGAATTTATTACTCTAATAAATGACCCTAGGTGAGTTTTTTTGAACTACATACCAGTGGTCCTACCTCAGCTGGCCGATCAAACTATCAAACTCACTCAAAGCGGTGCTCCTCACATGGAATGTCCATCTCTATACCGACTGCTCTATGCTCCTATGCTCTCCTAAGGTCTGCGGGACCTATCAACAGAAGCCAAGTGTGCAAATGACTTGTCTTGTGGACCTCGTTCCTATATATAGCAATGGTACCCTAACTAGTTGTGTGGCAACTATGACTACTTTCCAAGCCTATTTTCTTCATGTTTCTCCAAACTGTAACTCATTTTCTTCAAACCTAACCTATTTTCCACCTTCTTATTTGTGAGATTGGTCATCTCACATCCTTCTGCCTTCTTCTTGTCTAATCTCTCGAGGGAGCATCCTGTCGTTAAAACTATACCAGGGGCAAACTGGGGCATGTATCATTACCAGAAATCTATTATTTGAAACAACGTGATAAAACACAATGCATCAAAGAGGGGCAAAATGTATATGCCTAAAAATGATATGATTCTTTCTAAATAAATATTCTTAATATTTATTCGTCTATCAATAAATAAATAAACAAATTTATTTATTCGATTCATATTCCTCTAAGTTAATTAAATATCAAAATATTTAATTACGTCTTCTAAAGTCAAAATTAAATAAAATCCTTTATTTAATTAAATTCTTCCAAACAAATTAAATAATTCTTAATTATTTAATTAAGTCAAATTCATTCTTCCAAATTTAAATAAATCAATCAAATTTATTTAAATTCTCTCAATCTCTAAAAATAAAATACAATCAAAATATTTTATTTATTCTTTGAAGTCATGCACAAACAATTAAATAAATCTATTTATTTAATTTGCTTTCTTATCTTCTAATTCCTCAAAAATCTTCCAAATCTTCTAAAAATAAGTCTTCTTCTTCATGCACACAAAATTGAATAATTTATTATTTAATTTCTCTCAAATCATGCAAAAGAAAAGCTCAAGTTGAGTTAACTGACTCAATCAACCTTGTTTTTATAAATAACTCTTAAATTAGAAAAAAAAATTCTAATTTATGAAGTCAAATCTTATCTTTATAAAAGAAAGCAGTTAACTCAAACAAAGCATCTTTTTGTGTGACAATTGTCTTCTTTCTATTTGTGCAAATTATCTCAAGATTTCTATACTGTTGATGTTCTTATTTCTTCTATACCGTTGATCTTCTCTCTCTCAAGTCTATAAATTGAACCCTATTCTTCCATTTCATTCATCCAAGATTTTAGTAACCTTACTCTGCAGGAATTACAGCATGCCTTTGGCACCAATTCCTTCATTGCTTGCGATCAACTTGTTACCATACTATTATCATTGTTGTGAAGCTCATCTTCATTGCAAGAAACTATCACAACCATTCTCCATTGACATCTTGAAGAAATAGCAAGGAAGTGCACCTTCTGAGGGCCATATTCATACACAAGATCGATTGAGATAGGTGACCAATGGAAGCTATGAAGTATTGAGGTTTGCAAAGGTCTTTTAGTTCTTTGTTTTGTTTGATCTTGATTATTTCCCTTTTCATTGAGTTATTGGGTTTATTTGATATTATTGATAATCATTCCAATTTTCCCTTAACACCTTCAACACATCCTCAAGTCTTGTTTTAGCCTTTTTCCATTTGCGGCTCTTCCTCATTAGACCTTTTGTTGCTTTCGGAGGGCTTTGTGGCTTCATCTTTCATCTTCTTGACATCTTCATCAGATTCAGTCTCTTCTTCATCTTTTTCACCTATACTTACATACATTCTTCTACCTTTAGTTTTCTGTCTTTTTGCTCCTCTGTCAGTTGGCTTCTTTACAGATTCCTTTATGCCAGTAGATGTAGGACCAGAAGAGGAGGCAGAGCTTCTGGTAGACCTCTTTGTTGCTTGAGGTCTTTCTTTGTTTCCTTTAGGTTCTTCTAGAACCTTAGCTCTTTCACTTCCTTTCTTTTCCCTTGCCTCCCTGATTTGTTCCTTTGTGAATCCATGCTTCATGGCAACCTCTTCTACTTCTCTTCTTACTTTTCTTGAGATCTCTAGTTTTCTAACCTCCACATGAATTTTCACATCTAGTTCTTCAAAGGTTCCAAATCTTTCTTCTTTGGCGTCAAGTGGTTTGCTCAACATGTGCTGAGCATAATTATCAAGAATTGCTTCTTCCACTTCATATCCCATGGGCATAATCCAAACTGTTCTAGGCTCAACGGCCTCCACCAAACATTGATCCTTGTTGGAAATGAAGCATATTGTAGCTTTGTATTTTTCTACTATTTTCTTTGGAATCCTTTGCCTAGAATGCATCATACTCTGAAAATTTTTAAAGTATCCCCACAGAGTAGTGTTTTTGGCATCATGGTTCCCAATAGTATTCAAGAGATCTCTAATTTGTATGGCTATAGGTTTGTCAGTTAATCAAAACAAATTCTTCATAGTAGGTAGTTCGTTCATGAAATAGAAGAATAGGCAAATAATCAATGTACCAAATTTAAATGGGTAGTTCTTGCTCTCCTTGATTTTCTTCAGATTCTCCATGAATTAGCTTCATAGAAGTTCACACAAGTCATAATCAGCATTTTATTTTACCATTTGATAGGCTGTGTATATCACAGTACTGGAGAGAGAATTCTCCCAGTTTGTAAAGTAAATCTTATAACCAATGACCATGGAGGTAAATCTTACAGCCAGATTTATAATATCACTAATAGTCAGTGCCCTCTTGTCAAATTTTTCTCTAGTAGCTTTCGTAACAACCTAATTCTTCACAGCTTTCAGCAAGGGCACGCCTCTAGTGGAGCTTAACCTAGTTACTGTACCAATGGCCTCCTTGGTGATCTTAAAAGGATTCTCTAACCACATGAATTCATCATGAATTCTACTCAGTATATCAGACCCATTTGTATTCAAGAAATGTGGGGAAGTGTACATATTGGATAAATTTCTTCTCTAATAGAAATTTATATTCCTCCTTAAGATCAAAATGATCTCCACTCAAGTGATTCAGATATAGATCTATGAGTTTTCTATTTTTGTGTTCATCAATGGCTACATGAATGTATGCCATAACATCCTCTGAATACAGAACCCCATAAGGTACCTCCGAGAACGTGCCCAATAGATCTGCTTTGGTTCCTTTGTAGGGGTGTTTCTTAAATTTCAGGTGAGGTTGCTCAGTAATATCAATGATTTGTGGAGTTACCATTTTAGAATTTTAATCAGATTCTCTAATGGGTTTTTAATGAAAATACCTTGTTTTACTGAGTTATGGTTTCCTTTCTCCAAATTACTTCGAATGCTTCAAATCTTGGTTGTTGCTCAAATTCTACTTTGATCTCTCTGAATACCTGATAGCTTCGAGTGAAAAGTGATTTTGAGACTAAACTAGTTCCCTTTTATCCTCTACATGACTTGACCTAATCATCATTAATGCTTGTTCCAAAAAGTTTTGTATCCCCCTTTTGATAGATACAGTCAATTGAAATTGCTTCACAATGTTTTGCATTAGCTTAATCTCTTCCGATTTTTCTTTTAGAGGATTTATCTTGTCAGATTCCACCATATATCTCCATTATGGATTTTAGCACCAACTTTTTGGCTGGAGGATTTAGAATTTTAACACTACTCCTCTTGAGCCAGAGCTCTCAATTTACTTCTTGGAGGAAGTATCTGCACCAAAAACTAGTGTGGATCCATTCTTGACTTCATTAGCATCTTTCCTGACCCAGATCTTGCTCATCTCATTCTTGGTTTCTACCAGATCAGCCTTGTTCTTGCCCTTGTCATCTCTTTGTTCTATTTTCCCCTTCTCTGTAGGATAGTCTCTTGTTACATTTCTACTTCTGTAGAATTTGGCAAAGTATTCAGGCTTGTTGCAATTGAAACAAACAACATTTCTTTGACATTGATTTCTTCTCTAATTGGGAATTGGTCTTGATCTACACTGATTAGCCATATGCCTAGATCTATTGCATGCAAAACAATTTCCATTGAAGAATTGGATGTTCCTTGGTTTACTTGGATTGTTTGTTGACACACTTCTGCACTCATTTACTTTATGACCAACTTTGTTGCAATTGAAACATTTACCAAAGAAGAATGTAACATTTGATTTATTCTACTTCTATACTAAGTAGCCCTATGACCATACTTATTGCATTTGAAACAATAACCATTGAAAGATGGGTACCTTTGTGCATTTGGTTGCCTAACCGGAGGTCCTTTAGGTCTTCTTCTTTAATTCCTTACAGGATGGTCTCTGCCTCTTCCTTCTTTAGATCTGTCTTGCCCTAAATTTGAACTTTCTTCCTTTTCAAATCCCAAGCCTTGTTTATCATTTGGATACTTTTGACTAGATAGCAACTCATCCAATTTTGTAGAACTTATTTTGAATTTTTCTTTGTAGCTGTTGGCTACTTCTAGATCAAGCTTTAAGAGTAGAACTTCTATCCCCAAATTTTCACATTCCTCTGACTTGTCCTTCACAATTTGGTTTAGATATTCCTCAATCTTGGTCTTTTCTTCAATCACCCTGAGAAGATTTTTTGAGGATTCACTTGCTTGTTTTAATTGCTCACATAATTCTTTCCTTCTTTCCTAAGATTTATTGATTTGCTCTTTTAGTTTTAAAATACAATCATCTGCTTCCTTGATGTTTGCTTTAGAGTTGTCAAGATCTTCTAGAGCCGCTTGAAATTGTTCATTGTCAACATACACATGATCACCATTCTGAATGCTACCATGATGACTTTCTTTAGGATAAGTGAGATACCTTTTGGTTTCCATTAGAACTCCTTCCTAGATCTTCCTCAAGTTGTTAGGCTTTGTCCAAGGAACCTTGCTCTAATACCAATTGTTGAATACAATGAACACTAAGAGGGGGGTGAATCATTGTTCTATAAAACTATTTATGCACTTGCTCTTTTATCCATTTACCAAATTCAATTATGTGAAAGAAAATTAAACAAATGAATAGAAACCACAAAGACATAACACATGAACACCAGGATTTTTAAGTGGAAAACCCTAAAAGGGAAAAGCCATTGTGGGGGTTAACCCATAGAATTTTATTTGTTATAACAATACCGAATTACAAGAGGCTCACTGCTCAAAAGAGGCTCACTGCCTAAAGAAAAGAAGGAAGAAGAAGAAGGGTGACTCACTGCCAAAGATGAACTACTATGATTGCATCTACTTATTCATGATTATAGTTCCAATTAAGCTTATGTGTACTGACTCAAAACTCTTCATTTCGTTTTGCCCCTATTTCTCTAGTCTACTTTTATATATGCTCAATATCTCTGTTTATTTGCTGCGGCCATTCTATCTTTGCATATTTCACATTCAAATCCATCACATTACACACCACACACATCAAGCACTAAAATCCATTCTCTATTTATATCTGTAACTAAATCCTTCTCATGATTAGGTCAGCAAGCAAACTGTGAAATGTGTATACCAAGTGTTATATCATGTCAGCTTGTTCTTGTGTTAAATCTTCAATGCAGATCCAAACTATCATGCACATGTCTTCATATGTGTCAGATCTACTCATACAACCAGTTACCTTTATCATCCAACTCATATTTCTTCTTCACATAAGGATTCAACCAGCATGTCAGCTTGTTCCTTAATAACATATATGATAGGTTCCTCTCTCACATCATAACTCATGTTGCAGACCAAATGGGACTTCATGAATCATAATTAGAAAACATTATTGATCTCTTAACATGTCCTTAATTCTACAGAACTAAACATGCTTATGCAGAGGAATGCAGACCACTTCATTTTGTATTGTTCACTGTTCATGTCTTACTTCTGCTGACCTGGACTTTGCCTTTTCATCAGATAACTTTCAGAGAAAGTCATGACTTGATTATTGGAACATAAGAGAAATAAGTATCTATAAATATCATACTTGAACCTCATCTTCACATCTTATCTTGCGAAGGAGTACTAATCTGTTTTATGTCTCATACCTAAACATTTTCCATACTTAGCCATTTTTGCCAACCAGACCTAAATTCCAATATGACCTTCTAGAGTAGTGTCTTCTATTCATTTTGAAGGGATCTCTGAGCCTTGTTTCCATCAATGAGACTATACAAGTCTATTCGGAGCAGTGTCACTTGCCAACAAGATCAACTCATTGAAACTATCAAGTGGCTTTCAGATTTTTCTTGTCAAAGATACATCATTTAAAACCTTATGCTTTCTTTATCTTGTGGACCTAATTGTAGCTTTTGGTGTGTGCCTCATTATCAAATTTGATGACAACATTTCTAGGTGCACTCAATCCAACTCTTATCTTTCATTTCATCAAAAACTTGTTTGCCATCACACTTCGATTTGGGCTCTAAAATGAACTATTTCTTACAATCAAACTTTGAAATTGGGCTTAAAATAAACATGTGTCTTCAACATCACATTTGGATTTAGGTTTAAAATAAACTTGGGTTTTCTTTGTTTGGTAGATTTGAGTGCTATTGAGGGTTTGTATGCTCTTCTCATGCACTTCACATGATCTTGAGAATCATAAGCATCTTTCATCCATTTACTTTCACAACACACATTTCAATTTCTAAGGGGAAATTAACATTGTGAGTATGAATCAAGTGCGTGTGTATGCTCTCTCCTCACACTGCAAGGTGACCTTGTAGATCAAAAGCACCCACTCAATTTCTTTTTATCACCCTTCCTAGGAGGCCTACTTGGAGACACACCACTCCAAGGGACAACCTCAACTCTAGCATTCCGACATAGTCTAAACAATGAAGATTGAATTGAAAGACACCCCACTTAGAAGTCAAAATTTTTTCATTTGGGCTAAGCCCCCAAGAATTTTATACCTTGGGGAAGTGAAGGTGAAGGGTAGCTTACCCCATTTTCCCGGCTATGTGGTATTATTTAACTTTCATTTCATAGAATTGCACCCCCATACCTCATGTATATTGGGGATATCCCTAGATCACTTGTACGTCCTAGCTTAAGACCTATTGGCCACACCCACATGATTAATATTAGGCATGTTGATGTGTCTTCAAGTGTCCTCATAATCCTAAAAATCAATCTTGAAAGATAAACTTGTCATTGTGTCTTATGTGTGTGATTCATGCATGTACATGTGAAATCTTTTATTTAAACATTGCCAAAGTCAAGCTATCAACACAAATACATTCTACATCATCCTTATCATCCTTGTCATAACATCCATCCTATGCCAAGTCATCTTCATCATAATTCACATTCTAATCATCCTACTTGTCCTATCCACACCATCATAGTCATTATCCAATTCAATTCATTTCGAGAGTCTACCCGTGTCTTTCACCCCCACCTATCCTCTAGAGGGGGCATCTTTCCAAATCATACAATCACCATCATCCCAATCTATCCATAATCCAATCAATTTTGTCCATCTCATCATCATAATTATAATCCAATTTCATCCACATAATCTTATCACATTCCATTCTTCATCATCACTTGTCAAAACAGGTAGGACACTAAAAACAAGAACTATGAGGATGATCCTTATGGCACCCAAAGAATGGTTGATGAACTTAAGAGGTTATATGGAAAAAACAAGTCACTACGCCACCACAACATCAAGTCCTAGATTAACAAGTCCTAGACCACAAACAAATCATACAACAACACCAATCCCAAATGTAACACATGCTAGCTCTACAACAAGAATTTTTCCAACAATTCTTAGGCACCAACAAATCCCAAATCCAACAAACACAATCACAAAAACAACCCCTATCCATTCAACAACCATCACCACAACCACAACCTTCATTTAACACATCGTCCACTATACCATCACCCTTACAACATCAACAAATTCCACCTCAATCCTATGAGTCATCTCCCTCCACATCATATCAACCCAATCCATCCATATTTCATGTCCATCCTACATCAACTTATCCCACTTATTCCAATGTTAACCAACTTCCATATCAATTCTCACCTAAAGAACATCTATATCAATCCATACCCCAAGAACATCCATATCAATCCATATGTAAAGAACATAAATATCAATTCACATCCCAAGAACATCCATATCAATCTATATTGCAAGATCTTCCACCTACATATCCCACCATTTCACCTCACCACCAAATCCATGTTGGGAATTAAGGTGTCTCAACCTTGGTACTTCCTTGTATTTATTGTTTGTAATGTATTTATTTTATTAGCCTATGATCTAATTAAGTTGCACATCCTGTTTTGTCATTTAGTGTGAAGTGGCATGATGAGTTGTCACTCCACTTGTAAGGTGACTAGGATAGTCAACTCACTCCATGTGGATATAGGTGTCCCATATTGTGGTAGAGGTTTTCTGCCATGTGTTGGCATCTTGAGCAGTGTGTAAGGAATTATGATGTGTAATGGTTATGACAAATTCCTATGACAGATTTTGTGACGCGTAAGAGCTATAAATAGAAGATCCTATGACAGGTGAGGACATTTGTCAAAAAGCATCTTTGAGGAAGGCATATTTGGGCTCCCAAGGGAGGTTATGACATGTTGTAAGAGTAATATGCTATTTTTAGTTAGTGTATGATATATTCTCTTACAACTGTAAGTGCTATTAGTTATGATGGATTATATGGTAGTTGTAAGGTGTGTAAGAACATCTGTCATAGCCTATCTTGGGACTAGGCACCCACATTGGGATGGGGTGATATGAAAAGTGTCAAAACCATTCTATAGTGTTGGAAAAGTGTCCTTAGGCATGGGTTTTGGGCCATGATGCCAAGTTGGACGCCCATCTCAAGAAGGTTCCATTTTTGCCTTGCCAAGTTGGATGCCCATCTCAAGAAGGTTCCATTTTTGCCTTGAAACTTCTATATAAATAGGTGCTTGGATGAGAGATGCATAGTATGATTGATAGGTACTATTATGTTGCCAAAATATCTCCAAATACGAGTGTCAAAGACTCCTATAAAGACTTGCATTGCAAGTGTGTTGTAAACATTCCTTGTTTTGATAATACATTGTGCAAGTTTTGGAGTGTGGGGTTTTTCTCTTGAAAGGGTTTTCCCCGCGATATATCTTGTCTCTCTCTTCTGTCTACATTCTGTGTGTATGTGTGTTGATGCAATATCTTTATTTTTGGGTTAATAACACTGCAATTATAAAGGTTAATAATAATTTGCATACATCTCTCTTCATTAGTGTAGGAAGCATTTTCTACTCACCTTGCTTCCTTTCAATCCATTCACAAGACTATCAAGTACCTTCCCAACAAGCACATGCATGCCCAAGTTACCCTTTGAGATAAGATCAAGTGTATTTAAGTACTCATGCTACCTTTGACAAGGGGAAGACCACTCTAGCTTATGCATCCTATGAGTACCCTCTATCACAATCCAATCAAATGCCAATCCACAAACTTACTAGTCCTGTCTTGACACCACCATGTGATCTCACTCCTAGTCCATTGATCCACCAACCTTCTAATCCATCAAGCTCTTCATTACCTTCATCACCATGTTACTCTAGTTCTTCACCAAAAGAAAACGCTGAGATACTTTTACAATGGATGCTTAAAAGAAAACTCATTGAACTTCTTGAAATCAAACCATGTGAGGAAAGTGCATTTAGTTTCCATGGTTACAATGAATATGACTATTGTGCATACCATAGGGTCAAAGGTCATAATACAAATGAATGCCCCATATTTATGCTAATCATCAACAAGATGTACAAACATAGAATGGGTAAGTATGCCAAATCATCCCAATCCCATGTGTCACCCCCACCTAGTCCAAGTCCTAATCCATCCAATCCTATTATCCCACCACCTAGTCTGAATCCCAATCCATCCAATCCTATTATCCATCCATCAAATCCAAATCTTAATCCTAAGCCTAAAACACCATCCACCATTATTATCCATCCATTATATTGTCCATCCACACATACACTTATGAAGGATGTGATCTAATGGCTATTATCAAGGAATCAACCATCTCCATGTCAAACACCTATCCTTGAGCCTATCAAAGAGTCTTCCAACACCATGTCTAATCCTTCAAATACATCATATAGTCCATAAACCATCGAGCCTATTGAATAGTCTCCCCCATGAGTCCAAGTGAAGATCCATTGTACCCTCATGTTGGTTATTGTCAAGAGAGCCTATCAAATCTCTCCAAGAGTCTCCTACTTCCACTTCCATTCAAGAAAATTAAGAGTTATGTCAGGAGTCTAATCTAAAGCATGTGGAAACATCAAGCCCTTATTCCAATCAAGATCAAATCCCTTCCATTCACCCCATCCACAACATATACCTTCTCTATGATCAAGATATTATCTATGATCATGATCATATCCATAATCCTATAACAATCCATGAGCAAGATATCCAAATTGCTCTTATCCAAAAACCTCCACCTAGTCCTTTCCATGATGCCACAACATCCACTTCTCTTGATGAGACACTTGGCTCCCAAGCCAACATAAATAATCAAACAAATAGCTTGGATCTTAATGGTCATAATGATAATCAAGATCCTAATGGTCCTTTGTCATCTAATATCGCCCATGTTACAAATCCTTCATATCATATTGGTCTTGCAACCTTCATTCATGAATGTTCTTTCCTAGGGGAGAAACAACCATTGTCTACCACTTCACCTTCTCCATCCAATAAGGAGCTCACGTCTAGTGTTCAAAACACACATAGTTCCATTGTCTATTGTATACTCCAAAAAATGACCTATCAAGGTAAAGGCTTAGGCCTTCATGAACAAGGTATTTTGGAGCCTATTGTTGTGCCTTGCACACAAGCCCAATTTCATTAAATGGCCCCCCCCTCTTTCAAATTTTGGCTTAGAGTGTCAACCCTATCCTAGTTGATTCCTAATGTGTTCAAGGATGTATAATCAAATGACCTATCTGAAGTTGAAGTCACATTTCTCGTAGATGTATAAGTTGCTTAGGTCTCATAAATAACTAAGTCAAGTGATCTTCAACATCAAAACCAAGTCTTAGGAGTCTTAGTGCTGAAAAGATGATCCACTAACCTTAGTGCTAAAATCATAAGTCATTAACTTAGTGCTAACTTGCTTTCCCTTTGCCTTCGCACTGAATCTACCTTCCACTAACCGTGCGCTAAAACTCCTTTTCACGGACTTTGTCCGAAGAGCCCAAAATCCCTACAAGTTAGTAAGTGCCCAAAGTAGCACTAGTGTTGAAATATTATAACACGAACTGTGTGCTAAAATTACTTGCCACCAACTTTGGTCCATTGAGCCCAAAAGTCACACTAGGTCCAAGGGATCCTGATCCTATGCAAAACCCTAAATGTTCTCTGCACACTATACGCTTGGCTGGCAAAGGAACCTCCATATTAATGGCAGATTAGATGGGGAAATATAATGTTTCAAATTCATTTTGAGAGATCATTTTGTGAGCAAACAAACTCTTTTAAAGCTCTACAAATCACTTAAACGATGAGCAAATTCAGTGGCAGTGAGAATCGATCCAAGGCATCCAAAGTGTTTTCTTCACCTTTGCAACTTTCTTGAAACTAGGTTAGTGCATCTTTTCCTTTGTCTTATTCTTTTAAACCTAAGGATTCATGTATGATTTTGGCCTTGATTTCAAAAGGGTTTTGAGTTTGTTTGATGATGTAAGGGTCCGGTTTAAGGAGGGTTTTTCTATGGTTGTTTTAATTTAATGATTAATCAAAAATCTCCCATTTAATCACTAGATAGACCCTAGGGTAGGGCATTTGCGTTCCTCAATTTTAAGCCTATTATGACCTAAACTTAGAACTCAGTAAACCCTAGTGCTAGAATTCCAAACTGATCATTTCACACTAGAACGTATCTCACAATAACCTACTAATTTATGATAAAATCTGTCAAAATCCTTATTCACTTTTGCATTTAAAATGGTCCCAACTAACCTCTTGAATTGACTCCTTGAAAATAAGTAAGTCGGCACTATGTAATTTATGCGCCCTCTTCAGGTTAAACTCCTAGCACTAGAATCAGTCCTCATGAACTCTGTGTCGAAAACCCCTCCCACTGACCTTTTTTGGGTTTGAAGTCAGTCAATGATATTCATAATCTCCTCCAACTTAAACTAATGAATTTAGTGCTAAAATCTAAGATCACTGACTTGCACTAGAAATGTCTTTACTGACTTCAATCAGTTGCCTCCAAAAATCGTGCCAGGTGATGAAACCTTAAAAACCTGTTGGACCCAAGATAATGAACTTAGTGGCAAAACCTAGGATGACCAACTTCATGCCAAAAAGCCTCCCCACTGACTTCAATCAGTTAGCACCAAAAGTCGCGCTCGGTCTATTGCACCTGAAAACCTCTCTTGCCTACATTTGGACCCCTTCGAATCATTATCTCCTAACTTGTGTCAAATATTACTTTCACTGACTTTGGTCAGTATACCCTAAAACCCATGCAAGCCAGTAGTAGTATTAAATCCCACCGATACATCCATATACACTCTTAGTGCTAAATCCCTTCACCACGGACTTGCGTTGGAATCTATACTGACCGACCTCATGAGGAGCTTTTAGTTGGTCTAAGCCAAAAGCCGTGCTAAGTTAGATAAGTCTCAAATTCCTGTTGTCATACAAAAAACATTCAATGCTAAATTGCACCATGACTGCCTTGAGTAGAAATCCATCCTCACTGACCTTAGTCAGTCACGCCCAAAGCCCACGCTGGTCGGAGGTAGTCAAAAACCGTGCCAAACTCAACAATCAATTATCTTCATTTCTTGCAATAAAAATCAACTTCCTTGACCCCACACTGAAAAGTGTCTTCATCAACTTTGGTTGGCAAACCTCAAAATTGGTTCTAAGTTTATCAGGACCAAAATCAGCACTTTTTGACATTTTGGCCTAAAAATTGATTTTTTCAAGGTGTAAATTAGATTTTCTTGATGGATTTTGATTGCACAACTTGTTTTCACATCATGATGAACATTTTTACCAAGTTTGTGTGGATTTTGGGCATGTTTTACAACAATTAATGCTACTGCACATGAAAAGTCAATACCCCCCAAAAATCTTGCTTTTTGCAAAAAAGCTATAAAATGTAAAACAACTGTCTCCAAATGTACTCAAATAGCCACAAAAACCTCCGAGATCAATATATAGACCAAATGGGTACTCAAAATGATGAAAAACATAGAAAATCATGTAAAAATCATTGGATTTATGAAGTTCCTAGGGAGGCAACATTGACAATGAGTTGTTCTTGACTAATTTATGGTTGCAAATGGACATATATTGATCTAAATTGATGGAAAATGATTGTTTATGATGAAATTGATGCTTGGACTTGTGAATGGTAGGTCTAAATGGACATAGGAGTTAACTGGAGTTGTCATGGAAGATGAAAACCCAACAATACCTTACTGACCTGAACATGCAGAATCATCATTTTGTCATCCAAACCACTGTTGTATCTGCAAGGGAAAGTCAGTATGATGTCTAATATGGTGGAGATGAGTCCTAGGAGATTGAAGACACATAAGATCAAGTCTACTTCACTATTGTTCTTGCAGATCAATCTAATGTCCAAGGCATACCCATAGTTGTCCTAGTCATCCAGTCATGGAATGTTGATCCAACAAGCATCTAGTTGGATATACCTTCACCAAAAAATTGCCACATATTCCTCTTGATCCAGTTAGCACTTGGAATCTCATCAAGCCACAACATCTCAAGTTTTCATATGTCATGTGACTTCATTTTGACTTCCTTTCACCTTGGAAAGTGGTTCTTTGGCATGTATATCCAAATGGGTATCCATTTTGTCCAGATTCAATGTATTTGCAAGCTATATTTTCTCTTTTTCCTAAAGGCCAAAATGAAATCAAAAAATACAATTTAGCTGATGTATTGCATTAAATGCCATGTAATCTGGACCGTTGGTGTTGAGTTAATCTCCACCTTTCATTCAAAAACTCAGTATGATGCCTCTTCTGTGTAAATGGGCCATTATTTCTCTCATTGTAACAGTCTTGATGGTGAATTGTTGACACTCTGCCAAATTTCTGATCAATACAAAAGCAATTTTCTGTAGTATTTCAGATAATTTGTTCATTTTTGTTATCAATTTAGTTTCATGGTTCACATCTTGATTTTCTAATTAGTCTACTATGATTTACAATGTTAACATGGTTTATTGAAGGTATTTGATGAATGTTCTAAGTCCATACTATTAGTTGCTTGCTGACTGTAAGTTGCAGTGCATAGTTAGCCTAAACTATTATTTTGTGCTAAGTTCAATTGCATTACATTAGTTGAATCAGACTAGCACTTGGGTATTTAATGAATGTATGTAATCTAAAAATCTTGAGGCTCTATAGAAGATAACATCATTTTCTGTAGTGCTGTAGCAATCTGTTAGCTTGGCAACACAGAAAGTGGTTTAATTTTAGAACATTTATCTACCATCTATAAGCTCTGCATTATGAATGTCACTTAAGACCCCCCTCTAAACCCTTACTCTTTTTGCATTTTCTTTACTACAAATTGTTAGATTTAGGTTTTTAAGCAACACCCATATTCTAAATCAACTGAAAGTATCATCGGGTTTCCTGCACTTCTATTGACATTACCTCACAAACCCTATTGTCATATGTAAGACCCCTTGTTGGCATGTATCTAAACATACCAACTAATTCATTCCTGCAAGCTAAGACCTAACTATATTATCCTTGGGGTAGTCCTATCTTGGATAGGATACCTTTATCAAGAGAGGTGAGATACTTTTATTTCACCTATGTTGTTGTGTGCAAAAAACACCATCAACAGAATTGGCACTAGAATGAGAGCCACCAAGTCAAAATTTCTTTTGCAGAATCAGCAAGTCTGGGGATTAGGCAAAGACATACTAGGTCTAGATCAGCTAGAGAAGAGATGCCATTTCTGATAGAATTTAGAAGAACTAGATGAGATGAAGGAGTACCCAGAACTCCAAGGGCTCAATCCATCCCAAGAAACCCAGCTACAGTCCCAGTCCATCTCCTATCCATTACCTTTTTTTGCTGCTAACAACCAGTCCCCACTCTAATTCAATAATTATCATGACATGCCCAAAAACCCTGACAAGTTCTGCTCGAAGTTCCGCACCAATGACCTTGATAGAACTATCGATGAGCATATTAAATTTTTTGAAAGTAGCATGTTCATGCTTCAATTACAACATGAGGATGTGGTTTGTAGATTATTTCCCTACTCACTACAAGATGAAGCTTATTACTAGTTTGCCAATCTCCCTACAGCTTCCATAAATTTGTGGTTGAATTTGAAAAATTCATTCCTAGACTGCTTTAGGATGCCCACCACTCCAGCAGACCTTTATAGGTCCTTTGTGGAAATTCACAAGACTGAAGTGGATTTGATAAGTTCTTTTAATAATTAGTTTCAGAAATCATACAACCATCTACAAGCTCCCTATGCCCTAGCTCAGGCTGCAGCCTTGCCCATTTACTATGCAGCCCTAGACAAGCTTACTTCCATGTTTGTGAGAAATGCTAACCCAGCTCTGACTACCCTAGCTCAAGCATATGTTGAAGCTGTCACAGTGAACATGCAATCGAGATAGACAGCAACAGGCCCACTAAACCACATAGGTCTTGCAGCCATGCCAAAGCAGATACTTATGATCAATCATGCCCTAGCTAATCAAACTTGCTTTAGTGTCCATTCCCTTAGTTTGTTTATAGGATCATTTTAGCCCTTGCATTTGTTGAAATGCACAAGAATCAAGAATCAAGAATTCTAACACAACTGCAAGATCATACACAATAGACACCAGATTTTTACGTGGAAAACCCTATTGGGTGAATATTTTATCATCAAATCACTGACAACAAAATGGTTATATCAATAATAGCTATGATGAGACAAAGTATCTCCTCTCAGCAAGGGGAGGTTCCCTTTACAAACAATTTTTACAAAGTAAAATTTTCTTATACTAAACTATTTAGAGGATGGTTTCATATCACAATATTCTCTTTTTTTAGAATATGTGTTCATTCTTCACAACAATAACTTTCACAAAATATCACTAATTCCAAGAAATATGAGTTACCACGAAACTCACGAAAACCAAAAGTTTTTCGTGACTCCTTCCACTTGAATGATAATAAATTGATTTGAAACAAAATGAAACGCAAAGTCTTCACCTTATATCAACTATGAAATATAATCAAGCTGAAGAGAACAATTGATAGCACAAAGTCTCCAATCTGGATTTCCTTTACTAAGTAAACACAATCTCCTTTAATGATATAATAGCACAAAGACTATTAAAATCAAAATCAAAACACTCTCTCAATTGATTGATTAAATCTCCATGATTCAAATAACTATTCAATATAATGTAATAGTAATGATGTAAGAACTTCAATATCACAATGCAATTTGATTTGACACAAAGTTTGATACTCAAAATGCCTTCTTATATTAATAATTTCTTGAATAATTGATAAACACAATAAATCTCAAAGTCTTGATATGTTCTTCAATTCAGCAGAGTTTTCTTGCAATAGATAAAAGATTCATATTTACAAAGAGGCCCTCTTTAGTTATAGGGAGAGGCTTGGAGCAAAAATAGGAAATCTACAACTACTTTGACTTTTTCCACAAAAGAGTCCTTTTTGACTTAGGAATTCCTTTGTTCCACATGTAATTACATTTTGGAAAAATACATATGGATATGTCTGGAACTAATTACAAGTTACATATGCAAAAACTATGAAAAATAAACAAAGGCATGAAGAAAGAATTTTAGCTGCCACCATCATTCTTCTTCAGGAAATTATGGTACATAGCCTTCACTGCTTCCATCTTATAGATATCATGTCCAACTATATTATTTGAAATAGCACAAGCCTTGTAATCATATCTTTTACTACTTTTATTGCCTTCTGATGTTTCCCAAGATTATCCATCAAATTATCAAAAGTTGACTGATAATCATAAAGCTTGTCTATTGAGGCAATTGAAAACACTTCATCCTCAAAATTTCTTTGAATCATCTTTTCAAATGCATCAATCATCTCCTCTACAAAAAGAAACCTTTGATTTTCACCTGTCAAGGTACATGGTAATTCCTCAAGTCTATGCAAAAGTGTTACATGATTGTCCTCACTGAGTTCACGTGTATTTTGCAGATCTTTAAGCAAACTCCTCAACACATTGATGTGATGGATCAAAGATTCTTTAGTCTTAATGTAAGACTCTCAATTTCATAAAACACCAATTTCTATCAAATTCTTTATCTTCATCTTCTTCATTTCAACCCATTCTTCTAGTTTCCTCCAGATCTTAGAGTCCCTGTGATAATGAATCAACAAGCTCATCAAGATCAGATCTCGCCTTTTCCATTTTCTCTTTCTATTCCACTATGGTCTTCAAAAAAACTTTACCCTGTATTAGCATTCAATCCATAAATTCACCAACAACCCTTCCTTTAGCATGAACTTTTTCAACCTTCTAAATCAGAGGGTCTTCAATGGTAACTGCCATAGGCTCCACAATTTCTGAGGACATAGTTATCTTTTGAAGAACTGCTACAAGTTGTTTAGCCTTGGCTTTGTATTGTTATTTCTCTTTCTTTTCTTCATCAGATTTATTAAGCAAAGAACTCATTGTTACTTGAAAATATGACTTAATACCCTCATGGGTAAGCTTTCCCGACTCAACTTTGGAAATAATGTAATCAATTACATTGAAAGTATCTATTGTAGCCTTAGGAGGAGGCCTCACAATCTTTGCATATGTGACTCCCTTATCATCAACAAGCCTAGAAACAATCTTTGAATTTTTCTTTTGTGCCTTTGGCTTGGCAAGAAATAGCTTTTTCAAATCAATATCATCAAGAATACTAGCCTACTTTCTTTTTGGAGTATAGGCTGACAACCACAGAGGCAATGTTGGAACATTTACATTTGGGAATAGATCAATTGTCAGATTAGTAGGCTTCATGCTAACACCTGTGATGATAACAATTAGAGAAGTGGTAGTAAAAACTACACCTGTAGCATCAACATTCTTCTCAGAGCTATTAAGAAATTGATCTAAAATAGTTTGTTCTCATATGTCAAATGAAGGTGAAGACAAACTTGGTATTGAACCAGAAGAATCAAACACATCTCCAAAACTAGTCTTAACAGAAGTAAGAGTAGAATCATAAGATATAACAACAACAGGAGAAGTAGGACTATTAGAAACAACTGGAATATAATCAAAAATAGAAATATGTGGCAAGGCGTAGAAACTTGTGGTTCCTGGGAAACATCTTCCTAAGGGGACTTATGCAAACCATCAAGTTGTTCCTATTCTATACTTGTTTCTATTTCATATCCCTCATCTCTTTCATCAGCTGATTTATCACCCATTTCTACATCCTCAATATGGGGCTCTTCAACATCTTGTTGTTCTGCTTCTGCATTTTCAGCCTCCACATTGTCGACATTCATCTTATCCGAACTTGGATCTTTAGTATTTGAAATTTCTACAACTTCTTTTGCTTTCCCTCCTTTAGAAATAAACTTAATCCATGGTTTTGATACCTTGGATGAAGAATGAATGCCACTCTTGTTCTTGGTTCTATTCTCAACCTTCTTCCCTATTTGTTCCTAAGTTTCTATTTCAGATCCAGTAAGAAATTCTTTCAAACTGATTCCTTTACTCTCCAACCATACATTGGTGTTGGACAATATGGGCTGAAATCTTTTTTGAAGGGAAGTTTCCTCTTTTATTGACCATTTGCGTTTAGGTAAGGTTGAGGTTTCAATATTTTTAGTATTGTACTTAGGGTCTAAAACATCCCCCTCATTCTCCATGCCTTCAGGAATATCTTCCAATCCAAGTTCTTCTATTTGGCTCAAATGTAGTCTGTAGTAATCCAACTTACGTATCTCATTTTGAGTCCTCAAGATGGCCCAAACATCCTCTACCATAGGAACATGGAATACTAATCTCCTTTTGATTTTATAATGTACTATGTGGAAATCAAAATTATTCCTCCTCTTGAATTTCTTCATAGTAACCAGCTGCATTTCAATTTCAATTTCTTTAACTTTGATAGTAGATTGAAATGAATATCTCCCAATTTCCACAGGAAACTTGATTCCAGACTTCTTCAATTCCATTTTCTTATTGTGAACAATAATTAATTGTTTGCACAACTCCATTAGAACCATCTTGTCACTTAGATATTGAGGCAACATGTATGGATAACCTTGGTAATACCCAGTTCTTAGATATGTAAAAGTAGGGAGTTGTAGAAATAAACAACCATAAGAATTCACAGCCTCCTAAGCTTCATCAGACACTCTCTTCTATTCCAATTCATTATTTCACAAACACATGAAGACTAAAAAGAAAGCATCATTCATCCTCCTGAAATGGTGAATGGATCCTTTGAGAGTTATCTGAGGATAATATTGAAAGAATGACATAATTCTCTGATCTCCCTCTTGAGTTAAACCTGGAAAAATCCTCATTGATGCAGCAACATACAGTACTAGATAAGAGGTTATATAAAACTTGAAAGTAGTATTAACCTTAAGTAGTTGATCATGCAAAGCATTACTGATTTGTTCTCTCCAAAATATCTTTTGTTGCCCCTTCAGAATGACCTTAATGTATAAATACATCCACTCATGGAATGTAGAAGAAGAAAAAAGACCTCTAACTCTGCTTAACAAAGTAAATAAATCACTAACTTCCTCTACAAAGTCACTCCTTGGAATTCCTCTAGGCCATCTGGATAGGTTATTTCGAGGAGTTTTCAACCACTTGTTATTTATATGCCTCTTGGCAGATTCAACATTATTATCAAAATCTTTTTGACCCTTGGCAAAGTCAATTTCTCTAACATTCTTAATTGGTGGGCACATGAATACCTTGTCTAAGAACTCTGTATCTAATTTCATGATATTGTTTCCATTGGAATCAATCATAGTTTTAGTGTCTTTGTCATAATGGCTTTCCACTTGAAGGACAAACTCAAGATTATGGGCTGCAACTGGGAATGAAGCCACCAAGTGTATGTTACTATCAATGATCCTTTGCATGTAATGTGGAGGATTTGGTTGCTTGGTTCTTTCCACAAATACTGCCATATCAACATGGCCTATTTCAGTGTCTCTGATCTCATCAATGTTTGACTGCACCAAAGTAACAGGAAAAACCCCTTGGTACTTGTACTTCATTGTTTTAGCCTTAGATAGAGATGGCTTGGACATTGGCTTGGAAGAAATTACTGGATGCAGTGTTGATCATAGCTACTACTTGCAAAAACTGCAAAAATTCATGATCTCGCAGTTAGGGGAAAATTTAGTATTTTAGGGAAACTACGTAATGATGATCATGTTCATAGGGATGAGCTTAAAATGGCTAGAGAGCACGCAGATCAAAAAATTGGGTGAAAGTGAGTCAAAGGTATTATTTTTCAAAAATTCCCAATGTTAGGAAATTTTGAGGGAGTCATGCACAGGCAGTCAAAATGACTACTCCTAAATGTGGGTAGCTTTGATTTTGATGTAAGGGCTGCAAGAAAGGCTGCCTCTACATGTAGGTAGGTAAAATTATGCAAAAGATGAAGAGGCGATGGTTTCAACTGCTTTTTCATATTGGTAGAAACTGAGAACTTTCATGTATGAGCATGCATTTTGACTTCTCCTACATGTAGGTGGATTTACAACTTTTTTCAAGTGCATGGGCGGTCAAAATGATCACTCATGCATGTATGTTAATTTTTGTCTCACATTATGCATAGTCGGGGTTTTTTACCAACTATGCATATGGGAAGGAATTTATTGTGATCGAGATGGTAAAAACCCCAACCTTGCACTTTGTTTTTAGGTAAGTCAAAAGGTTGTGGTTGGGTGGCAAAATTCACCGCCCTTGCACATAGGTCAGTTTGAAAGTGAATATGCTTGGGTAGTGAACTTCGTCGCCCTTGCATATTACAAGGGAGAAAAAAGTATAAATCTAGACGTAGGACTTATAAAAGAAAAATGAACACTCTAGATTTAAGGTTGGTCAAGGAAACTCATTATACACTAGACAAGAAACAAAAAAGGAAAAACCCTAAATGAGAGCACAGCAACAAAAGCTATAACAAAACAGGTAAAAATGAGAGCAAAAACAATAAAACATATGCAAGACCATTACTATCTCGAGTATAGTATATTTGAAGTTTAAATCATAAACAAAGTTTATAATGATAGAATGAAAAAGAAAATAACTAAAAATGAAAACCCTACCTAGAAAAATAATGGTGACAGCGGTGGAAGATGAAAACCCTAGGCAAGATTTGTCTAGGAAACAAACCACTCACGCTCAAAACAAAGTTGTAGGGTTGGGGGATAAAAAGAAATGATTTCAAAGAATTTTTAAAACTATAAAAGCCTTAGAAGATCACGAAAATAAAAAACTAGAATTTTATTAATTACACACAAGTTGAAAATTAAATATGCTCAAGCGGGTCTTTTGACTGCCGAAGCATGAGGAAATAGAAGACATGTATTGGCGGGGATTATGACTGCCATGCATGCAAAGGAAATAGAACATGTCCAGGTAGTCTACATGACCACCCAAGCATATGGGAAAAACAAATTACATGTAGGGGCGGGGTTTTTAGCCACCCTTGCATGCTAACTATTAAAAATTTTCTAACACTATAAAAGGTCAAAATTGATATTTTGACAAGATTGTAATCTGGTAGAATTACACGAACTTTGAGGAACTGACCTAGGGGAATATTACAAGACATTCTTAGGTGTTAGAGGACTACACATGAGGTCAAAGAGACTTACCTTGAAATGTGTACTTAGAGTGTAGGCTACGAAACAGACAAGTTCCATAGGGGTCATCCTACAAAAGAGTACAACTGATTTTGAGAACAACAACTGGCTCTAACAGGGGAGCTTCCTTTGATCGTTCTTTAAAATGATCAAAGGAAGAATAATTCCAGTCTCTAAGTTCCTTTATCCATGCCATTGGGCCATAGAGTCAAGTGAACAAAACAAAAGACACAAAAAGACAAAAAATGAAAAATAAAAACACAAACTGTACAAATATACAAGTGAACTTATCTGGCATTTCATGGATTGAAAAGCTTCAGATGTTGTCCACTATGTGGCAACAAGAATGGTGTCCCATCTTGATATTCTAGAAAGAAACTATTTTCACCATAGAACTGGTGAATGACAAACGGGGCTTTCCATAGGGAATCAAATTTCCCATGCATTCCCTTTGGCTCTTTCCTCTTGTCCCACAACAAGACTTGATCCTGAATCTAGAAATTTTTGGCCTTCTCTTTCTTATCAAACAGCTTCTTGACTTGACTTTAGTGTTCATCTATACAATCCACCACCATAACTGACTACTCTTCAAGTTTAGAAAGATACATTATGCATTTATCAATAGAACTTTCAAAAGTTCCATTCTCAACCGCCTTTTCCAACTTCAAAGCTAGCAATTCCAAGGTGATCGATATCTCTACATTCAAACCATATAACAAATGAAATGGTGACATACTAATAGCCCTCTTTAGGGTAATTCTATTTGCCCACAAAGCATTAAATAATGCCTTATGCCATGTTCTCTAATTATCATCTACCAGCTTCCTGATAATAATAACCAAATTCTTATTACTTGATTATGATTGACCATTTCCTTGCAGACAATAATCAAATGAATGTGAAAGAATAATTCCATATTCAAAACATAAACTAGTAATCTCATTAGAGGAAAAACATGTAGCATTATCTACCTCAATCTTGTTTGGAACATCAAACTGGGATATGATATTTTCTTTGAGGAACTTACACACCACTTCGGAAGTAGCATGCTTAACTGGTACAACTTCCACCCACTTGGTGAAATAATCAATTGCATTAAGAACATAACTATGTCCCACACTTGATGGTGGATTCACAATGCCAATGAAGTTGATGCCCCACTACTGAAATGGTTCCTCAATTACAATTGGTTTCAATGGTAGTGCAGCCAACTTGGGTTTCCCTACAAACTGCTGACAAAGTCCACACTTACGCAACTAGTCATACGCGTCCTAAAAAAGTGTGGGCCAATAATACCTAGCTCTCAAAATCTTGTGAGCCATTAATGGTGTTGAGAAGTGTCCTCCACATGCCAAATTATGGAAAGACTTCAATAGATTACTTTGTTGTGCTTTATCAACACAACGGAGGAAAACTCCATCAAGACTTCTCTTGTACAAACCATTATCCCATAAGACAAAGTTTGCAACCTTGAGCTTGATACTCCATTTTTCTTTGTAGGACAAATGAGTAGGGCGCTCACCATATATGATAAAGTAAGTGATATTAGAATACCACTCATCAGTTGTAGTAACAAAAAGGATAGTTGGAACATCTTCAATCTCTATCTCTTTATCACTTGTTTCCTTTAGAACATTATCAGCAATAAGTTGACACAAACCTTTCCCATGCACAATATTGGTGGGTTTAATGTCAAGATCAAATTCTTGAATTTTGGCAATCCAATTGACTCTCTTAGTCCCAAACTCTTGTTGGGTTAAGATAGATTTTACTGTTGTATCTGGCACCAAAGCAACAGTATGTGAGTTCAATATGTAAAATCTAAAATGTTTCATAGCTTTTACTACAACATAAGCATGTTTCTCCATGTTATAATACTTGAGTTCATGAGCTTTCAATAGACAACTCATGAATGAAATTGGAGATTCTACACCTTCCTCATTCTGCAGAACTAGAATTGCTGACAATGTATGCTCTAAAGCATAACTATACATAATGAATTTTCTGGTATAATCAGGACACACCAAAATTGGAGCATGGGCTATGGCTCTTTTTATGTCCTCAAAATCTGCTTTACCTTTCATTCTCCAATGGAAAGTGGTCTTACCTTTCATCATATTAACAATATGATGAGTCTTCTCTGCGAACTCTGGAATGAATCTTCATAGGAAATTTACTTTCCTGAAGAAAGAATGGACAGCCATCTTAGTTGCGGGTAAGGTAAGACCTTAGATGGATTTGACTCTTTCAGAGTCAATCTTAGTACCTTCTTTAGACACAATGTGACCAAGAAGTTTACCTTCTATAACCCCAAAAATTGACTTCCTCGGGTTAAGAGAAATACCATTCTGGTGGCATTGTTCCAAAACTTGCCGTGAGTGGTAAGCATGATCTTGACATTTCTTGGAGAAAATAGTCAAATCATCAAGGTATACCATAATGAACTTACCCATTTCATCTCTGAATGCCAAATCCATTCCTATCTGAAAAGTAGCGCCATTGTTGATCAATCCAAATGGCATCCTGCAATATGCAAAAGTGCCCCATGGAGTTGTGAAAGTAGTTTTGTATTGATCCACTTCATTGACCTCTACCTAATTGTAGCCTGAAAAACCATCCAACATAGTTAGCATCTCTAAACCAGTTATTGTTTGTAACACTTGATCCATTATAAGTAAAGGGTAGTTATCTTTCAAGGAAGATTGATTTAGATTCCCGAAGTCTACACAGATAAGGATCTCTCCATTCTTCTTCCTTACAGGAACAATGTTTGCAATCCAAGTAGAATGATGAATAGGAAAAATTATCCTAGCATTCAACATCTTTTGAATTTCAGCAAGGATGGTACCTAATATTTTAGGATTGTACTGCCTCTGCTTCTGTTTATGAGGCAATGATCCCACCTTGAGCAGAATCTCATATTAGATCTCTTTTGGTCTGATGGACTTCAAGTCATCGTATGAATATGTTAGCACATCAATGTAGTGGCATAGAAGTGTTGTAAACTTGAACATTTAGTCGACAATGCAACATTTCCTAATGTTGACCATCTTAGAATCTGTTTATATACTTAGGTTCACTTGTTCAAATTTCATTGACAAACTTGAGTCAAGTTGCTACTGTTGCTTGATATAAAGATCATGTTTATCAAATAGCTTTTCAAGGAAAACTAAACCTTTTGGAATTTTATTTCCTTTTAATTGAAGAAACTCTTCACCAGTCTTTGAGTCTACTTCAGAAACATATTCCCAAGGTGGAGAATCACTCCCCTCAAAGTAGAGTTCATCAAAACTATCTATTTTCTATAGAAAATCTATAATCTAATTATCACCATTAAAAACTATCCAATGGTCAGCATTATTAGGTACACTTGGCTAGAAGACCAACTCAATAGTGTACTTATCACCCTTAAAATCCTTATGTGGGACCATAAGGATAGCTAATATGGCCAACAAGTCAGTTATGTCATTATACTCTCTAGGAAAGACAGAAATATTAAATGCATCAAATTTATCAATGCAATCCCTTACCCAATTTCGATATTGCTTTAACCTTTCACTTTTTGTCTAATACAAATTTCTTACCTGACAAATAGTCAGCTCTACATCTCCTTGTGCATGAAGATTTTTTTATTTCCTTTGTGCAAGAAACTTCCATTCCAAGTAACAAAGAGTCATACTCAACAGTATTGTTGGTATTGTCAAACTGTAGCTTATATGAAAAAGGAAAAATATCTCCTTAAGGAGATATCAGGACTACTCCAGCCCTGGATCTTGTGGAACAATAGTTACCATCAAATTCCAAAGTCCAAATATCATTTGAACTTTTTGGTTTGACATCTCTATGATCAGCAGACTCTTCACCTAAAGAAGAAGAAGAATCTTCCATCACCATACTTTCATCTGAACTATCATCTAACAAACTAGAAGTATATTTTGTAGTCAATAAATAGTTACCTAAACCTGAAGATTGAAATAAAATTTGAGCTTTTGGGTCTTCATATTGAGTGACAATATATTTTGCTTCCCTTTCAGGAAGCAATTTCTGCATGACACCCTTGACAAGTATCCTTGCTTTAGATAAATCCATATTAAGCTCTCCTCTTACATCTTTATAGGAGTTTAATCCTAGTAAAATACCATATGAAGCCAGAACATCAGTAACCAGGACAGTCATCTTTATTCTTTTCTCTGAAAAAGAAGCAAATGTAAACTGCGCATCCTTAATCTGGCCTAACAAAGGCACCTGTTTGTTTTACATTGAAAAGAACCTTCTAAAGGTCTTTGTCAGAGTCCGTCCTAGAGCATCTACTACCTTGGCAGGCATAACATTATCAGAAGCTCCTGAATCTATGATACAATTACTGAGTTTGTAACGATTAACTAACAAACAAAAATAAAAAGGCTCAATTTTCCCTGAAGTGATAAGAGGAGTGGTAACTAGGTTATTCTGAGTAGACCTAGTTTTTGAGGGATCAGGAATAGTCTTGGAAATATCTTGCCCTACAGAGGCAATCTTATTTTTAACAAATTTAGCTAACCTTTCAAATTGGTCGAGGTTAGCTTGCAAATATTCCACCTCAGACATTTGAATTTTAATTTTCCTAGCATGGTCAATTATATCAAAAAGCTGAAATGAATTGGACATAGAAGCAGGGAAACTTTCATTCTAAGGTTTCATTGGGGAAGTACTAATCTGAGGAATGGTAGCAGAAGAAGTAGAAGTATTAGAGGAACTTACTTGTTTTTCAACGGCCAGATCCATTGATTGAAAAGGTTAAGGAGTTCCTCACTTAGCAATAGAAATTACATGTTGAGGATCTTCTTTTGATTTACCTTTATTAGCCACTTGCTGGTTTGACTGATTTTGAGATCTGGTGAAAATGGTATATGTTCCACCATATGCATCTTCTCCTCTTTTTGCCTCATCCTGATAGTTTAGAAACCCAATATTTGAGTCACCAGCCAATTCATCTTCTCCTTCCATAAAGGGATTGGCATTGTTTTCCTGATCCAAGCTAGGTTGTGAAAAAATTTCTTGCTCAGCTTCATAATAGCCAACTGCCGAGTTAATTGGTGATGCTTCTAAGGAAAGCCTCCCTTGTGTTGGTGGAAGCCTATTCTGTCCTTGATTCCTAGCAGCATTGCCCTGATATTGAGCATTAGGAAATTTCCTCCTTGGTATATCCCTATAGGAAGGAATGGACATAGTTTGAGACATCTATTTATTCAAAGTTAACAATTCATTAGCCAATTTCTACACCATAGGATTAGTGGTGCTAGTGGAAGAAATATCAGTAGAGGGCTGCCCTCTACTTCTACTTGTACCCTTTCTTATCTTACCAATGAGGATAAGGTCATCCTCAATCTCGATAGCTAGGGCTTACGCTGCCACCAAGTTAGCCAGATTAGTCTGTCACAGAAGAAAAATCACTTCCAGCAGTTGAGTGTTTATAAAGAAACACTTTAAATTTTTAGCTGTGGGCTGAGCAGTGGCTGGAATTTTGTTGGTCAGCTTATTGAACTTCACAATGAACTCATGCATGGGTTCTTGCGGTTCCTTCTTCATTTGTGTATGTTGGGCCAAAAGAGCATGTGCATCTTCGACAGGTTTGAACCTAGCCTCAAACTTAGTTCGTAGAATGTTCCATCCAGTGATGGTTTGAGAAGGGAGGTGATAGAACCAATCTATTGCAACACCTTTAAGCATCTCAACAAAAAGTCTCATAGATACATCTTCATGTTCTACCCCAAGAACACCACATGCAATATAAAAAGCTATAATATGTTCATCAGGGTGAACTTTTCCATCACCATAGAACTTTGGTAAATTCTTTCTTGAACTATAGGGTAGATCATGCAATGGTGGAGTAAGATTCAAAGGCCCAAAGGCATTTCCCCATGGACCTAAAGGAGGAGGATGAACCATTATGCACCGATTAAAAGTTGGAATTACAAACCTTGAAACTTGTACAATCGGCTGAGTCCTATGCACACTTGAGGCTTCACTTGGTATAGGTGACCTTGCATTAGTTGGAGGAAAAATCCTAGTAAGCTGAAATCAAGATTTCGGAGGTAAAAGATAGAAATTATTTTGTTGCATTAACTCCAACACAGGATTAATAATTCCTTGAGCTCTCTTACTTGTATACCTTGAGTCTTCTAGAATGTAATAAACTCAACAAAGATAAAAACTGGAAAAATTTATTACAAGCAATGAGGCCGATATGCTTCAACTCAAAGCATGAGGCTTTAAGTTGCGTGTTCATTCCCAAGTAGAGCCACCAAAAAACTGTTGGCTGAATATTTTATCGTCAACTCAGTGACGACAAAATGGTTATAGAAACCACAACGATGATGAGACAAAGTCTCTCCTCTTAGCAAGGGGAGGTTCCCTTTACAAAAAAATATCACAAAGTAAACTTTTCTTATACTAAACTATTTAGAGGATGGTTTCATATCACAATATTCTCTTTTTTCAGAACATGTGTTCATTCTTCACAACAATAACTTTCACAAAATATCACTAATTCCAAGAAATATGAGTTACCATGAAACTCATGAAAGCCCAAAGTTTTTCGTGACTCCTTCCACTTGAATGATAATAAACTGATTTGAAACAAAATGAAACACAAAGTCTTCACCTTATATCAACTATGAAATATAATCAAGTTGAAGACAACAATTGATAGCACAAAGTCTCCAATTTGTATCTCCTTTACTAACTAAACACAATATCTTTTAATGATATAATAGCACAAAGACTATTAAAATCAAAATCAGAACACTCTCTCAATTGATTGATAAAATCTTCATGATTCAAATAACTATTCAATATAATGTAATATTAATGATGTAAGAACATCAATATCATAATGCAATTTGATTCAACACAAAGTTTGATACTCAAAATGCCTTCTTATATTAATAATTACTTGAATAATTGATGAACACAATAAAGCTCAAAGTCTTGATATGCTCTTCAATTCCAAAGATTTTTCTTGCAATAGATAAAAGATTCTTATTTACAAAGAGGCCCTCTTTAATTATAGGGAGAGGCTTGGAGCAAAAATAGGAAATCTACAACTGCTTTGACTTATTCCACAAAAGAGTCCTTCTTGACTTAGGACTTCCTTTGTTCCACATGTAATTACATTTTGGAAAAATACATATGGATATGTCCAGAACTAATTACAAATTACATATGCAAAAACTATGAAAAATAAAATAAGGCATGAAGAAAGAATTT
The DNA here is from genome assembly GCA_027924645.1 of Cunninghamia lanceolata. Classification (NCBI taxonomy): domain Eukaryota; kingdom Viridiplantae; phylum Streptophyta; class Pinopsida; order Cupressales; family Cupressaceae; genus Cunninghamia; species Cunninghamia lanceolata. The sequence continues at coordinate 4,553,404 of BSBN01000011.1, forward strand.
CAGCTGCCACCATCATTCTTCTTCAAGAAATTATGGTACATAGACTTCACTGCTTCTATCTCATATATATCAGGTCCAGCTGTATTATCTAAAATAGCACAAGCCTTGACAATCATATCTTTCACTACTTTTATTGCCTTCTGATGTTTCCCAAGATTGTCCTTCAAATTATCAAGAGTTGACTTATAATCATAAAGCTTGTCCATTGAGGCAATTGAAAACACTTCATCCTCAAAATTCCTTTGAATCATCTTTTCAAATGCATTAATCATCTTCTCTGTAGAAAGAAAGCTTTGATTTTCACTTGTCAAGGTGCATGGGAATTCCTCAAGTCTATGCGAAAGTGTTACATCATCGTCCTCACTGAGTTCATGTGCATTTTGCAGATCTTAAAACAAATTCCTCAACACATTGATGCAATGGATCAAAGATTATTTAGTCTTAATGTAAGACTCTCGACTTGATATAACACCAATTGCTATCAAATTCTTTATCTTCATCTTCTTCATTTCAACCCATTCTTCTAGAGTTTCCTCTAGATCTTGGAGTCCCTGAGATAATGAATCAACAATATCATCAAGCTCAACTCTCACCTTTTCCATTTTCTCTTTTTGTTCCACTGTGGTCTTCAAAAGAACTTTACCTTGTATCAGCATTCGATCTAGAAATTCACCAACATCCCTTCCTCTAGCATGAACATTTTCAACCTTTTGAATAAGAGGGTCTTCAATGGTAACTACCATAGGCTCCACAATTTCTAAGGACATAGTTATCTTTTGAAGAACTGTTGCAAGTTGTTTAGTCTTGGCTTTGTATTGTTCTTTCTCTTTCTTTTCTTCATCATATTCATTAAGCAAAGAGCTCATTGTTACCTAAAAATCTGACTTAATACTCTCGTGGGTAAGCTTGCCCAACTCAACTCTAGAACTAATGTAATCATTTACATTGAAATTATCTATTGTAGCCTCAGAAGGAGGCCTCCCAATCTCTACATAACTGACTCCCTTATCATCAACAAGCTTAGAAATAGTCTTTGGCTTTTTCTTCTGTGCCTTTGGCTTGGCAAGCAATAGCTTTTCCAAATCAATATCATCAGGTGAAATGGCCTGCTTCTTTCTTTTTGGAGTATAGGCTAACAACCATGAAGGCAATGTTGGAACATTTACATTTGGGAATAGGATGGATGTTAACAATCTGAGAAGTGGTAGTAAAAACTGCACCTATAGCATCAACATTCTTCTCAGAGCTATTAAGAAATTGATCTAAAATAGTTTGTTCTCGAATTTAAAATGAAGATGAAGACAAACTTGGTATTGAACTAGAAGGATCAAACATAGTCCCAAAACCAGTCTTAACAGAAGTAGGAGTAGAATCATAAGATATAACAACAACAGGAGAAATAGGAATATTAGAAACAACTAGAATATAATCAGAAACATAAATATGTGGCAAGGTGGTAGAAACTTGTGGTTCCTGGGAAATATCTTCCTAAGGGGACTTATGCAAACCATCAAGTTGTTCCTGTTCTATACCTATTTCTATTTCATATCCCTCATCTCTTTCATCAGTTGATTTCTCACCCATATCTACATCCTCAATATGGGGCTCTTCAACATCTTGTTGTTCTACTTCTACATTTTCAGCCTCCACATTGTCAACATTCATCTTATCCAAACCTGGATCTTCAGTATTTGAACTTTATTTGAACTTTCTACAACTTCTATTGCTTTCCCTCCTTTAGAAACAAACTTAATCCATGGTGTTGATACCTTGGATGAAGAAGGAATGTCACTCTTGTTCTTGGTTCTATTCTCAACCTTCTTCCCTGTTTGTTCCTAAGTTTCTATTTCAGATCCAATATGAAATTCTTTCAAACTGATTCCTTTACTCTCCAACTATACATTGGTGTTGGCCAATATGGGCTGAAATCTTTTTCAAAGGGAAGTTTCCTCTTTTATTGACCATTTGATTTTAGGTAAGGCTAAGGTTTCAATATTTTTAGTATTGTACTTAGGGTCTAAAACATCCCCCTCATTCTCCATGCCTTCAGGAATATCTTCCAATCCAAGTTCTTCTATTTGGCTCAAATGCAGTCTGCAATAATCTAACTTACGTATCTCATTTTGAGTCCTCAAGTCAGCCCAAACAACCTCTACCATAGGAACATGGAATACTAATCTCCTTTTGATTTTATCCTGTACTTTGCAAAAATCAAAATTATTCCTCCTCTTGAATTGCTTCATAGTAACTAGTTGCATTTCAATTTCAATTGCTTTAGCTTTGATAGTAGATTAAACTGAATATCTCCCATTTTCCACAAGAAATTTCATTCCAGACTTCTTCAATTCCATTTTCTTATTGTGAACAATAATCAATTATCTACATGAATCCATTAGAACCATCTTGTCACTTGGATACCGAGGCAACATGTATGGATAACCTTGGTCATACCCATCTCTTAGATATGTAAAAGTAGGGAGTTGTAGAAATAAACAACCAAAAGAATTCACAACCTCTCAGGCTTCATTAGACACTCTCTTCTATTCCAACTCATTGTTCCACAAGAACATGAAGACTGAAAAGAAAGCATCATTCACTCTCCTGAAATGGTGAATAGATCCTTTGAGAGTTATCTAAGGATAATATTGAAAGATTGGCACAATTCTCTGATCTCCCTCTTGAGTTAAACTTGGAAAAATCCTCATTGATGCAGCAGCATACACTAGATAGGAGGTCATATAAAACTTGAAAGTAGTATTAACCTTAAGCAGTTGATCATGCAAAGCATTACTAATTTGTTCTCCCAAAAATATCTTATGTTACCCCTTAAGAATGAGCTTAACATATAAATACATCCACTCATGGAATGTAGAAGAAGAAGAAAGACCTCTAACTCTGCTTAACAAAGTAATTAAATCACTAACTTCCTCTACAAAGTCACTCTTTGGAAGTCCTATGGGCCATCTGGATAGGTTATTTCAAGGAGTTTTCAACCATTTGTAATTTATATGCCTCCTGGCAGATTCAACATCATTATCAAAATCTTTTTGACCCTTGGCAAAGTCAATTTCTCCAACATTCTCAATTGGTGGGTACACGAATACCTTATCTAAGAACTTTACATCTAATCTCATGATACTCTTTCCATTGGAATCAACCATAGTTCTAGTGTCTTTGTCATAATGGCTTGCCACTTGAAGGACAAACTTAGGATTATGGGCTGCAACTGGGAATGAAGCCACCAAGTGTATGTTACTATCAATGATCCTTTGCATGTAACGTGGAGGATTTGGTTGCTTGGTTCTTTCCACAAATTTTGCCATATCAACATGGTCTATTTTAGTGTCTTTGATCTCATCAACGTTTGAATGCACCAAAGTAACACGAAAAACCCCTTGGTACTTGTGCTTCATTGTTTTATCCTTAGATGGAGATGACTTGGACATTGGCTTTGTAGAAATTACTGGATGTGGTGTTGATCACAGCTGCTACTTGTAGAAACTACAAAATTCATGATCTCACAATTAGGGGAAAAATTGGTATTTTAGGGAAACTGTGTAATGATGATCATGTTCATAGGGATGAGTTTAAAATGGCTAGAGAGTGCATAGATCAAAAATTGGGCAAAAGCATGTCAAAGGTATTATTTTTCAAAAATTCCTAGTGTTGAGAAATTTTGAGGAAATCATGCACGGGCGGTCAAAATGACTACTCCTGCATGTGGGTAGTTTCAATTTTGATGTAAGGGTAGCAAGAAAGGCCGCCTCTACATGCAGGTAGGTAAAATTATGCAAAAGATGAAGAGACGATGGTATTAACCGCTTTTGCATATTGGTGGAAACTAAGAACTTTCATGTATGAGTAGTCATTTTGACCGCTACTACATGTAGGTAGTTTACAACTTTTTTCAAGTGCATGGGTGGTAAATAATGACCGCTCATGCATCTATGTTAATTTTTATCTCACATTATTCACAGTCAAGGTTTTTTACCGACTATGCATATGGGAAGGAATTTATTTTGACTGATGTAGGAGTCCAAGAGAACACTGAGAGGGGGGGTGAATCAATGTTGTATAAATTTTTACAACTTATTATAACTTTTAATTTACAAGACTCAGAAAGATCAAGTCATCAATAAACTATTACACAGATATGTACAAGTATGATAATAAAAATTATGAGCAGGACCACCTAGGGATAAATCTTAACATAGAAGCAAATACACACATAGAGGCATATCATTAACACAAGAATTACTGGAGTGGAAAACCCTCCCGGGTTAGAAAAACCACTCAAAAATGCCTCACTGGCTTAACTTTCAAAACTTCTTACAAAGCCTCACTGGCTGAATATTATGTCTCATTGACAATTGAAAGGTCTCATTGACCTACAAGCATCACTGGCATACTATGCCTCACTGGCAAACATAATCACCATTAAAAAAAATATAAATAAGATCAGAGGGTTACTCTGTTTCCATTCAATTCATTAATTCATTCATCTGATTATCTCTGCATAACAATTCACTTGATTATCTCTGCATAATAATTCACCTTATTATCTCTGCATAACAATTCACCTGATATACCATCATTATCTTCATGGTTCAATCTAAAAATATGTTGCAACATGGAGATTATCATTTTAGTATAATGGTCTTCACATCAACTCTCTTCAGCTCAATTTTCACTCTTCAATAAACATCTGATGACCTTATCATTCTCTATATTTACCCCTGCAAAACATGATCTCATACATACAAAAATCATCTGTATCTTCTCAAGAATGTCTTCAATTCGTACACTCACTGTCAATGTACCTAAAAAACCATTATATGCAATTTGAAAAACCTTTCACATTCTCTGAAAACAAAGTTATCTTCTTCAATATTTCTTGTGTGAGAAAAATAAAATCTTTCTCACAATTTGATCTTCTTCAATTGACTTTTCATCTACTCCAAAAAAAATCTCTCTTCAATTACATGTCCTTTCACCTACAAAGAAAAATGACCTATTTCTTTTCTTCAATCAAATCATCTCACATTTTCATTTTCACAAATCCATTTTATTTTCATGCAAAAATTTCTTGATCCCATATTTTCTTGCAAGCTCTTTGAAAAAGCTTCTCACCTTCTCTTCAATAAATTTCTCACAAAAAAATCTTCACTAAATTCTTCAATGGCATGGGAGAGAATTTAGAAAAAAAAAATCCAAAAAAATTGCTTTTAAAAACATCAACCATCTCCTATAAAATCTCCTTAAAAAAACTCATATGCATCCTATAATTCGATCTCATGCCTTTTAAAAGGCAAATAAAATAGAAATTTAGAAAGTTTCTTTAAAAAAATGCTTTTAAAAACAAGGCATAAATCATGCCCTTTCATGCTTTATATAAATAAATCTTTCCAATGAATAGATGCCTTTTCCTTCAAAAGAAAATTGTAAGACCAATGCAATCCCTCTTATGTCAAGCTCCCCTTTAAAAGACATTTCTTCATTTATCATTTGATAGCCTTTTTTCAAAAATCATGCTCTCCATAAAACAAATAAGACTCTTCAAAGGTTTTGGCGCCCATATGAAGACCTTATGCCATCGGTGATTAAAGAGAGGAGGGGCTAGTTACTATAATGATGAAGTACCCCTTCTGCGGGTTCCTTTAAGTGAGGTGACTTGTATTAGTAGGTCAACATACTTTTAAAACAAAAATTGCAATAAGAGTATGATGGGTAGCTTAGAGTTTAATATAGGCTTTAACTTAGAGATTTTCTTAAGTGTTTAGGTTCACACTTGTCTCTTTGACATTGAGCATGCATAAGAAAGTGTCTTTTCATGAAAGACAATATAACTCTACAAATCAAACCCTATATCTTTGCACATAAGAAGCCTGCAGAGAAAACTCTTCAACATCTATGTCATCAGACACTAAACACTTTGAACACCTTTTCAATGAAGATCATCATGACAATACATGTCTTTAAAATAGTATATGTCTTCACTACATGAAATCAAAGTCCTAAACAAGATGAAGTTTAAACCACCAACATCCTTTATCATGAAACATATGAACTTGAGAAGCAAGTGATCTTTGTTGAACCATGATAAACAAAACATACTATCTTGAAGAACTTAACAAAGAAGCACAGTGATATCCTTGATCCATGAGACATTGTATAAACACCATGACATGAAGTATGGGGACTGCATCATCATTGCTTGAACATAAACATGCTTCATGCATGTGAACCATGAATTCCTATATGATCAACATTTGAAGCACAAGACTATTCTCAACACATCACCAACAAGATCACTAGCCATGAAGCAATAGCTGTGATAACTAACTGAGGTAGAAGCATGAAATCCCACATTGTAACATTCCACATTGTAACTTTGTCAAGCTGCCACCATGAAAGAAGATGATCAAACATCTCAACATCATAACACAAAACTAAGAAATCTAAAGATTAATATGAACACCAAACATCAAGATCATGAGGAACCATCTTGAGACAATCTTGAAGATATCCTGATCAAACACATCCTTGATAGACCTGACACCTGATGAGCACCATATCAACTAAATATATATCAACTCAATATAACAATTAAATAACTGATGAGCAATAACATTAGGTGAATGCATATAACTCTTGAGAGATCTGAACATCATGAATACTCTTGTATATCATACAATCTACTCAACACCTTTTTGACATCAATGACAATCAGTCACCATCAATCGAGTGGGTAAAAACCCTAACCTTGTACTTTATTTTTAGGTAAGTCAGAAGGTTGTGCTTGGGCAGTAAAATTCACCACCCTCACACTTAGGTCGAGTTGAAAGTATGATCGGGTGGTGAACTTTGCCACCCTTGCATATTACAAGGGAGAAAAAGGTATAAGTCTAGACGTAGGACTTATAAAAGAAAAATGAACACTCTAGATGCAAGGTCGGTCAAGGAAACTCATTATACACTAGACAAGAAACAAAAAATGAAAAACTCTAAACGAGAGCATAGAAACAAAAGCTAAAACGAAATAGGTAAAAATGAGAGCAAAAACAATAAAACATATGCAAGACCACTACTATCTCGGGTTTAGTATATTTTTAGTTTAAATCATAAACAAATCTTATAATGATAGAATGAAAAAGAAAATAACTAAAAACAAAAACCCTACCTAGAAAAATAATGGCGACAACGGCAGAAGATGAAAACCCTAGGCGAGATCCATCTAGGAAACAAAACAATCGCGCTCAAAACAAAGTTGCAGGGTCAAGGGATAAAAAGAAATGATTTCAAAGAATTTTTAAAACTATAAAAAAGCCTTAGAAGATCACAAAAATCAAAAACTAGAAGTGTATTAATTACACACAAGTTGAAAATTAAATATGCTCGGGCGGGTCTTTTGACCGCCGAAGCATGAGGAAACAGAAGACATGTATTGGCAGGGATTATGACTGACCATGCATGCAAAGGAAATAGAACATGTCCAGGTGGTCTAAATGACCACCAAATCATATGGGAAAAACAAGTTACATGTAGGGGCATGGTTTTTAGTTGCCCTTGCATGCTAACTATCAAAAATTTTCTAACACTCTAAAAGGGCAAAATTGATAATTTGGCAAGCTTTTAACTTGGTAGAATTTCATGAACTTCAAGGAACTGACCTAGGGGAATGTTACAAGACATTCTTAGGTGTCAAAGGACTAGTAATGAGGTTAAAGAGACTTGCCTCAAAATGTGTAGTTAGAGTGTAGGCTATAAAATGGACAAGTTCCATAGGGGCTGTCCTACAAAAGAGCACAACTGATTTTGAGGACAACAAACCCTGTAAAGGGAAAAACCACAATGGGGGTTAACCCACAAGATTATTATGTAAAGAACAATACCAAAAATCAGAGTCTCACTGCCATTAGGGCTCACTGCCCAGAGCTCACTACTCAAAGAGGCTCACTGCTAAGGGTTTGAACTGAGATGATAACATCTACTCCAAGCCAAAGTTCAGTTCTATTGAAGCACAAAAACAATTTCTTTGCTCTGCTCTGCCTTCTCACTCTTTTTCTTCTCTTCACATTCTTACACATGGAAATCTTTTCCATGACTCAATTACAAGTATATATATCATTCATCAACTTTGGAATGTTCATCAAAGTCGGCATTACAACCACATTACATTTATCAAGCATTGGGCCACTCTCCAATGATAATATTACAAACATATAAAATAAGTCTTGACCTAATACAAAATTATGCTAAGGAGAAGACACAAAATTATAAGTGGATCACATCGCACCTTAGCAAGGGCCCAAATACAATCTTTTATGTCAATACACACTTCTACAATCTTCTATGAATTTTCGCAATTAGTGGAATCATCCAAGTCGACTAAGACGCTCACATTATGTTATCTGGGAACAATCTTCAATTCCAATCTGAAATACTCCTTGCGGACTAATGCAAAGGTAGTAACATGATTAGGAGACATCCACAAGCACATTGTAGTTTCCAAGAACATCCACACAACATCTAACCACTCGAACCATGATATTTCTCCAACCAGAGCATAAGAACTCAACTGTCATCAAATGTCACTAAAGAAAGATCACTTGTGGACCGCCAAATCATGAACCATTGTAATTGTAGGTGCATATCATCATCCCAGACATCACTTTAGAACCGCAGACTAAAATACATAACTACGGAGGAATGCGAAGCAAAATACTCTCTCTCGGACACCAGTGAATGAAAAACAAGTTTTACTCTGATGAGCACAACTTCCTCAATTCTTCATACCGGAGGCTCAAATTAAGAATGTAACATTTTCATACATGCCTTTAAATATCTTCGAATCTGCAGACTGAGATATTCAATCAACACAAAATGTAGAGCAATCTTTTGCACTGTTCTTTTATCAGTAACACACTGTCTTCACTAAAATTTATTGCAACTCACTATTTCTCCCAGAGGGGCAAATTTTCTCAATATCCTCAAAATATAAAGCTTCTAAAAAAATAAAAAATAGGATACAGTTGACACCAATGACAACAAAGATATGTTGGCATTAATGACAATACCGATTAGGCACATACTTGCAACAACATTAGCCTTTTCCCTTCCCATGGTGCTTAGGCCTTATTTTTTGTCAAGTTTCATTATCACTTTTGTTTTATATTTGTGATGTTCTAGTGTCTCATAATTTTTTAGCTCAATTTATTTGGACACTAGTGCCTTGTTGAGACATCTGCACGATGTGCTAGCATCCCATGACAATCTCATTTGGTGGTTGTTTATGCTAGAGAAAGATTATACAAGCTATAAAATGAGATTCAATCCAATACTCTATAGGAGCATTATGAGATCAATGAGAGCACACACCACCATGAATGAGATCACAACACATAACCCACATGGAAGGGAGTGTGGATTGATTATATTACTATGGTAGGACCGATGAGTGTTAACCACAATGAATAAAGAGAGTAGGAGCATGCTAAACTACATATTGATGCATTCAAACTTAATGCAACTACCATAAGCATGATCATGGATAAAGCTCAAACAACAACTTTATCATGGAAAACAAAGATCAACAAAGGATGTAGACATGAACAAGCATAGCTCAGAAAAAGTTTGTAGGCCACTATAAGGTCTCTCTAATTAGTTATTAACAACGCCACAAACTAGAACACATGGATTTATAAGGCTAGAATGAGGTGGAATTCGAAAAGGTGTGTCGTCATTTCATGAGGAGATAGAACATGTTGAACAAGTGACAAAAAATGGTGACTCTATAAAGAACATTAAAAAATATTTAGTGTAAAAGTTTAAAGTTGTCACCTTTTTATATAGGAAATGGACAACACTCATCTAAATTTTTAACTTGAATCACATGAAAGTGACACATATGTTTTGAATTTTAAGATAATGTCAAGTATTGAAATGTATTTTTTTAGTGTAGTGTATGTTTGTATTTTAAAAAATAAAAATATTTAGTGTAAAAGTTTAAATGGTGACTCTATAAAGAACATTGCAAAATATTTAGTATAAAAGTTCAAAATTGTGTCAAATTTTTATAAAGGAAATGACCAACACTTATCTAAATTTTTCACTTGAATCACATGGAAGTAATATGTATGTTTTGAATTTTGAGATGATGCCAAGTAATGAAATGTAATTTTTTTAGTGTAGTGTAAGTTTGTATTTTAAAAAATAAAAATAAAAATATATTTGAATGTATTATTTTGCAAAGTTGACACTATAATTTAATTGCTAATAAAATGTTGAAAAATGAGGTTAACGAGAGCCTCCAATCTTTTTTATAGTAAATTTCATTTTTCCCTTCAAAAATTTCCCCTATTGATAACTTGAAGCTATAGTACATGCATTTTCTCTTTTCATTTTGATAAGTATATATTTAACAATAAATCTTTAAAGTCTTGTGTAATAAAAACACAATTGTTTTAAGAAGCCTTAATATTCTGTATTAGTTATTTATCCAAGGTATAAAATAATTATATCATCTTAACATGAGTTCCTCTAATACATCATATTTTTTTAATTTTTAATAAACATTAATATTTACCTTCGAAAGATAATCAACCTTATATTTTGTGATGACTTACTTTTAGTGAAAAAAGAACTTCAAAAATATAAACACTAAAATTTTTTTAATTCTTTTTTTGAAAACTATACTTTTATATCTACTAAAGGGTGCAATTTAGTTCTTTAAAATATGTCATTTTCACAAGTAGTACTGGTACGAACCTTAATTTTCAAAACAATTTTTTTTTGTAAATTGGAACCAAAGTGATGCTACATATATATCTAGTGGATAGTTGTAGCTAGAAAAGTTGTGGTCTAGATCCATGTTAGTTAGAATGAATCTAGTCGAAATAATTTTTTATCCCAAACCAACTTTTAGTTAGAAATTCTTAAATTCTATTACTTCAATTTTTTTTCCTAAAAGGCAATATAGATTTGAGCTTTCACCCTTCAAATTAAAAAACCTCTAATGAAGGAGAAAATGTTAAACAAAAGAAAAACATTTCACTGGATATATTATTCATATCTTAATTAGACTAGAATTATAACAAGGATGCACTAGGATCCATTTAATTAGATCATGTGTGGGTGGGATTCAAGTACTCCTTTCTAATTCCATAGGGATAACCATTATGAGAAAAAGAGAAATCAAGTGGATAAAAGCACTCTGCCATACACACATGCCTAGACATTGCTTCATTTCTAGCCAAGCATATATAGCCTCAATAGAGTAATCTTTAGTCCCACTTGAGGCATAGTTGTAATAACAACTAGGCATCTATAGCCCTAATAACATATAATCACCATTTGTAATGTTCTGCCACCCACCAAATAGAATAAGCCCCCGATCCTACCACTGCTTAACTAGATCTTCCCATGAGAGCAGAAGCGAATGGGTAAGTTCTCTAGCAAATTTAATCACGCCCTTACTAGAGGCATACACCTAGTCACTCTTTCTCTTATGGCAAGAGCCAATCAAGCGGTGGTGGGACTAGGGGTTATTCTATTCATTGGGAAAAAGAATGTCATGGATGGTGGTTGTATTATTTGTGTGGTTTTTTCATGTGCAAGCTTGATGGTTGTTGTGGTTGTTGAGCTATAGATGTTGGAAAAAACATTGGATTGGTGTTGTCATTATTTTGATATGAACCAAAGGGTCACTCACTATTATTCATTTTAATTTGTTTTCCACAAATAGTTGGAACATGTTTAATCTTCATTCTTCTAACTTGATGATTTCTTCAAGGAGTCTTAGTTTTCTACTACAGAGCTCCTCTCTTTGTCATCTTTATTTATTTTGTCACTCAATTAGCCTCAATATTTCTACTTGTTCTTGGGCTTGTTATTCTATAGAGTTTTTTTAAGTTGGCAAGTTTTCTATAATCTCTTCTAGGATTGTTTTAATCTAATCTTCTCTCACTCCTAGGCACATTAAGTGTGAATACTAAATTGAGGAGATGGATAGATTGTTTTTGTTTTGTTTTAAAAGTTGTATGTTGTGTGCCTCATGATGAAATTGAGAGGGTTCCTTTTTGTTTGTGTGTTGTACATTTTGTGCCTCATGATGGAATCAAGGGCTTTCCTCTTTGTTTAAATATTTTAAATGTTGTGTTTCTGCAATGTGATGAGCTTCTAAATGCAACTATCCTAAATGAGTGCAACTTCTTTTTTATACTTTTTTCAAACTTTTGAATGTGATCTAAATACTATTGTACTAAAAATTAAAATTTCTTATGGATGCCAATCTAGAATGGCTTTTTTCCTAAATGCAATTTTCCACTATTTTTGGTATTTTTGTATCTTGATTTTGGATATAAATTTCTCTAATAAAAGAAAAATGCATCTATCTCACCACAATAAAAAATGAAATCTAGATCTAATAAAGAAATAAATTATAATCTAACTAATAGAATTTGCTAATTACTAATCTAAACTATATTTGTTTAAAGGAACTTAAAGGAACCTATAAACAAATGATTTGCATTAGTGCCAAGATTATATCCTCAAATATTCAATATAATCTATTTCCTCCTCAGCAACAATGGGGTCCTCCTGTTGATGACAGGAAAGAAGACAAGGATATGAAGGGAATTGGACTGGTTGTGGCTTAGAAGCTTAGGCTAAACATAAAGTAAAAGCATCTTGAAATCATGTAGAAACATAAAAATGATGGAGGATATAATGCATAAGCATGATCCTCGAGAGGTGATTCACTATGGGAATGAGAGATTTTAGCAAGCAAAATAAGAATGCATAAATGATTATCAACCTCCTCTATAACAAGAGAGAAGGGGGGTATCTATACTTTGAAAAGAAACACCAAAGGTGGAGCTAATTAGGAGCTAACTATAGAGCTAATTAAAAGATCATAGAGGTTGACAAGGAGAAGATAAGAGATTGATTGAGAGATCACTAAGGATTGGTTGGGAGTGAATAATAGATTGATTGGGAGAGGAGAAATAGTTAGGGGATCGTGGTTTAGTCTAATTGAGGATCTACAAAAGGTTCTCTAGCAAATGTAAGGTCGTAGAACACAATTTGGAGGCTGAGAAAGATGGTCAAAGGGCTAAAGAGGCTAGATGATGCATCATAAATTGTGAGATTGTTGGGAAGAATGTAATTCATGCCTTTGAGGGTCATGAGTTGGATTGCCAAATCATCATCATCCTGTCATGTTGACTTGTATATATTTAAGTACTTTTAGGAATGTCATTGAATTTATCTAATGTTTGACTTGTTTATTTTTTTGACATAACTTGAAAGTGCCATGGTTAAATTTGGTAAATTCCTTTGTTTTTGTTAATTGTTGTAGACATAATAAATTCAAATAAATGCTCTTTTTGAAATTATAATTTTTCATTATAGAAAGAAAAAAGTACAATAAATCTATTCATCATAATATGAATCAAAAATACTTTTATTAATTATTATAGTTCAAAGGAAAAATAGTTGAATAATAATTTGGATAGTTTGATTCATATGTGTTTTAATTTTAAATTTAATTTATTTAACTTGTAAGATAAATTAAATGTAAAAGATGCTTAAAAACAAGCTTGAAAATTAATAATTGTATATCTTGTTTTATACAAGATGTGAGATTGGTAAAGATGCCTGGAAAAAGACATCAAAGCATAAAACAATCAATCCCCAATGCCCAAGCATTAAGCTGCATTACTGACAATACTTAACATCTGCTCACTGGAAAAGGAATTAAAAGTATGGGCCTGCACAATTGGCTGCCCTGCGAAAAGGAAGTAATTTTTTGTCAATTATTTATTATTTTATATATAAATATGTCTAAAATTGTTAATAACTTTGTCATTGACTGTTAGATAAGTCTAAAATTATAATTAACTGTTGATTGGCGTTAACTAGTTTTTCGATTGTTGAACAATTTAATGTTTTATGAGCTTTATGCCAAGACTTAGTAAGAATATCTAGGTGTTCTAGTAATTGCAAAAGTAAGATGCCTCATACCCTTCTCATTCCATTTCTTGCACAGGGTCACACAAATCACATGATGTCCGCAATAACTTTGTCTAAATACTTGACTTTGCTCAATTTCACACATTTCCCCATGCCATTCCATAGGTTGGCCACTCTCCTGTCGCCAAATCTTTTTATAGTGTGAAACTATGAAAAATTTTGTTAACTCTCACAAGAAGAAAAAGACATTGATCATTGAAAAGTTTGCCTACTAAGCGTAGCAGTGAACTTTTCACAAGAAAGAGACAGTTGTTACAAACAAATTACTTTGAATGGAAAAGGCGTAAAATTGAAATTGATTTTAACTATTGATAAATGTACTCAAAACATTCATACCATTTTAAATTTCTATTATAGACAACATTTTCCAGCCTATTAAATGATTTAAAAAGATATCCCTTGATTAAATATAAATATACTAGTTTTTATTTTTTCCAATTTCTTTTTTGGTTCCATAGTTTTTGTGATTTAGTTTTTTGTCCTTCCAATGGTTTTTATTGTGAGAGGTGTTATAACAAGGTGGAGAGCACTCATTTTTTCTACATAAATTTATTTTTTAAAAAATTAAATGCCAAAAAGGAAATAAAAAATAAAACTTAAGAAATAAAAAAATAAAAACAAAAAAAAACAAATTTCAAAAAATAAAAATTAAAAACCAATATAGAAATTAAAAACCATTAGGAGGTTAGAAAATCACAAGAATCAAAAAAGAAATTTGAAAAATTAAAAAATAAAAACCAATTAGAAAAGATGAAAAATAAAAATAAAAAAAGAAATGGAAAAATAAAAAATAAAAAACCAAAAAAGAAATTGGAAACATTGGAAGGAGAAAAAGTTGGAGAAAATCACAAAATATCAAACCCAAAAAGAAATTGGAAAAATTAAAAATAAAAAACGATGGAAGAAAAAAAAGTGAGAAAATAAAATAAACTATGGAAAATGATATCCCTCAGGTACTTTAGATATATTTTTGTAAATATAAATATACAAGTTAATTTCTTTTTTGGTTTTTTCTTTGATTTTCTTAAGTTTTATTTTTTATTTTCTTTTTGGTATTTTAATTTTTTTTTATAAATTTATGCAGAAAAAATGAGTGGCGCTCTCATCTCACCCCGCTGTGACTGTGTAATGCCTCTCGGTGTAATTAACTTGTTGTGATCCCCAAGGTAAAAGAAAAACAAAAGATGGACATAAGAATGTCTAAGTGGGAACCTCCTTTATTTGGGTTTCTTTTAAGTAAATTTTGATTAGTTTTGATGGAGTGTGAGAGGGATAATCTAGGCAAAATAGGGGTGGTTATGATTTATAGAGATGAGAAAAATGATTTTGTTATAGGTGATTCTTGTTGAAAAGGGAAAGACAACTGAGAGGGGGGGGTGAATCAGTTGTAACCAATTTTTCAAAACCTTTAAAGCATCATCCACTTAAACACTTTTATAGTATTTTAACCATGAAGGCATGAGATCAAAAACTTCACACATTCAACACATGAGACACTAGAATTTTTACGTGGAAAACCATATAAGGGAAAAACCACGATGAGTGTTAAGTCACAATAAAATATGTAATAACAATATCAAAAATTAGAGGCTCACTGCCCAAAATGCTCTCTGCAAAAGAGATGGCTCACTGCCAAGATTGGTGAATTGAGATATTAGCATGTACACTATGCCAGGGTTCATTTTCATTGAAGCACAATAATTCTGCTCTGCTCTGCTCTTCTTTTTCACTTCACACTTATATTTTCATCTTCACACTTGGATACATTTTTACGACTTAATTACAAGTATTTATATAATTCATCAATGTTGGAGTGATCATCAAGGTTGGCATTACAATCATCAACCATTGGAACAATCTCCAAGGTCAGCATTACAAACATTACAAGCATACATTAGAATAGGTCTGGACCTAAATAGATTTGTGGAGGAAAAGAACAAATGCAGATCACATAACTCCTTAGCTGGAACTCAATTGCAATCTTCCACACCATTGATGTCTTTGTTTCAACAAAAAAAATTGTGTACTAGGTATTGATGTCTTTGTTTCAACAAAAAAAAAGTTAATTTGGATACATACATAAAAATTTATGTTGTATGGTATAAACCTATGTCTGAGTTATAATTAATCTCACTATAAAAATTAATTAAAAAATGTAAAAAAAAATTATGAAAAAATATATGCACACTAGATATTGGTGTGACAAATCTATGTTTAAAAATTTATAATTTTATCATTTCTATTAAAAAAGTTATGATGTATGATATAAACATCACTTCTTTAAAATATTGTTAACTATAAAAACTAAGTTATTAAAAGTTATGAAAATAAAATCACAAATTATTTCTTAAAATTTTAAAAAAATACATTTAGAATCTACACACAAAATCTCAAAAATCACTAGTTCACATCATCTTCAAATTCTTAATGGTTTAGTTGTTATAGGTGTCAGAAAGTGAAAATTTGGTTAAAAATGTTGATTTCAATGTCCCACTTTGGCCAAAAAGTGGGACACAATATTATGGGCTGACCCAGCTAAGAGAATGAATAGCCACTCAAAAGAAACAATTTGTTTCCCTAGAATCACAAAATCAAGAAAAGACAAAAGCAGGGCCCTAATAAGAATTTAATTAGCCACAAAGAAGGAAAATAATGAATCCTACCAAAGAAAAGGAAGTCCAACATTCACTCTAATCTAAAATGACCACTAAAGACCAAAATAATTCAAACATGAGGGCTATGTGGGAATTCATAACTCCAAACAAATAAAACAATTCACCAAACAATGTAGATGTCATAGCCCAGGAAGAAAGAGACCCTACCAACAAAGAATAAGGTGGTCACAAACTTAACTAACACCACATCATCATAAAAGGGTAAACAAGGCCAAGATAAGAGTATCTAGCCACTTATGAAAGATAAACTACCTTCATTCAATCTTATACCCCCAAACAACTTTTCAGTTGTTGAAAGCAATAGTAATTGTCCCAATAACGATCCTGATAGAAGAATGTTGGTCCAATGACTTGTATGAAGTCAAGAAAAAAACCTAAGAGACCTTATAACATTTATCCACAAAACTTAACACCTATAGCAGCCTATTTGTAGTTATGTAAATCTATTGCACACTTGTAGCAACTTGTAGCTACCTTAAAACATAGTTATAGGTAAGTTTGTGGAGTTAGAGAATACCTCTAGAGGTAACTTGTAGCACACCTATAATAGCAACCAAAACTTGAACTAATTTCTTTTTTGGAGATGTAAGATCCCTTGTGGACCCAAATACTCCTATATCATACATTTCATGTAAGAATTTTTATATCATAATGCTCACAAATAAGAATTGAGTGGTAGCACCACCCTTAAGAAATGTGTATAAACCTCAAGATGCTCCATTACTAAATTCAAGTGCATTAAAATAAACATCTTCCTTTTCCTCTTCCAACTTTTGGTTGGGCCATATCCTATCCTCCACCAACTTTAGCCTTTCACTTCTATTTCCCTTGTGGATCTTTGTCCACCATAATCCAACCTCATCCTCTAATTGCTTCTCCTCTCTCTCTATCCTCTTGTGGTTTTTACCCCACCATTATCCATCCTCTTCTTCCAAAAGTTTATCCTTTCTCCATTCATTGCTTATTCTTCCACCTAGTTCCAACTCACCTCTTCATTAGATACTCTTTTTTTGGGGTTTAACAACCCACTAGCTATCCTTCTCCACTTGGTTATGACTATCTTCTTCTTTTTTCATTCTCTTGTGGTAAATTTCCTACCTACACCTATCCAATCCCATTGAACACCTTCCTCCTCTTTCACTATAATTTTATGTTGTCCTAAAACATGAAATTATTCACATCATTTATAATACTTCCATCTATATATAGATCATAGGTGTTGGTTAACATATTTGTCTTGATATAAGAATATTTTATTTTGACTCTATAACCCTTTCTTTTTCAGAGAAAATAAGTTAAACAACAATTGGGTGAACTATCATAAATAATTCCCCTCTACATTAAGGTACAACTCCCTTTCAAATCTTCAATGAATTTGAACTATTCTAACATTTGAATACACTTTTAACCAGAAAGCATTTAAGGCAGACTAACATTCACACATCACCATATTATGAATGCGATATCTTTTCTTTCCTATGAAATCATTCAGTGACAACGCACAGATTCTATCTTCAATAATAATCTAACATATATATGTATATGTATCACTGAATTCTTGTGAACCAATAAATGATAAAACATATATGATGAGTCTCCTAGCAAAAGAATAATTACCACATAAAAAGAAGAGCTCACATAGAAACTCAATTTCATGCACTTAAACACACAGATTTAAGTCTGTAGCAGTCATTTCTTCCTTTCATTCATAGATGAAATATATTGAGACAAAACATCACATACATTGTAAATGTAAAGTTCAACCAAAACTCCCCTGTTCCTATTTCTCCCTATATCTATCTATATCCATATCTTTCTAACCAAAAATATATATAGCTTGCCATTATAACTATACTTTAAACCCAGAGTTAAACAAACTCTGACCCTTAGCGAGATTTTTTTTTTGAAACTAATTAAAAAGATAGAGTTTTCAAACATAATCCTTGAACTGAATAACTGAATAAAAAGATTATATGAGCATTATCATGATTGGGATACCACGTTGGAATCTCCAGATTTGCTCTGTTCTGCCAAAGAGACACATTGTGCCTTCCACTCCTGGTATGTAGCAACAAACTCCTGAATCATTGAGAAGTTAGGGATGCCAATATGTTTGACTCATGCCTTCCAAACATCCTTTTCTTTTAGAATGCTAGCTACTTTTCCTCATGTTCTGGAAGTGCATCGACGCAAAGGTGAAGTAGCGACTCCACTTTTGATATTTGGGAGAAATCATCAATTATCAGATTATCATTTTCTTTGACAAAGCAAATTTTCTATTTGAAGGATTGTATAACACTATCAACATCTTTCTCTAGCTCACCATCATCTCTCAAGTACTTTACATCAATACATTCTAAATTGTGATGCAGAGATTGAGTAAATTTAGTTATCTCCTTAATCAGCTTTGTAAACTCTATTCGTCCTTGTTTTGACACTAATTTTCTCCATTCAATGTTTCTTCTGCTTATATATAGCATATTGTCATTCAGGTTTGTTACATTCTTTTTTGATAGAAACCTAGTCACTCCATACTTCTAAATTTCAATCATTTGATATATTATACTCATCTATTTCACTTCATCCTTTTCTCACGAGGCATTCTGTACTTTTAAATCTTCAACAATAGCTATGGTTTTATTGTATATACCTTTCAAATCATTAATATATTTAGTGCCTTTTTGGATGATACCATCTAGCCAGTCATTGAACACTTTAGTCACCATCTTATTCCTATATATCTGATCAAGCATTTTTTATTAACTGGAGACTTTGGATCAAAAGATAGAGGAAATTAAGAGACGGGCTGAGGGTCTGGATTGTGAATGAAGTCAATGTATTCTCCCATTGACCGTAATGCTTGCTTTAGCTCCCTCTTATCTTTTTCATCTTTCCATGTACGATTTACTATCTTTTTAGTAGATGCCTCGAGATGGTGTACGTCTACAACTCGCGATGCAACTCCAAGGTCTATTCCTTCTACTATAAAATCTTAGACTGTGGGGTTCTAGACTTCCTCATCAGTTATTGGCTGAGCTGTCTCTGCAGTCCAATTTCCTGTATTGGGATCAATGTTTACCCTGAAAGTGGTTTTCAACTTTTTAGATTTTGGAGCTTTTCCCAGACATTTGCTAACCATATCTTCTAGTGGTAAAGAAAATGGAACTATTTTCCTTTTATCATTAATTGAACTCTCCAACCATCGCAGCGTAGTGACTAGAATCTCTTTATCAGGAGTAAGCTATTCAGAAGGTGTATTTGACAATATCATTAAATTGGTAGAATCTAAAGCGATCTCTACCTATTGGTCTGTATTGGTTTCTTATACCATTGATGAACCAACCCCTTGATCACTTATCATTTCATTTGAATCTTCTTCAGTATTTAGGTCTACAACTATTCTTTCTAGAATTTCCTTCTTCTTCCTACTCTTATTGCTTGCCCTGGTGATGTGAGTAGGCAGACTGGTCACAAGGGTTTTCTTAGAATTTTTGGTAGCAGAACCCTTCTTAATTTTTGAATTTAGAGTACCCGCATCACAAATATTAATAAGCCGATTAGAAGAGCTTATAGGAGATTGTGATTCATCAATGGGTGCACACTGTTGAGAATCTTCATTCTGAACATTTTCCAATCTCTGTTCTCTTAACCACTTTTTAGTCCTTCTTATCATAGGGAGGGTTTTAACTTCAATCTGGTCCTCTTCATCTCTATTCCAATCAACTTCTGGAATAGGCAGCTACTTTACTTGTTCAAACTGAGAATCAATCACCTGCTCCTCATCATCTGCTATACCAATAATATTCATTTTCAAGTTAAGGGTGACTATTTGCCCTAGGGAAAATCTGCACCAAAGCCTTTTTCTAACTTCAAATTCATTTGGGCAATCTTCCCAGTAGTCTTCTATTTGGGGAATGTGTGAAAATCCTTCTCCAAAATCCAAATTGTCTCTGGAAAAACCCTTGCTATCAAACTTAAGTCTGGTATTATAATGCTGAAAATTAAACTTCTTTAGACCCACCTCTAGATTTAAAGCATCAGAAACTGATTGACATGAATAGTGACCAAGCTCAACAAGGAAAGATATACCTGACTCTCTCTTTGTTGAAAATTTCTTATCTATGTGAGCTAACTGCCTACAAACTTTAATTAACACAAAGCGTTCGAAGACATGTCTGGGCAGTTTTACAGGTTCATGTTCAAAACTACCGACCCTGATGTAAGTGAATTTGGGAAATTAAATGAAGTAGCTGCCATAAATGCTGATTAAGTGCATGGCTTCATCAGACATCCTTTTATTAACATTACCTGTTAATTCATAAACTATCCTGCCAGTGAAAACATCATTAACCCTTTCATAATTTTTGTAACACTTCTGCATTTGTAAATGAGAGTAGTAATCATAAATTATGATATATTCAACTAAGGATGCATGGGGTAACCCTCTCCACTCCCTTGTAGATGCCAGGCAATAGAAGAGATATGAAGACATGTAAAAGTTTTTATTTCCCAAATAGTTACTCAAACCTTGATGTAAACATTTTGCTATAATTTCTGCTGAGTCTAGATATTGTTCTTCTTTGAAGAATCACTTGAATAAATAAATACATCCAATTCTCCAATAGAACACCTGATAACTACCCTTCAATCTATGTAACAACACCATGATATCTTTTACTTCTGGTATCATATGTTCCCTCATTAATGATTTGGGCAACGTTGAACCTCCATTTTGAAACTTTAGCAGCCAATTCCTTGTAATTACACTCTTGTAATTTGCCTTTATCAA
Source organism: Cunninghamia lanceolata (assembly GCA_027924645.1). Lineage (NCBI taxonomy): Eukaryota > Viridiplantae > Streptophyta > Pinopsida > Cupressales > Cupressaceae > Cunninghamia > Cunninghamia lanceolata. Next base: position 4,574,899 of record BSBN01000011.1, read on the forward strand.
TGAAAAATAACTATAAGAGGAAGTAATGTCAAGATCTGAGTATGGCTCCTTGGGCGGGATCTTCATTACGACCATTAAGGTTTGTCTATTAACAGGTAATAACACATCTCCATTGGTAGCTCTAATACATCTACCTTGAGGGTCATATTTGTTCATACATTCAAGGACTAACTCAGGGCATTGCACGACCATAGGAAAAGCTACGGCTTTAATTAGACCACTTTCCACAATGCTCTCCATCATAGGTGTAGACGTAGGATTTTTAGCTCTTTCCTTAAAATCCTCTAAATCATACTGAGCTAAAAAGGTATCCCCATATTCTGGTAGAGAACAAACAAGGCTAGAACCATGTTCGAAACCCAAACAGGCAGCTTTCATGACTATTGTTTGGATAAATAGAACAAAAAATGTTTGAACTGCTTTTACAGTATCAAAAACTCAAAATGATTCTTTTTTTCAACAAAGAAATGGCAACAACTATGAGAAAAGTTGAAACTCACCTTTAACAGATCTAAATTCACTGGCAAACTGGACAAGAAAATCCTTTACCTCGAACGTTGTTTCCTTTTGGTATCACCCTGTATGTTTTACTGTAAAATTGGCATGTTCTTTCTTTGATAAAAGACAAAATCTGATCGAATGATTACTAAATTGATTAATTCATGCTGAATTTACTTGATAAGATGTAAATTCTGACATATGCATTAATTGCAAGTAATTCCCGCACACAACCTTGATGTATAATCATTACCCTTAACCTCTAAAAGTTAAATCTTTTTACTTTATAAGGTGTTCTGAATGTATTTCCCTCTGATTGATTTTTCATTTTGATCTCTCATAAATTTTGACTCAAGGAAGGTTTTAGGGAATAAACAAGACTTAACACATAGGTACACTTATTACAGAATATTTCATGATGAACCTTTGAACCTTTGAACTCTAATATAAGGTTCAATCAGGAGGTTCAAAGATGCAAATTGTGCCACACGACAGACCAAGGGTAAGCGGCCTTTCTAAGAACATTGAACATTGAACCTTTGAACCAATGAGCCATTGAATTTTGAAATAGGTTCAAGTTTGAAGGTTCAAGACTACAAATTATTTTGTACATAAGACGACAAGAGAGTGATCTTTAATAAAAAAGAGCCAACTTAAGGAGTAAACATATTGACAAATAAGGAAAATGATAACTCGACTATTTGCTCAGGGAAGGATTACGAAAAAAAAATGAATGAGGGTGAATAAGAAGGTAACATTGGCTCTGACTGGGGATTGCATTTTATAATGAAATGCATAGACCTCATAATCACTAGTTTCACACAAATTAGGACACAGGGGTCAAGGAAAGAACCAAGGCAAACCAAAACTAACAAACAAAAAGACAACACATAACAACAAAGAAACAACTATGTACAAAATAGGGGACACCTATTTTAGAATTGGAATAACTTGAGATCCTGCCCATTATAGGACAGGGGTAGAACAGATCCATCTGGATATTCTAATTTGAAAGAATTAGGACCCAATACCTGATGAATTTTGAATGGTCCTTTCCAAAGTGAATCAAACTTGCCATGTTCTCCTTTAGGTTCTCTCCTCTTATCCCATAAAAGCACTTCATCTCCTTGCATGAATTTTTTGGGCCTGGTTTTTCGTTCAAAAATCTTCTTAACCCTAGCTTGATGAGTGGTAATTCAATCAACCAGTTCATTTCTTTCTTTCTAGATTTTTGTTAAATACATAACCCTCTTTTCCAAAGAATCATGGAAATACTGATCTTCAATGACCTTTTACAATTTGGCTATAGATAATTCAAGGGGTAATGACAATTGAGCCCCTATTCCATAAACTAGCTCAAAAGGTGTCATCCCTATTGCTCTTTTTGGGGTTACCTTATCAGCCCAGAGTGTTTTTTACAACTTTTTATGCCAATTTTTGGGATTATCACTCACCAGTTTCCTCATGATGACTATTAAATTCTTGTTATTAGATTCAGCTTGACCATTTCCTGGAGGGTAATAGTCTGATGAGTGAGAAAGAGAGATACTATGATCATAACAAAATGAAGTTTAAGTTCAATTAAAGAAAAACTGGTAGCATTGTCTACCACAAGTTTCTGAGGGACACCAAAATGCACTAGAATATTCTCTCTGAGAAAATTACACACTACATTTGAAGTAGTTCTTTTCACAGGAATCGCTTCCACCCATTTTGTAAAATAGTCCATTGCTGTTAGAATGTGTGTATGTCTAGCACTCGAAGGAGGTGAAAGGGGTCCAATAAAGTCCAAACCCCATTGTTTGAAAGGTTCTTCAATAACAACTGGTCTCAAAGATAATGCCACAAGTTGTGGTCTTCTTGAAATCATTTTGCATTTTTCATAATTAGCCACCCATCTGTATGCATCTTTAAACATGCCAGGCTAATAATAACAATTCCTAAGAATTTTAAAGCCTGTAACTGAAGAGGAGAAGTGTCCACCATAGGCTTCATTATGGAAAACCTCCAAAAGCTTACGCTATTGTTCTTTATCTACACATCTCAGAAAAGTTCCATCCAGTCCCTTTTTGTACAAGACATCACCCTAGATGACATATTTCGCTGCTTTCAATCTCAGGTTCCTTTTCTCTTTCGAGGATAAATGACTAGGACAATCTCCATAAGTAAGATAATATGCCACATCTATGAACCATGGATCTTGTAAACCCACCAATAGGATAGTGGGAATTTCTTCTTTTTCTTCCTTATTCATAGCAATCAATCTGCATAGGCCTTGACCTCTAATTAATTTAGTTGGCGTGATCTCCAAGTCATACTCTTGAATCTTAGCAACCCATGTTGTTCTATTATTCATCCCAATGTCTTGCTGAGTCAGGGTACTCTTTATAGCCAAACTAGGAACAAATACAATTGAATGAGAATGAAGTATATAATACCTAAATTGTTTGATAGCCTTTACTACAACAAAAGTCTGTTTCTCTGTAAAGAATATTTAAGTTCATGCTTCTTGAGAGGGACACTCATGAAGGCTATCGGAGCTTCTATGTTCAATTCATTTTTCTGTAATAAAATGCCAGACATGGTATGTTCTGAAGCATAACAATAGATGATAAAATCCTTTTGAAAATTAGGGTTTATCAAAGTAGGTGCCTGCACAATCGCTTCTTTAACATTTTTGAAAGCTTTCTTAGTAGTCTCATTCCATCTGAATGCTTGTTTTTCACTAATCATCCCTACAATATATTTTGTAATCTCAACAAACTTAGGAATGAACCTTCTAAGGAAGTTAACCTGTTTGAAGAAAGATTTGACTCCAGTTCTATTTGAAGGAAGACTTAACTGTTGTATCACTCTAACTCTTTCTAGATTGATCTTGATTCCATCCTTTGAAACCAAATTCCCCCGTAACTTACCTTTTGTCACACAGAATATCAACTTTTTAGGGTTAAGGGATATTCCATGATTTTGGCACCTTCGCAAAATAGTCTCAAGATCTTTCACATGATTTTCTCTCTTTTTAGAGAAAACAGTCAAATCATCAAGATAGATGACAATAATTTTATCTTTCAAATCTTTAAAGGATGAATTCATTGCCCACTGAAAAGTTACACCAGCATTGATCAAACCAAAGGGCATACGGTTATAAGAAAAAGTTCCCCATGGTGTGGTGAAGGCGGTCTTATGTTGATCATCTGCAGCCACACTTATTTGATTATAACCTGAGAACCCGTCCAACATGGACATCATCTCTGATCCAGCAACTGTTTGTAAAATGTGATCCATCATGGGTAAGGCATAATTATCTTTCAAACTAGCTTGATTTAAGTTTCTAAAATCAACACAAATCCTTATTTCTCCATTTTTTTGCATACCGGGACAATTTTTGCCACCCAAGTAGAGTGATGAATTGAGTAAATGATCATAGCCTTCAGCATTTTATTGATCTCCTTATAAATGGCCTCAGCAACTTTTGGATTATATTTTCTTAATTTCTGCCTGAATGGAGTTGCATTTGTTTTTAAAGGAATATGATGCTGGAATTGACCGCCTCTAAAATCCTTAAGGTCATCATAGCACCAAGCAAAGACATCCCTATATTTAGTTAACAAATTAATCAACTTATACTTCTCTTCTGGTGAGCAACACCTACCAATAGAAGCCCATTTAGGATCAGTTTTAGTCCCAATGTTTACCTTTTCACAATCTCCCAATTTGTCAAGGGTCTGAGCATGTTTACTTTTGATATATTCATGTCGTCGACTAAACAAATGTTCAAGAGAAACTAGACCTCTGGGAATTTTGTTTCCTTTCAATTAAATTACCCCATCATTTGAGTTGATTCCTAGATCAGGACTGAATTCTTTACATTATGTTTCAGACCCTTCAAAATAAGTCCCCAAAAACATCTCAGCACTTTCCAAGAAATTTCTAATTTGTCGGTCATTCTAAAAAATTGCCAATATTTAGCATTATCTGGAACATTAGGACAGTAGATCATCTCTATTCTATATGAATTCTCTTTGAAATCGGGGTTAGGAAGAAGAAGAGAAGTTGATACTACCAGAGAATCTGCCCACGTGTTCAGATCTCTTAGAATTGCCTCAATAGAGAAAGCATCAAAGTATTTTATTTCATCCCAAACTCTGTTCCTGTAATGTCTCAATCTTTCATTCTTAATAGTAAAAATGCCCCTCACCTATTTAACGATTAGTTCTACATCTCATTTTACTCTGAGCATCTTTATACCTTTCCATTTGGCTTCATTTAATCCAAGTAATAGGGCCTCATACTCTGCAGTGTTATTAGTGTTTTTAAATTCTAACTTAAAAGAGTAAGGGAAACTTTTACCTTTAGGAGAGATCAGAACAACTCCTACTCCAGAACTAATGGTGGTACAACTACCATCAAATTCCATGGTCCATAGATCATCTAAAAGAAACACCTTTGAAGTGGATTTCCCCTTTATGTCCTCGGAAAAGAGACAATAATTACAAAATTCACATTCTTCAAAAAGAATCTGAGACTTAGGATCATTAGAAGGGAACACAGTAAACTTGCATTTAGTTTTAGGTTCTAGTTTTACTTTCAATTTTCCCACTAGAATTGTAGCTTCTGACCAATCCAATTTGATCTCCCCACCTAAATTTTTGCAAAAAGTTATGCTCAACAGCATCCCATAACTAGCGGGAATGTCTGCCACCAAGATAGTCAACTTCACTCTTTTATCAGGGTAGGCTGTGAGTGCAACCTAGGCATCTTTAATCTACCCAAGTAAAGGAATTTGTTTACCATCCATAGAATAACACCTACCAAATGTTTTTGTAAGGGATAGGCCCAGGGCTTTGGCTATAGAAGAAGGCATGATATTATCTGAAGCACTTGAGTCTATAATACAATTACTGAGTTTATGACCATTTATAAATAAGGAGACATAAAATGGGTTGGGTTTCATATCAACCATATAAGATGTATCATTGGATGAATTGATGGCCATTTTATGTGTGTATGTAGGTGATTCAGGTGGAGAAGCAAATAATTGAGCAATTGAGGATTTAGCATTAATATTTTGTTGACTATCGGGCTCAACTTGCGGATGATCACCTTTAACATATTTCACCAATTTATCTAGTTCTTTGGGATTTAACTTAAGATATTCAACAGGAGATATTTGAATCCTTGAAGACTTACAAAATTCTATAATATCAAAAGAAGTTTCACAGTCATCTCTTCGTAAAAATTGAACCTCTTGAACCTTTGAACTAATATCATGGGTTCTAGAGAGAGGTTCCTTACCTTTGATAGGCACTCCTTGAGAAGATTGAACATTTGGAAATTTTGGATTCTTCTGACTTCTGGTGAGCACAGCACATGAAGGATCCTCAAGAGTAACCAATATTTCACCACCTCTTTCTAAGTCTGATTCATATTCTAGGAAGTGTATTTCAAAGTCACCAGGTTCCTCAGAGTTTCTTTCTTCTTCAGTAATTTCCCCCAACATATCCTTAGTAGTAGTCATTTGAGCATATCTAATCATCTCTGGGAAAGAATTTCCATCATGATCAGTATTCAAATGAAAGGCACACATGTTTCCTCTTCCAGGAGGAGCTTCAATGGCTAACCTTGGTTGTGCTAGTGTAAACTGCAATGTCTTACCAGTATTTGTTAGTTGATTAAAATTTCTTCTGCTAACATCTTGATATGGTTGTTGAAATGAAGTACCAACCTTGGGCATTTGTCTTTTCAGAGTAATCATATCATTTACTAACCTTTGAACCACAGGATCTATAGCAGACAAGGCTTGAGCATTAGGTATTCGAACTTCTTTCTTTCATTTTCTAGCCATAATAAGATCATCTTCTAATCCAACTACCATGGTTTGTGCATTTACTAAATCGGCAACTGCACCTCTTCTAAGATGACAACTAATATTAGGTGGCATAGAGTTGATAAAGAAACATTTCTAATTCTCTTGAGTTGGTCTTTTAGTATTTGGTATTTTGTGCACAATTCTATTGAATTGGGCTATAAATTCCCTCATAGGCTCATGTATTTCTTTCTTGAGCTAAGTTAATTAAGCAAGGAGAGAATGTTCATCTTCTACACTTTTGAACATATTCTCAAATGCAGTTTTCATATCATTCTATTTTGTAGTTAAAGAGTCAGATAGCTGATAAAACCACTACACTGCAGTATCGGTTAAAGTTTGTACAAAAAGTCTTATAGCCACATCTTGATGTTGTACACCTAATACACCACATGCTACGGCAAACGCATTCATATGCTCATCTGGTGATTGTTTTCCATCTCCATTAAACTTGGGTAAGTTTTCTCTTGCATTTTTAGGCAGAGGATTCAGGTTGGCCCCCAAATTCAGAGGCCCTATTACTACTGCCCAAGGCTGGGCCATTGGTAAAATGTTTATGGGAGAAGGGATGACAATACCAGAGAGAGTTAAGGCTTGACAAACAGAGGATGCAGAGGGTTTTGGAGTGCTAGAAGGTCTACTTCTGGCTCTTCTAATAGGAGTAGGAATATAAGGAAAATTTAGGTTTTGCAGCGTTTGAAAAGTAGAATCTTCAACTCCTTCTCTCCTCAAAGATCTTGTGTATCTTCTAAACTCTAGCCTATTAAACTATAAATGGCAAACCAATTATTGGTTTCTAGACTATTCTTGACCTCTTGGAACTTCAGGGGCTTGATTTCTAACTGTGTTTTCAGCTTGCCTCCTTCTTTGCCTCAGTAACAATAATCTTAAGTTATCAGCCAATTCTTCTTCCTTTTCTAATACTCAGCTTGCTCTTCTATAATCATCAATATTTTGGTGAGTATGCCATGCAAGGGTATTTAATTGACTAATTATATCTTCCTGTTCATCTTGAAAGCCAAGATTAGGTTGTAAAACAAGAATTATATTTTCATGAGGAAGCACCATTTTTGCCTCATATTAGGGTGACTAATCTTAAACAAACAATTCGATTCCCCAGTGGAGTCGCCAAAAACTATTGGTTAATAGATTTGTCTTGATCTAATAATATTTTATTTTGACTCTATAACCCTTTATTTTTTAGAGTAAATAAGTTAAACAACAATTGGGTGAACTATCATAAATAATTCCCCTCTACATTAAGGTACAGCTCCCTTTCAAATCTTCAATGAATTTGAACTATTCTAACATTTGAATACACTTTTAACTAGAAAGCATTTAAGGCAGACTAACATTCACACATCACCATATTATGAATACGATATCATTTCTTTCCTATGAAATCATTCAGTGACAGAATGCATAGATTCTATCTTAAACAATAATCAAACATATATATGTATATGTATCATTGAATTCTTGTGAACCAACAAATGATAAAACATATATGATGAGTCTCCCAACAAAAGAATAATTACCACATAAAAAGAAGAGCTCGCACAAAAACTTGATTTCATGCACTTAAACACACAGATTTAAGTCTGTATCAATCATTTCTTCCTTTCACTCATAGATGAAATATATCGAGACAAAACATCACATAAATTGTAAACGTAAAGTTCAACCAAAACTCCCCTTTTCCTATTTCTCCCTATATCTATCTATATCCATATCTTTCTAACCAAACATATATATAGCTTGCCATTATAACTGTACTTTCAACCCAGAGTTAAACAAACTCTGACCCTTAGCGGGATTTAGTTTTTTTTTAAACTGATTAAAAAGATAGAGCTTTCAAACATAATCCTTGAACTGAATAATTGAATAAAAAGATTATATGAGCATGATCATGACTGGGATAGCACGTTGGAATCTCCAAATTTGCTCTGTTTCACCAAAGAGTCACGTTGCGCCTTCCACTCCTGGTATACAACAACAAACTCCTGAATCATTGGGAAGTTAGGGATGCCAATATGCTTGACTCGTGCCTTCCAAACATCCTTTTCTTTTTTAATGCTACCTCATTTTCTTGCATGTTCTGGAAGTGCATCGATGCAAAGGTGAAGTAGTGATTCCACTTTTCATATTAAGGAGAAATTATCAATTATTAGATTATCATTTTCTTTGACAAAGCTGATTTTCTCTTTGAAGAAATGTATAACAGTATCAACATCTTTCTCTAGCTCACCATCATCTCTCAAGTACTTTACATCAATACATTCTAAATCATGATGCAAAGATTGAGTAAATTCAGTTATCTCCTTAATCAGCTTTGTAAACTCTATTCGTCCTTGTTTTGACACTGAGTTTCTCCATTCAATGTTTCATCTACTTATATATAGCATATTGTCATTCAGGTTTGTTAGATTCTTTTCTGATAGAAACTTTGTCACTCCATACTTCTGAATTACAATCATCTGATTTATTACACTCAGCCATTTCACTTCATCCTTTTCCCACGAGGCATTCTGTACTTTTAAATCTTCAACAGTAGCTATGGTTTCATCATATATACCTTTCAAATCATTAATATATTCAGTACCTTTTTGGATGATATCATCTAGCCAGTCATTGAACACTTTAGTCACCATCTTATTCCTATGTATCTGATCAACCATTGTTTGATTAACTGGAGACTTTGGATCAAAAGATAGAGGAAATTGAGAGACGGGATAAGGGTTTGGATTGTGAATGGCGTCAATGCATTATGCCATTGACCGTAATGCTTGCTTCAGGTACCTCTTATCATTTTCATCTTTCCATGTGTGATTTACTATCTTTTTAGTAGATGCCTCGAGATGGTGTACATCTGCAGCTCGCGATGCAACTCCAAGGTCTATTCTTTCTACTGTAAAATCTTGGACTGTGGGGTTCTAGACTTCCTCATTAGTTATTGGCCGATCTATCTCCGCACTCCAATTTCCTGTATTGGGATCAATGTTTACCCTGGAAGTGGTTTTCAACTTTTTAGATTTTGGAGCTTTTCCCAGACATTTGCTAACCATAACTTCTAGTGGTAAAGAAAATGGAACTATTTTCCTTTTATCATTAATTAAACTCTCCAACCATCATGACGTAGTGACTGGAATCTCTTTATCAGGAGTAAGCTATTCAGAAGGTGTATTTGGCAATATCATTAAATTGGTAGAATCCAAAGTGATCTCTACCTGTTGGTCCGTATTGGTTTCTTCTAACATTGATGAACCAAGCCCTTGATCACTTATCATTTCATCTGAATCTTCTTCACTATTTAGGTCTATAACTATTCTTTTTGGAATTTCCTTCTTCTTCCTGCTCTTAGTTCTTGTCCTGGTGATGCAAGTAGGCAGACTGGTCACAAGGGTTTTCTTAGACTTTTTGGTAGCATAACCCTTTTTAATTTTTGACTTTGGAGTACCTGCATCAAAAATATTAATAAGCCGATTAGAAGAGCTTATAGGAGATTGTGATTCATCAATGGGTGCACACTATTGAGAATCTTCGTTCTGAACATTTTTCAATCTCTGTTCTCTTAACCACTTTTCAGTCCTTATCACAGGGAGGGTTTTAACTTCAATCCGGTCCTCTTCATCTCTATTCCAATCAACTTCTGGAATAGGCAGCTACTTTACTTGTTCAAACTGAGAATCAATCACCTGCTCCTCATCATCTGTTATACCAGTAATATTCATTTTCAGGTTAAGGGTAACTATTTGCCCTAGGGAAAATCTACACCAAAGCCTTTTTCTAACTTCAAATTCATCTAGGCAATCTTCCCAGTAGTACTTTATTTGGGGAATGTGTGAAAATCCTTCTCCAAAATCCAAATTGTCTCTGGCAAAACCCTTGCTATCAAACTTAAGTCTGGCATTATAATGCTAAAAATTAAACTTCTTTAGACCCACCTCTAGATTTAAAGCATCAGAAACTGATTAACATGAATAGTGACCAAGCTCAACAAGGAAAGATATACCTGACTCTCTCTTTGTTGAAAATTTCTTATCTATGTGAGCTAACTGCCTACAAACTTCAATTAACACAAAGTGGTCGAAGACATATCTGGGCAGTTTTACAGGTTCACCTTCAAAACTACCAACCTGATGTAAGTGAATTTGGGAAATTGAATGAAGCAGCTTCCATAAATGCTAATTAACTACATGGCTTCATTAGACATCCTTTTATTAACATTGCCTGTTAATTCGTAAACTATCTTGCTAGTGAAAACATCATTAACCCTTCCATAATTTTTGTAACACTTCTGCATTTGTAAATGAGAGTAATAATCATAAATTCTAATATCTTCAACTAAGGATGCATGGGGTAACCCTCTCCACTCCCTTGTAGATGCCAGGCAGTAGAAGAGATATGAAGACATGTAAAAGTTTTTATTTCCAAAATAGTTACTCAAACCCTGATGTAAACATTCTGCTATGATTTCCACCCAGTCTAGATATTGTTCTCCTCGAAGAATCACTTGAATAAAGAAATACATCTTATCCTCCCAATAGAATGCCTGAGAACTACCCTTCAATCTATGTAACAACACCTAGATATCTTTTACTTCTGGTATCATATGTTCCCTCATTAATGATTTGGGTAGCCTCGAACCCCCCTTTTGAAACTTTAGCATCCAATTCCTTGCAATTACACTCTTGTAATTTGTCTTTTTCAATGAAAAATAACTATAAGAGGAAGTAATGTCAAGATCTGAGTATGGCTCCTTGGGCGGGATCTTCATTAAGGCCATTAAGGTTTATCTATTAACAGGCAATAACACATCTCCATTGGCAGCTCTAATACATCTACCTTGAGGGTCATATTTTCTCATACATTCAAGGACTAACATAGGGCATTGCATGGCCATAGGAAAAGCTACGGCTTCAATTAGACCACTTTCCACAATCCTCTCCATCATAGGTGTAGACATGGGATTTTTAGCTCTTTCCTTAAAATCTTCTAAATCATACTGAGCTAAAAAGGTATCCCCATATTCTGGTAGAGAACAAACAAGGCTAGAACCGTGTTTGGAACCCAGACAGGCAGCTTTCATGACTATAGTTTGGATAAATAGAATAGAAAATGTTTGAACTGCTTTTACAGTATCAGAAACTCAAAATGATCCTTTTTTTCAACAAAGAAATGGCAACAACTATGAGAAAAGTTGAAACTCACCTTTCACAAATCTAAATTCATTGGCAAATTGGGTAAGAAAATCCTTTACCTCTAGCATTGTTTCCTTTTGGTATCACCCTGTATGTTTTACTGCTAAAATTGGCATGTTCTTTCTTTGATAAAATGCATAAAATCCAGTCGAATGATTACTAAATTGATTAATTCCTCTTGAATTTACTTTATAAGATGTAAATTTTGACACATGCATTGATTGTAATTAATTCCTACACATGATCTTGATGTGTAATCATCACTCTTAACCTCTAAAAGTTAAAACTTTTCACTTTATAGGGTGTTCTGAATGTATTTCCCTCCGGTTGATTTTTCATTTTGATCTCCAGCAAATTTTGACTCAACGAAGGTTTTAGGGAATAAACAAGACTTAACACATAGGTACACTTATTATAGAATTGTTAGTAATTTTTTGTTCACACTAAAAATTAGTTGGACCTGTGTAATTGTTTAGAATGAATAATAGAAATTTTCAAGGTTATGCATTCTTGAATGGTTGACAATTTGACAAAGTTGAAAAGAGGATCCAATTGTCAGGATAACCCATCAGTCCAGTCAGGACTAATAAGTTATCATGACAAAAGAATTGATCATCAAAGGATCAATCATTTAAGGAGATATAGTTGTTCTACAAAGTTTGACCTTTAAGGAGTTATAAGTTAAATTGAGTATTTAGATTAATCAGTTTTTGAATAAAAGAGACAAAGATGTTGTATTACACTGATATTTTGTCATGTTTTGAACATATATCCAGGTATCTATTACTTTATATCATGCATTGATTAAAAAGGAAATAGATATACATCATATACATCAGAGAAACTAACTAATCATGTTTTAAAGAAATGTTCAAATGTGTCCCACACAAGCCGTGGGAATAACTAAAACTGAGCAATTACAGACATGCAAGCTATGTATCTGTTTGATAAAAGAAAAGAGAAAAGAACATATGATAAATCTAAACATCCGTCATTGCCTGATGATGGAGGTTGATGTTGAAGCTGGTCTTCAAAGTCTTCAATGTTCATGCTCTAGTCCAAGCCACCATCCAGTTGAAACCTACAAAAAAATTTGGGATAGCCCCGTTAGTGCTCTAGATGTTTATAGTTATCACATGCTTTTATCAAATAGAGACATCTACTTTTCACATCATGCATTCAGATAAGAATTCAGATCAAATAATGATATAGATCAAGAAGAAATCATGAAGGAGATCAATCAATGCTATCAGGTACTTTTTTATGCTAACTTGTTTATTCATTGTGCAGGTATAGGACAATTTTTTTTGCTGATTTGAAGACAAATAAACATGTGGATTAAATGTGGCTCCCACAAGGGTTGAGCCCAACATGTTTCTTTTCATTTTTTGAAAAGAGTACCAAAAAAGATAGGATGCATCATTCTAAGCTATATCATGCATCATCTAATCAACTTACATAAGGAGAATGTCATCATGACATCATTACAGTTGATTGAAACAAATCAGAACTATATGACTAAATCAAGATTGACAAAAGACATTCAGAAAAAGAAATCAGATTACAGTCATCTCAAGAGTGAGACAAGTTTTCAGATTATTGTGCCTGATAAAGAATAAGAGAGATAGAGCAAGGAAGATACAACAACTTGTGTACAAGTTGCATAATAGATCTTATGAAGAGTCATCTCACAATGACAAAGGAGTAAGATGAAACAACATTGCATACCAGATATTTTTCATGTTGTTTTCATACTATCTAAAGATGATCAAAGTTTAAAATAGCTATATCACATTCAAAGCTACAAGTGTCTCATAAGAAGTAGTCAAGTAAATGCCACATGAACAACAGATAGAACAGTGGAAGACAAAAAGCTTAATCTCTATGCCAACTTGATTACGATTAAATAAGACTTCACAATATGTATGAGATAGGTGTACAGTCATCCAAAAAAAGAAGATATAAACTTTGTAAAAGGCTACCACTAGTGCCTTAGAGTTTTCAAACCATCAAACGGTACATGAAGATCAAATGCTACATTCAAAATGGAGTAACATGTTCAAACAATCAAGCATCAAAGGATGAAGTATATAATACATGTAAATACCCCAACACAGTGAATGGGACTCCAACATGACAGTCAAGTCAACTTTCAAGATCAAATGAAATATAGTTATGACTAAGGTTGAAAACTATAGAAGACACAGTCAAATAAACATGCTATACAAGTTGCAAGCTACAGAGGATGCCACATAAAAATGTATGCAACACAGTAAACAGAGGATGCCATGCATGATCCATACAGAAGAAGTGCCACACATAAATGTATGCAACACAGTACATGCTATGCAAGATGTAGTCAAAGAGTAGGTGCAGTCAAAAGATATAATGATGACATAAAGAAAAAAACACATTGCAAAAACAAGACAATCACCATCATTATAGATAGTCATAGCAGTGATCATGAAGAAGTATAATACACCATAATGATCATTGCTCACCTATAGAGGAACATGCATAATGATAAAGATATCAATAGCCAGAAGAGATCTGAGTATGCAAAAAGATGACTACAAATATGAGGATGCACGAAGGCATAGCACCAAAGATGAAATAAAGAAATATGCCTATGCTACATTAAGCCTTGAAGGACAACAAGAAATAAACAAGAAAGCATGTTATCCAAGCTACAGGTGCATTTCAAGAATGTAACAAACAATAAAGAGAAAGATAGCTAATCTCTATGCCATGATATACATCTAGTTATATCTGAGAGATAGTCCCACATCGAAAAGATGATGATACAACCACATAGTTCATCAACTTTACATTCATGCAATCTAAAAAGATAGTCTACAGAAGAGCCTTACACTATGATACAAACTATGCTCTAATGATACAAATGGAGGTAAAATGTCAAGCCATTATATAAGAATATCAAAAGACTACTGTCATGATAGAAAGTAACACATGCTTCTACCCATCATCCACAGTGAGATGTAAAGCAAGTAAATCATCAACAAATGTGTATGAGACAATCACAAGGAGGTGAGAAGTATTAAGAGAAGTAGAGCAAGGAAACCCATTTCCAATACTTCAAAATCCTTAAACTCTTGCTAGCAGATAGAGATAAAAGCAAAGTCAAAGTGATGATACATAGACAATATACCATCCATGTTGAAGAAATCAAATCCTAATGACGTCCTTGCAAGCTCGAAGAGAGATTTCAAAGAAGATGCCATAATACATTCATAACCTACCAAGAAGAGCAAGAAATGAGAAAGAATATATACCCATATGCCAAATTCACAAGATTTCTTCATAGATACATGAAATCTTTCATTTCTTACAAAGTAGAGGAAGAGATCAAGTAAAATAGTGGCCGTAGCATTACAAGAATTTTATGTATATAATGAAGTTGAAACCCTAACTTCATGACATAAACCCTCTAGGTAAGTTACAGTTTTATGCCTATTAACAAAGACAAGCATAGCCATGGCAGGTAGAGGTTCTGGGTATGTAGAAGAATTTCAAACCCTAACTCAAAGCTTCAAAACCCTTAGGTTTCTACATGATGAAGACAAATTAAGATAAAAGAAGAAGTATGCAGCCATGGTAAACAGATACACGGCATTTCTTGCTATAAAATACAATACCCACAACCATCTACAGCTTGTCATGCTATCTCAGGAGTGAGACCATCAAAAGAATGAAACTACAGAGAGGATAGCAAGTGCTCACCTCATTGCTGTCAAGAAAGAAGGATCTTCCATGGCTTCACAGTGACCTCAAACTTCTAAATATGCAGGAGAAGACCATTGAGAAGGGAAGCACACAGAGAAAGAGTGAAGGCATTAAAAGTATGCACAATAATGGAGTTGTTATAATAGTGAAAAAGGCCATGGCCATATAGATGAAATAAGCTATAGCATTCAAATGCTTCGTAACAAATAGAAAAGAAAAGTTACCTACATTCTAGCTCATGAGGAGTTCATGACACCAACAACGTATTAAAGCCATTTGAAAGAGAAAGCCAGAGCCACCATGGAGCAACTTCAAACCCTCGATCGACATGTTTGTGCAGAGCTCAAAGAGAGAAATCAAAAGATGAGTGAATGAGCAAAAAAATAGGGTTGGTTCCTATTTTGGTCAAAGGTTCTTTTCACTCAAGTGCATTTTTTGACTTAGAAAAACCAAATTATTACCTTATCCAAAATTGTTGTCAGGATCAAGACTTTCCTAGCAATCATAACACAGTGGCCGACAGCAACCCTTTGGAGGTTGGTTCCTTTTAAAGTCAAGAGGTTGATATAA
Organism: Cunninghamia lanceolata; assembly: GCA_027924645.1. Taxonomy (NCBI): domain Eukaryota; kingdom Viridiplantae; phylum Streptophyta; class Pinopsida; order Cupressales; family Cupressaceae; genus Cunninghamia; species Cunninghamia lanceolata. Next base: position 4,590,778 of record BSBN01000011.1, read on the forward strand.
CATGTGGGGAGGCTCCAAGCCTTATGACCTATTATGCATGGTGAAGTTCCTTGGTGGTCGAATGGTAGAGATATAGCATATGGATGATAACTGATGTGATAATTGCATGGTGGCACCATTGATAAAGATAGCATATAATGGATTTTTTATACATGGGGTCAAGTTAAATAGTGGTGTTATTTTCTTTCCTTAACTTCAAATATTGCATATGGGGATATAAGGAGATTTGAGAAATGGATATTTATGCATTTTTTTGTCTTGTGCATGGAGTGCTATAGGAGGGACTGGTTCTTTTATTTTCCTTGCAGAGGGAGATTTTTTTTTTCACAAATGTATTAGAGTGATAAAGAAACGTGTATTTATTCCTAAGTCCTATTTTTGCAAAATAGGCAAATGTATTGGAGTGATAAGGAGTATATTCTTCTTCTAATCATGCATGATTTTACACATTAATTAATTATAAATAAATAATAAAGTAATATTCTATAAATTATTTTATTATTTTCCACAAGTTGTAAAATCAAAAATAAACAAGTTGTAACCAATAATAGAGATACTTTATTACTTTATTACTTACGCACAATGAATTTTGCTCATGCAAAATCATGCAAATTGATTAGTTGAGTTAACTAGGCCACGTAGGAGGTTTTGCATGACTTTTAGGAGTATTTTTAGGATCCTTAGTCAAAATTTTGGTCAAACACATGGAGAAGCCCAATTTGAAGCTATTTTTGCTCAATTTGAGGCAGTTTTAGACCATAATTTTGAGGATTTTTGAGGTTTCTTGGGAATGAGTATTTTTAGAGGTAGTTATCTGCAAGTCTATATTTTTTGCATGCGTCTTTCAAAGAACAAGCCTATATATTGTGAAGCAAAAGTCTATTTTTGCTAGTTCTTGATTCTCATTCTGATTCAGACAGATTGGAGAATTCTTGTAAGTCACTATTACAGTTTTATTGAGAGATCGGTAGGTTACAAGTTATGTTTTATCTTTTGCAAAGCTTTCCTTTGTTATTTTAAACCAGTTTAATTACCTTTCCTTTTAGTGTTGAATGCTGAAGTGATTTTGATGAAATTTGTTGTGTTTTATTATTAGACCTTCAAAATTATTGTCTCACCTCATTGTTTACATCATTAAAGCATTAATTCATCATAGGTCTTAGGTTGTGTTAACCGGAAATAGTCTTTCTATGCTTTGAAAAACCATTTTCCTTCATAAAAACCTATTTTCAAACCTTCTTTAGGATCATTTTTATGATATTTATGCCAAGTTTGGATTATGTAGAAGTCACATTTCTGAGCAAGCATTGTGAATCAGATTGCATTATTTTTATCTATATCAGGTGCATCACCATTTTTTCACTTAGAGTTCATTTAGTTTCTTTCTTCCCTTTTCCCAAAAAGTAAAAACATACATCTCAATAGAACATTTGAAGGGAACTAGCCCACAATCTGGAGGTCTAATCTCGTCATAGGGCACCCACAACTGGAGATTAGTCCCATGTTAAATGAAATTGTAATGCTTTAACCAACTTTGTATACGAGTGCAATTCCCAGTGATAACAGTTTTTGGCATGCCTGGTGGGACCTTTGAACTGATTTTCAGTTTAAAAGGACTTATTTCTTTTTATTATTTTTGGTATGAGGAGTGGAATTCGAGCCTTTTAGAGGTTTCTCATTAGTACGTGGTGACTCTAATACTTTTTTTTTTAGATCAGATCTTGCAGCCTATGAAAAAATATCAAACAAGGTCAAGTAAAAATTCTAAGAAGAAGCATAATCAGTTCTCTCCACCAAAAAGGAGGATAAAAGCAGAGAAAGAGGCCAATACAGCAGATTTATCAATTATTACAGATCTGTCAAGTACACATCCTGACTTTGCTTCACATCATAATCCATTGTTTGTAAGTTCATCAATAGAATTTTTAAGTTCCCCACCAGCAAACCCAGAAGAACAGATCCCTATTTTCCAAGAGGAACTACTTCTTCTTGAGTTCACTACTGAAGAGCCTATTTTACGAGAAATATTTCAAGAAGTTTAAGTCCAAACACTAGCTCAAGTTTTACCCACTCCAATGTCTTTACTAGGAGGAGGAGGAGTATTACCACCTCCTAGTGGAGGAGGTGGAGGAGTGTTACCACCACCCGGAGGTGGTGGAGGAGGTGGAAGAAATCCACCACCACCTCAAAATCAACCTTTTGTGTTTTTTAATGGAGGCAACCCTTTGAATTTGAATCAACATGATGACATATCGATGGCTGCATTAAAAAGTTTACCAAGTTTTACAGTAGAAGATGGGACTACACCCATTGAACATATTAGAGATGTGGCATTTTTATGTGTTGTTCACCACATCACTAAGGAAAACATTGTAATCAGGTTACTGGCAGCATGATTAAAAGGTAAAGCTCTTCAATGGTTTAGAGGCTTAAGAGTAAATTCAATTAGATCTTGGGATGAATTAGGTGTAGCTTTAAATAGGTAATTTCATGACAAGTCTGATCATTTATCATTAGTTGAACAAATGACTACTATTAAGAGGGCTCCACAAGAGCAAATGACAGATTTTAATTTCAAATTTTAGAAAACATGGAATAGAATTCTTGAAATAGTAAAACCATCACCAGAGCATGCTTTTTTATATTATTTAAGGGCATTAAATTCAGATATTACTGTTATGATACAATCCATGGGAGGGGTGACTTTACCAGCTGCTTTTGATATTGCAAGAGTAGAAAATAGTTTAATACAAGCTAGTAAGATAGAACCTAGGCCCCCAATGCTAATTTTTCTAGATATACAACATTTAATACCAATTTCAGTCCCAAATATTTTAGCAATACCATCTTTTGGTTATTCAACAAACACACAAAATAATACATATCCCATTCATTCTAAATTTAGAGAGCTGAAAGAAAATCGGCAAAGCATAGCAAAAATACTGCAGACTATGAGTAATGGCTTAGTGAGTCTAAAAATTCAAACAAACTAGAGTGACAGACCTTACCAAGCAAATAGACCTAGTTATTAGGTAGATTATCAGGGTCAAAGAAAAAATTACAACAATAGGCCAAATCAACAATACAATCCAAATGTTGTCAGTACATCAAAATAAATAGTGCCTATACAGAACAACATGGTTCAAGACTATGTATGGTGCTATCCCTGTAATCAGCCTCATAATCAGGCCACTTGTCCAAATGGAATAGTAAGTCAAGCTTTGATGGTACAAAATAACTATGATGTTGCTAAAAATTTAGCAAGTGATGTAAACAACCAGCTGGACATTCAACCTCAATATGTTAATCTTGATGTAGTTTTAATAAATTAGCAGGCTAATGAATTTTGTGGTGTAAATCAGTTGCCAGGTCAAAAGCAATCTTTTACTAATATTGCAGCGAACACAAGATCAAAAAAGAGAGTTGTTGACTTGCAGCAACAGTCTGAAAATGTAAATCAGCAAGCTGAAACTGGAAAACAACAAATTGGAAATGTATCATAGCCAACTAATAAAGGGAAAAATATAGTTTCTACAACTCAGAATGAACAAAATCAAGCCTCTACATAAAAATATTTGCACATTTTGTCAAGACAGCCAGCTATAGAAAATAAATAGCCAACAAAAAACCACCCAGAGGTTACTATCCCAAAAGTACAACAAAAGGTTAGTGGCCCTATTTTTAATATTTTGGATCATATGAAAAGACAACAATAAGCATTGTATTTTAGATGCTTTACACATACCAGGGAAAAAAGATTTTCTACAAAATGCTCCATCTTAGTTGCCTTTGTCAAATGAGGTACAAAAATCACATCAACCCCAGATTATGATTGCAAATGAAATAGAAAAAAGAATAGAACAACCTAAACTAGTAGGTAAACCTCCACCATTTTATGTCACTTTGATTGTGGGTGATTATTTAGTACATAATTGCATTATAGATTCAGGAGACAGCAGTTCAGTTATGCCAAAATAGCTAGCTGATAAGTTAAGTCTGAAATATGAACCTGTTGTTAGAGGTGTTGTACAAATGGATGGAACTGAAGTAAGTAGAGTTTAAATGTTAAAAAAATTAGGCCTTACTCTGCATGCTTGTCCTTATAACATTTACATCATTGATTTGCCACCTACCTTTGCCATTTACTTATCCAGAGATTTGACAGCAAGGTTAGGAGGATATATCATCTGATTGGACACATTTATTCTTCAGGACTAGATATGGAACCAAGGTTACAAGCAAATCTGAACCACTAGCAAAAGATCATTTGGAATCTTACACACCCAGCTCTATAAATGTAAACCTTCCCATTTTTTATCAAGAGGATCTAATTCCTATACAAGATCCAAACACACCTTTAGAAGGAATTCCAGATTTGGTTCTAGACCAATGGGTAGCAGAAAATCATGAAACGATTGGTAGCAAATGGATGAGATTGGTCTTGGTGTGTACATGATTCAAGAAAATAATATAGTTATTCTAAATCTGATTAAAGAAGAAAAACAACAAACTGTAGAATCTAAAAATGATGTTTGGGAACTATTTTTTGATGGTTCAAGAAGCAAGGTAGGAGCTATTTTAATTTCTCCTGCAGGTGAGAAATATTATTCATCTTTCAGATTTGCTTTCAGCTGTTCTAACAACTCAGTTGAATATGAGGCTTTAGTTCATGGATTAGAATGGGCAAGGAAGAGAAAAATTGGATTTTTAAAAGTGTTTGGAGATAGTGAGTTAGTGGTTAAACAAGTTAGAAACCTTGCTGCTAAAAAAAATGACTTGCTAAAATTGTACAAACATAGAGTTTGGGACATGATAGAAGAGTTTGATGCATTTAATCTCATATTTGTACCTATAACTAATAATAAGCAAGCTGACAAACTAGCTACTATAGGAGCTGAACATGATATTCCTGGTGAAATGAAGAATATTCACTCTCCTTTATATGTCGAAGTTGTTGTTAGACCATCAAATCCAGATAATAATGTCAATTGGCAAGTGTTTGACAATGATGAACAGATTGTAAATTTCTTGATGGAAGAAGCTGAATTTTCTACAGGTAATCAACAAAATTTTGTGCAACAATATGATGACCAAATACTTCAGTTAAGATCAAATAAGTTACCCATGGGCTTAGTGACCTTAGAATCTATATTTAATACTGATGACCAAGTAAGAAAGGATAAGGCCAGCTTGTCAATAAAGCAAGAACATTATGAACCTATTGAGATCTTTAAAGGAAAATTGCTCAAGCTGGGAAGGATACGTACAAAACAAGAACAACAAACATTTATCTAGCTTTGTCAAGAGTTCAGTGAAATTTTTGCATGGGAATATATAGATCTAAAAGGTTTCAACCCTAAGTTATCTCAACACACAATAGAGCTAGAACCCAAAGCTAAACCTGTCAGATAGAAGCAAAGACCATTGAATCCCAAACTGGAAGTGCTCATGAAAATAGAGCTCAATAAACTCATTGAAGGCAAGATCATTTTTCCTATCAAACATACTTCATGGGTTTCTAACTTGGTTCCTATTAGAAAGAAAAATGGAGAAATTAGATTGTGTTGATTTCCGTGATTTAAATAGAGCATCTTTAAAGGATCATTATCCTTTACCATCTATGGAACAAATATTGCAAATTGTTTCTGGATTAGAGAGATTTTCTTTATTGGATGGTTATTCAGGTTATAACCAAATTCTTGTGAAAGAGGAAGATCAATACAAGACATCTTTTACCACAAAATGGGGCACACTAGCATACAGAAAGATGTCATTTGGCTTATCAAATGCAGGTGCAACATTTCAGAGAGCAATGGACATGGCTTTTCAAGGCTTGATTAATAAAATTGTGCTTGTATACTTAGATGATGTGATTGTTTTTTCTAAAAAAGCTAAAGATCATTTTCATCATTTAAGACTAATCTTTGAGAGATGTAGAGAATTTGGGGTATCATTAAACCCAAAGAAGAGTATTTTCTCTGTTCATGAAGGCAAACTGCTGGGACACATTGTGTCTAAAGATGGAACATCAACTGATCATGAAAGAATTACTGCAATACTGGCATTACCTCTTCCTGCACATAAGAAAGGCTTACAGAGCTTTCTGGGAAGAATTAACTTTGTAAGAAGGTTTATTCCAAACATAGCAGCACTTTTACTACCTCTTACAGCAATGCTAAAGAAGAATATTCCCTTCAGCTAGACCAAAGAAGGAAAGCAGAGCTTTGAAGAAATAAAGGAAGCACTTGCTGCTACTCCAACTTTGATAAATTGAAATTTTGATAAAGACTTCATTCTATATGCATTTGGCGGTGTGGATACTATATCAGCTATGTTATGTCAGCAAAACAGTGAAGGAATGGAACAACCTATGGCATTTTTCTGCCAGGTTCTGCATGACTACGAGGTAAGATATTCTTTTGTTGAAAAACATGTATTAGTTGTTATCAGGAGCTTAAAGAAATTCAAACTCATGCTTTCAAATAATAGAATTCAATTAATGGTTGCTCACCCAATAGTGAAAGAGTTTTTGCTCAATAAAGATTTAAATGATAAGAGAGCAGGGTGGATAACAAAGGTCATGGAATATGACATACAAATTAAGGTAACCAAGCTGGTCTGAGGCAAAGGACTGTGTGAACAGCTTGTAGGAAATGAAGGATACAGCAAGGAACTTGAAAGAGAGGCTAAGACAGTGCTTCAAAATAATGAAACTACTACTATCACAGCCCCCCCTACAAGTTGGATACATGATATGATTCATTATCTGCACACTGGTGATTGTTCGCAAGGCCTGGACAGATATAAAAGAAGATATTACAGATTACAGGCAATTCCTTATGCCATAATTGATGGAATTATGTACAAGAGAGATTTTAACAATGTTTTATTAAGATGTGTACAACCAAATCAGACTCAAAAGATTCTAGAAGAATTTCATGATGGACCTGCTGGAGGTCACTTTACAGCTAGAACAATAGCTCTAAAAATTATGAGGGCTAGTTACTATTGGCCTGACATGTTCAAGGATGCTCATGAATGGGTAAAGAAATGTCTTAAATGTTTAATTTTTGTAGGTAAACAAAAGCTGGCAGCAATGCCCTTGCATCCAATTCAAGTGGAACAACCATTTGGCAAGTGGGGATTGGACTTCATTGGTCCTATCAATCCACCTTCAAGCCAAGGACACAAGTGGATTTTGACTGCTACGAATTATTTCACTAAGTGGACTGAAGCAGTTGCTTTGAAAGATGCTAATGAAACACCAGTCTTGAATTTTTATCAGGATCTAGTGTCTAGGTTTGGAACTCCTGACTCAGTTATTTTAGATAATGCTTTAGCATTCATTGGATTAAGAATATCTGATTGGTCTATAAAAAATAACATATTCTTGTATACTTCATCAAATTATTACCCTCAAGGTAACGGACAGGCTGAATCAACTAACAAAAATCTAATTAAGATTATAAAGAAAATAGTTGATGAAAATCAGAGGTCTTGGCATGATAAATTAAAGTTAGCACTGTGGGCTGATAGGATTACACCTGAAAGATCAATAGGTAATTCACCTTATGTGCTTACATATGGAAAAGAATCCAAGTTACCAATAACAGTGGAGTTGCCAACACTCAGCTATATAAAAGAGCTACAGTTACTTGAAGAATAGCCAATGGAAATCAGGCTTGTACAGTTGATTGAACTTGAAGAGATCAGAAAGGAGGCCTTGAAAACATTGGAAGTACACCAGGCCCAAATGAAAAGGACTTTTGATAAAAGAGCAGTATCAAGGGATTATAAAGAAGGAGATCTAGTTTTCAAGTGGAATGAATTGAAAAGCCAACCAAGACAGCATACAAAGTTTGATGCAATTTGGGGTGGACCATATTTAATCACAGAGTGTAAGCAAAACTATGCATTTCAGCTTGCTAAGTTAGATGGTGAGGTGTTGCCAATCCTAGTTAACAGGATTCACCTCAAGATATGTTACTAAGTAAGGCAGCCTTATGCTGCAAATAAGTGCTTTTGCATAGTTAATTTCAGTTTTGTTGTTTTTTTTCCAAGAAGTGCTTCTGCACATGTAGCTGGTTCTGTTTTAAGAAAATCAGTTGTAGTTTCAGTTTTTCAGTTAGTTGTTGCTGTTGTTTTTAGTTAGTGTGAGTTGTAGAATTTCTCTAAGTTCAGGGCATATATGACTATGTCCAATGAGAAGGCAAGGCTACTGGTTCTAAACTGTTTAGCAGACAAACACCCCTGAGAGGTCACCAGAAATGTCACTAAATTTTTGTTCACACTGAAAATTAGTTGGACCTAGGTGTAATTGTTCAAAATGAATAATAGAAAACTTCAAGGTTATGCATTCTTAAATGGTTGGCACTTTGACAAAGTTGAAAAGAGGATATAGTTGTCAGGATAACCCATCATTCCAATTAGGACTGATAAATTATCATGACAAGAAACTTGATCATCAAAGGATCAATCATTCAAGCAGATATAGTTGTTCTACAAAGTTTGATCTTTCAGGAGCTATAAGTTAAATTGATTATTCAGATTAATCAGTTTTTGAATAAAAGAGACAATGATCTTGTATTACATTGATATTTTATGTGATGTTTTGAACATATATCCAAGTATCTGTTACTTTATCTCATGCATTGATTAAGAAGGAAATACATATAAATCATATGCATCAAAGAAACTAACTGATCATGTTTTAAAGAAATGTTCAAATGTGTCCCACACAAGCCGTGGGAATAACTAAAACTGAGCAATTGCAGACATGCAAGCTATGTATCTGTTTGATAAAAGAAAAGAGAAAAGAACATATGATAAATCTAAATATCCATCATTACTTGATGATGGAGGTTGTTGTTGAAGCTAGTCTTCAAAGTCTTCAGTCTTCATGCTTCAGTCCAAGCCACCATCCAGTTGAAACCTGCAAAAAAAATTTGGGACAGCCCTATTAGTGCTCTAGATGTTTACAGTTATCACATGCTTTTATCAAATAGAGACATCTACTTTTCACATCATGCATTCAGATAAGAATTCAGATTAGATAATGATATAGATCAAGAAAAAATCATGAAGGAGATCAATCAATGCTATCAGGTACTTTTTTATGCTAACTTGTTTGTTCACTATGCAGGTATAGGACAAATTTTGTTGCTGATTTGAAGACAAATAAACATGTGGATTAAATGTGGCTCCCACAAGGGTTGAGCCCAGCATGTTTCTTTTCATTTTTTGAAAAGAGTACCAAAAAAGATAGGATGCATCATTCTAAGCTATATCATGCATCATCTAATCAACTTGCATAAGGAGAATGTCATCATGACATCATTACAGTTGATTAAAACAAATCAGAACTATATGATTGAATCAAGATTGATAAAAAGACAAATTCAGAAAAAAAAAATCAGATTACAGTCATCTCAAGAGTGAGACAAGTTTTTAGATTATTGTGCCTAATAAAGAAGAAGAGAGACAGAGCAAGGAAGATACAACAACTTGTGTAAAAGTCATAGAATATATCTTATGAAGAGTCATCTCATTATGACAAAGGAGTAAGATGAAATAGCATTGCATACCAGGTATTTTTCATGTTGTCTTCATACTGTCTAAAGATGATCAAAGTTTAAAATAGCTATATCACATTCAAAGCTACAAGTGTCTCATAAGTAGTCAAGTAAATGCCACATGAACAACAGATAGAATAGTGGAGGACAAACAACTTAATCTCTATGCCAACTTGATTACCATTAAATAAGACTTCACAATATGTATGAGATGGGTGTACAGTCATCCAAAAAGAGAAGATATAAACTTTGTAAAAGGTTGCCACCAATGCCTCAGAGTTTTCAAACCATCAAAAGGTACATGAAGATCAAATGCTACATTCAAAATGGAGTAACATGTTCAAAAAATCAAGCATTGAAGGATGGAGTATATAATACAAGTAAATACCCCAACACATTGAATGGGCCTCCAACATGATAGTCAAGTCAACTTTCAAGATCAAATGAAATACAGTTATGACTAAGGTTGCAAACTACAGAAGACATAGTCAACTAAACATGCTATGCAAGTTGCAAGCTACAGAGGATGCCACACATAAATGTATGCAACACAGTAAATAGAGGATGCCATGCAAGATCCAAATAGAAGAAGTGCCACACAGCAATGTATGCAACATAGTACATGCCATGCAAGATGCAGTCAAAGAGTAGGTACAGTCAAAAGATATAATGATGACATAAATAAAAAAACACATTGCAAAAACAAGATAGTCACCATCATTATAGACAGTCATAACAGTGATCATGAAGAAGTATAATACATCATAATGATCATTGCTCACCTATAGAGGAACATGCATAATGATAAAGATATCAATAGCTAGAAGAGATTTGAGTATGCAAAAAGATGGCTACAAATATGAGGATGCACGAAGGCATACCACAAAAGATGAAATAATGAAATATGCCTATGCTACAGTAAGCCTTGAAGGACAGCAAGAAATAAACAAGAAAGCATGTTATCCAAGTTACAAGTGCATTTCAAGAATGCCACAAACAATAAAGAGAAAGACAACTAATCTCTATGGCATGATATACATCCAGTTATAGCTGAGAGATAGTCCCACTTCCAAAAGATGATGATACAGCCACATAGTTCATCAACCTTACATTCATGCAATTTGAAAAGATCGTCTACGGAAGAGCCTTACAGTATGATACAAACTATGCTATAATGATGCAAATGGAGGTAAAATGTCAAGCCATTATATAAGAATATCAAAAGACTACTGTCATGACAAAAAGTAACACATGCTTCTACCCATCAGCCACAGTGAGATGTAAAGCAAGTAAATCATCAACAAATGTGTGTGAGACAGTCACAAGGAGGTGAGAAGTATTAAGAGAAGTAGAGCAAGAAAACCCATTTCCAATACTTCAAAATCCTTAAACTCTTTCCAGCAGATAGAGATAAAAGCACAGTCAAAGTGATGATACACAGACAATATACCATCCGTGTTGAAGAAATCAAACCCTAATGATGTCCTTGCAGGCTTGAAGAGAGATTTCAAAGAAGATGCCATAATACATTCATAACCTACAGAGAAGAGCAAGAAACGAGAAAGAATGTATACCCATATGCCAAATTCACAAGATTTCTTCATAGATACATCAAATCTTTCATTTCTTACAAAGCAGAGGAAGAGACTAAGTAAAATAGTGGCCCTAGCATTACAAGAATTTTTTGTGCATAATGAAGTTGAAACCCTAACTTCATGACTTACAAACCCTCTAGGTAAGTTACAATTTTATGCCTATTAACAAAGACAAGCATAGCCATGGTAGGTAGAGGTTCTGGGTATGCAGGGGAATTTGAAACCCTAACTCAAAGCTTCAAAACCCTCAGGTTTCTACATGATGAAGACAAATTAAGATAAAAGAAGTATGCAACCATGCTCAATAGAGACACGGTATTTCTTGCTATAAAATACAATACCCACAACCATCTACAGCTTGTCATGCTATCTTAGGAGTGAGACCATCAAAAGAATGAAACTACAGAGAGGATAGCAAGTGCTCACCTCATTGCTGTCAAGAAAGAAGGATCTTCCATGGCTTCACAGTGGCCTCAAACTTCTAAATATGCAGGAGAAGACCATTGAGAAGGGAAGCACACAGAGAAAGAGTGAAGGCATTAAAAGAATGCACAATAATGGAGTTGTTATAACAGTGAAAAAGGCCATGGCCATATAGATGAAAGAAGCTACAACATTCAAATGCTTTGTAACAAATAGAAAAGAAAAGTTACCTTCATTCTAGCTCATGAGGAATTCATGACACCAACAACGTATTAAAGCCATTTGAAGGAGAAAGCCAGAGCTACCATGGAGCAACTTCAAACCCTCAACAGACATGCTTGTGCAGAGCTCAAAGAGAGAAATCAAAAGATGAGTGAATGAGCAAAAAATTAGGGTTGGTTCCCTATTTTGGTCAAAGGTTCTTTTCACTCAAGTGCATTTTTTGACTTAGAAAAACCAAATTATTACCTTATCCAAAATTGTTGTCAGGGTCAAGACTTTCCTAGCAATCATAACACATAGTGGCCGATAGCAACCCTTTCGAGGTTGGTTCCTTTTAAAGTCAAGAGGCTGATATAACATGTGGGGAGGCTCCAAGCCTTATGACCTATTATGCATGGTGAAGTTCCTTGGTGGTCGAATGGTGGAGATATAGCATATGGATGATAAGTGATGTGATAATTGCATGGTGGCACCATTGATAAAGACATCATATAATGGATTTTTTATACATGGGGTCAAGTTGCATAGTGGAGTTATTTTCCTTCCTTCACTTCAAATATTGCATATGGGGATATAAGGAGATTTGAGAAATGGATATTTATGCATTTTTTTGTCTTGTGCATGGAGTGCTACAGGAGTGACTGGTTCTTTTATTTTCCTTGCAGAGGGAGAATGTTTTGTTTCACAAATGTATTGGAGTGATAAAGAAATGTGTATTTATTCCTAAGTCCTATTTTGCAAAATAGGCAAATGTATTGGAGTGATAAGGAGTATATTCTTCTTCTAATCATGCATGATTTTACACATTAATTAATTGTAAATAAATAATAAAGTAATATTCTATAAATTTCTTTATTATTTTCCACAAGTTGTAAAATCAAAAATAAACAAGTAACCAATAATAGAGTAATACTTTATTACTTTATTATTTACTCACAATCAATTTTGCTTATGCAAAATCATGCAAATTGATTAGTTGAGTTAACTAGGCCACGTAGGAGGTTTTGCATGACTTTTAGGAGTATTTTTAGGATCCTTAGTCAAAATTTTGATCAAACACATGGAGAAGCCCAATTTAAAGCTATTTTCTATCAATTTGAGGCAGTTTTAGACCCTAATTTTGAGGATTTTTGAGGTTTCTCGAGAATGAGTATTTTTAGAGGTAGTTATCTACAAGTCTATATTTTTTGCATGCCTCTTTTAGAGAGCAAGCCTATATATTGTGAAGCAAAAGTCTATTTTTGCTAGTTTTTGATTATCATTCTGATTCAAACAGATTGGAGAATTCTTGTAAGTCACTATTACAGTTTTATTGAGAGATCGGCAGGTTACAAGTTATCTTTTGTCTTTTACAAAGCTTTCCTTTATTATTTCAGATCAGTTGAATTACCTTTCCTTTTAGTGTTGAATGCTGAAGTGATTTTGATGAAATTTGTTGTGTTTTATTATTAGACCTTCAAAATTATTGTCTCACCTCATTGTTTATAGCATTAAAGCATTAATTCATCACAGGTCTTAGGTTTTGTTAACTGGAAATAGTCTTTCTATGCTGTGAAAAACCATTTTCATTTGTAAAAACCTATTTTCAAACCTTCCTTAGAATCATTTTTTTGATATTTATGCCAAGTCTGGATTGTGTAGAAGTTAGATTTCTGAGCAAGCATTGTGAATCAGATTGCATTATTTTTATCTATATTAGGTGCATCACCATTTTTTCACTTAGAGTTCATTTAGTTTCTTTCTTCCCTTTTCCCAAAAAGTAAAAACATACATCTCAATAGAACATTTGAATGGAACCAACCCACAATCTGGAGGTCTAATCTCATCATAGGGCACCCACAACCTAAGATTAGTCCCATGTTACACAGAATTGCAGTGCTTTAACCAGCTTTGCATATTGGTGTAATTCCCATTGATAATAGGAATATTTCATGATGAACCATTGAACCTTTGAACCTTTGAACTCTGACATAAGGTTCAATCAGGAGGTTCAAAGATGTAAATTGTGCTACACGAGAGACCAAGGGTAAGCGGCCTTTCTAAGAACATTGAACATTGAACCTTTGAACCAATGAGCCATTGAATTTTGAAACAGGTTCAAGTTCGAAGGTTCAAGACTACAAATTATTTTGTACATAAGATGATAGGCAAGTGATCTTTAATATCAAAGAGCCAACTTAAGGAGTAAACATATTGACAAATAAGGAAAATGGTAAATCGACTGTTTTCTCAGGGAAGGATTACGAAAAAAAATGAATGAGGGTGAATACGAAGGTAACAATAAGAAACAACCATGTCATTTCCTTCAACAGTCATACTCTATTTTCTCATTGTTTCACTTGCATACAAATCAACACAAACAACAATATGAAAATCAATAGTTCCCATAGACATCTCATCCAATCGTACTTCCTCCTTTACTTCACTACATAATAACTCTTCTATTTCTACCATATCATTATCATCCCTTATGCTTACCTTCATCTTTTTACTATGCCTTACAAGCATGTTCAACTCTTCACCACTTATTACATTCTTATTATAACATGTTACCTCATGATGGATTTCCAAGAATCCACTATTTGTTTCCTCAACCTCACCAACCTTTGAACTATTATTATGTCTTTCTCCTCTTCTTCAGCTTTTATCTTCTTTACAATTTCAAACTAAATTATTCCTCTCATCTCATTCTAAAGAAATATAAGTCTTATCACCAAAGTCTATGATGATTTCTTCCACATATGCACACTCATGCACAATACCTGGCACATCATCTTATCTCTTATTTTCTTATGAGGAATTTCTTTTTCTACATTATCCTTATTTCTTAAGGATTACTCTAGCTATTCAAAAAATAATTTATCCTCTAAACCCTACTTTAGGTTCTCATATAACAACACCTTTCCTTCCTATTCTTCACATATGTGGTTCTAAAAAACCACATCTTTCTTAGTTGCTATTGTTCCAACACTACCCTCACTTATGTACTCTTAGACTGAACTAAGCATTAACAACTTATCCTTCATCCTCTTTTCATCTATTGCCTCTTTATTCTCTACTCATCTCTCATTATGGAGGATGATTCCACCTCTTCCTTCTCTACACATGGTTGTTGAATGGAGAAGGTCATCTTTTCCAATCTCTCTTTAGAGATTCTATTCACCTTCTTTCTCAAGTTTTTTTATCACAACTAGATGATTATTTTTCTCTTCTTCACTATCTTCTTACATGAGGACTTGTACTCTACTTGAATTTGATAAAGTCTAAGCTCAATTCAATACCTACACATAAAATAATGTCAAATAAATAGGGGTTACAACATTACTCATCTCATTTTCCATTATCATTGTAATATCAACTCCTTGCAACTCAAATAGTGCATGTTCTTCATTTTCATTTTTTGGAAATCTGCTTAGTACTCTCTTCTTTTGCTTTCTCTTTCTTGTGATTTTTTAAAATAACTTTGTACTATTCACAAGGCAAGTCTACTCCTTTACTGTCCCTTAAGACAATATTCTCTTTTCTCTTCTTAAGCCTCATTCTTTGATGCTTTTTGCACCATTTTGTATGCAATTTGGGATGTATAATCTAGTTCAATGATTTGGAAACCATATTTTGCCAACTCCTCACCACCCTCACTTTTCCATTTTCTAGTCTCATCCCTTAGAGAATTCTCCAGTATTACACTAACACACATTTTAGTGTTTGCAACCTCTACTCTTGTGGGGTCCAAAATGTTCTTTTCTTCAAAATGAGACTCTAAATCTAAATTACCCATTTAAAAAATAATTCAGGACTTTCTCTACCTAAAAGTACAAGGGCATGACTAGTAGACTTACCTTTTTCTCTCTCCATTGTCTATGTAGGCCTTTGTCCTTTATGGGGGTCACTTTCTCTACTCGATATTCCTCCTAATGAATTCATTCTAGAAACCGTCTTAGATTCAACAACTCCTTTATCACTTTGCTTTGTGACTTTAGGTAACTCCTCTTCTATTTATGGACTCTTTTTCAGTCTTATTCTTTTCTAATTGCACTCTACCCATCAACAATTGATGGAGAACAAATCCTTCATCCATCAAAGGTTTTGATTACCTCCCATTTGACATTCTATTTGTAAAAACTTCTAGATTTAAAGTCTTTTTTGCAACTAGCTTGTTGATTTGTACTACTAGTGCTTTACATCCCTCTTTCCTATTATCTAGGAAAACTCTTTTATATTGTCCTATTTCCAAGATATCCATTCTTTCTTGGATTTGTCTCATTGCCTCTACCAATTATGTATCTCTATGTTTTCTACTCTCTCTATGTGTCATCCTCATAACTTCATGTCCTCTACCCATCTTGCCTAAACGAAGAACAATCTACCTTTGTCTTGAGTTCTCTACCTACTATCTTGCAATGAAGAACCCTAGAGTTATAAAACATCTTCCAACCAATATTTCTCCTACTAAAATATGTCTTATATACTTTATAGCCACCACAATATGGAAAAAAACACACTACAAGATTAAACTTGCTTTGATACTGTTGACATTTCTTCTGAATCAGCATTAGGGTTTGCCACTTCTAATGCACAGGCAGATTCAGGCCAACTGAATACAGGAGGTTGCGTGAGCTCCTCCCCTTCACTTCTGGTTCTGCCGCACCAAGGGGGGTATCCCTATAACTCAAGATGTAACCTTGACTAGCTCAAAGATAGAAGGATCTAACTTGACAACAACAGGCAGAATACTCTCATGTATGGACCAAGATCTGCATGATAGATCACAAGGCTGGCAACATTCTTGGACATGATGTCTGGTTGGGAATGAGAGCATGCAGGGGGTTCCTAATCCTACTCCTACAACTAACAGGTGGAGGTATGAAATGTTTTGATATGAATTTAGATGCAAAGCTGGACATGGTGTATAACACAAGAACACAGCATGATTGGTGCCTATCCAGGGCTTGGAGTCGGTAGACATACACCTGTGAATGATCAGCATGAATAGCTAAAACCGGATTTCAGGGGGATACACATGATATCTGCCTTACAGATATCTCCCAATATAGAGTGTTGAGCTATCTCTACTTATGGCATCCCTACTGCAGTATACCCTTCCCAATGTTCAACCTGAAAACAGTTTAATCTGCCCCTTGAGCAGAGGTTAAAAGATCAGACATTCAACATAGGAATTCTATGCTCTAGAATCTAAACATCACACAAATATCCAGATCCAGAAGAAGAATACATGCAATACTGGAGACAGAATTAACACAACACATGCTAAGATAGCATTACTCATATAAGATCAACCATGAAACCAGTGGATTCATGCCAAGTCCTACAACAGGAGATACATAAACTCACAAGATCAAGCTGTACAGAGCAACCAGATCAGCTGGTTTTGGATTACAGAGCCAAAAATCCACAACTTTCAACAACCTTGAATGAATAACACCGTCTGCCTTATATAGCAGGAGGGTGTATTCAGCATTAACTACCAGGTTGACCAAAACTCCCGCCAGATATACAGTATCATAGAAATGGCGCTCAAACTTGAATGCAGCAGGTAGGGGAGGAGACAGGAAGATTTCTCGAGCCTTGCGCCGCCGCCTAGGGATTCAGATCTTCAATCAGGTACTACATCCGTCCACGCCATCGCCCATACCTCTGCAACAATCGCCATTGATGGCGCACCAACCCGCGGCCTCGGGAAGAACATCGAACAGTTAATCGCAACCACTTCCCACCGAGATTCATCATCATGATATTTCGAAAATGCAGGATAACATTATCCCACATGCACCCCGCGATGACCTCCTAAACACTTTATATACTAGGTCATGAGCATATATCATGTCGGTGCTTTTGCTCCTGACGACACTAGTATAAGACTTCATCATCATCATCCTCCAGCAGCATGATATCCTGTTGCCTGAAATATCACCCTGACGTCAGCATCATATTGCAATACAACCGCATGATAATCGCCTTCATCGGCACTACCTGATCCATCGGAGAAACATCCTCCTGCTGAGCTTATAACAAAAGTCTGGCCGATGAACATCCTGATGACGTCATCATCATATCCTGCTGACGTCATCAGCATATCTGCCTACTGCGCACCTCCTCATATCCGGATGACGTCATCATCATGTTTGCAAATGTCAGGAGATCTCCTCAAGATGATCAGTGTTAGAAATATGACCCCCCGGGACCTCGATGACGTCATCATCATATCAACATCAGGATGATATTCGGAAGACAACCGGATATTTGGAAATATCATCCTGATGCACAAACATCATGTTGCACTGTAGCTCCACTATAAGATCGGGGCGATTGAATATGATGATGCTTGAAAAGATCACCCCCCACTAGATAATGCACGAAGCCGACAGGCGGATATCTCCTTGATATCAGCATCATCATGATGCTGGAACAAACACACTCGAGTGATATGAAAATATCACCCCCTCCTTCGGAAATATCATGATGCAGATAGGCAGAAAGAAAGATATCACCCTGATATAAGGATGACGTCAGCATCATCAGGATGAGAAACAAAGAACAAGAAGTGATACAACATCATCAGGATGATATTGACTAAGATCATCCTGACGTTCAAAATATGATGACCCCAGTGAATATCGGGCCGCACTTAGAACTCTTCAAATACATCATCAGGATAATCATAACCAAGATCACCTGATGATAGAAATATCACCCCGGCGAGATATCATGATGCAGATAATATGATGACCCCCGCAAGCAACACGGTGATAACTGGAAATATGATGATGATGACGACCCTTAAGAAAGAACAAGTCAGGTCGAACAACTTAGAGAATAACCCCTTCAGAATGTCGGGGCAACATCATCATCATGTCTGGGCAAGGTGATAAATGGAAGATCACCGGATACTTTGAAAAATCACCCTCGCAAGCAGATCAGGGCACACTGTAGCTCATCAGCAGGATCAGGATAAAAACCAAACATCACCCGATGTGAAATATGATGATGACGATGAGAAAACCGGTCGACGGAGAACATGATGATGCTGACCCTCATCTAAACAAACATGATGATGATGACCTCCTCCTCAAGAAAATATGATGATGCAACTGAAAAATGCTGAGGAGGTCCATTACTTAGAACATTTTTTGGATACTTAGGGAGAGTGCCTGAATGAAAAATGCTCAGAAAACTACCAGTCAATTCAGGCGCTAACAGTGGCTCTGTCTGGGGACGTGCAGGTGCAAGACTGCAGCGAGAACCCCAGATCTCTGGGATGCAGACCAGTCCCTTATCCATTGGGCATAGAGTCATGAAGTTATCATGATCTGCATCACCAAACACAATATTTTTAAACATCATTTTGGCGGCCCCGGGCAACCAAAAAGGAAGAACCATAGTTTTTTCTTGTCAAATGCCTGATTCCAAGCTGAAAGATCCCAATCCCAACTGAAAAGATTGGCATAATCTGCCCATAATATCAGCTGCTTAAAAAGATATTCCACCAGTTTTGAAAGCTTGCCACCATCATTTTTAGCTCTGTCATTTTGGATTTTAGAATTAGACATATAACCATACACATAATATTCTTCAACATTAGGCAACACATGTAGGTTATGTCCCTTAGACAGTACATCATACTGTTCTTGGCATTCTTCATCATTTATCTGGCTACTGCACATTATCAGGTACTCATCCAGCTGATCCAACAATTCAAAATACTCAGGAAATATGAGACCCCTAATATCTACTGATATTGAAAACAAAACCTGATCCACAGACCCAATGTTGCACATGTCTGAATCAGGTGATGATGAACATTCATTATTCACAGCTTGCAAATCAGTATCATCATCCTCAAACAAAGGGTTAATCCTGCACCACTGAAAGTCAAGACTCACAACATCATATGCATCAGCAGGCTCATCATAAAGGGGATTAACACTCACTGCAAAGGCCTCTGCTTCTTCTTCATGACATTCCAATTCTTCTTCATTACTATCAGATCCAGAGTCATAAGAAAAACAAACCTGATCCATGCACTGGTCATGGATATCATTTTTATCAACTGATTGCCCCATATACAAGATTGCTACTGTTTCAATGCACTCTGAAGTTGAACAATCTGCATCATTTTCCAGCCCTCCAATACTTCCTGATGAAACTGATATTGATTCTTGATCCATATGATCACAACTCTGCACAACTGGATCATTTAAACATGAAGGCTCTTTGTTTAGGACTGGTATGCAAATATTACTTGAAAAATCATTATTTTCAACTTCACTTGCTGGGCAAAAAAGGACATCCTCCTCTATGATAGAAACATCATCCACTTGGAATGATGCAAAAACTGGGACAACAGGGGTGTGAGTGCTATGACATTCATTATCAATTCCTGAATTAAATCCTTCATTAACACTGGGGGCTGCAGGACAACAAAAATTTTCAGAGAAATAACCCTTTTGTATTCCATACCTCCAATTGTTTTCAATATCTAATGCAAACTGATGTGCCTGATGCAATGTGGTGGGCTCCTTGTCCCTTAATCTGTAACTCATTTTCCCATCAAAGGCTCCTAAGTAGGTAACTAAGCACAGTGCATCATTAGGTCTCATGCATTCTGGAATTCTATTCAATGCCCTCATAAATCTGAGGTTAAAGGCTGGGATCAACTCATCTTCTTCAATATGGATGTACATGAAGTCACTAATAGCTGCATATTCAGAAACTCTTTCACCATACTGTACTAGAAATGCAGATTTAAAACCATGCCAAGAGTTGACAGAGTGAGCTGGAAGGTAGGAAAACCAGTCCCTTGCATCTTCATCTAGAGATTGAACAAATAATCTCATAACCACATCCTCATGGTCAATCTCAAAGTCATCTATCACATTCATGAACTGCTGCAAGTGTCTCTCAGCTGATTCATCCTTTATACCCTTAAATTTAGGCAAAAAATTTCTGATTTTAGGTGGAAAAGCATTTGGATAGCCACAAATGCCATTGAAATCTATGGGCTTATATCTATCTATGTTGAAACTTCTTTTACTACATGGTTGGGATTGACTACTATACATTTTTGCATTTGACACTTCACAAGGGTGCATAGGCTGATAATACATCCTTTATGTTATTGCAACCCTCCTCTCTACTCAGATTTTTCTACAAACAATGACTTTAGGCACTCAAAGTTTAGGCTGTTTTTTCAAACTTTCCTAAAGTCCTTGAAATGAGTCTTTTGGACAACATTGCATGCCCTTTGAAATACAGTGTAAGTTCTAATAGAAGCATGCAAGCTCTGCTTTCACCAATGTTCCCCTTTTAACCAGTGCTATCTCACCAAATAGGGAATCTGTCAATCAATATGAAATACCTGGATATGTTGCAGAAGCTGCAAATTCTTCTCTGGCTGATTTTGTTCTTTTATCAGGTTCTTTGATGCAGAGTCGCCACCTCCTTGAAGAGGAATGAGCTTCAAACAAGCTGAAGCTGCAAATTGATTTCTTTCTTTCTGGGTCGTCCACCAGCAGAGTCACATATACAACCTTTTTTCTCTGCTGCAACAAACAGTTTCCAGGTCTAATTTTTTTTAATCTTGTAGACTCAAACTTTCATGGATATGACATTGATCTCCCCAGCGGAGTCGCCATTTTGTTGGTGACTCGGATGGGTCACAAGATATATTACTGGAGATGATTAGATAATACTTTTACTGTTCATTCCCCAGCAGAGTCGCCATTTTGTTGACATTTCTTCTGAATTAGCATTAGGGTTTGCCACTTCTAATGCATAGGCAGATTCAGGCCAACTGAATACAGGAGGTTGCGTGAGCTCCTCCCCTTCACTTCTGGTTCTGCCGCACCAAGGGGGGTATCCCTATAACTCAAGATGTAACCTTGACTAGCTCAAAGATAGAAGGATCTAACTTGACAACAACAGGCAGAATACTCTCATGTATGGACCAAGATCTGCATGATAGATCACAAGGCTGGCAACATTCTTGGACATGATGTCTGGTTGGGAATGAGAGCATGCAGGGGGTTCCTAATCCTACTCCTACAACTAACAGGTGGAGGTATGAAATGTTTTGATATGAATTTGGATGCAAAGCTGGACATGGTGTATAACACAAGAACACAGCATGATTGGTGCCTATCCAGGGCTTGGAGTCGGTAGACATACACCTGTGAATGATCAGCATGAATAGCTAAAACTGGATTTCAGGGGGATACACATGATATCTGCCTTACAGATATCTCCCAATATAGAGTGTTGAGCTATCTCTACTTATGGCATCCCTACTGCAGTATACCCTTCCCAATGTTCAACCTGAAAACAGTTTAATCTGCCCCTTGAGCAGAGGTTAAAAGATCAGACATTCAACATAGGAATTCTATGCTCTAGAATCTAAACATCACACAAATATCCAGATCCAGAAGAAGAATACATGCAATACTGGAGACAGAATTAACACAACACATGCTAAGATAGCATTACTCATATAAGATCAACCATGAAACCAGTGGATTCATGCCAAGTCCTACAACAGGAGATACATAAACTCACAAGATCAAGCTGTACAGAGCAACCAGATCAGCTGGTTTTGGATTACAGAGCCAAAAATCCACAACTTTCAACAACCTTGAATGAATAACACCGTCTGCCTTATATAGCAGGAGGGTGTATTCAGCATTAACTACCAGGTTGACCAAAACTCCAGCCAGATATACAGTATCATAGAAATGGCGCTCAAACTTGAATGCAGCAGGTAGGGGAGGAGACAGGAAGATTTCTCGAGCCTTGCGCCGCCGCCTAGGGATTCAGATCTTCAATCAGGTACTACATCCGTCCACGCCATCGCCCATACCTCTGCAACAATCGCCATTGATGGCGCACCAACCCGCGGCCTCGGGAAGAACATCGAACAGTTAATCGCAACCACTTCCCGCCGAGATTCATCATCATGATATTTCGAAAATGCAGGATAACATTATCCCACATGCACCCCGCGATGACCTCCTAAACACTTTATATACTAGGTCATGAGCATATATCATGTCGGTGCTTTTGCTCCTGACGACACTAGTATAAGACTTCATCATCATCATCCTCCAGCAGCATGATATCCTGTTGCCCGAAATATCACCCTGACGTCAGCATCATATTGCAATACAACCGCATGATAATCGCCTTCATCGGCACTACCTGATCCATCGGAGAAACATCCTCCTGCTGAGCTTATAACAAAAGTCTGGCTGATGAACATCCTGATGACGTCATCATCATATCCTGCTGACGTCATCAGCATATCTGCCTACTGCGCACCTCCTCATATCCGGATGACGTCATCATCATGTTTGCAAATGTCAGGAGATCTCCTCAAGATGATTAGTGTTAGAAATATGACCCCCCGGGACCTCGATGACGTCATCATCATATCAACATCAGGATGATATTCGGAAGACAACCGGATATTTGGAAATATCATCCTGATGCACAAACATCATGTTGCACTGTAGCTCCACTATAAGATCGGGGCGATTGAATATGATGATGCTTGAAAAGATCACCCCCCACTAGATAATGCACGAAGCCGACAGGCGGATATCTCCTTGATATCAGCATCATCATGATGCTGGAACAAACACACTCGAGTGATATGAAAATATCACCCCCTCCTTCGGAAATATCATGATGCAGATAGGCAGAAAGAAAGATATCACCCTGATATAAGGATGACGTCAGCATCATCAGGATGAGAAACAAAGAACAAGAAGTGATACAACATCATCAGGATGATATTGACTAAGATCATCCTGACGTTCAAAATATGAAGACCCCAGTGAATATCGGGTCGCACTTAGAACTCTTCAAATACATCATCAGGATGATCATAACCAAGATCACCCGATGATAGAAATATCACCCCGGTGAGATATCATGATGCAGATAATATGATGACCCCCGCAAGCAACACGGTGATAACTGGAAATATGATGATGATGACGACCCTTAAGAAAGAACAAGTCAGGTCGAACAACTTAGAGAATAACCCCTTCAGAATGTCGAGGCAACATCATCATCATGTCTGGGCAAGGTGATAAATGGAAGATCACCGGATACTTTGAAAAATCACCCTCGCAAGCAGATCAGGGCGCACTGTAGCTCATTAGCAGGATCAGGATAAAAACCAAACATCACCCGATGTGAAATATGATGATGACGATGAGAAAACCGGTCGACGGAGAACATGATGATGCTGACCCTCATCTAAACAAACATGATGATGATGACCTCCTCCTCAAGAAAATATGATGATGCAACTGAAAAATGCTGAGGAGGTCCATTACTTAGAACATTTTTTGGATACTTAGGGAGAGTGCCTGAATGAAAAATGCTCAGAAAACTACCAGTCAATTCAGGCGCTAACAGATACCACTTAAGTGTAGTCTAGGTAAGGGGTAAAATAAACAACTGCCTAAAACTAGTAGCCGAACACTCACCAACACATGCACACACTAGAAGGAATCGAAGACAACAATACTTGCATTAATTCATTAAATCTAGATGTTAAAAAACATACAAACATGATGCTCAAAGAGCCTACTAATTATATAGTTTATAAATGAACCAAAGGAATGTTTATTTGTCCTAGAGGGATGCGTGACAAATTAATTACCCACTCCACTATTTTTTCCTTCTCTCTTCTGTCAACACAATCAACCTCTTATCTTGACTCCCTCTCTTTTTATTTCTTATTTGTGTTCTCTCAAAAAGAACAATGTTGCTTTTCCAAATAAAGGTCACTCCCTCTCTTGTCTCTTCCCTCTCTCTTTCTTATATATAGAGGACCCACCCCCTTTTTCCTAACTACCAATCTTGTCCTTTGTTGTTTCACTTCCTTCTTGAATGAATGTTATAGATCTATCTTTGAGAAATGGCCCCAACCATTTAAAATTCCCACTTAGAACTCCAAATGCCCAAAAATTTGACTTGCATGGCCGCCAATAGATAACATAAAATGAAAGATACCTACCCCAAATGAATATCATTAGTTTCCAATTTCTAATAAAGGCAAACAACAATTGTTAGGAGAACGATAGTTTCCCCAAGGAAACAATTGGTTGCCCTACAACTACCAAATTAGGAAAAGACAAAAACACATCCCTAATAAGAAGTTAATTAGCCACCAAAAAGGAAAACAATGACTCTTGCCAAAGAAAAGGAAGTCCAACAGTTTCCAAAGACCAAAAAAATTCAAAGGTGAGGGATATAAGACAACCACGGCTCCAGATTGTTTAGTAGAAAAGAGATACTAGATGAAAAGATTAAATTAGCTCAAACCCTCTTCTATCAAACATTAGAACACAAACCGAGCTTGGATTCTACCTAATAAGGAGAGCCAAACTACATGGGTGTTGTCCCTTTGTTGTATAGAGTAGAATCAACCAAATCCAACCAATCAATCTAGGGAAAAGTAGAAACCTTAGTTAAGCAAGATCTATGAAAATATGACTGTCAGAAAAAGATATCAGAGATCTAACACCACAACAAAGATAGGAGGGTAGAATAGAACCTATATCTAGATTTGGGAGCCCAAAGTACCAGGGTGCTTGGGTGTCCTAGACCCTGATTAGGGTTTGGAAGAATGTGAAGTTTTCTTTGTCTTCACCCTTTTGTGTTCCTGCTTCCTATTACTTGCTTTCTGTAGATTCCTCCGGATGCTACCTGTACACACACAAGAAGGAAAATGGTTGGGTGTTACTTAGGAGCTTGCTTAATTCAAGCTCCATAAATGGTGTTTCCATCTCCATAATAGAAAATTATGAGATCTCAAAGAGTTCATTCCCTAGGAGGGTTGAGGCAAATTTGAAATAGAATGGAATGCTAGGACAAAGCATGAAGGAAAGAAGTCACCATGGGCATGGAAACCCTAGTAGCATGCTTGATGTGGCATCATAACTTGACTCAAGAAGTTGGCATATCCCAAAGAAGTAGAGAGATCTTCACAAGACCTACATGAAGTTAGCATAACAACAATAATCCACCATAGAGAATAATAAAATGCATGAGAGAGAAGAAGAGAGAGTGCAAGTGTGTCTAGATTGCATCCAAAACTTAGAGATATTCAAATGAATAAACTAACTTTCTTTTATATGCATTCCCGCTCAACAAAATTAATAAAACCAAATCAGGCCAACATGTTAAAGTCAAGGAGGTGTTCTAAGTTGACACCACAAGAGAGGGGCTAAAGTTACCATCTGGGACCAGGGTGCTTGGGCGCCCTAATCCTTGAGCCCCACAAGCTCTAGGGAGTGTCCCTTTAAGTGGTCTTAGACTAGTCTTCATTTTATTTTGTCAGGTTTATTCATTAGGATTGAGATTTAATCATTTAATGTTGAAAAAGGTGTTAAAATAGGTCCTGATTAATAAGGGTAAACATTTTAGGTCCAACCAGATGCTAAATGAGGTGTAAAATGCTAGTGTACACATTTTACTCCATAACATTTAGCCCCCACTTTAGAATGGGTTCGAGCTTATGTTAAAACTCACACTAAAGTATAGAGAAGAAAATTTTCAATCAAAACAAACATAGAAACCATAGAATGTCACCAAAATTGATGGGTGATCAAGTCCCCAAGTTTAGGATTCTAGGAGTCTGTGAAGAATTGCATAAACATAAGACACATGACATAATTCACTCATATATGAAGCACTTAGAAAATATGAGATAAGACAAGACATACAAAAGGCATACACTTGAGAAATCACAATGTATACACGCCATACACAAAGTATACATGCCATACACAAAGTATAAATAGAATACACATGAACACACATGGAATACACGTGAAGCACTTAAGAGACATACATAAGGAACACATATAGAGAATACAGGTGAGGCATGCGCGAGGCATGAAGAACATATAGAGAATAAGAATATATGAGGAGAATACAAGCATCATACATCAATCACAAAAAGCACATAATGGAAGACCTTGAGTCAGCATGACAAAAGAGATCTTGATCTAAAAGGTTGTCTCAATCAACACGCATCATTCCCCAAGATGCAATAAGAAGAATTCTAAGGGGTTAGTTAGAAATGAGAATCACAAGAGGATACAAACACATCATACACATAATCTATCTAAAGAAAAGTGTTTCCACTCAAGTGAATACACAAGATACCTCCAAAAAGAGGATTTACATGAAGCCTTGCAAAATAAGAAGATGAAGTGACCTTACTACCAAACTCTAGTTTTTGGTGCAACCCTTCTTCCAAACATGTAAGGAGCTTCAACAAGATAGACTCAAGATCTTGTTTCGCAATCTTTTCAAAAAATTAATCAACAAGTGTTTTGATAGAAAGATGAGATTAAGGATCATATAATGATGTATGCCCCCACCTTAAAGTGATTGCTAACTCCATCAAGGAGCAATTGCCTTTAAGGTAGAGTGAGGAAGTATAAAACATGCACAAGGCTTTCTAAAAGTACATGGCCAAATGATATGTGCTTTCAAAAGCTACATCACAACAAGGGGTTGCCCCTAGGATAAGAAAACCATGGTGATGCTTACATGCATGATACACAATGGTTTGTGTAGTCATGGTATGACACCGAGCATTGCAACAAGGTACCACATACATAAAACATCATAAATTACAAAGATGACAGAGGAAAGA
The DNA here is from genome assembly GCA_027924645.1 of Cunninghamia lanceolata. NCBI lineage: Eukaryota > Viridiplantae > Streptophyta > Pinopsida > Cupressales > Cupressaceae > Cunninghamia > Cunninghamia lanceolata. The sequence goes on from BSBN01000011.1 coordinate 4,618,281, forward strand.
TCACTTGAAAGTAGAGTACAAATAAATTGAATCATGAAAGGATGCTAAATCATCCAAGAAAAATAATGCAATTGTATATCACAATATATAAGAATGAAGATATAGAAAGGGGAATGACACAATGCATTCTTACTCCTTGTAACTTTGTGCTAACAAGTGTGTCAAGAGAGAACCACAACATTAGAATATGGGGATAACATTACATACAAACATAGTACAAATGAGGGATGGATCACACTTGCACTTGAGCCTATAACAAATTATCCTCCCCCAACTTGCTTATGATAAAATGGACAGAGGACAAGGTACTCTAGGGACTACATCCAACATGGTGAAGAGTGCTAGAGCCATACCTTGTTCGAAGTTGTTGAATTTTGTCACCCAAGACTCTGCATTCCTTAGTGGAATGGCCAAGTGCTTGATGATATACACACTAATGAGGTGTTGAATATTTTGGTTTGTTTAAGTAGGAGGAGTTATTAAGTAGTCTTTGAGTAGACTCAACAACATACACCCTTGTTGAGATAGAAGAGAAGATATAGGTGAAGTAGGAAGCAACCCTCATTGTTGTAAACATGGTGGAGAGAATGTAGGAGAAGGTTGGAAACCTAAACCTACTTTAGACAAGTACATTATTGGTTCCATAGGTTCTTTAATTTCCTTGTTCTTTACATCCTAACTCATTTCCATTGTATCCTTGTTTTGAAAGAGATTGGAATCCCTTCCCATAACGCATCTCCAAGTCTGAAGGAAGAGGAGAGGTCATATGACTAACTTTATTGAAATGAGGATTGTCATCATGTGTTGAAGAAGAAGGATCATTCTTTCCATCATGGTGAGGAGGGTCAACCTTTGTTTCAATAAGCCCATGGGGGTTGAAAAATAAAGGGACCTTGTTATTACCAAGACATGCATTAGAAGAATATGATTCATTAGATTGGGATGATAATTTATCACAAATGGCTGCCATTTCTATAGAAGAAGGAAGATCATCATCAATATCAAAAGTTCCACCATCATTATTTTTGAGTTTAAGTTTTTGAGAAGTGGAAGCTTGTGTTGAAGAAACTTTATTTACCCTCAATATTTTAGGGTGTGAGGGTGAGATTTTATATTCACCAATGAAGGAGGGTGTAAAATATAATGAACCCCAATCATCACCAAAAAAACACATTTGAATGACCAGCACTATTTTGACCAGCACTATTGTTAGTAGCGGAGAATAGTGGTTTGGTTTTTTTAAAGAAGGGATCAAATTTCTAAAAGCAATTTGATGTCTCACTTCTTTTTGTAAGAAAATTTACATAACTTAATCATCTTCAATCGTATTTATCTTGTTTTCAAAAATGAATTTATTGAACAATGGAGGGTAAATGGGACTGTCCCCACGGCATGAATCCATGGTCTACTATGAAGAATATTATATGAAAGAGAATTAGGCATGACATGGATAAGGGTAGGCAATTTCACAGGGTCAACCTTAACATTTAAGGTGATTGTACCTAGTGTTTGCTTACCAACATTAACAAAGCCACAGATGATGAGTTTATCTGATTTAAGGAGAGATGCATCAACATTTATTTTATGTAACAAGTTAATGCCAAAAACATTAAGACCCAATCCACCATCAATTATAGTTTGTATTACCCTCATTCTATTAACGATGACAGATATCATAAGAGGTTCATATTGGTTTTGAACTTCTATGGGAGGTAGTTCATGTTGTTGAAATGAAATATCTAATGTTGTCGCATGCATACAAATAAACATAGATGCTACATAATTCGTTCTAACATAAGGTAGAACACTTACCTTTTGTAGAGCCTCTTGGAGCATTCTATGGTATGTAGGTGATGTTTATATTAAATCCCATAGGGAGATCTTAGTCATAGTAGCACAAAGCTGCTCAACAAGATCATATTCTCTACCAATATGTTGAGAAAAGGTTGAGAAGGTGGAAGGGGAGTGGGCACACTCGATGCTTTCTTACTTTTCTTATTATTGAAGGTGTTGTATTTTTGAGAAACTGCATAATGGGGTTGTTGCGATACATTTTGAAGACCTTGATTCTTGTGAGTAATTTGATTTGCAATGTTGAGAAAGTAACCAAGAGATCAAGATGGTTTTAGAACACCTTGAGCTGTAATCATAGGTTTAGAGAAAGGAGGCGGATTGGGTGCCTCAATGAATTTAGGAACATTAATGCACTTATTCTTTATACCCTTAGTGGGTGGAATGAGCTTGTTAATGATGATAGAATTTACATTGATATCTTCTTGAGATGAATACCCAATGTCTTCCCATGGGGATTCCATTATAATAGAAGAATCTTCATCCACTAATGCTTCATCTTTTTATGGGAGAGCATTGGAATGAAGAGAGGGTAGAGTGATGTTAAGAAAATTGTTGATGATTATATCTTTAGTGATGTCCAAGGGGCTTAAACATGCAACCAAAGGAGGAATACCAAGGGTCTTCACATCTTTAGTGATATCCAAGGTATTTTGACATTAAACTAAAGGAGTAGGATCAAGGGTCTCCATTTCCTTAGTGATATTCAAGGTACTTGAATATCCAACCAAAGGAGGAAGATTAATAAGATGATTCATGGAATCATCATGTGCTATGGTAGTAGAAATAGTATGCTCAACATCCTCTAATGCCACATATCTAGAAGAGAGATCATTCAAATGAATAGAAGGTAAAGTAATGTTAAAGAATGTGTCAATGATTTCATCCTCTTGCATGAAAATGTTGAAGAACACATAATTATATTGAGAGGGGGGTGAATCAGTATAATACAAACTTTTACTTTTTCACAACTTTACAACCACAACAATATAAATTACAAAAGATCTATCAATGATGCACCACAAGAAGAACACAAGATTTATGTGGAAACCATTACATGAGAAAGCCACGGAAAAATATTTCTTATATACAAATTTCTTTTACAATCCTTGTAGGCTCTGACCTACAGGAGACACCAATCCCCTCTTATATGATTTTTGAGCACCAATCCGCAACTAAGCACCAACCTAGTAAGAGACACCAATCTCTCGTTAAGGCACCAACCTTCTACGGATCTTGATCACTTTATTCTACAAATCTGATAGCAACTTGCATAATGTTCTTCCTTTCAAATTGGATCTAGAATATACACATTGTATTTTCACAAACTGATCATAATCATGATTACTCTCTTCCTTCAAATATGATCCAATTCATGTACCACTTCTTCACACAAAATTGGTCATAATCATAGAGCATCAATTCTTGATAACTTTCTAGCTTGAGATTTGCCCAAACTTGTCCTCTATTTTTGCTCAAACTATTTCTTTATCTTTGCAAGATTTTTTATCTCAGTAGAGTCTTCTTCTTTATGTCAGCATAATCTTCTTTCTATGTCAGCATTACCTTCTCCTTTATCTCTGCAAAATCTTCCTTTTAAAATCTCTTAATGTAATATATATATTTGTACTTATCCTTCTCATATGGCAACATATGCTCTTCAAAAGATATATGATTTACACTTCATTTCTACCTCTATTCTTTTCTCAAATCATCTGTAACACTCAGAGATTAATTCTTATAATTTATTTCAAAGCCTCCTATCATATTGTCTTTTATATGTCTTCAATGAAGGTAAAGGACATACCCTTTCACAATGATCACCACCTTTTTATAATAGATACAAGGGAATAGCTGCCTTGTTTGTCTTTTTGTGTAACCAATAGAAATCACACCTCTTTACTTTATAATATTGTATCACTTTATCATTAACAAATCATTCCTCCTTTTTACTTATGCATAAGACAATTTTGTCTTATATGAGGCGTTGCCCTTTAGTCTCTTCCTTTTATCCTTATTGAATCATTGTTTTTAGTATTACCACCTTCACAAACTTTCAAGTCGCATCATATAACTATTGTTCCTCTAGTAATTTGCTAGCTTGGAAGTCGCTATCATTTCACTAATGGAATCGCACCATACATATAATTTGATCATGCATTTATATTAGTTGCCCATCTCTTATTAATAAAATTATTTAATGTATTGGTTGGCCACCTTTAATTTATCAATCGCTTGACATTTTATCTATAATTGCATCACTATATATATAATATATGCTAATTCTTGATTACTACATATTGTCTCATTCATGGTGATTTAGAAATGAATTCAAATCATCTTATGTATTGTCCTTATCTTCAATTTAATGGAGTCATCCTCTTGGAGGTTTACATTCAAATCTAAGACTTATCCTTAGCACCAATTGAACATTGTTTAAATCTTTAATTTAAATAATCACATATCTACTACTCATCCTTCAAATCCACAATCTTCCAATGATAGCATGTAATGGGTAACTCTTATTGTACTAGGCCATTTTTCCTTGACATTAATGACAATCCTATGCCTTTTATTCAATGATATTACTAAGTTTGACATCAATGACAACATATTCCAACAATCTCCACAACAAAGTTTTAGACGTCAATCTTGCTGACAATCTCGGTCTTATGTCTTTGACATTAGTGACACTAATCTTGTTCATGCACCTTCTTGACACAAATGACAATATTTCCAACAATCTCCCCTTTTTCCATTGATGGCAATGAAAACCTAATTCTCTTATTTTGCATTACCCCCCTTACTCTATCTCTACCACTTTGACATCAATGGCAAAGGGACACCTAGTATACCTCTTTTCTTCATGGTATGTTTCCCCATCTGTAAGGCTCCTCCTTTTGTCTCTATGTCACTTGGGTGATATGCTTCCTCTATAGCTGTCAAACAATAATTTGGATGATCTTCTTAAGTTTGACAAATCGGGAACTTGTTTTGTTATCTCATCATTCACTATGCATCTTACAAGATGGCTTCACCTTTTCACAAGAATCTCCCCTATTTGTAATACTCCTTCTTGACAATAATGGCATCATTTTTATTTTTATTATACCTCTTTCTTTCTATAACTCTCCCTCTTTCTGTAACTATCCCCCTTTTTCATTAATGGTAAAGGTATGTTCATCATCTTTTTATCCATTTTTATCATCTTTCTACTATCAATTTCTTTTGCTTTTGCCAACACATTATCAAATAAAAAATATACAACCATACTCTTCATGTAAGGACTTCTGTGGATTGTTCTCATCTTCCTATCAGGTTCTTGTAAATGTTTCTCATCAAGTTTAGTCTTACAAACATCTTTATTATGATCTTCTTTCTTCTTTCATTGTCACAAACCTTCTAGGCTCTCTATCATCTTTTTAATATAGCCTCTGACACTTTTCACATTGTCATCAAATGCTATGCAAAATTTTGTTATTCATACATGATCTTTCTTATTTTATTGTCACTCTTGCACATTGAAACATTGTCATTTGTTGTAAACTTCCTCTTCAACGTTCTATGAGAAGTACATTATCTCTTTATCATTAAAGGTTGTTATTTCTGACTTTAAGACTATCACTATTCTCAATTTGTCATACTTATTATGCCTTTGGTGACTACATTGTCATCATTCCCACTGTACTGTGTCCTTCAAATTACTGTCATGCATCTTGTCAATCATCATGTCATACATGTTTTGAACTGTACTCTGTTGGAGTGTTTATGATTTTTACTTCTCATGTCTTTAACCTCCATCTTCTCAAGAATATAGCTCAATAGTCTTGTATGCCTATTCATTCTTTAGTCCCTCTTCTTTTCTCCAGTCATATCTTCTCTTTCTCTAAATTCTTTCCCTTTGATCAATGGCAATGAAATGTTGGTGCAGTGCACCTAGGATATTTTATGTTTTTTATTAAAATGTTAGTGTTAACAACTAAATGGAGTGTCAAAAATAAATGTAATAGAGCCTTAAAAAGGCATATGTCAATAAGTGGAGGACAATTTTAGTCATTTTATGTTAGTGGAGTTTGAAAATAGTTTAGTGGGTTTGCAGTCATAAAAAGTATGATAGTCTATATTTAGAAAAAGCAGTTTTTAGTGAAAAAAAAATCAAAAGTTTAGGCTATTTCTAAGCATTTTCCCATGATGGGAGTCTTGTAGGGGGATAAAGACATGTAAAAGGTATTGTAAAAGGAAGTGAAGGTCGGATATTGTGATGGAGATGGAGTTTGAATGAAAAAAAAAGAAAGAATATGACTGTTTGCTGTCCCACTTTCACAGTTTTCTGAAATATTGTTGTTCCTTTGCATTTTCAAGGCCGTACAAGTACTGTGATGATTCCTCATGCATGGAATGATGAAATAGACTATCTTAGCTTTGTTTTGGACCAGGTTGTAAGGAGTTTAATGGATATTGAAGCATGTTTACACCATTTTCTTTGAAACTACATGTTGTTTTCCAGTTCATGACTGTTTTTATTGTTGTTCCTCATTCATGTACCCTACCATATAGGGTTCTCAAGAGTGAAAATGTATATATCTTGGTAGAGGATTGAGTCACCTCTCATTTAAATCTATTTGGAGGATTTAAGAGTGTAGAATAAGCATTTTATGACTATTTTTGTGCAAGTAGGTTTGAAACTAGGCTTTTTGAAGTTTTTTGGAGGGTTTCATGAAATCAATGGATAGAGGACTCCCCACACTTGCACCTTGAATGGAAATGACTATAATAAGTTTGGTTTACATGTTTGATAAGTGGGTTTTGTGTAGGAATGGTGGAGTTGGTGTGAAAGGATAGATTTGTGTTTCTTGAAGTCTAAATCCTCTATGTCTTGGACAGTCCAAGCATGGTGGGAGAGTGGTTTTGAAGGGAAATGGAGAAGTTTGGCACAAAACCTCTAAAAATAGAGTATTCAGACCTTTTGTGATCTATTTGATACCTTGGAGTGGGTCTTTGTAATTGGAAATAAGTTTTCTAGCCTTTTGTCATGTCTAGGAGGCCTAATTAGCCCTTGGGATAGCAGGGTACAATCAAGTTTTGGATGTAGTGTTCCAAAGCAACCTATGTTGCATGTTTAATATGTTCAAGAACAAGGTAATGGGTAGTCAAAAAGCCCTTGATAGTTTGGAGAAGAGGTTTGAAACAAAATTTATTGCATGACAGTCCTAAAAAGAGGGCTACAAGGGAGTGAGTGGGTTTGTGAAGGAAGTGGTATAAGGAGGTACCTTTAGTACATTTTGTGAGTTTTGTGAGCTTGGGGAAATCAAACCTAGTTAGTTTAGGGTCCCTAGAAAGTTCAAGAAGATCCCCATATGTCTGAACCTATAAATGGTGATATTGTGTTGTGTTGAAGCCATGGAGTGTGAGTGGACAGTCAAGTCCAAATTGAAGTCAAGTGTTGTTGTTTGGTCCACTGAGGCCTAGATGAGTTGTTTACCCTACCATACCCTATATCCTCTTCCTCTTGTGTTGTTATTTTGATCCCTTTGTGGTCTTTGTTTAGTTTCCTCTACATCAAATTGGTATCAAAGCACAGTTAGTAGATCTGTGAAGTGTTGAGTTGTAGAGGCAGTTTGTCAAGATGCCTCCAAGAGTGAGAAACATGGCTCAAGAGATGAATGACCTGAAGGAGAAGCATGCTAGATATTTGAGGGAATTGAAAGAAAGAATGGCTACCCTAGAACAAAATTAGAGAAGAGGAGTGGCTCTAGGTGAAGAGATTGAGTCTGAGGAAGAAGAAGAAGCTGAGTATGAAGATGTGGAAGAAGAGTTAGAACCTGAGGATTAGAGGATGGTGAAGTTGTTGAGGGTAGTGAAAGATGACAAGCACAAGATGAAGATAGATGTGCCAAAGTATGGAGGAAGCCTGACTGATGAAGAGTGTTAGATTGGGTTGTAGCATTGGACAACCACTTTGAGTGTGAAGAAGTTCCTGATGATAAGAAAGTGAAGATTGCAAAGACCAAGCTAATAGGTCATGCTTTGTTATGGTGGGATTATCAACAGATAGAGAGAAAAAAGCAAGGAAAGTCCAAGATTGTCTCATGGGACAAGATGGTGGCTAAGATCAAAGGTAAGTTCTTACCCAAAGATTATGAAGTTCAAATGTTTAAGAAGCTCCAGAGTTTGAGGCAAAAAGAAATGGATGTTAAGTCATTTACTGAAGAGTTTTATAAGTTGAGTATAAGGTCTGGTCAAAATCAAAGTGAAGTGCAAAAGGTTGCTATGTATATTGGTGGTTTGAGGTTTAACATGTAGGATGAACTGGTGTTGGTAAATCCAAGGAGTATTGAAGACTGTTATCAAATGGCAGTTAGAGTGGAAGAGAAGCTGAAGAGAAGATAAGATAAGACAACCAGAGGCAGAGGAAACACCTCTAGAGGTAGAGGATCTTTTAACACAAAGCAAGTCAGTGAAAGTCAAGAAGACATGAACAAGGCACAAGGACAAGGTGCTGATTTCAAACAAGGACAAAGTGTAGATTTTAGAGGTAGAGGTTCAAGAGGCAGATTTGGTGGTGGAAGGAGTGCAAATACCTTTGTAGGTAAGTGTTATAATTGTCAAGAGTTTGGACACCTAGCATATAAGTGTCCTGAGAAACAAAAATTTTTCAAGTGATGGTGAGAGGAAGAATGAGAAGAGGACTCAATTAGTCCAAGAAGAAGAGTGTGGTAGTTCTAGTTACACAAAGTGTGATACTGAAGCAGGAGAAGCATTGATGCTGAGAGAAAGACCACTACTGAAGACCTCTAGGGAGAAGGAGCTGATTCAGAGGAGAGCATTGTTTAGAACAAATTGTAAGAGCAAGGACAAGGTATGTAAAGTGATAGTGGATTCTGGTTGTACTGACAACATGGTGTCTAGTGAGATGGTAAACAAACTGAAATTGAAAAGAGTTCCTAGGGAAGTTCCCTAAAAAATTTCTTGGGTGAGTGATCATTAGTCTATTTTAGTGACTGAGCAAGCATGAGTTGAGTTTAAGATTGGAGCATATGAGGATAGACTACTTTGTGACATCCTACCAATGGATTGTTTTCATGTGATACTGGGAAGACCCTGGCAATTTGATAGGTTTGCAGTCTATGATGGAAGAGCTAATACCTTCACTATCAAGAAGGATGAGAAGACTTTTATGCTACTACCATTAGAGGAGCAGTCAAGAACAACAAAGATGGTTATGTTTAGTAAGAAGGAGCCAGTGATGTTTGAGGAGAGTGAAGACAAGGAGTGTGCAACCTTTTCAAGGCATTAAGTTGTTGAAACAATAAAGAGAAAATGTGAAGATGATTTGTAGCCTGTTGTAAGGAGAAATATCTTCATGTGGAAGAAGGAAGTGACTAAAAATATGAAGTGCAAGAGTGTAGATCCTGTGCTAAGGCAAGAAATGAATCAAGGGATCTTAGTAGGGACAATCATGTGCCCTGTAGTGATGAGTAGGCATCCAAGTGAAGTTGGTGCAGTAGTTTACAAGATTGATAGGACAGTGAACACACTAGTTGCAGGTTTGATAGAGGTTGGTAAAGGTACTGTGATAGTGAACAGTGGAAAGGAGAGTATGAAACAATGGTGTAAACAAGAAGTTGTGAAGACAAGTGGGAAGACAAGTGGGAAGATAGTAGAGAGAAGCATAGTTGTTGATGAAGATGACAAAGTCAGAGGACCAAGAGTGGGATAGTCCACAAAGAGTGCATATGGTCAAACAGCAAGAAATGTTGACAAGCATGCCATGGATAGTGAAGATGGACCTGATGAAGACAAGCATGGAGAAATGAAGGACAATTTGCAATAATATTTCCAAGGGACTTGGAAAAGTTTCAAGTTAGGCTATATGGTGCAGTGCACCTAGGATATTTTATGTCTTTTATTTAAAATGTTAGTGTTAAAAACTAAATGGAGTTTCAAAACTAAATGTAATAGAGCCTTAAAAAGGCATATGTCAGTAAGTGGAGGATTATTTAGTCATTTTATGTTAGTGGAGTTTGAAAATAGTTTAGTGGGTCTGCAGTCATAAAAAGTATGACAATCTATATTTAGAAATTAGTGAAAAAAAATTAGAAGTTTAGGCTATTTCTAAGCCTTTTCCCATGATGGGAATCTTGTAGGGGGATAAAGACATGTAAAATGCATTTTAAAGGTAGTGGTGGTCGAATATTGTGATGGAGATGGAGTTTGAATGGAAAAAAAAGAAAGAATATGACTGTTTGCTGTCCCACTTTCATAGTTTTCTGAAATATTGTTGTTCCTTTGCATTTTCAAGGCCGTACAAGTACTGTGATGATTCCTCATGCATGGAATGATGAAATAGATTGTCTTAGCTTTGTTTTGGACCAGGTTGCAATGATTTTAATGGAGATTGAAGCATGTTTACACCATTTTCTTTGAAACTACCCTGCTATTTTCCAATTCATGACTATTTTTTATTGTTGTTCCTCATGCATGTACCCAACCATATAGGGTTCTCAAGAGTGAAAATGTATATGTATGGGTAGAGTATCGAGTCACCTCTCATTTAAGTCTGGTTGGAGGATTTAAGATTGTAGAATAAGCATTTTATGTTTGTTTTTGTACAAGTAGGTCTGAAACTAGGCTTTTTGAAGCTTTTTTGGAGGGTTTCATGAAATCAATGGATAGACGACTCCCCACACTTTCACCTTGAATGGAAATGACTGTAATAAGTTTGGTTTACATGTTTGATAAGTGGGTTTTGTGCAGGAATGGTGGAGTTGGTGTGAAAGGATAGATTTGTGTTTCTTGAAGTCTAAATCCTCTATGTCTTAGACAGTCCAAGCATGGTGGGAGAGTGGTTTTGAAGGGCAATGGAGAAGTTTGGTACAAAACCTATGAAAATAGAGTATTCAAACCTTTTATGATCTATTTGATACCTTGGATTGGGTTTTTGTAATTGGAAATAAGTTTTCTAGCCTTTTGTCATGTCTAGGAGGCCTAATTAGCCCTTGGGACAGTAGGGTACAATCAAGTTTTGGATGTAGTGTTCCAAAGTAACCTATGTTGCATGTTTAATATGTTTAAGAATAAGGTAATGGGTAGTCAAAAATCCCTTTATAGTTTGGAGAAGAGGTTTGAAACAAAAGTTATTGCATGACAGTCCTAAAAAGAGGGCTATAAGGAAGTGAGTGGGTTTGTGAAGGAAGTGGTACAAGGAGGTACCCTTAGTACATTTTGTGAGTTTTGTGGGGGCAGTCAAACCTAGTTAGTTTAGGGTCCCTAGAAAGTTTAGGAAGATCCCCATATGTCTGAACCTATAAATGGTGATATTGTGTTGTGTTGAAGCCATGGAGTGTGAGTGGACAGTCAAGTCCAAATTGAAGTCGAGTGTTGCTGTTTGGTCCACTGAGGCCTAGATGAGTTGTTTACCCTACCATCCCTTGTATCTTCTTCCTCCTGTGTTGTTATTTTGATCCCTTTGTGGTCTTTGTTTAGTTTCCTCTGCATCAAATGCTCATATAGAATATGTCTTAGCTGATCTATCTTGAATTGTCTTCTCCATGGAGCTAAAGGATAGTGCAATGGTTATCTCCCCTTGAACTCATTCTTCTTTTGACTCAAGAGAGTTTCTTTCTCAATTTTTGTGTAGATTAACATCATTTGTACAATTCTGCATGGGACCTCCTTCACATTTATCTTTGTGTCCTCTAAAGGAAAATCCTTCTTCAATGAGTTGTAGTCATCTTCTCTTCTCTAGCCTTTCCCATAGACTCCATGTTTGAGTGCATTTTATGTATCTATATTGGGCTGAATTCCTCTTACCTTTATTTTAGTTTGAAAGACTCTTCAATTTTTCCTTCCTTCATGAATCCACAAATCAATGTTGTATAATTAACTTCATCAACCATAAAACCAATCTCTCGTTTGTAATAAGAATGAATCATGGTACTACAAATATTGACATCTAATGTTGATGTACCAAGTCAGTATCCTTCATTTATGCATGAAATGTAGTTTGCATAGGTTCCTCCTTTTGAATATCCTTCTAACTATCTTGGTCTTGCTTTGTTCTCTAAACTTTTGTATCTTTCCCTCTTATTTGGTTATGGCATCCTCCATCATGTGTTGCCTAGATTGTTTCACAAAACCACTTCTATAAAATCTCACTTTATGCCCATATTTGTTGCAATTGTAGATATGACATAGTATTTTCTACTTGCCAACCCATAATACCTTATATTGTTCTAACCAACATGTCTCGCTTGAGTTCTACAATCTCTTGTTTAGTGACCAAATTTGTTGCATTTATAACATATGATATTGTTATTTCTATTTGTAAACCCATAAGAACATCTATTCTTAGTCCAATCAAAGTTTCTTACATGTTTCCAACAATCCATTGCTTTATGTCCAAAGTTATTACAAGAATAACAATAATCATAGAAAGAATGTTGTAACCTGGTTATTTGCATCTGCCTTGGAGGAAAGGAATTTTTGAACTTGTCCTTAATATCCTTTGGAGGGATGTAGGTCATCTATGGGACTTGATTTTTCTCCTTGTTGTCTTCCTTTTTAATGGGACTCTTGATGACATATGCATAACTCTGTGGCTTTTCCTCATTTGTCTTCTTTGATGATTAAGTGGCTTTTGAGCTTTAACCTTCTTTATAGCCAATACCACTCTTATTGTAAGTTGGCCTTTGGGAATTGAGAATATTGTCTAACGTTTGCATACTCTTCTCATTCTTCAGGTCTTTGTTCAATTATGCACTTGTATTTTCAAACTCCTTTCTTAAAGAACTAATCTTAGATTCAAGCTTTGCACAATTTTATTCTCTTTCCTTTAGTTGCTTTCTTACCTCCTCCTCAATTATCTTTGCTTCTTCTATTTGGACTTTTAGATCTATAATCATACTCTCTGATTCTTCAAGGTCATTTGATAATTTTGCTTTCTATTCACTATCATATTGAATTTGATCTTTTTGGTTTCATTTCTCTTTCCTAAGTCTCTTGATTTCACTTAGGGTAGAAATTAGTTCTACTTCTAGATCAACCACTCCTTCATCATCTTCTTCTCTTTTACTCACAAAGTTGTCTCCATCTGACATGACATCATTGCAAGTTTCTATTGTTAAATGTTTTTTTTCTATTTGTCATCCCATCACCTTTGCTTGCATCTCTATCATCACTTTATTTGGTGTTATTGCTTGTTGACCATGCTCTACTTGGTATTTCTTTTTTCCTTATTTTCTTTTCTTTTTGTCATATGTGCTCTTATGATCTACCTTCAAGCAGTTAAGCTACCTCTGAAGGAACTCGCTTTGATACCAATTGAAGAACACACAATTATACTGAGAGGAGGGAGTGAATCATATAATACAAAATTTTACTTTTTCACAACTTTATAACCACAACACTATCAATCACACAAGATTTATGTGGAAACCCTGACAGGAGAAAACCACAGCAAAATATTGCTTATATATAAATCTTTTTTACAATCTTTGCAGGCTCTAACCCACAGGAGACACTAATCCTCTCTTATATGATTTATGGGTACCAACCTACTAGAGACAGCAATCCCCACTTATAGATTTTGTGAGCACCAACCCAGTAAGAGACACCAATCTCTCATTAAGGCACCAACCTTCTACGGATCTTGATCAATTTCTTCTACAAATCTAATAGAAACTCACACAACATTTTTCCTTTCAAATTTGATTCAAAATATACATAGTCCCTTTTCACAAACTGATCACAATCATGATTACTCTATTCCTTCAAATATGTTCCAAATCATGTACCACTTCTTCACACAAAACTAGTCATAATCATAGCATCAATTCTTCATAACTTTCTACCTTGAGATCTGCCCAAACTTGTCCTCTATTTTTCTTTAAACTCTTTCTTTATCTATACAAGTTTTTTTTATCTCAACATAGTCTTCTTCTTTATCTCACCATACTCCTCTTTCTATGTCAGCATTACCTTCTCCTTTATTTCTACACAATCTTCCTTTTGAAATCTCTCAATCTTCATGTATATGTTTGTCATATATATATATATATATATATTTGCACTTATCCTTCTCATATGGCATCACATACTCTTCAAAAGATATATGATTTACACTTCATTTCTGCCTCTATTCGTTTCTCAGATCTGCTATAACACTCAGAGATTAATTCACATAATTTATTTCAAAACCTCCTATCTTATTGTCTTTTATATGTCTTCAATGAAGGTAAAGTACATACCCTTTCACAATGATCACCACCTTCTTATAATAGATACAACTCTTCAAGGGAATCGTTGCCTTATTTGTTTGTCTTTTTGTGTAACCAATAGAAATCGCACCTCTTTACTTCATAATATTGTATCACTTTATGATTAACAAATCGTTCCTCCTTTTTACTTATGCATAAGATAAATTTTTCTTATATGAGGCATTGTCCTTTAGTCTCTTCCTTCTATCTTTACTGAATCATTGTTCTTAGTATTACTTCCTTCATAAACTTTATAAGTCAGATCTTATAACTGTTGTTCCTCTATTAATTCGTTTCCTTGGAAATCGCTATCATTTCACTAATGGAATCGCACCATACATATAATCTGATTGTTGCATTTATACTAGTTGGCCATTTCTTATTAATAACATTATTTTATGTATTGGTTGGCCACTTTTAATTTATCAATCACTTTACATTTTCTCCATAATCACATCACTATATATAACATATGCTAATTCTTGATTGCTCCATATTGTCTCATTCATAATGATTTAGAAATGAATTCGAATCATCTTATTTATTGTCCTTATCTTCACTTTAATAGAGTCAGCCTCTTGGAGGTTTACATTCAAATCTAATACTTATCCTTACTGTCAATTCCACATTGTTTAAATCTTTAATTTAAACAATCACATATCTACTAGTCATCCTTCAAATCCACAATCTTCAAACTCTTAACATGTAATGGGTAACCCTTATTGTACCATGGCATTTTTCCTTGACATCAATGAAAATATTATGCCTTGCATTCAATGATATTGAAATGTTTGACATCAATGACAACATATTCCAATAATCTCCACAATGATCTTTTATTTGTCAATCTTTTCAACAATCTTGGTCTTATGTCTTTGAAATTAGTGACACTAATCTTGTTCATTCACCTTCTTGACATTAATGACAAAATTTCCAACAAATTTTCTTACTTTTGGGAGAGCATAGGGTATTGTGGGAAAATCTTGGTCACCATCATATGCATTAGAGGTGATGTCAATGTTATTATCATTAATTGTAGTAGAAGAAGAACTATCACCATCATTTTTCTCATGACTATTCATGGAAATGAATTTAGTAAAGTATTTTAATATTGATAGAAGTAATGCAAGGAATCCAATAATATTGTTAAAAGAAAACTTATACACTGAGAGGGGGGATGAATCAGTGTATGTTAAAACTTAAAAAATAACCAACAATTAAAAATGGAAGGCACATATAAAAACCACACACACACAAGAGAAACACCAGATTTATGTAGAAAACCCAGAATGGGAAAAACCATGGTGAGAAAGTTTTTTGAGTCTACTGCTCAGATCCAACCTCACAATAAGCACTGATTACAAATGTTTTATAGGCACCAACCCACAGGTACATCAACACACAAGACAATGTTTTGAGGCTACCACCTACAGGTACATCACACACTTATAATGCACTCCAACTCAATACAATGAGGCTTCAACCCCAATCAAAAACAAAGAGGCTACAACCTCTGAAATTATAGTTTCATATGTGCAATAATTGTTCTTCTGTAACTTGAAAATACACCTCGTTATCACACATTCATTATGTGTTTTGTATCAACATGGTTATCTCCTTCTTCTATGCACTCTACCTTCTCTCTTTTCTCACAATGTGAACAACAATAGTCAATTCGGTGAGCTAAACTTTCACTGCAGATTCAATATGTATAAAGCATATTCGTTTTAATATGTGAACTATCACAACCACTCCAAAATTGAATAATGTTAGTTTCATTTCATTGCACAACTGTCCAAAATTAGTTCAACTATCACACCTAAGTTTTGGCTCAATTATATGTTATCACGAATCCTTTTATTATTCACTGTAAAGCATTTATGTTGAAATGATTAAATCCATTTAAACAAATCAACTGACGCTTATGTGATCTTGCATGGGCCGCCAGGCATCCTAGCAAGATTACATTGCTTTCGATCTTCAAAAACACTTGTATATATGACTTTTATACTCACCCTTTGTTGATGAAAACATAGTTTACTAATGTAAGACTGATCCCCTTCTTTGTCAGCAAATGTCACTTTTTCAGAACTTTGAATTTGATACTTTATAACTAGTATCAGCAAAAGTATAATTTTTTGAACTTTTCTTTTTAAGCCTTATCGGCAAAAAGAAACTTTTTAGAACTTCCTTTTTAATGTCTTATTGATGAAAACACAATATCCCAAACTTATCTTTATGCTTGTCGGCAAATATACCTTTTTCGGAGCTTAGGCCTTTCGTTCAATTTATTACCACTATTGGCAATTTTTACATTTTCAAAACTTGCCTTTTGTGCTAAGTATCGATGAAAGGTCATTTATGCTAACTTTACTTACAAAGTCCCTTTATTAGAAAAGTGTAGTTTTTCAAACTTATCTTTATTTGCCTTCTATCGACAAATACATGCTGTCACGAACTTGGTTAGCTCAACCTTTATGTCGGTAAAAAGACCATATCATGAACACATCTATTTATCGGTGAATTGTTGACAATCTGAACTTATACCTTTAATGCCTTTAACGATAAAAAGTAACTTTTCTGAACTTTTTTTATGAACCCTTCTATCGATGAAATTACACAAATCCAAACTTATATTTACTTCTACCTTATATCGGTATATAGATGAAAGAAGAAACTTTAAAACTTCACAAACTCCTTCTCTTTGTCAGCGATATGGTGAAATCTTGAACCTAGCTCCATACTTAACCAATTCCTCTTTATCGAGGAATTGCCTAGAATGCGAACTTTAGAACTAGTTAGATTTTTCTTCATTTCCCCAACAACACTAGGCTTCTACTTCAAAACTAAGTCTTTTCCTTTGTCGAAGCTAAGCCATATTGGCTTATCAGCTTATCAGTTAACCGCTAAACTAGGGAACTAGTGAAGTAGTTCAAAAACTTAACACTTCACCAATATAACACATTGTCGACATAACACTTAAATTAAAAATTCATCTTTCTTTCAAATTGTCGATGACACATTACCTCAAAATTGCCGATAGAATAGATATGACTTCAACTTTATTCACAATTTCTAATAGTTGCATTTCTATCAACTTGCCAATGCAGACAATAAACAACTTTATTTTTCATCAAAATTGTTGATACCCTGTGTTCTAACAAAGAACAAATTGTCGATAACAAGGATAACAAGCCATGTCAAATGCCCTTTGACATCAATGACAATAATTTCAACAATCTCTCCCTTCGTCAATGGTGGTAACACCTCAACCCATAAAAGGAAACACCTAAATTTGAACACAACTTTGAAATTTGAAACTGTCTCCCCCTTACACCATGCATTATCATGCAAAATTCTCCCCCTTTGACATCAATTACAAAAGGACTTATAGACGGATAACATAAAGAGAACAATGACAATCAGTCATCAAGATAACTACATACCAAGGATAAAGAACTACTCAAATATACTCCCCCTGGATGAACATATGTTGTATTCAAGTAGAGAGAGGAGAAGGAACAACTCCTACCTACTGCCTGAGATTTTCAAAAGTCTCCTTTGGAAGGGGTTTTGTAAAGATATCAACTAGTTGGTCTTGAGTGGCCACATATTCCAAGTTAACTTTGTGTTCAGTAACTTTCTTTCTAAGAAAATGGTACTTAATAGAAATGTGCTTGTTCCTTGAATGCATAAGTAGATTCTTTGAGATTTTTATAGCACTTGTATTATCACAAAGAATATTGATTGGTTTAGGAAAACTCACCTTAATATCTTGTAATGTTTGCTTCATCCATAGCACTTGAGTACAACAAGATACAACACATATATATATATATATATATATATATATATATATATATATATATATATATATATATATATATATATATATATATATATATATATATATATATATATATATATCAGCTTTGGTTGTTGACAAAGAAATTGATTCTTGTTTCTTACTCAACCATGCTACCAATTTATCACCTAGAAAGAATGCACCACCACTAGTGCTCTTTCTATCATCCACACAACCAACCCAATCTATATCTATGTATGCAATTAAAGTAAAATCATCACCAACAAGATACCATAAACCATAATCAACTATACTCTTTAAATATCTGAATATCCTCTTCACAACTTTGACATCTGTTTCCTTTAGAACTGCTTGAAACCAAGTTGCCATGAAAACAACTTGCATAATATCATGCATTGTTACAGTGAGATACACAAGACTTCTGATCATGGACCTATACAATGTTTGATCTGCTAAGGTGGATTCATCATCTTTGCTAAGCTTACACCCAGTCACACCATAGGTGTACCAATCGGCTTGCAATCTTCCATCTTAAATTTCTTCAAAATTTCCTTCACATACTTGGTTTGAGAAATGAAAATACTTGTCTAATTGATTTAATTGTAGACCAAGAAATAATACTAACTCTCCTAACATAGAAATTTTAAATTCCTTTTGTATAGTGTTCACAAATTTTGTACACATTTGGTCATTATCTCCACCAAATATTATATCGTCAACATAAACAATGACAATCAGCATATTATTACCTTCATGTTTAACATATAGATTGCTAGTTGCTATACCTTTCTTGTAGCCTTATTGTTGAAGATATTTATCCAGCTTGACATACCAAGCTCAAGGAGCTTGTTTTAGCCCATACAATGCTTTCTTCAATATGCACACATAATCTTTCTTCTCAGTCACTTGAAATCCTTTAGGTTGTTCTATATAAACTTCCTCATCCAAGTAACCATTGAGAAATGCAAATTTCACATTCATATGGTACACTTTGAAGCATTTATAAATTGAGTAGGCAAGAAACATTCTAATGGCTTCAAGTCTAGCCACTGGTGCAAACATCTCATCAAAATCGATGCCCTCAACCTGAGCATAGCCCTTGCATACTAATCTGACTTAGTTTCTATTTATCTACCCATCCTCATTCAATTTGTTTTTAAATACCCATTGTTTGCCAATGACATTTTTATTACCAAGCCTTGGAACAAGTTTCCAAGTTTGATTTTTCTCTATTTGATTAAGTTCTTCCTTCATGGCTTCAATCCTACTATCATACTTACTAGCTTCTTCATAAGACTTAGGTTCTATTTTAGACAACAAAGAATAATTTACCTACTCTTTTTGTTCTTGCTTTAGTCTTTTCCTTATCATGACACCATCAAATTTATTTCCAATAATCTGATTCTCAGAATGGTCTCTCTTGACATATTTGGGTGGAGCCTTTGGAGTAGACTGCGGATGTTCTTCTTCATCAGCATCACTCTTCTCACTCTTCTCTTGTGACTCTTCTTTTGCAACAACTTCTTCTTCATCATAAACATGAACCCTTGAATACAGATCATTTCCATGAGGTAACTGAGAGAAATCTTCATCCACTCTAACATTCACACTTTCAACTATCTTCTGCAACCTTTTATTGTAGCATTTATATGCTTTTCTTGTAGTTGAATAACCAATAAATATTCCCTCATCAGATCGTGGCTCAAATTTACTCAAGGTATCTTCATCCATTTTATAAAACATCTACTTCCAAATATCTTAAAGTACTTCATAGATGGAGGTTTGCCTGTCCATAACTCATATGGAGTCTTATCATGTTGTACTCTTAATTGTCTTCTATGGACAATATAAATAGTATGAACTGCTTCCTTCTGGTATCTATTAGACAATTCGACATCATTTAACATTGTTCTAGCCATATCCTGGATAATCATATTCTTTGTCTCAACAACTCCATTTTATTGAGGAGTTCTAGTTGCAGAAAGATGTCTCTTAATTCCATGCTTTTCACAATATTGATCAAATTCATTAGAAGTGAATTCTCCACCTCTATCAGACCTTAAGCATTTTATCCTTGAACCCATCTCATTTTCAACTCTATCCTTAAAGATTTTAAATCTTTCTAAAGCTTGAGATTTATCTTTAATAAAAGTTACCCATGTCATCCTTGAATAGTCATCTACCAACAAAATAAAGTACCTTTCTCCATTAATGCTCTTGGTTCTGGTTGGTCCACACAAGTTTGTATGTATCAACTCAAAAGGTTTTGAGGTTAAGTACTCCTTTGACTTGAAGATGACTCTTTTTTGCTTTCCTTCTTGACACTCTTTACAGAAGGAATTTTCTGGCTTTCCAATGCTAGGCAAATGTCTGACTACATTTTTCTTACTAATATTTACCAAATGATCAAAATTGATGTGGCCCATTATTTTTCTCCATAACCAACTATCATTAGCTTTTACTAACAAACATCTTTCACCCTTTGCCTCCTTCAAATGGTATAAATTGTTGTTAGTTTTGTTTGCTTTAGCAACAAGCCTACCAGAGCTAGCTTTTATTATCTCACAGCCACTAGCATGAAATAACACATTATATTCTTATCACACATCTGGTAGACACTAAGAAGATTATGTTGTAATCCTTCTACATACAATAAAACTTGAGCATTAGTTTTATCATTTATGTATATAAATTGCCCTTATCATCTATCTTCACAGTGGTGTTGTCACCGAACTTAACAAAACCAACATCCCATTTCTTCAAAACTATGAACTTGCTCTTATCTCCAGTCATATGACTAGAGCATCCACATCTATTATCCAAGGATTACCTTGTCCTTTGGCATGAAAATTTTCTTGGACTAACATAGATGTCTCAATATTCTTCTCTATTCGGTACCTTTTGGAAGTTTTCTCCTTTTCCTCAGAATGCTTTGCTAGTTCTTTTTCTTGAGCAGGGGGTGCAGACTTGTGACATGCATAGGATTGAGCTTTTAGTATAGATAATGCTTCTGGATTTGACTATTTTATTTGTTGTATAGATAATGCTTCTTGATTTGACTGTGTCATTTGTTTTTCCTCAATGTTTCAGATCACCCTCTGTGACCATCATCAGGAGAAAAGAGAGCAAGAGAACAAAAAATATTCTTTTCTCCTGTCTAGAAGGCTGGATAAACGCACTTCTACAAAACTTGGCAATATGCCCATAGTTGTTACAATAATAATAGATACCATTCATATCAACTAATGAGGTAAAAGGATTTTTGCTTACAAAATTATGCTTATCCATTCTCCTAGGTCTAATTTTGCAGTCTATACCCTTTTGTCCAAACTAATTACATGAAAAACAATAACCATGAAAAGCATAAATGAACTTGTCTTGGCTTACAAATTGATCTTTGAATCTCCTCCTTGCATTGTGCACTTTGATGAAACCATCATCTTCCTTTTTGAAATCTTCAGTCCTTTTATCATTTATGAATCCACCAGGCTTCCTTGAATCAACATGTTTCTTAGACATAGAAGAGCTTGATTCACCTTGATCTTCAACTACCTTTTTGAAGGGATCAAATTTCTTGGTTTTATCTTTTACTTTCTTTTTAGAGACATCTTTGAAACTCTTGTGTTCAGAATATCCTACTCCAGCTATGTTGGAGAAGGATCTTTGACTACTGATTATTTGATCAAGAATTTTTGAACTCTTTTCAAACTTGAGACTTCTGTTTAATTGTTCACACCTTTTCTTACTCCTTCCTCAGCATGACAACTTTAACCTCTAATTTTTGACATTCATCTAGTTTGTTATTCATACTCAAACTAGCTACCTCTTCTATTCTTTTAGACTCCTCTACTTGCAATTTCAGGTCTACAACAAGTTTATTAGGTTCTTCAATCTTTAACTTGTATTTTTCATTTTTTTTTTCAAACCTTAGATCATTTAGAGCACAAATTAATTCACCTTCTAGAACAACTTCACCCTCTTCTTCCTCATCAGATTCTTCATGGCAATCTTTTGAAGGAGTATTTTTCATCCTTTTTAATTTCAACAGCCATGAATACAGTTTCATACTCTTCACTTCCATAAGAATAATCATCTGAAGAACTACTTTCTTTATCTACAAATAGACTCTTCTTTTTCTTAATAAAGTTTCTTCTTTTATACTTTGAGATTTCTTGACTCCTAGAGCTATCTCCTTTTTGTATTTCACCTAAAGGACACTTAGAAGCAAAGTGACCAATTTTTATGCAATTAAAGCATTTGAAAGGTAGCTTACCTTTGTATTTCGTAGAGCCTTTCTTCAGATTTCTAAAAAAAAAATTCTTCTTCTTCACCTGAACTGGTACTTTGTTCTGAGTCTATATTAGCCTCCTTGGCTTTTGAAGTCTTAAATGTTGCTTCTTTCCTTGTTGAGCCTGTATTTTCACTTCTCATCTCGTTGTTGTAAGTGATCCAAATAATTCTTCTAGAGTAAGCTTATCTAGATCTTTTGCTTCCTAAATTGCAAATACTTTAGAGTCAAATATTTGTGGGAGAGATATTAGAATATTGTTTACAACCACCCAATCTTTTACCTCTTCTTCAAGACCTATGATTGCATTGTGAGACCCACCATTTCACTCCCTTGCTTTGATCATTTTATATTACTGTTGGAGACATATTTTAGACTATGGGGATTGTTGATCCCAATATGCAGGAGTATTAAACTATATGATTTTACCTTTGATTTATTATGTTTAGCATGATTATGATGAGACTAGATGTGATTTCGATTACTGACGATGATTTGACATATGATTTGCATTATGATGTTATTAAGATACTAGTTATGTGATTTGTGATGGATTTATTATGCGATGTCATCTTGAGATGGGTTATTGAAATGTAAATTATGATGTTTTATATGATCATGTGATGATGTGAGTGTATGTTTTACTTTGCTTCAGCTATGATATACATGTTGGATTAATCTCTTGTTTAAGTGCACAGGTGTTCTAACTAAGCCACAGATAATCAGAGATTATCCCACACACTTTGTGAATTCCTGTGTAAGCCAATCTAGTTCCAAGAGGAACCAAGATCAACTATGTTATGCGTGATGAAATTTTGTAATGTTATTGTGTGATGTTGTTTGGGTTAGGTCTACCCTTTTTACATTTAATTTTTATTTGGTGTTGTAAAGTTGTAATGTTCATTTGAATTTTATTTTGAGTTTATATTTTTGAGACCCCTTTTATGTATTTTTTCTCACCCTATGGTGCTCAAAATGGGTTAAAAGTGACCCTGGGTTGTACCCCTAGGGTCTAGGGACCTTTTGAGATTGTCTAACCTTAGGTAAACTCTCATTTGGTGACTTAAACTTCGCCTTGAAGTAAAGTGACGAAAACGGAAGTTTGGGAAGGAGTGGAAGGGTGGGTCAAACACTTAACCTCATCCACTCCTCTTTCCAAGGTTTGGGGGAGTCTTCAAGACCCCTAAATTGTGGAGGACTCAACTCCAAGCTTCTCCCACAATTGGTGAGGCTACCTTGGGGTTGTGTGGGCTTTCTTAGGAGGAGATGATTGGGCACTTGTAGTACCCACTCCTTCTTTGGCTCCACTTTTCTCTCCCACATGTGTGAGAGATGGCAAGTGGAGGGGGCAAGACTTGGTGGAATGGGTGAATGACATGTGTCACCACACCATACCATGAATCTTGCAAGTGGTTTTTGGTGAGAAGTGAGGAGGTGACAAGTGTCACCTCCCCATTCCTCAAGGCTCATGAAGAGAGCCTATTTTAATCCCTCTTGAAGAGAGGGAGAGTATTGTTAAATTTTTGGTAATTTTGAATTTTAATTAATTTTGGGGAGAGAGTTAGAGGAGATTTTGGAGGCTCAATTGGAGAAGGAGTTGGAGGTGGAGTTGGAAGGGCTCTTCTCAACTATCTTCCATTTGGACTATTAAAGGTAGGATTCAAGACTAATGCCTTTCCTTATGTATTTTCATTCCATGTGTGATGCTTTGTGTGTGTGTATTTTACTTTTGTTATTGTGGGGATTTTTGTTATGGGAGTTGTGAGAGCCTCTCCTCTTGGAGAAAATGCTCAACATGTGTGGGGTGGGGGATGAGTGAACCTCCTCAAGGTCACATCCTAGTTAATTGTGGTATTTTAGCCTTGAGGGCAAGATGAGAAAATGAGTATTTCAAATGGCTTGAGAGCCATGAGAAAATTATGTTAAAATTAGTTTTTATGTGATGGCTTGAGGCCTTGTGAAATTTGGCTTTGGGAGTTATTTGGAGTGACACTCTTGAGTTGAGTGATGTCCACTCCCCTACCCTATTAAAGTCATTATTGGTGTGTTTTGGTTTTGTGCAAGCCATGGGAGTTTTCTTGCTTTTATGTTTGAGTGTTTGTTGTAAAGTGGTGTGTATGTTCCTTGTGTGAGGATGACCTCCAATCTCAGGGGTGACTCATGAGTGAGTCTATGGTAAGGAGGAGAGCAGTTCTACGTGGCTTTTCTCCCTTCCCTTATTGTTATTGCAGGTTATTTGAAGCTATGGGGCTTGGAAGAAAAGTTTGTTTCTCCTTAAGTTTGTCATTTTGGCTCTTGAGAGAGCTATGGTCAAGTTGGCCAATTTGTTTTGTTTTGTGGTATAGAGAGAAGATAGTTCCTCTCTTGTTTTGTAAAAATAAAGGATTCATTTTTGTGTTGTATGTAAACTACTTGAAGTTGTAAGAAAAATGTAGTTAGTTTCTTGATGAATTAATGTCAAAGATATACATTCTCCTTGTTCTCATTTATAAATGCTTTTAAAATAATAATAATAATATAGTGGCTGGTTTTTATTATGAGCTATAAAATTTGTTAATTGAATGAAAAATATATGATGTGTTACTTGTTAATTTTGTATGTTGATCGAAAGAAAAAGGTAAAAGTGTATTCTTGTTGTTTTGTTATATCAAAAAAAGGGAAATATTTAATGCATTGTTTCATTTAAAAAAAAAGAAATCTATGTTGCTTACCTTTCCTTTCAAAAAAAAATATAATATATGATTGTTTGTCTCCAAAAGATTTGCATTGTTGGTTTGGGAAAACTTTGTTATCCCTTGAGTATATACCTCTATATTTTTTTTACAGTAAATAATAAATAGGTAGTATGAAATATTAAACAACATTTAATAATTTTTGAGATCCGTAGAGACATTTGTTTTACTGCAGGCATTGTTAACATTAAGTTTTTTTTTCTTTTTTTCTTTTTTTTTTCTTTTGAGAGGGAAGGCAGACAGCATATATGCCGCCGCCTGTGCCTTTGTGAATGGGGGTGGGGAGGGGGTGTGGGTGGGGGTTCGACCCCATCCCCACCCTCTTTGCCTCCATTAGAAACTTTAAACCCTGCAATCTTTAAACACAATAAAAAAATAGTCTGAAGCATGGCGGCGGCGGCATCCCCCGTGTATCAGTTGCTTCCCTTACTTCAGTCTTTCGGCCTCTTCAATCTGCAATATATTTTATTTATTTCCAGGTATATATATACACCTTGGGCATATATACACTTGCCTCTAAAACAAAAAATATATCTCTATATTTTTTTAACCAGAATATATATATCAAACAAAAAAAATGTAGATACCTATTATATATACATCCTTGAGTGGCGACCATGGTTGCCCCTCTCCATCAAACCTACAACAAAAACATGAGAGAAGAAAAGAAATGAGGAGAAAGAGAGAAAATGAGAAATGTAATGGAGGCTAGGGTTTTGACTCTTTCCCCTAATGATATTATTATTTTATTTATGGAGATTTTAGGGCAAGGGAGAATTTTAAAATTAGATTTTAATTTTCCCTCTCCCTTTTTGGAATTATGCATTTCTTTATCTTTTATTTTAAAGTGGGTTTTTGGGAAGGTTAATTTATATGTGGGTGATTTAATTTATTAGATTAATTCCAATGTTGGGGTTGGGGATTTATTTGACTATTTGATTTTATGAGACCTTTTAAAGTTAGTTATTAAGCCAGGGAATATTATATTTTGTTTTAATTAAATATTTTGAAGTGGGATTTAATTATTCCATTTTCCTTCAAATTTAACTATTGAAAACATAATTAATTTTAAATCAATTGAAATTAATTTATTGCATATGGTAATTAATTTAGAGGATTAATATGATTTTTTTATTAAATTAGTTGCTTTAGTTTACTGAAATAAGTGTGAAATATTTAATTAATTAAATAAGTTGTTTAAGCCAATTAGTGTGTTAGGGAACCTTTGATTTAATTTATTTAATTAGAAATAATTCCTATTCACACTCATGAGGTGTTCTGCTACTGGATTTTTCTGGGATCTAGGGTTAATTTAATTTTAGCGACCTTAAATCATGTGTAGAGTTATGTTTGACTTTTTTGCAACCTTGGTGATCGTAATTAAGTTATTAATTAATTCATTTATGCTTTTGCTTAGTCTTTTGATTTCAACTTGTGTCGAAATCCCTTCACTCACCTAGGTAAACTTAGGGTTTTTATTTTTTGATCCTAATCCTAATAGCAACGCTTCTCACATCGCATTGACCCCCTTAGTTAGCTTTCATCGCATAGGGGAAAGCGCATGTGATCGCATTACCCCAAATTTGATTGACATGCTTATGCCTTATGCGTATTGCCACCGAGTACACTGACACGTGCGAGGGGTGTAGAGGAAAACTAATGTGTTGTAGACTTAACTAATTTAGGGGAAAACCTATCTAAACAGTCCACTCTATCACTATGCATTCCTACATTGAATTATCAACCAAGGAGCGTAAGCTTATGATGGTACCTACAAAGTATAGGCCTTCAAGGATCATATGGTTCCTAAATTATTCTATCTTAACTTTAAACAAACAAATCTACCTTGTTGGAATTGATAGAATTACAAAACAGTGAAAACAACTATAAATCCTAGTTGCTATGGGTACCTACAGCAAGGTCTATAGATAACTATTACAACAGGGGAACTATAGAATTAACTTAATGAATTGACAAGAATGAAATGACTAATTTCTGACCTCTGGAGGATTTGTAAACATAGTAATATGCATTTATTCATGAACTATATCTATTTGATCAAAACATAATACTAACTTGAATTCAAATTATGATTAATAGAAAACTAATAAACCAACGGTAATTGAAATGAAATAAACAAGGAGAGAATCAATACCTTGAGTGGCCAGCTCAAGAGACTGTCTTCCTTAATTGAAAACAAATCTAATCTAGATTCTACGTATCTTTGTAACACATATTGAAGCTTAACGTATTCCATGCACAGAATCAACACATATCAAATTGTTTAACAATGAAATCTTTTATGTCATATCTAGATTGTATTCCATAAATGTAACATGCTTGAGTCTTTACACATATAAAATGAAATGATAACTAAACTCTCTACTACTTGACTCTACTACCTTATATATCTCATCTTCCCCTTACTATACAAAAATGGAGAGAGAGCTTTATTTATTAATTAACTGACTCTGATCATTTACCATGCCTAGATACTAGATCGTGGAGTCAAGATCACATTCTTATTCTAACTGATTATAAGAAGAAGAATTCAAATCAAATTAGAAGTCTGATGCATGAACAAAATCCATAATCATATTTGCAACAAATCCAATCCTTAATTTATTACTATCCATGATGCTCCATAATTGTCTTCAGCTGTCTCTGCATTCTTAGCATTGAAACTCATACTTCTATTAACTCCTTTGTCTACAACCTGCTACAAATTCTTGATCTCATTGTGACACATCCAATTATGCACATAGAATTAGTTCCCAAAGCATATACCACAAGCATTCTCCATGACTAACCATAAAAACATCTCATTTATACTTTTATACATATCTATATCTAATTCATTCATTGGATAATATGATCATCACATTGCATATTAATATTATACGTTCAAGTCTTAGAAGTATAAAGAAGGTCAACATATCATAGTGAAAACATGGATAAATGTCTTAAAGGATGCTATTAAAGAAGTCTTAGAAGTATAAAAAGTAGCTTAAAAGAGACTAATTATGCAACCCATCATTCCCCCCAACTAACCTTTTGCTTGCCCTCAAGCAAAATTACTCAAACAGATACCTAGGAGAATGAATTATAATGTAAAACTATTTGCCTCAAGTCCATAACTACCCTAAAAGCCTCACCCTATTTCAAATAGAACCCATTGTAGCATGAAAGCCTTTGTAGTCTGATAGCTTCTGCAATCCTGCATTCCTCTCCCTTTTCTCTTGTCCATTGTGGAACTGGATATAAGAGGAGAGGTGGATGGTAGGTAAGAGGCAACCATGCCACACCTTGATTCTCTAAAATTTGAATGTACCTGTGTAATCTTTTAGACATGTTCATAAAGTTATGTAAGGAATGAGGTTCTTTCCGTTGAAGAGTAGGTGTCAAAATGATCCATCTACTTTGCACATGTCTAACACAACCTTGTAACATGGATCCCATCATTCTTAAATCCATAATGATTTTGCCTAGGCCCTTATGAGAGAGAAGTCTGTACCATTTTATGAGGATATCTTCAGGGTTAAATGCCTCTTGTCTGATTGGTAGTGATACCTTCTTCTCATATTCTTCATACCTATCCATCAATTTTCCTCTCAACTTTTCATTATTTAGGTATGATGCTACTGCTCTTAGATGTAAATCTCCAACATTTATGGAGGGATTCCATTATGTATCTTCCTCCACTAGGTAGTTGTGCAAATAAAACTCACATAGCTGATATTGTTGTTCTAGACTGACCTTTTGAAAATAACTAAAGAAATTGTGTCTAGACTGCATAGCTGGTTGATCATTAACAAATCTATTGAATTCAAAACTAAGAAATTTCTCCTTTAAAAATAATGCATAAACCCTTGAAGGTGGTTTGCATTCAATGATTTCCATGGCCCTGTCAATTATGCCTGCCATCTTTGCCTCTAATTTCTTAATTTCAAGATTTTGGTTCTCAATTATTTCATTAAAATTTTTCCTTTCTTTATCCCAATTCTCTGTGTCTTGTTTTGACCTACTAGTGACTTTCAGCAACTCAAAACTCAATGAAACAGTAGTATGGTATGTTAGAGTTCTTACCTCAAGAAATCATGGAGGGGGTTCCTTATCCTCATCTGAGATGATATTGCTAACAACCAATTGTGCTAACAAATCCAATTTAGACCCTTGATTCTGTGTCTGAATCCTCTCCTCTAATTCATGTATCCTCTTTTCTTTTTCCATCTCCTTCTCTTCATACCTATTTACCTAATCCTCCAGGGTTTTGATTCTGTTCAATGTCTCCTAAAGTTCTTTCCAGAGGTCTCTTTCTTCTAACAATTCATTTCTTTGCTCAAAATTGGCATCACCACAATCATTGTTATCAGAAGTATTAAAAATTTCTTTAACAGGACTATCAAGGGTTGCTTTTCTCATCTTTTTGGCAATAAATGGGTCTTCTGAGTCAGAGTCAGAAGAAGAAACATACCTTTTCTTCTTTGAAGAAACATTTACATCATCCTTATTTATAGAGATATCATCTTCAAGTATATCAATAGAAACATTCCCAGGAGCATTTCCCCTTTCCTCATAATCTTATCCCTGCTCAACAATCTTTTCTTCAGCCATCTGTTTCCTCAATCTGCCCGATCTCCTCGGGGTAGTGGCTTCTTGTTCAACAGCCTTTTTATCTGCTTTTTACCTTTCCCCTTCTATTTCTCCTTTGCTTCCCCTGTATTGACATTTTTCTCTTTCTTTTTCCTTTTTGTCTTTCCTATGCTGATATCATTTCCTTCCTTCTTCTTCTCTTTCTTTCTTACAGGTTTTGGGGTCACATGTTCAGGAGGGGAGAATGAAGGTTCCCCTATTTCTTCAAGTCTATTTTCAGGGAGATATTTCCTCCTTTGGCTCTTCATGAACATGTTCATCTTCAGGTTCAGCATTGTATAGGGGTTCTTCTTCCTCCTCATGAGGTTGCACCAATAAGGTGGAAATATCAACACAATCCTTAAAGGACCCCCAATCAATTTGTGGGTATTGTATCCACAAACTCCTCTTAACTAGTAGTGCAATTAGACAATGATGAGACACCGAAGTATCTACTGGCTTCTTTTGGTATTCTAAATCCATTCTCTTTAGGAAGTTGTAGAGGTAGTTTGGAGCATTCACCAATTTCTCATGATGTAGATGGTTTAACAATTTAAAGTGCACAGTGTACAACATATTATACCTCCCATCACAAGTGAAATACTTGATAATGTAGGTAGCACATTTACCCTAGAAAAATGGTAGAGATAGGCATTTTTTACCTTGAGTTGTTAAGTCTAAATGATCACCTCACTCATAGAGTTCTTCTATGGCAGCGGCTGCATCAGCTCAGGCTGGGTATTCTGACCTAGTGCATGGCAGTCTAGTCACTTGGGCTATAGCTACCTCAGAAGAATCAACCATTAACCCTTTCACTACTGCTTCATCACTTTGCAATGTAATTGCAAATTTTGCGGCCATATCATTGTCATACTCTGTCAATTTGAAGTACTTGAGCCATCCAACTTAGGTGAAGAACGGTAAAACTAGCACATCTTCAAGAATTTCCTTGTACGTAGATGGCTCTCTCCTTACTAAGTCACCTCCCATGTCTATAATCCTCTATATAATTCCACTTATGCTCTGTATAATTCCACTTTTCCACCTTGTTAGACTTAACCCCTATTGATATTGTTGGTGCTTGAATTGACTGTCAGTTGATTTAGCAATTTTTCATGCAGGCACCTTCCCTAAAATCCAAAAAAATTTAAGTGTTGGCACCCCTTCAGTGTTTTGCAGCATCCACATCATCTTTCTTGAGGAAGGGGTCATCATGTTTTGCCCATCGGCATAAGTTTACTTGTGTCTTGGCGATCGTATCAATAGCATGGTGTGTTCTTTGTATATCGCCAAGACTTTTGCCTATCGGCTGCGAAGATTGTGTTTCCACCGACGGTGTTGGTCATGCCGATGGGGGTAAGTCAAGTGTTCATCGGCAAGATTTGGTGTATCGGGCTAGCATTGTTTCGATCTGCCGATGTGAGGAGCTTGGCCGATGAAGAATCATCGGCGTGTGTTTGGCCGACGGAGGGATGAAGCCATGGTTCATCGGCGAGAGTTGTATTGTCGGCCTAGGTATTTTGAATTGTGCCGACGGTGGGAGGCTTGGCCGATGCGATGTCATCAGCGTAGGTCTCGCCGATGGAGGGGAGCATGGAGTGGTCATCAGTGTGAATGGTATCATCGGCAGAGGATGTTTCTGCTTGGCCGACGGTTGAGGGTCTCGCCGACAGAGGATGTGTGTATCGGGGTGAGCAGTGTGGTTGGCCAGGGAGTTTCTCGTTGCTCCGATGGGTAATGTCTCGCTGAGGGAACGACTTGGCAATGTTTTGAATGGCCATCGGCGTAACCTTTGACATCGGCATAGGTATTTTGTTGCTCGCCGATGGTGTTGGTCACACCGACAGCAGAGTATGGAGTAGCGATCGGCGAGACAACTAGTGTCGGCAGGAGATTTTTGAGGAAGGCTGATGGTATATGTTTGGCCGATGGGCTGTGGACGAGGCATGTGTGTCGAGCGCGGCAAAAGCGTTTGACACTTGGTATGTATGTGACTATGCTTTTAAAGCGTTAAAGTTGCCTCCACACCATGCATGTGGGATTTTTCCCCTTGCATTATTTTTGAACCTGCAAAGGAGGCGTTTTGGCGGGAAAATTCCTTTTTGAATGCAGCGATAGTTTTTCAGGTGACCGTGGGTGGTTGAGACCCTTAATGGCGATGGTACAGGGATGTGGACAATGGTACACATGGTCAGGTCGCCCAATTTTTGAATGAAGACCCCAGATAGTGGCGTGTGGCTCGAGGCCCCTCTTTGTCTGCTGCATTAACATTTTATGAGCGCCATTCCTTCTGAGGAATGTATCTGGCAAATTTTTTACTTCTGGCCATGTAATTAATTGCTGAATGTACACGGTTCTATATAAAGGGTTTTGGCTGTGTTACTTTTTGAGAGGTTGGACGTTTTTGGGCTTTCTGCTCTGGCTCTAAACATAAGGTGTTCACATTTTGAAAGGCATTTTTTGCTACAGACTCGGTCCTTAGTCTGGTGTACTAATCTATCTTGGCTTGTAAATGATGATTTTCTCTGTGATGGCCTTCTATGCAGATTGATTTTAAATGAAAAACACCTGTGTGTGTATTGTTTCTGATTGTCTCCTGTATGTTATTTGTTTTCCTTTCAAACAAGGTTGTCAAGGGCTTCCAAGTTTTTCAGTATGTGCATACTGTGTGTCTGATTTATTGCGTCTGCTCAAGGAGTGGTTGAATAGGCTTTTGATCAGATACAAAGGGAAATAGATTGCATCATAGGATCTGTTAAGTATGATCATTAATGATACTCTTTCTTGGGCATGTTGCTGTTAAGCAGTAGCATTATTCTTAGGTCCTCTGGATATGAATTTATGTTGTCATGGGGAGACATTTACAGTCTTAGATATGACTCTGCTGCCCAGATAAGGCACTGGTTTGGGAATCTGTCTGTTCAATGGGTCTAGGAAAGTCCCATAACTTCAAACACCATTTCAAACCATCTCATCCTTCCATCTGTTAGTTGTAGGATTAGGATTAGGATCCTTGCATGCTCTCATACCCAACCAGACATCATGTCCAAGAATGTTGCCAACCTTGTGATTTGTTACACAAATCTTGGTCCATACATGAGAGTATTCTGCCTGTTGATGTCAAGTTAAATCCTTTTGTCATTGAGCTAGTCAAGGTTATACTTTTATCAAATAGGGACACCCCCCTTGGTGCGGCAGAACCAGAAGTGAAGGGGAGGAGCTCACGCAACCTCCTGTATTTAGTTGGCTGAATCTGCATGTGCATAGGAACTGGCAAACCCTGATGCTGATTCAGAAGAAAAACCAACACATATCTCTCGGCAATTCCTCTTATTGCTCAGGGTTAACTCAATTTAACTTAAGAAAATATATTAGGAAGGTAACTCTCACTGGTTATTTACACAGTACACAGGGATGAGAACTCATTTGAAAACTAGTCAAAAAATCAAGAATGACAACCCTTCCCCCCAACTAAACATGAAGTGACCTCACTCACGTGGCAAAGGAAGTGGTAGGAAGTTGTAATTATTAATTGGAATATTTTGAAATATTATCGTATGCATGAAGTAAATAGGGATAATGATAAATACATAAAAAAGAAATTTAATGGCAATCATGAAAAGTTAGCTTTGGGACAATGCCTCAGAAAGAAATGTGGGAGCATTCTATGAAAGGAGATATTGTGTATGATGCAATTAATTCACCAGAATTGTAAGGTCATGCATGCGGATGAATGGTGAGGTGGCACATTAGCATGTGTGATTTGATTGAATTGCTTGAAATGCGGTGCGTGAGGTACATGCATGGTGATGAAGCAAGGCATAATGTACGGATTGAGTGGATTAGTGGTTCATTGCATGGAATACATCTACAATTGCTATAGGTGCTTACAACATTATTCCAAAGTGCAGATTATGATAGTGATTAGAATAGATGTAGAATTAACAGGTCCCAGCTGAAGGTTGTAAATAGGTCCTAGCTAAAAGTGGTAAATAGGTCCCAACTGAAAGTTGTGAATATCATGGTAAAGGTATTGTGTGTGCAGGTGGTGCTGTGTGTGCATGTGTTTGGAAAGTAAAAGAAATTATGCCTCAGCTACAGGGGTTGAGTATTCCAACTCAACCTCTGCATCACTAGTCAGGCCGTGTGGATCATCCTTTGACACTGTATCAACTAGTGTCATAGTATCCTCATCAAGAGTGCCAGAAGCACCATATGCAGTAGCTAAGGAAGCAATGAAGTCTTCCTTCTGTAATGGCCTCTTATACAACTCTACCCTATGTCTATTTACCAAGAGTGAAAATTGGACCTCGTCTATAGTTTGCAACTGAACTGCTCCATTTGGGAAAACTTGCATGATTTTGTATGGTCCAAGCCACCTAGATTGGAGCTTGTCCTTGAAGTCTTTATACTTGGAGTCATATAAAAGTGCCCAATCACCAGCTATAAATGCTTTGTTCTTGATATGACTGTCAGGCCATTTGACCCTCTATTTCTGGACAACTTCAATATGGTGGAGTGCCTCTAGCCTTATTTCATCTAGAGCATTAAGATGTTGAATCCTATCTTGTTGTGTTGCTATCAAATCCATCTAAGATCAACAACTGTCCTTAGTGTTTTATGTTCAAATTCAATTGGGAGGACTACTATTTTTCCATAAACCAATTCATATGGCGTAAACCCTATGGTGGTTTTCCAGGTGGTTCTATAGGCCCAAATAGCCTTTGGCAACCTAGTAACCTAGTCTCGCCTATGGAGTTGTACTATTTTGGTTAGGATGTTTTGCATTTCTCTATTGGTTGCCTCAACCTATCCATTGGCTTGAGGATGATAAGGGGTAGACTTTTTATGCCTTATTTGATACTCCTCCACTAACTTTGTTATTAGATCAGAGGTAAACTAAGGACCTTGATCTGTTACTATTTCCCTTGGCACACCATATCTGGTGAAAATGTCCTCATATAAGCATTTAGCTACATTACCATCTCTTGCAAACTGTAATGCTTTGACCTCAACCCATTTTGTAAGGTAATCAGTACATACTAGAATATACTCCTTATTGTTGGAGGTTGGACAAATAGGACCAACAAAATACAGTCCCCACTTGTCAAAAGGAGCTAATGAGATTTGTGGTTGTAATGGCATTTCATCACTTTTAGTTGGTCTTCCCATTCTTTGACACCTATCATAGCCTCTTGTATATTTGATAGCATCCTTGTGAAGTGTTGGCCAATAATACCCTGTTGTCAAAATTTTGAAGGTTATTCTTTTTGCTGCAAAGTGTCCCCCACATGGTTCATCATGACAAGCCTTCATGATATCAAACACTTCATCTTCTCTAATGCATCTTCTCATGATGTTGTCTGGTAGTATAGAAGAGAAAACCTAAAATCCAAGAGTAAGGAAAGCATTTGTGAACAAGTTGTCTCCTTTCTCTTGGTGAAAAATATCCTGGAATCTACCCTGTAACCAAGTATTTTGCTATGTCTACATACCATGGTGTGTATATAGTGAGAGCAAATAGATGCTCATTAGGAAAGGAATCATCAAGCACTCCATCTAAGGATTGAGTGGCCAATCTAGATAAAAAGTCAACAACTACATTAGCCTTACCGAGCTTGCCAACAATTGTGATATCAAATTCTTGAAATAACAATAACCATCTGACTAGCCTGCCACCCACTATTGGTATGTTCATCAGATATCGGATCGCTGTGTGATCAGTATGAATGAATACTTTGTAGCTAGTTATGTAGTGTTTGAACTTGTTGATGGCATAAACAACTGCCAACATTTCTTTCTCTATTACTAAGTAGTTTAGCTCAGCTCCTTGCAAGTTTTTACTGATGTAGTAAATTGCATATTCCTTGTTGCCTTCTTACTAGCCTAACACTACCCCAATGGAAAAATCTGATGCATCAGTGTGAATATGAAAGGGCAATTTCCAATTTGGACCTCTCAAGACTGGGGCCTGTGTTAGGGTTGCTTTCAAATTTTTAAAAGAATGTTGACATTCAAGTGTCCAAGCAAATTCAATATCCTTAGATAGAAGTGCAAACAAGGGAGTAGCAATTTTGCTAAAATCTTGAATAAACCTTCTATAATAACCTGCATGTCCAAGGAAACTTCTAACATCCTTCAATTTTTTTCGAATAGGCAGTGTAGAGATTATTTCTATCTTCTTTGGGTCAACTTGGATACCTGTAGATGAAATGAAATGTCCCAACACCACTCCTTCAGTCATCATCATAAAACACTTTTCATTACTTAAGGACAAATTGTGCTCTGTGCAACTTTTCAAAACTTTTTCAAGATTCTGCAAAGCCTCATCAAATGCTTCACCATATGTGGTGAAATCATCCATATAAATTTCCATGCTATCATGAGCAAATCAGAAAAAATACTAAGAACTGCCCTTTGAAAAGTTGCTGGAGCATTGCATAATCCAAATGACAAAACAAAGTATGCATAGGTCCCCCAGGGGTATGTAAATGTGGTTTTATCCTAATCCTCTGGAGCAATCTTTATCTGATTATATCTATTAAAACCATCAAGAAATGAGAAGTACTTCTTTCCTGCCAAAGAATCTAGAACTTGGTCAATAAAGGGCAATGGAAAGTGATCTTTACTGGTGGCAGTGTTGAGTTCTCTGTAGTCAACACAAACTCTCCACTTGCCACCCTTTTTAGGAACTATAACCAATGGTGAAACCCATTCGCTATCTGAAATGGGATAAATAAAACCTGTATCCAAAAGTTTTTAAAGTTCAGCCTTGACTGTCCCTTAGGGTAGGGTTCATACGTCTTTGTTGCTGACTGATAGGTCTAAAATTAGCATCAATATAGATCTTGTGCATGCATAGATTTGGGTCAATGCCTTTCATATCACTGTAATCCCATGCAAAAGCTATTGAATTGGATTGTAGGACATTTTGAAGGGATTGCTCCTATTCTTTAGTCAAGGCATTATTGATAGTCAACATCTTTCCAGGCTATATCTCTAATGGTTTAGTCATTGGTTGAAAGGAAGACACATCAAGGCTAGGAAAGACCGATAGATGCTTCTGGGGTAGTAAGGAATGAAACAATTGGGAAATTTCTTCTATGGAGCTACTAGGTATTATACTGCTCAGTGGATCCTGTAGACAGGACAGGCAGTCTTGTTGTTGTGGGTGCCTCCCACAGTCATTTTGGATAATGTGTGCCAGTAACTCATCTTCATCTTGGATATCCAACAAAGGACTACATTCAATGGTCATCAGGGTTTGTAAAGAATAACTATCCTCTTCTTCTAGAGTAGGCCAAATAGTTTGCTCCAGTTCATGGGATAGTTGGGCTAGTTGATAATACACCAATTTCTTGGTAATGGTTCCATTAGATATAATCATGTTTCCTAACTAGAAACTTATAAATACATCAGTTGTAGCAAGCCATGGTATGCCTAGTATAAGAGGGTAACCAGCAAGATTGACTTTAGGTTGTAATACAATAAAGTTAGCAAGATATTCCGAGGAATCTAATGCAATGACTAAGTCTCCTTCAAGTTTTACTGTGGACCTATTAGCCAATTGTAGGATAGTCTGAGTAGGTCTAAGATTGGTTAATTGCAACATTTACATTGTGTCCTTAGTCATGACATTGATTGCTGCACCCAAGTCTATTAAGGTATTCTTGATTAGGGCTCCATTAATCTTGACATCAACCACTGGACTTCCTAGATCGATATACTTAGGAACAGTGATATTTCCCAACATGATGTCTGCAAGGTTACCTAAGACATGGATTGTTTTTGGGTCTACTCTTTTTCTCCTTGGTTTCTTGATACAGAGATCCCTGATTGTCTTAGTGTAGATAGGAATATCTTTGATGGCCTGAATCAAGGGTATCTTTATGTTTATATCTTGCAACTATCCTATAAGGTCATTGGTAGGCTGTTTTGGCTATTTTTGGATAACCAAGCGCTTAGGGAAAGGAGACTTAGGGTTTGATATAGATTGAGGTTCCTGAACTAGTTCAGGTTCTAAAGGTGATTCATCTAAGGCTTCCTCCATAGGTTCTCCATCCTCCAGTTCTGTGATTTGGGGAGATGAAGGACCTACAAGGTGTTTCCTTGATCTGAGGTGAACATTAATTACCTCAACTCCATAGGTGGGGTATTGCATCACTTCATTAGTATAAGCCTTTTGAACAGGCTTGTTGTTAGGGTTAGGTGCAGGTTGGGCAGGAATTTGGGTAGGTCTAGGAGATTAATTTGGAGGTGCTGGTGGAGGCATGATGGCTTGTTGTTGTGGCTGTGGTTGAGGTGGAAGCAAGAGTTTCTGATATTGGGAGTTTGGCTGCCATGGTTGGTAGAAGAAAACTAATGTGTTGTAGACTTAACTAATTCAGGGGAAAACCTATCTGAATAGTCCACTCTATCACTATGCATTCCTACATTGAATTATCGACCAAGGAGCGTAAGCTTATGATGGTACCTACAAAGTATATGTCTTCAAGGCTCATATGGTTTATAAATTATTCTATCTTAACTTTAAACAAACAAATATACCTTGCTAGAATAGACAAAATTACAAAACAATGAAAACAGCTATAAATCCTAGTTGCTACGGGTACCTCCAGCAAGGTTTGTAGATAACTATTACAATAGGGGAACTGTAGAATTAACTTAATGAATTGACAAGAATGAAATGACTAACTTCTAACCTTCAAAGGATTTGTAAACACAGTAATATGCATTTGTTCATGAACTATATCTATTTGATCAAAACATAATACTAACTTGACTTCAAATTCTGATTAATAGAAAACTAATAAACCAACATTAACTAAAATGAAATAAACAGGGGGGGCGATAAATACCTTGAGTGGCCAGCTCAAGAGACTATCTTCCTTAACTAAAAACAAATCTAATCTAGATTCTATGTATCTTTGTAACACATATCAAAGCTTAACGTATTCCATGCACAGAATCAACTCATATCAAATTGTTCAACAATGAAATCTTTTCTATCATATCCAGATTGTATTCCATAAATGTAACATGCTTGAGTCTTTACACATAGAAAAGGAAATGATAACTAAACTCTCTACTACTTGACTCTGCTTCCTTATATATCTCATCTTCCCCTTACTATACAAAAATGGAGAGAGAGCCTTATTTATTAATTAACTGACTCTAATCATTTACTGCGCCTAGATTCTAGGTTGTGGAGTCACGATCCCATTCTTATTCTAACTGAATATAAGAAGAACAATTCAAATCAAATTAGAATTCTGATGCATGAACAGTGTCCATAATCATATTTGAAACAAATCCACTCCTTAATTTATTACTATCCATGATGCTCCATAATTATCTTCAGTTGTCTCTATATTCTTAGCGTTGAAACTCATACTTCTATTAACTCCTTTGTCTACAACCTGCTACAAATGCTCGATCTCATCATGACACGTCCAATTTTGTACATAGAATTAGTTCCCAAAGCATATACCACAAGCATTCTCCATGACTAACCATAAAAATATCTCATTTATACATTTTTAAATATCTATATCTAATTCATTCATTGGATAATAAGATCATCACATTCCATATTAATGTTATAAGTTTAAGTCTTAGAAGTATAAAGAAGGTCAACATATCATAGTGCAAACATGGATAAATGTCTTAAAGGATGCTATGAAAGAAGCCTTTGAAGTATAAAAAGTAGCTTAAAAGAGACTAATTATGCAGCCCATCAAGGGGGTTTCTAGGGATGCGTGGAATTTTTTTGATATTTTGTGTCATGACCACATGACATGTGTGTTTCATTTTGTGACCACATGGGAAATGTGGGAATGACATTTGGTATCAGAGCCCAAGATTAAACACTGGGATTGTTTGGGCATGTTACTTATTCCACAATTTTGATTAATTCATGACTACCTTGTTCTTTTAGGATGCCACCTAGAATGAGGTGAGCACATTCATGCCAGATTGAGCCCATAGAGGTGCATAGTGACTCATTAGCCGAGGGTCAGGGACCACAGGCACCACAGACACTACCCGCACCTAATATAGGACCACAGATCTTGTAGGCACTATAGGCAGTGCTAGATAGGTTACCACTAGCAACAGTTGAGATGCATATCGAGCCACGTGTCAAGCCCCACGTTGATCCGTGAGAGGAGCCACGTGCTGAGTCACATGTGGAGCCACATGTAGATCCTCACGTTGAGCCATGAGTGGCACGATGAGGAGAGATTTTTGTCGAGATACCTAATACGATAGTGGAGGACATTGGTTCATCTTACAGAGCTCATAGCAAGAGCCCTCCATATCATGCTAGGGGAGAGGAGGCAGTGAGAATAGAGCAGGTTTTTCATGAGCCTTATGGTTATGGTGTGAATGAGCTTATCTGAGGACACAGAGACCGTGGGGTCCCCATCAGGGATTTGTTGAGGTTGAATCCACCTACCTTTGTCGGGACCAAAGAGGGAGCCAAGGCGGAGGCTTGGTTTATCAGTTTAGACAGGTGCTTTGTGTTGCATCCTTACAAGGGCAATGTGAAGGCACACATGGTGGTTCACTTGTTGAGAGATGCAACAGTGAATTGGTGGTGCACTGAGGAGTGCAAACGCCACTTATCTTTAGATACACTTTCATAGGACACATTGATTGAGTGCTTCAATGTGCATTATTTGTTAGACCATTATAGGTAGCATCAAATCGATGAGTTCCATGACTTGCAGAAAAGAGGACTTATGGTTGCACAACATGAGGGCAGGTTCACAGAGCTGTCACATTACGTGGAGTATCTCCATGATGAAAATCTTCTAGTTCACAAGTTTATCAGATGTTTGAATTAGGGGATATCAGGGCCTATGCGCATGGCAGACCCCTAGACCTTGAGCAAGGCTTCCGAGAAGGCATATATAGCAAAGGAGATCCAGGGATGAGGTTAATGTTCATGCCCTCATTTTTAGGATCGTAGCTAGCAGCAGCAGCAAAATTTGTATAGACCACCACCACCACCATAGAGAGGAGGGTTTAATTCTCCATATTTACCTCCTAGGCCTCCACAGTAGCAGCAGTAGTCGTATAAGTAGAGGTCTAGACCCCAGAAGAGGGCACAAGGAGGACATAATTGAGGTTGGTAGTAGCAAGACTTGCGTAGGGATCAAAGACATCAGGGACCACCTGCGGGACCCGCCAGATCATAGCAATCTTACAGGGGTTCTTAGGGGTCCACAGGATGGACTAGACAGTAGCAGAGTAGTAGGACTCAGACTAGTCAGATACAAGCTAGGGGCCCATGCTATGTATGTGGTGGGGTAGGATATTTAGCCAGAGAGTGCCCACAAGGCTTTACGGTAGGGGGATAGCCTCATACAAGAGGTTCAGAGTAGATAGTTGGTGATGTGGGTAGATCCCACTGTATGTTTGTAGCGGTTGATAACTACCAGGCCGACATCCAGGCCTCAGTGATCAAGACAGCAGGTGTGATTGGGGATGTTCCCATTTCTATCTTATTTGACTCTGGCACTACCGATTCATTCATATCTTCATCGTTAGTGGAGCATTGCAGGCTGGTGGCCTCTAGGCAGGTTGTTAGGTGGGAGGTTGAGTTGGCCACTGGGGCCAGGATGTCAGTTTTGGTTCAGGATTGTGAGATCTCTTTGGAAGCCTTCACTACATTATGTGACCTTAGGGTTATGCCTTTAGGATCCTATGGTGTAGTTTTAAGCATGGATTGGCTTGCAGCTCATAGATCCAAGCTAGATTGTTGCCGAAAGGCGATTAGCTGTTTAGATGATCATGGCATGCTAGTCGCGGTAGTGGGCATTCAGAAGCCCATGACAGCTCGTATGATATCCATTCAGCAACTTAAGTGCTGCATGTAGAAGGGATGTTAGTTGTTTGCCATCACGGTTAGTGACATATCAGAGGATGAGCAAGAGGCATCATTAGATGACCATCCTATCTTGAGGGAGTTCACCGATGTCTTCCCACTAGAGTTACCAGGTATGCCTCCACGCAGAGAGGTAGACTTCCACATTGATCTAGTACCGGGTGCAGAGACAGTGTCTCGTGTACCCTACAGGATGACCACACATGAGCTCATGGAGCTCAAGTTGTAGTTAGAGGAGTTACTTGAGAAAGGGTACATCCAACCTAACATTTCACAATGGGGCGCATTGGTTATCTTCATGAAGAAGAAGGATGGGTCTCTTCATTTGTGCATGGATTATAGGCAGCTTAATAATGTGACGGTGAAGAACTGTTATCCTCTGCCTAGGATTGATGATCTTTTTGATTAGATGTAGGGAGCCAGAGTGTTCTCTAAGATAGACCTGAAGTTCGGCTACCATCAGTTACGCATTACATAGGTGGATATCTATAAGACTACTTTCCAGACTAGATATGGCCACTATGAGTTCACTATGGTACCCTTTGGTTTGACAAACGCCCCTACAGTGTTCATGAGTCTCATGAACGAGGTGTTTCGCACTTATTTAGATTGGTTCATGATCATTTTTCTTGATGATATTTTGATCTACACGTGGACCGAGGAAGAGTATGAGGATCACTTACGTCAGGTTTTGCAGTGCTTGAGAGAGTAGCAACTTTATGGCAACTTGGCGAAGTGTGCCTTTTTCAAGACTGAGGTGTAGTATCTAGGACACATCCTATCTAGCGATGGTATCTCCATAGATCCATCAAAGATTAGGGCTATCAGGGATTGGCCAACACCCACTAGTGTGACAGAGGTTAGGAGTTTCATGGGATTAGGTGATTACTGCTAGAGATTTGTAGAGGGCTTTTCCAGGATAGTGCACCCCATCACTTCCCTTCAGCAGAAAGGGAAGATCTTCACTTGGACTGAGAAGTGCGAGAGGGCCTTTGGGTCCTCAAGGAGCATCTTATCAGTGCTCCCGTCTTAGTAGTTCCTAATCCTGTAGAGGATTTTGTGGTTTGTACAGATGCATCACTTAAGGGTTTGGGAGTCATGCTTATGCAGAGTGGTAGAGTGATCGCATATGAGTCGCGTAAGTTCAAGACACATGAGTTGAACTACCCTACTCATGATTTAGAGATTGCAGTAGTGGTTTATGCTCTTGTTCATTAGAGACATTTTCATTTGGGTCATCACTTTGAGCTTCATTCAGATCACCACAATTTGTAGTTTATCTTCACACAGCTAAATTTGAACATCCGCCAGTGGCATTGGATGGAGTTTCTTTGCGAGTACAACTTTGATGTCCACTACATCAAAGGGAAGGAGAACATAGTTGTTGACGCATTGAGTCAGAGGCACCATGAGATCCTGACCTTGACCTTGAGTGTGGACTTGAGAGAGCGCATCATTTAGCATCTGCCTAAGGATGAGTGGTTTCTTGAGGTGCAGGAGAAGATTTAGTCACAGAGGGCCCTTGTGGGCAAATTTGTAGGATATTCTCTTGAGGTAGATGGGCTACTTAGACATTGACAGTGCATCTATGTACCTTGTGCGGGTGACCTACGTGTAGTAGTTCTTTCAGAGGCTCACAGAGCACCTTATGCAACACACCCAAGGGTGAAGAAGATGCATGCCAATTTGTGACAGTTATACCATTGGGCGAGTATGAGATGAGATATTGCAGAGTATGTTGCTTGATGCCTTGAGTACTAGAGGGTCAAGGCTGAGCATCAACATCCAGTGGTTCTTTTATACCCTCACAAGATACCTGAATGGAAATGGGACACCATTTCCATGAATTTCATTGTTGGTCTTCCTATGTCATCTCGTCACCATGATGCCATCATGGTGACCGTTGACAAGTTGACCAAGGTGGCGCATTTCTCACCTATATGCACAATGTACAATGCACCATTAGTGGCAAGAGTGTTCTTGGATGAGATTGTTATATTGCATGGAGTATGTCGCCATATCATTTCTGACAGTGATTCAGTGTTCACATCAGTGTTTTGGAGGGCATTACAGTAGGCGTTGGGCACACAACTCAACTTTAGTTCCGCGTATCACCCCAAGATAGATGGGTAGACAGAGAGGATGAATCAAGTTCTAAAGGTTATACTCCATATGTATGTTATGGATCACCAGACTAGATGGGAGGAGTATATGTATCTAGTTGAGTTTGCTTACAATAATGGGCATCACAGCTCGTTGGGTATGCCTCCTTTTCAGGCCTTGTATGGCAGACCTTGCAGGACACCGTTGAGTTGGGATCGTATAGAGGACAGGGTTGCTATTGGGCTAGAGTTGGTGTAGGACATGGAATAGTAGGTGACCTTGATTAGATAGAGACTTCAGGAAGCACAAGATCAACAGAAGAAGTATGCCGATGTTAAGAGGGTAGATCAGAGCTTCTTGGTTGGGGACAGAGTATTCTTGAGAGTGTGAGTGCACAAGAGTCCAATCTGTTATGGAAAGGGCTCTAAGCTCACACCACAGTTTATTGGACCTTTTGAGATCTTCGAGTGGATAGGACCCATAGCCTACTGTGTAGCCTTGCCACCTAGCATGTTGCGCATCCATGATGTTTTTCATGTATCTATTTTGTGGCGTTACATATCTGATTTATCTCATGTATTGGATTGGAGTGCTCTATAGGTAGAGGTGGAAGGGTAGTTGGCTTTGGAGCCAATTCGCATATTGGCGCGTTGGATGCTGGGCCTTCAAGGTCGAGAGATAGACTAGGTTAGAGTCCAGTGGGACATGTATGATGAGGTCACGGTGACTTGGGAGGATGCAGCTAGATTGAGGGCACTATATCCTCACCTCTTTGATGACTTCTAGGAGGAAGTTTAGTCTTAGGGGGGAGGATGTGAGGCCTACTGTTTCACTCCCTTTCGTTGATCATTTTATATTACTATTGGAGACATATTTTAGACTATGGGGAGTGTTGATCCCAATATGCAAGAGTATTAGACTATGCTTTTACCTTTGATTTATTATGTTTAGCGTGATTGTGATGAGACTAGATGTGATTTCAATTACTGACGATGATTTGACATATGATTTACATTATGATGTTATTGAGATACTAGTTATGTGATTTGTGATGTATTTATTATGCGATGTCATCTTGAGATGGGTTATTGACATGCAAATTATGAATTTAATTATGATGTGATTTTATGATGTTTTATACGATCATGCGATGATGTGAGTGTATGTTTTACTTTTACTTGGCTATGATATACATGTTGGATTAATCTCTTGTTTAAGTGCACAGGTATTCTAACTAAGCCATGGATAATCAAAGATTATCCCACACACTTTATGAATTCCTGTATAAGCTGATCTAGTTCCAAGAGGAACCAAAATCAACTATGTTATGCGTGATGAAATTTTGTAATGTTATTGTGTGATGTTGTTTGGGTTAGGTCTACCC
Source organism: Cunninghamia lanceolata (assembly GCA_027924645.1). Taxonomy (NCBI): domain Eukaryota; kingdom Viridiplantae; phylum Streptophyta; class Pinopsida; order Cupressales; family Cupressaceae; genus Cunninghamia; species Cunninghamia lanceolata. Next base: position 4,663,244 of record BSBN01000011.1, read on the forward strand.
CTTTTATATTTGATTTTTATTTGGTGTTGTAAAGGTGTAATGTTCATTTGAATTTTATTTTGAGTTTATATTTTTGAGACCCCTTTTTATGTGTTTTTTCTCACCCTATGGTGCTCAAAATGGATTAAAAGTGACCCTAGGTTGTACCCCTAGGGTCTACTGACCTTTTGAGCTTGTCTAACCTTAGGTAAACTCATATTTTGGTCACTTAAACTTCACCCTAAAGTAAAGTGACGAAAATGGAAGTCTGGGATGGAGTGGAAGGGTGGGTCAAACACTCAACCTCATCCACTCCTCTTTCCAAGGTTTGGGGGAGTCTTCAAGACCCCTAAATTATGGACTCAACTCCAAGCCTCTCCCATAATTGGTGAGGGTACCTTGGGGTCTTAGGAGGAGATGATTGGGCACTTGTAGTACCCACTCCTTTGGCTCCACTTTTCTCTCCCACATGTGTGAGAGAGGGCAAGTGGAGGGGGCAAGACTTGGTGGAATGGGTGAATGACATGTGTCACTAGCCCATTCCATGAAGCTTGCAAGTGGTTTTTGGGGGGAAGTGAGGAGGTGACAAGTGGCACCTCCCCATTCCTCAAGGCTCATGAAGAGAGCCTATTTTAATCCCTCTTGAAGAGAGGGAAAGGGTTGTTAAATTTTTGGTAATTTTGAATTTTAATTGATTTTGGGAGAGAGTTAGAGGAGATTTTAGAGGCTCAATTAGAGGAGTTGGAGGTGGAGTTGCAAGGGCTCTTCTCAACTATCTTCCATTTGGGCTATTAAAGGTAGGATTCAAGGATAATGTCTTTCCTTATGTATTTTCATTCCATGTGTGATGCTTTGGGTGTGTGTGTTTTACTTTTGTTGTTGTGGAGATTTTTGTTATGGGAGTTGTGAGAGCCTCTCCACTTGGAGAAAATGCTCAAAATGTGTGGGGTGAGGGAGGAATGAACCTCCTCGAGATCACATCCTAGTTTTGTGGTATTTTAGCCTTGAGGACAAGATGAGAAAATGATTATTTTGAATGGCTTGAGAGCCATGAGAAAATTATGTGAAAATTGGTTTTTATGTGATGGCTTGAGGCCTTGTGAAATTTGGTTTTGGGAGTTATTTAGAGTGACACTCTTGAGTTGAGTGATGTCCACTCCCCTACCCCATTAAACTCATTTTTGGTGAGTTTTGGTTTTGTGCAAGCCATGGGAGTTTACTTACTTTTGTGTTTGATTGTTTGTTGTGAAGTGGTGTGTGTGTTCCTTGTGTGAGGATGACCTCCAAGCTCAGGGGTGACTCATGAGTGAGTCTATGGTAGGGAGGAGAGTGGTTCTACGTGGCTTTTCCCCTTTCCCTTATTGTTATTGCAGATTATTTGAAGCTATGGAGATTGGAATAAAAAGTTTGTTTCTCCTTAAATTTTTCATTTTAGCTCTTGAGAGAGCTATGGTCATGTTGGCCTATTTGTTTTGTTTTGTGGTAAAAAGAGAAGATAGTTCCTCTCTTGTTTTGTAAAAATAAAGGATTCATTTTTGTGTTGTATGTAAACTACTTGAAGTTGTAAGAAAAATGTAGTTAGTTTCTTGGTGAATTAATGTCAAAGATATACATTCTCCTTGTTCTCATTTATAAATGCTTTAAAAAAAAAAAATAATATAGTGGCTGGCTTTTATTATGAGCTATAAAAATTGTTAAATGAATGAAAAATATATGATGTGTTACTTGTTAATTTTGTATGTTGATCCAAAGAAAAAGGTAAAAGTGTATTCTTGTTGTTTTGTTATATAAAAAAAAAGGGAGATATTTAATGCATTGTTTCATTTTTAAAAAAAAAAATCTATGTTGCTTACCTTTCCTTAAAAAAAAATAATATAATATATGCTTGTTTGTCTCCAAGAGATATTGATTGTTGGTTATGTTTAAGAAATATATATATATATATATATATATATATATATATATATATATATATATATATATATATATATATATATATATGTATATATGTATATATGTATATATGTATATATGTATATATATATATATATATATATATATATATATATGTATATATATATATGTATATATGTATATATATGTATATATGTATATATATGTATATATATATATGTATATATATATATATATTATATATATATATATATATATTATATATATATATATATAGTTGTATATATATAAAAATATTACATCATTTTATTATAAAATTTCCATTATCCTTTTATTTTAAAATTTCCATTATTTAGCTTGCTGGAAATAGACTAGCAAAGTAGAGAAAATTGTATATTATTATAAATAAACTGAAGTTAGTGTTTTTTGGGAAAACTGTGTTACCCCTTGAGTATATACCTCTGTGTATATATATATATATATAATTTTCATTGATTGTATTTTTTTACAGTAAATACTAAACAAGCAGTATGAAATATTAAACAACATTTAATAATTTTTGAGATCCGTAGAGACGTTTGTTTTACCGCAGGCATTGTTAACTTTAAGTTTTTTTTTTTCTAAGAGGAAAGGCGGACAACATATATGCCACAGCCCATGCCTTTGTGAATGGGGTGGAGAGGGGGTCGAACCCCCACCCACACCCCATGGGTGTGGGTGGGGGTTTGGCCCCCTCCCCACCCTCTTTGCCTCCATTAGAAACATTAAACCCTACAATCTTTAAACACAACAAAAAAATAGTTTGAAGCACGGTGGTGGCGGCGTCCCCCGTGTATTAGTCACTTCCCTTACTTCGGCCTTTTGGCCTCTTCAATCTGTAATATATTTTATTTATTTCCATGTAACTAAATATATATATATATATATATACATCTTGAGCGTATATACACTTGCCTCTAAATCAAAAAAATATATCTTTGTATTTTTTTAAACAGAATATATATATCAAATAAAAAAAATGTAGATACCTATTGTATATACATCCTTGAGTGGCGGCCATGGTTGCCCCTCTCCATCAAACCTGCAATAAAAACATGAGAGAAGAAAAGAAATGAGGAGGAGAGAAAGAGAGAAAATGAGAAATGTAATGGAGGCTAGGGTTTTGACTTTTTCCCCATAATGATATTATTATTTTATTTGTGGAGCTTTTAGGGCAAGGGAGAATTTTAAAATTAGATTTTAATTTTCCCTCTCCCTTTTTGGACTTATTCATTTCTTTATCTTTTATTTTAAAGTGGGTTTTTAGGAAGGTTAATTTATATGTGGGTGATTTAATTTATTAGATTAATTCCAATGTTGGGGTTGGGGATTTATTTGACTATTTGATTTTATGAGACCTTTAAAGTTATTTATTAAGCCAGAGAATATTATATTTTGTTTTAATTAATTATTTTGAACTGGGATTTAATTATTCCATTTTCCTTCAAATTTAACTATTGAAAATGTAATTAATTTTAAATCAATTGAAATTAATTTATCACATATGGTAATTAACCTAGAGGATTAATATGATTTTTTTATTAAATTAGTTGCTTTAGTTTACTGAAATAAGTGTGAAATATTTAATTAATTAAATAAGTCATTTAATCCAATTAGTGTGTTAGGGAACCTTTGATTTAATTTATTTAATTAGAAATAATTCCTATTCACACCCGTGAGGATTATGCTGCCAGATTTTTCTAGGATTTAGAGTTAATTTAATTTTAGCAACTTTAAATCATGTGTAGAGTTATGTTTGACTTTTTTGCAACCTTGGTGATCATAATTAAGTTATTAATTAATTCATTTATGCTTTTCCTTAGTCTTTTGATTTTGACTTGTGTCGAAATCCCTTCACTCACCTAGGTAAACTTAGGGTTTTGATCTTTCAATCCTAATCCTAATAGCAACGCTTCTTGCATCACATTGGGGAAAGCGCTTATGATTGCATTACCTCGAAATTGATTGACATATTTACACCTTATGTGTATTGCCACTGAGCACGCTGACGCGTGCGAGGGGGTTTCTAGGGATGCATGGAATTTTTTTTTAGATTTCATGTCATGACCACATGAAAAATATGGACATGACACGTGTATTGCATGTCATGACTACATGGGAAATGTGGGCATGACATGCATTCCTTACCTCGTCTACTCTGAGTATGTATTCTATAATATTCTCATCATCTTTCATCTTTAAATCCTCAAATTTACTTCTATGGGTTTGTAGTTTCACTTGCTTGACTCAATCATCACCTTCATAGATGTTGTGCAACTTGTCCCATACATCCTTGGTAAATTTATAATACATAACTTTGACAAACTCTATGTTGGTTAGACCACACAATATAGCATTCTTAGATTTGGCATTATTCTCACAGGCTTTCTTCTCATTAGCAGTGAGAGTAGGTGGTGGTGGTGGTGGTGGTTTGTAACCATTTACAATAGATTGCCAAATATCATATCCAAGAGAGGTTAAGTAAGTTTCTATTCTGATGCTCCAGAAAGCATAATTGGATCCATCAAATAATGGTGCTTTATTTGAAGAAGAACCCTCTTGTCCTGCCATAGTGTTCTTGAGACCAGATCTTCCTTAAGTGGTTAAACTTTTCTTCAAGGAACCCGAGGCTCTGATACCAATTGTTAAAAGAACACTTATATATTGAGAAGGGGTGAATTAGTGTATGTTAAAACTTTAAAAATAACCAACAATTAAAATGGAAGGTACATATAAAAACCACACACACAAGAGAAGCACCAGATTTACATGGAAAATCTAGAATGGGAAAAACCACGATGAGAAAGTTGCTTGAGTCTACTGCTCAGATCCAACCTCACAATAAGTATTGATTACAAATATTTTGCAGGCACCAACCCACAGGTACATCAACACCCAAGGTAATGTTTTGAGGCTACCTCCTACAGGTACATCACACACCTATAATGAGCTCCAACTCAATACAATCAGGCTTCAAGCCCAATAAAAAACAAAGAGGCTACAACCTTTGAAATAATAGTTTCATATGTGCAATAATGCTTCTTCTATAACCTAAAAATGCACCTTGTTATCACACACTCACTCTGTTTTTTGCATCAACATAGATATCTCCTTCTTCTATGCACTCTACTTTCTCTTCTTTCTTACAACTTAAACAACAATAGTCAATTTGGTGAGCTAAACTTTCACTTTGAATTCAATGTGTATAAAACACATTCATTTCAACAGGTGAACTATCACAACCACTCCAAAACTAAATAATGTTAGTTTCATTTCCTTCCACAATTGTCCAAAATTAGTTCAACTATTGCACCTGATTTATGGATCAATTATATGTTATCATGAAGTCTTTTATTGTTCATTGTAAAGCATTTTTGTTGAAATGATTAAATCCATTTAAGCAAATCAACTGATGCTTCTGTGATACTAAATGGGCTGCTAAACATCCTAGCAGATTACATTACTATTGATCTTCAAAAACACTTGTATATGCCTTTTATACTCGCCCTTTGTTGATGAAAACACAGTTTACTAAAGTAACACTGATCCCTTTCTCTTTCAGCAAATGTCACTTTTTCAGAACTTTGACTTTGATACTTTATAACTAGTATTGACAAAAGTATAATTTTTTCAACTTTTCTTTTTAAGCCTTATCGACAAAAAGAAACTTTTTAGAACTTCCTTTTTAATATCTTTTTGGCGAAACACATTATCCCAAACTTATCTTTATGCTTCTCGGCAAATATACCTTTTTCAAAACTTAGGCCTTTCATTCACTTTACTATTGCTATCGGCAATTTTTAATTTTTCAAAACTTGTCTTTTGTGCTAAGTATCGGTGAAAGGTCATTTATGCAAACTTTACTTACAAAGTCCCTTTATCGATGAAAGTGCACTTTTTTGAACTTATCTTTATTTTCCTTCTATCGGCAAATCCACGCTATCACGAACTTGGCCAACTCAACCTCTATGTCGGTAAAAGGAACATGTCATGAACTCATCGGTTTAGCGATGAATTGTTGACTATCTGAAATTATGCCTTTAATGCCTTTAACAGTAAAAAGTAACTTTTCCAAACTTTTATTATGAACCCTTCTATCGGTGAAATTACACAAATTTGAACTTATCTTTACTTCTACTTTATATCAACATATCGATGAAATAATCTAAACTTTAAAACTTCACAAACTCCTTCTCTTTGTCAATGATATGGTGAAATCTCGAACCTAGCTCCATACTTAACCAATTCCTCTTTATTGAGGAATCGGCTAGAATGCAAACTTTAGAACTAGTTAGCTTTTTCTTTATTTCCCTGACAACACTAGGCTTCTACTTCAAAACTAAGTCTTTGCCTTTGCCGAAGCTAAGCCATATTGACTTATTGGCTAACCACCGAACTAGCGAACTAGTGAAATAGTTCAAAAAATTAACACTTCGCCGATATAACACATTGCCAACATAAGACTTAAATAAAAAATTCTTCTTTCTTTCAAATTGTCAATGACACATTACCTCAAAATTACTGATAGAATAGATATGACTTCAAATTTATTCACAATTTTTGATAGTTGTATTTCTATCAACTTGCCGATGCAGACAATAAACAACTTTATTTTTCATCAAAATTGTCGATACCCTGTGTTCTAACAAAGAACAAATTGTCGATAACAAGGATAACAAGCCATGTTGAATGCACTTTGACATAAATAACAACAATTTCAACAAATACATGTAAGTTTGATATGGAACAACAATGTACAATTGAATTTAGACATGATTTGAGTATCTAAAATAAGATTGTAATCAATGATCTACAAGTGCAAGATAAGCAGGGCTTTCAAAAAATGTGGTGTTTTTGGTAACCACAACAACTAAGTATTGCAAATGTAAGATGTGTAGTATGTTCAAATCATTTTCCTAAGTAAACACAAGAGGTATTTATAAATCTTTTCTTTAAATGAAGATGCATAAGTGTGAAATGAAGCTACATAGTTTTGTTTATGCTATTGCTTTACAATTTTAAAGAGAAGATGAATGCATGAATGCTCTTGCTTTCTAATTAAAAAAAATGTGACACATATGAAGAGTTACATCAAATTAAAATCAGATTTATCAATCCTTTATCATAACAAAGATCTGAAAAAATAATCAACTACAACCACTAGATGCAAGACTAGCTAGGGTTTATCATCAAACCCTAGATCTCAAATGCTTATTTCCTAGACCAAAAATATTTGATGCAAGGATGTAATATTAACAAAAATTGATATTTATGAAATTATACATCAATTAAACATCAGATTTGAACAAGTTATCCATATCACCAAGATTTGAAATAAGATTGTGTTCAACGAACCCTAGGTGCAAGACTAGCTAGTTTTTTGAAAAATACAAAATTTTGAAAACCCTAACAATGAATAAGTGAAAATGACAAATATATCACTATGAAAATGATTAAATGGTTTATTAGAGTAAATAAAAATCATATTTGAAATGTAAATTTCTTCAGAAAATCTAAAACAAGATACGAAATTACAAACCCTAGGTTTCAAAATTAACTAGGTTTTGCAACTTCTTGAAAAACTCTAACAATGAAGAGGTTCAAATGTAATATATAGCACTATGAAATGGTTAATTTCTGCAATAAAAATCAGATCTGATGTAAAAATATGAAATTTAAATATTTCTATGATGATCTAAAACCTATGCAATGAAAACAATGCAATAAATATGCTTTTTCTAAGCATAAAATGCTTGATATTTCACTTTTCAATGCAAATATGCAAGAATGTCTTTTCTTTAAACACAACTATGATATGATACAAAAAATTAAATCAATGTAATAATTTCACAAAGATCTAAAATAACTCACTAATCTCCAAACCCTAGGTTCAAAACTAGCTAGATTTTCTAAAAAAATGTAAGGTTTTTGTAAACCCTAATTTTGAAACATTGTAAAAATTAAGCTATGAAAGTATGCCAAATAATGAATGAATGCAATCTAATCAGATCTAGGGCATAAAGTAATGCAGATCTAAATCAAGAAGGATGCCAAAGTGTAAGAAACGATGTGTTCACAAAAATGTTTAATAGAAAAGAGAGACTAGCTCAAGCTATCAAACTAGGTCAAACCCTCTTCTACCAAATATTAGAACAAAAACCAAGATTGGATTCTACCCAAGAAGTAGAGAAAAACTACCAAGGTTTTTCCCTTTGTTGTATAGAGGAGAATCAACCAAATCCAACCAATCAAGCTAAGGAAAAGTAGAAACCCTATTTAAGCATGATCCATGAAAATATGATCGTCTAAAACAAATATCAGAAATCTAACATCAAAACAAGGATCAAGGGGAAGAATAGAACCTAGATCTGGGATTGGGAGCCCAAGGCACCAAGGTACTTCGATGCTCTAGATGTTGATTAGGGTTTGGCAGAATGTGAAGTTTTCTATGTCTTTGTCCTTCTGTGTTTCTGCTTCTTGTAACTTGTTTTCTGCAAATTCCTCTGGATGCTACATTCACACAAATAAGAAGGAAAATAGTTGGGTACTCTTTAGAAGATTGCCTAAGTCAAGCTCTGTGAATGGTGTTTCCACCTCCATAATAGCAAATGATGAGATCTCAAAGAGTGTGTGCCCTAGGAAGGAAAAGGAAAATCTAAAGTAGAATGGAATGCCAGAACAAAGCATGAAGGAAAGAATGCACCATGAGAATTGAAACCCTAGCTTGCTTGATGCAGTATCACAACTTGACTCAAGAAGTTGGTGTAGCCCAAAGAAGTAGAGAGATCTTCACAAGACCTGCAAGAAGTTAGCAAAACAACAATAATCCACCATAAAGAAGAATAGAGAGCATGAGAGAGAATAATCTGAGAGCGCAAGTGTGTCTATATTGCATCCATAACTTAGAGATGTTCAAATGAATAAGCTAACTTGCTTTTATATGCATCCTACTCAAAAAAAATGAACAAAACCAAATGGGATTGACATGTTAAAGTCAAGGAGGTGTTCTAAGACAAAACCACAAGAGAGGGGCTAAAGGTCCCATTTGGGACTAGGGCGCTTGGGTACCATAGTCCTTTAGCCCCACAAACTTCAGGGAGTGTCCCTTTAAGTAGGCTTAGACTAGTCCTAATTTTATTTTATCCTGTTTATTCATCAGGATTGAGATTTAATCATTTAATGTCCAAAAAAGTGTTAAAATAGGTCTTAATTAACAAGGGTAAACATTATAGGTACAACAAGGTGCTAAAGTAATATAAAATGCTAGTGTTGGGAGAGAGCATATATATGGAGTCTAGATTTAGATGGGATGACACCTATCTTTGCTATTGATAATCCTGAAATTGAGGAGGCATTAAGGGAAGTGATTGGTAAGGACATTCTGAATGCTCGACCGAGGACCTTGTATCCATTCCAAATCTTTTCAGTCTTTGCTTCTAATGCGATGGACCTTCTTCAAGATGTGAATGTGGTAAGGTAGCTGGTCTTCAAGTATGTTCATCATTTCCTGTATTCGGAAGATTTGTTGAATGAGGTATTTCAAAATTATGACCTTTTTCAAATCTGGGGCCTTAATTGGTGGTATGTCTTCTAAATGCCAAATCTTGCATTCTCCTGCTTACAATTTTATTTTCATTTCTATTCACTCTGCAATGCACCATGAATGTGAAGATTCTTTGCATAATTCCATTCATGCTCACAACAATGAAGTAGGGGAGGGTTTTGCAAATCAGGTTGATGAAAAATTTTAGGCTCTTTTTGGTGCAGGGGCATTAGGAGCTTCTTAGGCTTACTTTTGTTATTTTTGAATTTTCAGGTTTTTTGTGTGTCTTGGAGTCTCATAAGGTCATTTATGACCATGTGGGATCATGTTGATCCATTTTGGAGTGATAATAGGGTCGTTGGTTTAAAAATGTAAAAGTTGTCAAATGTTGCTAAAAAGTTTGGCAAGGTGGAAAAAATAGCAAGAAATGGTTACATGAAAATCAAGAAACTATTACAAATAGTTGGAATGAGTTGTAATATGATAAATATGCAATTTAATTCAAGCATAGGGGTTAGAGAAGGTTGGAGAAGAGTTTGAATGAAAAAAATGAACATTTTAGAAGCATTTTCCTTGTGTTTTTCATGATGAAACAAACTATAAATTGGATAGTATGACCATGTACAGTATAGTACGGGCATGAAACCAATGGGAAAATTTGAATACATTAATCTAGTTTAATATTTTTTCTATTTGAGTGAATTTAATTAAGTTTGTTAAAAGTTATAAGCAATTTGGTGCAGGTTGCCTGGAACCTGCCTAGGGTTTCCAATTTTGAGAAAAATGTCATAACTTTCTTTTCCACCATTGGATCTTGATGAAACATGGAGGAGAAGTCTATATTAATGTTATATTAAATATCACTTTAGTGATTGGCCTCATTATTTGTTTTGTGAAAGTTATTAATGATTGTTCCTTTCATTCTTGCACATCAAAACTATGTTTTCTTGCATAAATGTCATGTTCTATTACGTGGTACAACATTATACTTGTTGGTACGGCCTAGAGGCTGATTGGAGAGGTTGAAGGGGTCTCTTAAATTTATTATTATTATTTTTTGACTCAAATCCATTGAGATTTGCAAAAGTTACAAGCGTTTTGGTAAAAATTGTCCCAAATCCTCCATGATGATTGTTTGATAAGTTCCTTGCATTATCTCATGAAGTCTGATCTAAAAGTTGTTGTGTCATGTTGTTGAAAGTTATTGCAGGCCAAGGATACAATTAACAAGTCATTCCTTATTTTTATTGAGTGAAGGGGTTTGTGTGTGTCTTTTGACAAGAAACCATAAGTTGGGAATGTTGTATTACACAAGTTTGAGTCTTGAAAGTTTGAGAACCTTTATGTTATGTTGAAACAAGTCTGAGACTATCAAGAGCCTTATGTTTACTTTGGTTTCTTCCTTGTTGTGATGTTAGTCATTTTCATTGTTAAGTACAATCCATTGTTTGAATGAAGTCATTGTGGTGTTGTGCATTGTTGGAAACAAGTGTTTGGTTCAAGAGGGTTTGTGAGTCACAAAATGTGTTGGAAAGTATTAAACATTGCTACCCACGGTTCCATAATGTATATGCCTGTTGAAGTGTTTTCCATCCTTGAGTGCTCATTAGGTTGTGTCCTAAATAATGACAAGGTGTACTAAAGTGTTTGAGTTGTTGTGTCCAATGAAATCATGGAGTGAGTATGTATTGGTTATGTCATATTGAGAGAGTGTCTACCCCTACTCTGCACCTGTTCCTTTGTCAGTACCAACCCCAGGTTCCACCTCCTTCAAGACCTCTAGTGGAAGATGATGGTAATGATACTGCGAATTATGTGATTTAGGACCTGAATACTACTATGGATGCATAATACTATGTATATTGCTATGGATACTTAATACTATATTTTAATGTTGTTACTCATATAGATAGTTTTTTGGTTGTTTTTTGTTCCCACCCCTACAGTTTAAGGGTGTTGTCTACCTTCTCCTAGTTTGTAATTTAAATTACATATGGCTTTTGTCCTTGATACTGTATAGGGAGATTGGTTCTAGTATTTCATGGTGCAGGGTATTTTCAGTCATGCCATTTTTTAAACTCTTTTATTATAATATGATATATTATAGGTGCTTGTTACGTTTTGTTCAAAAAAATGTAAAATGCCAGTGTACACATTTTACTCCATAACATTTAGCCCCCAGTTCAGCATGGGTACAAGCTTACATTTGAACTCACACTAAAGTATGGTGAAGAAAAATTCTAATCACAACAAACATACAAACCATAGAATGTCATCAAAATTGAGGGGTGATCAAGCCCCCAAGTTTAAGATTTTAGGAGTCTATAAAGAATTTCATACACATAAGACACATGACATAATTCACTCATATATGAAGCACTTAGAAAACATGAGATAAAAGAAGACATACAAAAGGCATACACTTGAGAAATCACAGTGCATACATGCCATACACAAAGTATACAGGCCATACATAAAGTATACATAGAATATGCATGAACACACATGGAATACACATGAAGCACTTAAGAGACATACATAACACATATAGAAAATACATGTGAGGCACACACAAGGTGTGAAGAACATATAGAGAATAAGGATATATGAGGAGAATACATGCATCATACATCTATCACAAAAAACACATAATGGAATACCTTGAGTTAGCATGACAAAAGAGATCTCTATCTAAAAGGTTGTCTCAATCACCATGCATCATTCCCCAAGATGCAGTAATAATAATGCTAAGGGGTTAGTTATAAATGAGAAGCACAAGAGGATACAAACACATCATACACATAATCTATCTAAAGAAAAGTGTTTCCACTCAAGGGAATACAAAAAATACCTCCTCCAAGAGGATTTACATGAAGCCTTGTTAAATAAGAAGGAGAAGCAATATTACTACCAAACTCTAGTTGGTGGCACAAACCCTTCTTCCAAACATGCAAGAAGCTTCAACAAGATAGACTAAATATCTTGTTTCATAATCCTTTTGGAAAAGTAATCAACAAGTGTTTTGATAGAAAGATGAGAGTAAGGCTCATATCATGATGTATGACCCCACCTTAAATTGATTGCTAACTCCATCAGGGAGAAATTTCCTTTAAGGTAGAGTGAGGAAGAAATAAAAAATAGGCATGAGAGATTTCTAAAAGAACATGACCAAATGATATGTGTTTTCAATAGCTACATCGCGACAAGGAGTTGCCCCCAAGATCAAACCAAGGCGATGCTTACATGCATGATACACAGTGGCTTGTGTAGTCATTGTATAACACTGAGAATTTCCACAAGGTACCACATACATAAAACATCATAACTTACAAAGATGACAGAGGAAATATCACATGAAAGTAGAGTACACATAAATTGAATCATGAAAGGATGCTAGATAATCCTAGAAAAATAACATAATTGTATATCATGACATATAGAAGAATGAAGATACATAAAGGGGAATGATGCAGCTGTTGGCAAGAGACACTATGTGGCTTCATGAGTGTTGTCATTGATGGCAACAAAGTCCATCCCACACATCCACAGAACATGGTATGACTATACCAGAAAATAGACTGAAGAGTATTTTGGTTCGGTAAACAAGAACAAAACATACAGCAAGGTCTAACAATCAGGTCCAGATCTCTTAGAGGAAGCATTTCAGTAAAGTACAGACTTGGGGAAGTCAAGAGGAGTACCATGACTAATACATTCCAAAGATTGAGCCTCTGATGATGAAAGAGTGAAAAGATATGAACACCTAAGTGTTGAGTTCTTGTTTGGTAGAGTAGACTGAGGAAGAACTAACCGGCAGAGCATCAGACCTTAATCCAAATGAGATATTGATGGTGATCAAGTTTCTCAAGGGATCATTCATGATTGGCTGACATGATTGATGACTTCTATAAGTATCTCTTTGATACACATCACTTGGTAAGCAAGGATTCAACCGACAGACCAGAGTTTGGGAAAATATTGAGTATTCTAGATGTTGACTAGAAAGATGTTGAAATCCTTTGTGTGGATATATATACTAGATGAATTTTGATGTGAGAAAAAAAGTGTGGTGTGTAATAGTGTGAGAAGAAAGGCAAAGATAGGTGTGGAAGCAATAATACAAGTCTGGTATGTGATAGAACAGCAGCACTAAAGGAGTGGAAGAATGAAGTGCAGTAGATCAGTTTATTGAGCCTAACCAGAACTGAACCTCAGCATATGTGGATGCCTCTAATTAGTTCAAACACTTGGTTACTTTCCTTATACCTTGTAGACAGTGAGTCTCTTGTAGGCAGTGAGCCTCTTGTGAGTAGTGTACTCGGGTAGTGAGCCCTAATTGGCAAGTGCCATTTTGTACTTCTTATTCTTCTAACAGAGAATACAATATTGGGTTAGTCACCCCATGGTTTTTCCCTTAATAGGGTTTTCCACGTCAAAATATTGTGTTATGTGTGTTGAATTTATTTCTTCTTCTATGGTTATGTATGTTCATATGTTTTGATATTGCATTAATTGTTAAAGAAGAAAAGAAAGTCAAATAATTAAGATAACTGATTCACCCCCCTCTTAGTTATCAATAATTGGTATCAGAGCTAAGTTCCTCCTAATAGAGCCTAACAGCTTGAGGAAGATCTGGGAATCTTAATGGATATGTATGGTATGAGGGAACAACTTCAGTCTGCCCTAGATGATCTTGAGCAATCTCACTCTGAAGTCAATAACCTGAGGGAAAGACTCAAACAAGCTGATGATTTCATAAATGAACTCAAAGAAAAACTAAGTATCTCAATGAAGAAAAGAAAGGAACTACTTCAACAATTAGCAAGTCAAAGTGAAGCCAATGATACTAATGAAGATCTGAATGAGAAAACCAAGTTATGTGAGAAGTTATCAAAAGAGGTCATTATGGTAAGACATGAAATGGAATCAGGAGTTATGAAATTCACCCAAAAAATTGAAGAGAAAAGAAAAAGTGAAGATAATCTAAAACAATCTCTCAAGGAGAAGTCAGAAGACTACCACAAAATGGATAGAATAATCAGGCATTTGGAATCTAATCTTGAAGAAGCTAGAGACAATGAAGAACAACTTGAGAATCAAATAGACAGTCTTAAAAGGGATCTTCAAACAGCAAATGAATACAAAGAGAAATTCAAGATGAGCTCTGGTCAACTTGAAGTTCTTCTTGAAAGCCAAAAGAGGGTAGATGACAAGCAAGGCTTGGGCTATGAGAAAGGGGAAAGCTCTGGATCTGGTCAGAAGAACTCTAGATTAGGAAATCCAAGGAACAGGCCTAGAAGACCTCCGATAAGGCAACCAAATGCTCAAAGATATCCATCCTTCAACGGTTACTGCCACAATTGCAATAACTTTGGTCATAAAGCAAATCAGCATAGAAGAAGAATGAATTAGACTAATTCATCCTTCTCTAGACAGTGTTTTAACTGCAAAAGGTAAGGTCACAAATCTCATGAATGTAGAAATATGCAAATGAACAATTCATTCAATGGTAGATGCTTTACATGCAATAGAATGGGACATATGGCTAATCATTATAGATCAAGAGGATATTAGTCAAATCTGCAAAGAAATGTTGTTTGCTACAATTGCAATAGATCCGGTCATATTACCAAATTCTGCAGAAGTAAGAATCGGGATAAAAGGGGTACAGTGCATCATAAAAAATCAAGACAAAGGAAAAGGAAAAGTGAATGTGGATGAAATTCAAAAGGAGATGAACAAGATTTGGGTAAAGAGAAGTACAGAAAATGTTAGGGATGGATCTGCACCAAAATCTAGTGTTAATATTCCTTTCAGAAACTAAATAGATGAGCTCTGGCTCAAGGGGAGTAAAAAAGGAAAACAAATTCCCCCAGCGAGTCAATTGGTGCCTGAAATTAGCACATGGAAAGTTGTGGATTAAAGGGTTCTCAGAGAAACATCTAAATAAGCCTTGGTAAAGATATGGAAGATCCGCAAGAAGTTTAGAAGAGGTTAATCATCCAAGATTGATCCAGTTTAATAGTCATCTGGTAAGAGTAGGATTTTCACAGTTAGATCCAGTATGATTCAAAATTGAGGAATCTTGATCTACGGATAAATGGAATGATTGGAGAAAGGTAGATAGATTGTCAATATTCACTGATAATAACTCTAAGTGCATCTTAGTGATCCATAAAGATCTCTCAAGACAAGGAGAACAAGGCAACCAGAATAACTTAAGTTGTGCATTTATTGCAAAATGGAATTAGGGTTTGAGCAGAAATAAAAGGGTTCTTTTGTTCATCATTTGCACAATTGCATTCAAGAAGAAGGAAGAAAGAGCTTTGCAACAAGATTGCTTCAACTCTCTCTCAAGGATCAACCGTAGAATTTGACTCAACCATCGATTGTTTCGGCTCTTATCGTGAACCCTAGAAGCGTAAAAGGTATTTTCCCCTCTTGAATAACTCTCTCTGAATCCTTTGAAGGATGGCTACTCCAAATCTTGTCAAAATCACTGATAGACCATGCCCTAAGTTCAAGAAACATCCTTACAAATCCCTAGAAGTTGATCCTCTAGGTGCATTCTCTAGCATTCTGCATGGGGTTCTATATGTAGAAGATGTTAGGGTCTACATACACGCAAACATTGAAGAATTTGGGGCATCCAAGCTTATGGATATCTACCACAAGGAACTGATAGATGAATCATTTGAACTTAAACCCCAATTCAAGGCCATCTAGGATAAGCATTTTGGACATTGCATCCATTTCCCCTGTTTTGCTGAAGATGAATGGGTCCGGTATGTTCTGAGCAGAATGCATGACAATTTCATGTCGTTGTTGAGGCCATTTAAGATCACAAAAGATGCTAATAAAAGCATCAAAACTGGAGCTTAGGAAATCTGGAAAGGGAGACAAAATAACTAAGACAAAGGCCACAAGGTCTTACACCAGTCAGAAGGATGATGAAGAGATAGAATCAGATGAGGAGATCAAGAAAATGAAAAAGAAAAAGAAAACTTCTGTGGAATCATCTACCAGCAAGAACAAGGAAGAAGAGAAGGTAAAAGAATTTGTTGAAAAGCCTACTCTCTCCATTGATGATGTCATCAAATTAGTCACTATGGATGGGAACCTGCAACCAATAACTAAATTTTATTATGATTATAGTGAAGCTGATCAGAAGATCCTGCAAGAAGCTATAGTCAATTATCTAAACATCTATAACAAAGCATTCATTGAAATCATCTCCTTAATTCCCAAAAGCCTAGAGAAGGAACTTGAAATAAGAAAGAACAATGCTAAGGCAAAGGACCTGGAGATCCGGGATAAGATAGCTATTCAGCTCTACCCTTCCATTACTCCAAAACAAATGAACATGATCTTTAAGGATTGCAAGGATGAGTTCTGGATAAAAACAACAATGAATCAGCTTATGCTTGGAGAGACTAACAAAGTGGCAAAAGAAACTAAAGACATCCTCCAGAATGCCTTCATGAGATTCAATCTCCCTATTATAGAGGACATAGATGAACCTACTGAGAAAAATGCAGAAGATCCAAAGGAGATAAGTGAGGAGAGGACTAAGGATTTGGATTCCTCTATTCTAGAAGAGGAAGTCCATGAAGAAGCAAATATCTCTCTTCTGAATCCCCCTGCTGAATTTGAAACTGAAGGAGAAGAAAGAAAAGATGAGAAAATTAGTCAAGAAGAAGAGGTCAAGGGAAGAGAAAAAGACCAAACAGAGAAAACCCCAGATGACAGTTCTGAAGCTACAGAAGGAAAGAAGACTCTATCTTTGGCAAGAGACACTACAAAAATAGTTAAATACTTCCTAAACAAAGAGATGATGGAAATAGATGAACCAGATCTATTTCAAGGACCACTTAATTTTGACTCCCTCTCTCTGGTTCAAACAATCAAGATAGCATCTTTTTCTCAAGCTAAAGCAAAAGAAAAGCTTCTAAAGTCTCACATGGAAGACTATGAGCTGATAGAGATTGCATCCGGTGTGTTGGAGAAGATCATGCCATCCTTCTAGAAGGATCTTTCAGCCTCTTCATCTGGTAATCTCAAATCTCTTGTTAATACTGTTAGCACACATTTTGATTCCTTAGAGAAGTCAGAAGAAAAGGTCTGGAAGGAGTTTTTGGGAAAGAGATTCTCTAAAGTACAAGGGCTAATAACAAATGATAGGAGAAATATGGATATCGGGATAAAGAGCTTAGAAAATTCTCTTAAAGATGGCAGAGAAATATATAAATTTTTCTTATCGTAGTCTAAAGTGACAAAGGATATTGAGAAGAAAGTGAAAGAACAAGAGGGTAAACTGTCAAGTTTATCTCAGAATTTTGATCCTCTCACCACATCCATAATAAACCAAGAATTTTAGACTATTGCCATTCTAAATGAACTAAAGAAACTTGAAAAGGAAAGGAAGAATATAATAAGTAGGATGGGTGAACTTAGAGGGATGATTATCCCTAAGTTAGAGGCCATGCATGAGGCCCTAATTGATGCTCAAACCACAGCCCAGACCAGTGATCTGACATATCTAAAGAGGGCAGAAGCTTTTGTATTCCTGTTGAGTGGTCACATCTCAATTTTGGACAAGATGAAGCAGAATTGGGCAACATAATTTGTCCAGTTAAAGACAACTTTTGCAGATAGACTTAAGTATATGTAAGTATAACTTGTATATATACTTATGTGGATATGTATAGGCTAATTTTTAGAATTTTGGTGTATAGATTCTACCCTTTTCCATTGATGTCAAAGGGGGAGTGAAGAGTAGTGAAAAATGTGGAATCCATCTAAGGGGGAGCTCCAGAAAAGTATACATTAGAACAGAGCATCAGCTAAGGGGGAGTGTAGTGTGACACTTAGTCATTTTTCACTAAGTGTTGCCATCAATGCCAAAGGGGAGATTGTTGGCAAGAGACACTGTGTGGCTTCATGAGTGTTGTCATTGATGGAAACAAAGTCCATCCCACACATCCGCGAAACATGGTATGACTATACCGAAAAATAGACTGAAGAGTATTTTGGTCCGGTAAACAAGAACAGAGCATACAACAAGGTTTGACAATCAGGTCCGGATCTCTTAGAGGAAGAATTTTAGTAAAGTACAAACTTGGGGAAGTCAAGAGGAGTACCATGACTAATACATTCCAGAGATTGAGCCTCTGGTGATGAAAGAGTGAAAAGATATGAACACCTAAGTGTTGAGTTCCTGTTTGGTAGAGTAGACTGAGGAAGAACTGACCGGCAGAGCATCAAACCTTAATCTGGATGAGATATTGATGGTGATCAAGTTTCTTACGGGATCATTCATGATTGGCTGACATGATTGATGACTTCTATAAGTATCTCTTTGATACGCATGACTTGGTAAGCAAGGATTCAGCCGACAGACCAGAGTTTGGGAAAATATTGAGTATTTCAGATGCTGACTAGAAAGATGTTGAAATCCTTTGTGCAGATATATATACCAGATGGATTTCAATGTGAGAAAAAAGTGTGGTGTGTAATAGTGTGTGAAGAAAGGCAGAGATAGGTGTGGAAGCAATAATACAAGTCTGGTATGTGACAGAACAACAACACTAAAGGAGTGGAAGAATGAAGTGCAATAAATCAGTTTATTGAGCCTAACCGGAACTGAACCTCAGCATATGTGGATGCCTCTGATCAGTTCAAACACTTGGTTACTTTCCTTATACCTTATAGACAGTGAGTGTCTTGTAGGCAGTGAGCCTCTTGTGAGCAGTGTGCTCGGGCAATGAGCCCTAATTGGCAAGTGCCATTTTGTACTTCTTATTCTTCTAACAGAGAATACAATCTTGGGTTAGTCACCTTGTGGTTTTTCCCTTAATAGGGTTTTCCACATCAAAATATTGTGTTATGTGTGTTGAATTTATTTCTACTTCCATGGTTATGTATGCTCATATGTTTTGATATTGCATTAATTGTTAAAAAAGAAAAGAAAGTCAAATAATTAAGATAGCTGATTCACCCCCCCTCTCAGTTATCAACAATAGTGTGTTCTTACTCCTTGTACCTTTGTGCTAACAAGGGTGTCAAGGGAGAACCACAACATCAAAATATGGGGATAACATTACATACAAACATAACAAAAATGAGAGGGAGGGATCACACTTGCACTTTGGCCTATAATAAATCATCCTCCCCCAACTTTCTTATGATAAATGGATGGAGGAAAAGTTGTTCTAGGGATTGCATCAATCATGGTTAAGAGTGCTAGATCCATACCTTGTTCAAAGTTGTTGAATTTTGTCACCTAAGACTCAGCATTCCTTCAAGTGGAATGGCCAAGTGCTCGATGATATGCACAATAATGAGGTGTTGAATGATTATTTTGTTGAATCTTTTTGTGTGTTGAAGTAGGAAGAGTGATTAAGTAGTCTTTGATTAGACTCAACAACATACACTCTTGTTGAGATAGAAGAGAAGATATAGGTAGAGTAGGAAGCAACCCTCATTATTGTTAACATGGTGGAGAGAATGTAGGATAAGGTCAAAAACTTAAACTTACTTTAGAAAAGTGCGGTGTTGGTTTAACAGGTTCCTTAATTCCTTGTTCTTTACATCTTAACCCATTTCCGTTGTGTCAGTGTTTAGAAATAATTTTTAATCCACGCCCATAACACATCTCCAAGTATGAAGAGGAGAAGTCATATGATATGACTAACTTTATTGAAATAAGAATTGTCATCATGTGTTGAAGAAGAAGGATCATTATTTTCATCATGGTGATGAGGGTCAACCTTTGTTTCAATAAGTTGACGGGGTTGAAAACTAAAGGGACCTCGTCATTACCAAGACATGCATTAGAAGAAGATAATTAATTAGATTAGGATGATACTTTATCACAAATGGCTGTCATTTCTATAGAAGAAGGCTGATCATCATCAATATCAAAAGATCCATCATCATTACTTTTGATTTTAAGTTTTTGAGAAGTGGAAGCTTATGTTGAAG
This sequence comes from Cunninghamia lanceolata, assembly GCA_027924645.1. Classification (NCBI taxonomy): domain Eukaryota; kingdom Viridiplantae; phylum Streptophyta; class Pinopsida; order Cupressales; family Cupressaceae; genus Cunninghamia; species Cunninghamia lanceolata. The sequence continues at coordinate 4,683,702 of BSBN01000011.1, forward strand.
AAACTTCATTTACCTTCGAGATTTTAGGGTGTGAGAGTATGATTTTATATTCACCCATGAAGGAGGGTGTAAAATCTAATGAATCCCAATCATCACCGAAAAACGCATTTGAAGGACCAACACTATCCTAGCCAACATTATTGTTAGTAGCGAAGAATAGTGGTTTGGTTTTTTTAAAGGAGGGATCAAATTTCTAAAATAAATTTTATGTCTCACTTCTGTTTGTAAGAAACTTTGCATAACTGAATCATCTTGAATCGTATGGATCTTGTTTTCAAAAATGAATTTTATTGAACAATTAAGGGTAGATGGGATCTTGTTTTCAAAAAAGAGAATTAGGGATGACACGGATAAGGGTAGGTAATGTCACAAGGCCATCCTTAACATTTAAGGTGATTGTACCTAGTGTTTTCTTACCAACATTATCAAAGCCACGGATGATGAATTTATCTAGTTTAAGGAGAGATGTATCAACATTGATTTTATGCATCAAGTTTATGCCACAAACATTAAGACTTGATCCACCATCAATCATAGTGCATCTTACCCTCATAATGATGACAGATATCATAAGAGGTTCATATTGGTTTTGAACTTCTATGGGAGGTAATTCATGTTGTTGAAATTAAATATCTGATGCTGTCACATTCATACAACTAAATAGAGATACCACATCATTCTATCTAATAGAAGGTGGAACAACTACCTTTTGTAGAGCCTCTTGGAGCATTATGTGGTATGTAGGTGATGTTTTTATTAAATCCCATAGGGAGATCTTAGCCAAAGTAGCATGGAGCTCTTCAAAAAGATCATATTCTCTACAAATATGTTAAGAAATACAAGGAGATGGTGGAAGAAAAGGTTGAGAAGGTAGATGATAAGTGGGCACACTCGATGCTTGCTTACTTTTCTTGTTATTGCAGGTGTTGTATGTGTGAGCAACTACATAATGAGGTTGTTGTGACACATTTTGAACACCTTGATTCCTTTAAGTAATTTTATTTGAAATGTTGAAAAAGTAACCACAAGGTCAAGATGGTTTTGGAACATCTCAAACTATAATCAAAGGTTTAGAGAAAGGAGGCAGATTAGGTGCCTCAATTAATTTAGGAACATTAATGCACTTATTCACCATTCACTTAGTGAGTGGAGTAATCTTGTTAATGGTGACAGAATTTGCATTGATATATTCTTGAGATGAATTCCCAATGTCTTCCTATGGGGAATCCATTATAATAGAAAAATCTTTATCCACTAATGCTTCATCTTTTGATGGGAGAGCATTGGAATGAAGAGAGGGTAGAGTGATGTTAAGAAAATTGTTGATGATTGTATCCATAGTGATGTCCAAGGGGCTTGAACATGCAACCAAAGGAGGAATACCAAGGGTATTCACATATTTATTAATATCCAAGGTATTTGGATATTCAACTAAAGGAGGAAGATCAAGGGTTTTCACTTCCTTAGTGATATCCAATGTACTTGAACATTAAACCAAAGGAGGAATATTAATAGGATGATTCATGGAATCATCATGTGCTATGGTAGAAGTAGAAATTGTATGCTCAATATCCTCTAATACCACATATCTAGAAGAGAGGTCATTCAAATGAAGAAAAGGTTAAGTAATGTTAAGGAATGTGTCAATGATTTCATCCTCTTGTGCCAAAATGTTCTTACTTTTAAAATAGTGATCCAAAGCATAGGGTGATGTAGGTGAAGCTAGGTCATCATAATATGCCTTAGAGGTGATGTCAATGATATTATCATTAATTGTAGTAGAAGAAGAACTATCACCATCATCTTTCTCATGAATATTCATGGAGATGAATTTAGTAAAGTCTTCTAATATTGATAGGAGTAATGAAAAGAAGCTGATAATACATTTAAGTGTGATATGAAACAACAATATACAATTGAATTTAGACATGATTTGAGTATCTAAAATAAGATTGCAATCAATGATCTACAAGTGCAAGATAAGTGGGGCTTTCCAAAAATGTGGTGTTTTTGATAACCACAACAACTATGTCTTGCAAATGTAAGATGTGTAGTATGTGAAAATTATTTTCCCAAGTAAATAAAAGAGGGATTTAAAAATCTTTGCTTTAAATGAATATTCATAAGTGTGAAATGAAGCTACATAGTTTTATCTATGCTATTGCTTTACAATTTTAAAGAGAAGATGAATGCATGAATGTTCTTGCTTTCTAATTTAAAAAAAAAATGACACATATGATGAGTTACAGAAACTTAAAATCAGATTTATCAATCCTTCACCATAACAAAGATTTGAAAAAAAATATTTCAACTACAACCACTAAACGCAAGGCTAGCTAGGGTTTATCATCAAACCCTATATCTCAAATGCTTATTTCCTAAACCAAAATTCTTTGATGAAAGGATGTAATTTTTTAAAAAATGATATTTATGAAATTCTACAACAATGCCACATCCTATTTGAGAAAGTAATCCATATCACCAATATTTGAAATAAGATTGTGCTCAATAAACCCTAGGTGTAAGACTAGCTAGTTTTTCCAAAAATGCAAAAAATTGAAAACCCTAACAATGAATAAGTGAAAATTCCAAGTATATCACTATGAAAATTATTAAATGATGTATTCGAGTAAAGAAAAATCAGATTTGAAATGCAAATGTTATCAGAAAAATCTGAAACAAGATACCAAATTACAAACCCTAGATTTCAAAATTTACTAGGTTTTGAAACAACTTCTTGAAAAACTCTAACAATGAAGAGGTTCACATGCAAGATATAGCACTGTGAAATGATTAATTACTACAATACAAATCAAATCTGATGCAAAAATCATAAACTTAAATCTTTCTATGATAATCTAAAACCTATGCAGTGAAAACAATGCAATAAATATGCTTTTTCTAAGCCTAAAATGCTTGATTTTTCACTTTTCAATGCAAATATGCAAGAATATATTTTTTTTAAACACAAATATGATATAATACAACAAGTTAAATCAATTTAATAATGCCACAAATATCTGAAATAATTCACTAATCTCCAAACCCTAGGTTCAAAACTAGCTAGATTTTCTAAAAAATGCAAGGTTTTTGTAAACCCTAATTTTGAAACAATGGAAAAATTAAGCTATGAAAGTATGCCAAATGATGAATGAATATAATATAATCAGATCTAGGGCAAAAAATAACTCAGATATGAAGCAAGAAGGATGCCAAAGTGCAATAAATGATGAGTTCACCAAAATGTTTAGTAGAAAAGAGAGACTAGCTCAAGAGATTAAACTAGCTCAAACCATCTTCTACCAAACATTAGAACACAAACCGAGCTTGACTTCTACCCTAGAATGAGAGCCAAACTACCAGGGTTTTTTCCCTTTTTGTATAGAGGATAATCAACTAAATCCAACCAATAAAGCTAGGGCAAAGTAAAAACCCTATTTAAGCAAGATCTATGAAAATACAACTGTCGAAAAATAGATATCAAAAATCTAACACCATAGGAAGGATCATAGGGAAGAATAGAACCTTGATCTGGATTCAAGATCCCAAAGGACCAAGGTATTTGGGAGCCCTAGACCCATATTAGGGTTTGGTAGAATGTGAAGTTTTCTTTGTCTTTGCCCTTTTGTGTTCCTGCTTCCTATAACTTATTTTTTGTAGATTCCTCTGGATGTTACATGCACACACACAAGAAGGAAAATGGTTGGGTTCTATTTAAGAGCTTTCCTAAGTCAAGCTCCATGAATGGTGTTTCTATCTTCACAATAGAAAATGATGAGATCTCAAAGAGTGTGTGCCCTAGGAGGGCAGAGACAAATCTGAAGTAGAATGGAATGCTAGAACAAATTATGAAGGAAAGAAGTCACCATGAGTATGAAAACCCTAGCATGCTTAATACAAAATCACAACTTGACTCAAGAAATTGTTGTAGCCTAAAGAATTAGAGATATCTTTACAAGACCTACAAGAAGTTAGCATAACAACGATAATCCACCATAGAGAAGATTAGAGAGCATGAGAGAGTACAAGTGTGTCTAGATTGCATCCAGAACTTAGAGATGTTCAAATGAATAAGCTAGCTTGCTTTTATATGCATTCCCACTCAACAACAATGAATAAAACCAAATAGGTCTAGCATGTTAAATTCAAGGAGGTGTTCTAAGCCAACACCACAAGAGAGGGGCTAAAGGTCCCATCTGGGACCAGGGCACTTGGGCGTCTTGGTCATTTATCTCCACAAACTCCATGGAGTGTCCCTTTAAGTGGGTATAGACCATTCTCAACTTTATTTTGTCAAGTTTATTCATCAGGATCAATATTTTATCATTTAATATCCAAAAAGGTGTTAAAATAGGTCCTAATTAACAAGGGTAAACATTTTAGGTCTAAGCATGTGCTAAACTAGGTGTAAAATGCTAGTGTAGACATTTTACTCTATAACCAGACTAATATAACAATATGCTAAACAACACAATAGCCCAAAAAGAAAGAGAACCCACCAACAAAGCATAAGGTGGTTGTAGACTTAATTGCCCCCACATCATCCTGAAAGGGCAAACATGACCAAGACAAGAATATCTTACCACTTATGAAAGGAAAACTATCTTCATTCAATCTTCTATCCCAGATGACTTTTTAATGGCTAAAAGGAATAATAATCATCCCAATAATGATCCTAATAAAGTAATGTTACTCTAGTGATTTGTATGATGCTAGGAAAAAGTACCCCTAAGAGACCTTATACCATTTAGGTACAAAATTTAACAATTGTAGCAACTTTTTTTGCACTTCTAACAGCCTACAAGAACTTGTAGCTGACCTATAGCATAGTTACAAGTAATTTTATGACCTTAGAGAACACATGTAGCACACCTATAACAACCTTCAAGTATGCATGTTTAATTAAAATCATACCAAACATACAACAATCAATTCTTTAAACTATTTTTTTAGTTTTTGGTGATACAAGACCACATGTAGACCTAAATGATTTTGTAACACCATCCACACAAATGTGTGCTAGGTCAACTCATAACAACTAGCGAAAAAAATTAGCAGGTTTAAAATTGAATTTTAGATGTTAAAAGTTTGAGGTTCATATTTGTGCATAGAGAAATGACCTAGGTCAATTGTGCACTTATAGATCTAATCTGGGGTGGTGAATAGGGGGTCTAGGGAACAAAATCAGTTATTGGGGATGAGTTATGGTGGGGTTAAGTTGGGATAATGTCATAAGTCAAATCACACAAGAATATGTCACTTGGAGACTCGTTATTACATAAAGGACACTCTAATCAAAGTGGGCCCAAAACATAAGGAAAAAGGGCATGGGTATGCAATTTTCACCATTATAATAATAAAAATGAAAGAATGGGTATTATGTTTAATCAACTTTCTCCCAATCTATCCATATTTCAAATAAATCTCTATAAGATTAAAGACAAGTTTATTAAATTACAAGTTTCATGACTAGTAGTCCCAAAGAATGAAGAGTGGCATTGATACTACAAGTCAAATTTGGAGGAGGTGACATTAGTGTACATGTCACTATAAATATGGTTGATGTCCATCTCTTAAACTAAGCTATGACTAAAGGGATGATGGCCACTATCAACACTAGCATTCATTGGAAGTATCTCAACATCATTTGTGCCCTCTATAAAATGCTCTTAGTAGAGGTTGGATCAACTCATGTTGTGTTTGTGCATCTTTAGTGACGTTATCCTTATGCATTATGTTGTTAGTTATCGTAGGGAAATAAATCACACCCTATAGTTAATTTAGGTCTGCTAAAATAATAATACTTCTAATCATACCTAAATAAAAGAGCCAAAACTAATAAAAGTAATTGCAAATGAGAAGATTAGGATAGCTTAGCTCTATTTTGTCAATTTAAAGTGGTGGTGATGGATGTTTTGTTGTAACTACAATTGACAATCAAGATATGGCTTCTATTATGGATCAGAACTACTATAACTATCACAATTCTACTCTACACTAAAACTAGGATATTCTCATGGACCTATCTAGGGACATTTTTGTGGAGCAAATCCATCCTCTATTGCTCTACTCTATAGTACCTATGTGCCTACAAGCGTGCATGCTTATAAGATGGGTACTGCTAAAAATAACACTAAGGGAATTATTGGTGTGCAAAGAGAAGATTTAGAACTTCTTTAATAACAAGTTAGCCCTAATAGGTTGATCTACAATGTTGAAATATGCATCAAGCATGTAAATACTAAAAGGAAGCTAGGTGTGTGGAAATCGCTTCCTACACTAATCTAATGAGGAGAGTGTATGCAAATTCAATTTTAATTCTTACAACTACAACAACATAGAACATCTAACAGAGATATTGCAGCAATACACATACACAGAAAGTAGAGAAAAGAGAGAGAGACAAGATATACATGGGGAAAACCCTTACGAGTGAAAAACCCCACACTCTAAAACATAGCTCAAATGTATTATAGTAAACAATAACAAATTACAATACAGTTTCAAAGCCAATACTCTTTCAGGAGCCTTCGAATGTCAAATCTGGAGATATTCCAGCAGCATAACAGTACCTATACAAAAACTACTTATCTCTCATCCAAGCACCTATTTTTATAGTGTTTACAAGGCAAATATGGAACCTTCTAGAGATGGGCATCCATCTTGGACTCATGCCCCAAAACCCACGCCTAAAGACACTTTTCAAACATCCCATCCCAATGTGGATGCCTTGTCCCAAAATAGGCTATGACAGATGCTCTTATGTGCCTTACAACTGTCATAGAATGCGTCATAACTAACAGCACTTACAGCTGTAAGAGAATCTAACATACACTGACTAAAAATGTCTTATTCCTCTTAAACTTGTCATAACCTCTCTTGACCACCCAAAGATGCCTTTCTCTCATGCAAAGATACTCAGCGACACTTGTCATTACATAAAAGTCATTTGAGGTTTCGGGGGTGTTGCCCCCAAGCCCCCACGGGGGCGCCGCCCCTTGACCCCACCCTATACCATGACAGGGAGCGTGCCAGGGGCGCTGCCCCTGGACCCCGCAAGGGGCTCCGCTCCTTGACCCCATCTTGGGGGCACTGCCCCCAAACCCCCGTTAATTATTCAAGGGGGAAACCGCAGCTGCCAAAGTCACCAAAATTTAGCCTGCTGCATGTACACAAGGTGCTAACTATGCCAACTCAACATGGGATAAATAAATACAACATTAGGAATTTGCAAAGGTTGAGACACCTTAATTCCCAACATTCTCCCACTTGTCAAACACCTTGCAAGGACCAAAATCAATGACAAGATTTAACTACTAGGGGCCAAGAGGCCCATAGACTCTGAATACCATCTAAACTTCTCTGTGCCCACTAATTTCGTCAATGCATCTGCAACATTCTTCAAAGTATCTACCTTCTCCAAATTTACCTTTCCATCCTCAACCATGTCTCGCACGAAGTGAAAATGAAAATTAATGTGCTTTGTTCTAGCATTGAAAAGTTAGATTCTTGGCAAGGAAAATTATACTCTGACTATCACAACTAATCATGATCTGACCTGCATCAACACCAATATCTGAACACAAACTCTTAAGCCAAATGGCTTCCTTACAAGCATGAGTTGCTACCATATACTCAGCTTTTGTCATGGACAAAGCAACAATAGGTTGTCGCTTACTCATCCAACTAATAGCACCACTAAATAGTGTAAACACATAAGCACTGGTGGATCTCTTGTTGTTAATGTCACCTTCCCAATCTGAATCCACAAATCCATGAATATCAACAGAATGCGGAGGTCCTGAAACATTACCATGATAGCAAATTGAATACTCAGAAGTACCCCTCAAATATCTGAACACTCGCTTAACTGCATCCCAATGAACTCATCCAAGATTAGCCATAAATTGACTAAGAACTCCCATTGCTTGGGCAATGTCTGGTCTTGTGCAGACCACAGCATACATCAAACTGCCAATGACACTAGCATAAGGTACTCTTCTCATGTCCTCCACCTCACTAGGAGATTTTGGACAATCCTCAACAGACAACTTTGTCCCCAAAGAAATGGGAACACACAATGGTCTACAATCTGCCATGTTGAACCTGTCCAACACGGTATTCACATACTTACTCTAGCTTAACCAAAGTTTTATGTTGGTTCTGTCTCTTCTAATTTCCATTCCTAGAATGTACCTAGATGCCCCTAAATCTTTCATTTCAAATTGAGCTGACAATTGAGATTTAAAATCAGAAATCATATTCTTACCCTTTCCAATGACCAACATATCATCAACATACAGTGCAACAATGAGAATACGATCACCATCAAACTTATAATACACATAGTGATCTGATTTCGATCTCACAAATCTAATTTAAAACACAAAGGCATCAAACTTCAAGTACCATCTCCTAGGGGATTGCTTCAAACCATACAAAGACTTTTTAAGTTTGCAAACCAAATTTTCTTTACCTTTCACCATGTAATGCTCTGGTTGTGACATGTAGATTTCTTCCTCCAAGTCAGCATGAAGGAAAGTTGTCTTCACATCCATCTGTTCTACCTCCAAGTCATAAGTTGCTGCAAGAGACAATAGGAATAGAATGGATGTTAGATTTGCAATGGGAGAGAAGATCTCACCATAATCTATACCCTCCACTTGTGAATACCCCTTCACAACCAATTTGGCCTTATACTTCTCAACACTACCATCTGCACCAAATTTCTTCTTGAACACCCATTTGCATCCAACAAGTTTCTATCTAGGAGGCAAAGGCACCAAGTCCCAAGTTTGATTCTTTTCCAAAGAAGCCATTTCATCCTCCCTAGCCTCCTTCTAGGAACCTGCATCTTTCATGTCCATAGCCTCTAATACAGTTCTAGGTTCATCACTGTTAGTAACCAAAGCATAAGCACAACTAGAATCAAGAAACATAAAACCAAACCTTTCAGGTTGCTTTCTTATCTGTGTAGACCTCCTCAAGAGCTGAAGTTGAGGTTCAAATTCTTCATATGAGCTTTCAGAGCTGCTAGAGCTCTCCTCATCATCAGGTCCAACATCATATTTTTGTTCAGTCTTCTTAGGGGTAGCAAGAAACTGAACAACATCCTCTTTCTTTACTATTTCTTCTGGCTACAAAACAGTGAAAGAAGGTGTAATCTCTCTAAAGATAACACTTCTTCTATACAACAATTTTTCAGCCACAGGGTCCCAAAGCTTGTATCCTTTCACATCGACACCATAGCCAATGAAAATACACTTAACAGTCTTGTTCTCCAATTTTGACCACTTCTCCCTAGGCACATGTGCATATGCCTCACAACCAAAAACATGAAGATGCCTTATTGAAGGCTTTCTACCAAACCACACCTCCATGGGTGTCTTTCCAACAAGAGCTAATGTAGGAGATCTATTTACCAGATAGTAAGCAATGGCAACAGCTTCAGCCCAAAACTTTTGTTCTAGGCCAACTCCACTAAGCATACTCCTAGCTGTTTCCATTAGTGTCCTATTCATCCTCTCTACAACTCCATTTTGCTATGGGGTGTATGGAGTTGTCTTATGTCTTTCAATCCCAAGTTCCTTGCAATACTTATCGAATTCTGTAGAACATAACTCACCACTATTGTCAGTTCTCAAACATTTAATCTTTTTACCAGTCTGATTTTTAACAAAGGCCTTAAACTCCTTAAACTTGCTATAGAATTCAGATTTTCTTCTGAGAAAATAAATCCATGTCCTTGTAGTGTAATCATCTATAAAAGATACAAAGTATACAAATTTTGATAATGAAGGAACATTAACAGGACCAAACACATCAGAATGAATAAGGTCCAACACACCAGAAGACTTATGAGAACTCGAGTAAAACTAAACACGGTTTTGTTTTCCATAAATGCAATGTTCGCAAAAGTCAAACTCAAGATTACAATCATCTAACCCCTCAACAAGGTTCTTATTTTTTAGGGTACGCAGACCCTTCTCACCAATGTGGCCAAATCTCTTATGCCATAACATTGTCTTTTCAGTAGGAAGTTTAACTTCCAATGCACGATTACAACCATCAAGACTAGAAATAACAGATTTCTTCACTGCTCATTTAGATGGTGGGGATGAAGTGACTACTTCCCTCTTCCTTGAGTCAGAAGAACTATTGCATTGTGAAATGCATGCCTCTAGTTGAAACAGAGTACCTCTCCTAGTACCCTTAGCAAGCACCATAGCTCCTCTAGTCATCTTACATCCTTCTTTTGAAAAGACAACCTGCACACCTGCATCATTCAAACTACTTATAGAAAGCAGGTTCTGTGCTAAGCCTAGGATGTGTATAACCCCAGAGATCCCCTTCACTCAACCATCAAGGAATCAGATAGAGACTCTTCCACGACTAACAATTTTTAGATGAGAGTCATCACCCAGATACACCTTTCCACCATCAAACTCCTCATACTTAGTGAACCAGTCTCGATGCGAGGTCATGTGGAATGACACACCAGAGTCGATTAGCTACACATTGTCAGATGCATGGGTTACCAGGGCTGCGATGAAAGTGTCACCGTCATCTTGTGACTTATCAGAATCTGAATCAGGAGCTTTCTTCTTCTTCTCCTCCTCTTTGCATTCCTTTAAGAAATGCCCAGTTTTTCCACAGTTCCAACAAAGAGCCTTAGACTTTCCAGGAGATTTGGATCTCCCATGGGATTTGGATCTACCCTTCTCAACTTTCTTGTCCTTCTTCCCTTTCTCCTTGGGTCTACCACGAACTGCAAGGGTCTCTTTAGCTGCCTCTGAAGACTTTCTCCACATCTCTTCAAACAATAGTAAGAAACCACTTCTTCCATTTTGAATGTGGATGTGGTGCTTCCAATAGCCATGACAAGATGATCCCATGAGTTCAGCAAAGAACAAAGCAAGGTCATACATCAATCCTCCTCCATCTTTACACCAATAGATGTCAATTGTGCAACTAGCATGTTAAAAGCATTCATATGTTCAGCAACGGATCCTCCATCCTCCATTCGAAGAGAATACAACTTCTTTCTCAGGAAAAGTTTATTAACTAGGGATTTGGCTTGATACACATCCCCCAACTTATTCCAAAGTAGTTTTACAGTAGTCTCCTCATGGACATTTAATAGAATAGAATTAGCAAGACTAAGTCTTTTGAGACCCTTAGCCTTTTGATCCTTGAGATCCCACTCATCTTGTGACATTGCAGCTGGTTTAGTTCCATTAACACTTTCCCAAAGGTCTTGGTCAACAAGCATGTCTTCTATCTTGAGCTTCCACAGCTCAAAATTACTGCCATTGAACTTCTCCACTTCAAACCTTCCTGATGTGCTTGACATCTCCTTGCTGCAATAGAAATCAGAATACTCTGCATAGACTCCCACTCAACTTAAGATCAGCTCAAAAAACCCCTACCCAACAGGTAAGACCAAAACTGGCCAGGCTCTGATACCAACTGAAAGGAATCTAGGTGTGTGAAAATCGCTTCCTATACTAATCTAATGAGGAGAGGTGTATGCAAATTCAATTTTAATTCTTACAACTATAGTAACATAGAACATCTAACAGAGATATTGCAGCAATACACATACACACAGAAAGTAGACAGAAGAGAGAGAGAGACAAGATATGCATGGGGAAAACCCTTATGGGTGAAAAACCCCACACTCCAAAACACAGCTCAAATGTATTACCATAAACAATAACAGATTACAATACAATTTTAGAGCCAATGCTCTTTTAGGAGTCTTTGAATGTCAAATCTGGAGATATTCCAGCAACATAACAGTACATGTACAAAAATTGCTTATCTCTCATCCAAGCACCTATTTTTATAGAGTTTACAAGGCAAATATGGAACCTTCTAGAGATGGGCGTCCATCTTGGACTCATGCCCCAAAACCCACGCCTAAGGACACTTGTCAAACATCCCATCCCAATGTGGGTGCCTTGTCCCAAAATAGGCTATGACAGATGCTCTTACGTGCCTTACAACTGTCATAGAATCTGTCATAACTGATAACACTTACAGCTGTAAGAGAATCTGACATACACTAACTAAAAATATCTTATTCCTCTTACAACTTGTCATAACATCTCTTGACCACCCAAAGATGCCTTTCTCTCATGCAAAGATACAAGGTGGAGCCCCCAAAGCCCCGTTAACTATTCAAGGGGGAAACCGTAGCTACCAAAGTCACCAAAATTTAGCCTACTGCATGTACACAAGGTGCCGACTATGCTAACTCAACATGGGATAAATAAATACAACATTAGGAATTTGTAAAGGTTGGGACACCTTAATTCCCAACAAATACCTAGGTGGATGTTGTAGTGTAGTATTTGTAGATTGATGTCGATGTAAGATCCATAATTTATTTGATGTGAGATTACAATGGTAAGATTCAATGTGAACTAATGACCTAGGATTGTCCTTAAATACAAGATCATATATCTTCAAGTTGAAGTATTTTGTCATGCAAGACAACATATAATGATCATATATTCTAAGAGGGTTGGCTCAAGAAAGTAAGACAAGGAATTTGACCTGGGAAGACAATCTTGTGAGTGCAATTCTATCCAAGGGGCATACTTGCACCCATGGTCTAGTCCAAGGTGACTAGCAAGCTAAAGTGAGAGTCAATCTGAACCTTTGGAAGATAGGAAATGTTGATTGTGTTGGTTCCTAAAATTACTACAACTCAAAACCCTAAAAAATTTTACAATCACCTAGGCCAGGGGTGTTATCATAGTGATTAAAATAGGGTTATCAACAGGTTTAGGGTGATCTTGGTCAACTTACAGGAGTGGGTAGACTCCCTTGCACTTCAGGCTTAGCTAGACCTAGAAGGGATATTCCTAGAGGCATGAAATAGGACATAAAAAACAAACACATCCATACCCAATGTACACTTGAACCCAATATTATCAGTCAAGACAAACTGGCTACACAGGCCTTTGATTAAGTTGATAAGAGCAATCCTATAGAGTGATGACACTTATGAGACTATAACAACATCTAAAGCTAGATGTATTGTTTTGATTTTTTTAATCAAGTGTGAGTGATCATAGGCCTCTCAGACTGGTGCCTATCCAATGGGCTACGGAGTTTCAAGTTCATCAAAGAAAAACACTATAATGGGTGTACAAATATTTATCTGGTTACACAGATGCATAAAAAAATCAATATCAAACCATGTGAATACTTAGAAATCTATTACCATACAACATTCTTCCATATGTAATACTAAAATGACCATTTACAAATCTTAAAAATGGATTAAGATTTGTGACATTCATTCAAATTAGATTTTACAATCATACCACAAAGTGTGGCAAAAGAAAACCCTAACTACGATAGAGGATTCCTGAAAGAACACTTACAATAGTAGAGAAACACAATGAATTGATATCAAGATTATAATATAATCCTCATACACTCATGATAAATGCTTCCTGGAGAACTGAAAATGAACAATAGATGAAGCCTTAACTGCCTTGGATGCTCAACACCTATAGAAAGAAATTCTGCCCAAAATAACCAACCTTTGAAAAGAGTTTCAATCCTTTATTTATAGCCTTCACACATGGATCTGAGAATGAAACATGCAAGAAAACCCTCAACAAACCCACCAATCACAATAAAAACATTAATTTCAACTACCCATTTCATAATAATGGTGATCCCAGAGGTTGTTGGCATGTTCCCAGGTGGTGGGAGGAGTATGGAAGGTAAAATAGTTGTGCCCTGACAAATTGCGCTTCAGAGATAAGGCCTTCATTGAGCATCTTGTACTTTAGAGGAGAATAAATAAACCATTCAACCCCAAAAAACATAGAATAAATGAAGAACGTTGGGGGTTGGGCCTCAGACCTTCATCCTTGTGCATTTGAAAAGAAAGTAGGAAGAAAACAAACTTTCCACCTGCCACCTCCTGAAATAATTATAAATATTAAAACCCCATTGGACTTCGTCTATCAAGCTCTCTTCCTTTCACCTGCCCAAAAGAAGAAGGTAGACCACAACATCGACCTCCAATGATTAGAAATACTTAGAAAAACTTGGAACCTTGGCGCACTTCGGTGATCGCGCCTTCCCACTTATGCATGCTTGGAATAAGACAAAAGGCCTCAAGCTTGACCTCTGATGCCTAAAATACTTAGGTTACTTTTAAAAGAAACCAATGTGGATTTCAGAGCTGACATACATGGCACAATGGAAGACAAGATCCTGAAACCCCAAAACTCTGAAAAATATAGAAAATAAAACGAAAGACTTAGAATTTTGGGACTTAGGCATTTTGAGGGTTTCTTCCTTGCATTTCAAAATGAAAACACTTATAAACCTATTAAAAGAGACCCATGGGTAATATCTCTGATCGAGTATCAATGATGGGCACTTCAACAAAGGCACAAAGTGGGATTTTGATAGATTTAGGGTAAAATAGAGCAAGTTGGGAACTAGTTTTTTGAGGTATCAACACTAGCTTTGGTTAGGGACGTGTTCCAAGCAATGACACAATGAGAATTCAGATCTCTGGAGCAGATAAAAAAAGAAAAAACAACACACAAAAACATAAACATAAACACCCTCAAGACCAATAGTGGTCAAGATTGATCGAGGTCAAAAATAATAGATATAATAAGATTTCATCACAAAATTCTGAAGGACCAAACTACTTGTGAGAAGTAGAGTTTCAGATGTTGCCCATGAATAGGTAGCTCCAAAAGTTCCCCTTACATATTTTTGATATAAAATGTGTCCTAGTCCTAGCCTTTTCATCAATTTGATATGGGCCCAACCATAATGGTTCAAACTTACCATGCTTGCCCTTGTCTTCTAATTTTGCATTCCATAGAACCAAACCTCTAATCTGGAAACACCTTTTACTTATTCTTCTATTGAACAAATGTTCCACCTTCTGTTGTTGTAGTAAATTCTTATCTCATGCCACCTGTAGACACCTAAAAATATCTTCACCAATTAACCATCTTTCGACATCACCCCAATTAATTAATTAAATTTTTATTTAATTAATTACACCATCCAACACCTGATTATTCACCTACTCTTCATCATTTCACCTTTTAATTTGAATTAATTTAATTAATTCAATGGTTTCACTTACTAACATTAGCCCAATTAAATAAATAAATATACAAATATTTATTTAGTTAATTTTACCATTTCCCTAAATCCAATTAATTAGGTAGATTATGTTTATCTAGTTAATTTAGCCTACTAATTAGCCTACCTCTGTTCTAGTTGATTAAATACCTATTATTTAATTAGCTAGTCTAACCTACCTATCCCCTAGACCTAAGATTAATTAAATGAACCCTTGTTTAATTAATCTTAACTCCTAATTAACTCATTCTCTAATTTACTATAGCCATATTAATTAACTATTCACCTGGATTAGTTTGGTCAAACCCTGTTTAACACTTCTCCCCACATATCTCAAATTAAAAAATAGTCTTTATTCCATATAAGACAATTTTTTATTTGACTTGTCCTAAAATGCATTAATGGGCTCTTACAACACCTAACATGTCATATTTCTCATTTATGAGAACTTTTCCCCAAATGAATTTAAAATTCATTTCTAATCCTCACCTCTTCCCCAAAAGAATTTAAAATTCCCTTTCTATTCCATCTCATCTAACATCATTTAATACACACCCCTTCCCAAGGTGAAATAAAAATTCATCTTTACTCTCATCCCTCCATTTTTGTTGATTAAATCTAAGCCCTACATGTCACATGCATCCTCATCCATTGATCTCCACATTCAATCTCAACCCTTGGATCAAATCCCCCTTCAAAATGCCTATAAATAGAAGTTCTCCCTAGCCATTTTATCATGCAATCTTGAGTAGTGTTATAATGCCAAAATCATCTCCATCTTGCCATCTTTGAGCTAAGTTTTAGTGCGCTGCATTCTAATTTGAGAGCATTTCACATAAGAAAGCCATGGGTAAAGCTAGAGAGTAAGGGTGCACTCTCTCAACCTTGTTAAGGAGAAGGATCACATTTGAAGGTATAACTTGTATTTTTATTACATTTAATTTGTGTTTTTCACCTCATTTATTTTCTCCATCTTCATTTGGCACGCCCACTGGGACCCCTAGGTCCTTATCTAAATTTTGTTGCTTGATTTTTTGCAAGAAAGACGTGTTTTGCAAGTTTTCGCGCTAAAGGCTCTCTATTTGGTGCCATTTGGGCTTGCAGTGGTGTCATTTCCCGGTTGCATGGCACCATTCATCACTATTTTGGTGCTATCCTGGAACAACATTTAACATTTATCTTAAGGCTTGTGTTAGGTTTTAATTCTTTTTTTGAGGTTTTGACAAGTTTTTAAGCTGCTCTGCTCTCTGTTTTGACACTAAATGCAAAGAAATAGGGGGGCCACCAAAAAGTGCTATTTATGACTATTTTGGGAACCTTGGGCAGTGGTAGAGTTAAGGGGGGCCAGTGTAGAGTCTAGAATAGGGGAGAAAATAGAAACCCTATCTGATTTGGGGTTATAGAAGGCTGAAGATTCTAGAGTCTTAAGGTTGGGAAAACTGTAATGTGTTGTAGCCAGTAGAGGATTCATCCTCTGATTGTAATTGAGCTTCTGTAATGTAATGAGTTGCCCAGTTTAATAAAAGAAAGTTCTATTTGCTGTGTTTAATATTTGTTATTGTGTGTTTTGTGATTTACCCCCTTCATTAGGGCAAAAGTCACCCGTGCAGATGTGGACCAAAATATGGGATAGTAGATATGCCCATTCTAGCTATGTGCAATTTGAGGAATACTATGTCAAAATGTTATATAGATATTTCAGTCATCCCTATGAGTATTCAACCTCAAATGAAATAAAGAGGTTTCTTAGACCAAAATATTTTGGTGGTCCTCCTACCTTTACTCATAATTGGGGAGATTGGTACTTTTTTGAGGATGCTACCATGGTTAGAGTTTATGGTTTTGAGTATACTCCTTTTATCTTGCCTAAGACTATCTTTGACAGAATTGCCTATTTAGAAATAGTTAGGCAAATGAATTGTTCAAATGTCATGCACTTGAGCTCCCATGATAAACAGCCTTTTATGCCTAGTACTCTTTGCTTTGGATATTTTACTGTGGTATCCAAGGAGGAGTATGGTCTCATTATGGATAAACTGATGCACTACAATATGAGGTGCACTGAGGTAAGAAAAGTGTTTGATCTTGAGGGTTTTATTAATCTTGCTTGGAGAAAGCAAAACCTCAATGGGTACACACTTGTCCCCTATCCACATGATGATGTCATTAGGAATCTGGAGGAGACTGAAGTTGAGTTGGTGGTTAAAAAACATAACAGGGATCTAGATGAGAAGAGGAAATAGGTCGCAAAGATTGAGTTGTCATCCTCTAGTGATGAAGGACCTATAAAGGAAGAAGCACCACACCAACAAGAAAATATAATATCTAAAAGAAGAATACAATTCCATCAGTCTCCTGGTATAACACATGATGAGGAGGGGACTGCTGATGAAGACCCAAGACAAATAGCATACGATTCTTTTATTTCAGATGATAAATTTATTCATTCTAAAAAATTCAAATCATTTTTATATAAATGTAAAGGGAAGGAAATCAGGGAGTTTGTTGATGATATCTCTGCCAACAATGAGAGACAATTGCTTGATATGTTGAAGACAACAGTGGATAGTGAATTGCAAAATATGACCCCTAGCAAGGGTAGACAGCTGCTCAAAGAAGCAGGGGTGATGATCTTTCCTGGTCTTGATTTGAATTATGCTCTAGTATTTGATAGTTTTCTGCATAATATAAATGATAAATACAAGCTCTCTCTAGAAGGTGTCATTGAAGTATATATGGGCACCAAATATAATAATGATGAAAATTCATTAATGATATGGGCCCTGTATCCTCCCCACAAAAAGACAGCCATTATAGACACTGAGAAGACATTTGGCCATGTGATGACTTTGAAGATAGGGGAGAGTGACCCCTTGATCACTACAGACATTGGCATTAATGTGGCAAAGCTGAATAAGGCACAAGCTCAGATGTTAATCAAAGAAAGAGATGCATACAAGCTGAACTGTGAGAGATTGACCAAAGAAAATGACTATTTGAAAGATGTTGTTAAGAGCACCTTCGGGGGATCAGTAAAGAGACTAAATCAGGGTGAAAGCTCATAGAGCATCCAATCACCATCCATCGATCAGATAGCTCAAATCCAGATGGTTACACTTGTCACAGTACTCCAAAATAGGCATACCAACATGATGCATTGGCTGAACCAATTTTGGGATAATTATTCTCAAAATTATAAGGTGATCCAAGAGCATGAGAGATTGACAAAAGGTTGCAGGAGAAACTCAATGAGACACGGGGTAAAGATACTTCTGACATTACAGACACCTCTAGTGCAAAAGATTTGGTTGAGCAGCATTAGAAGTATTATGACCAACTTAAGACTGATGCCAAAGAATGTGTTGAACCCTCAAAAATAGGAGTGCCCACATTGTTCAAGAGCGATAAAGAATTAAAAAGCAAAGAAGAATGGAGCAGAGACTGTCAAGTGATATTGCATGAAGCTTTAGAAGCTCTTAAGGACAAAGACTCTGCATCCAGGGAAGCCTGCAAGCATTTGGAGAGGATGGTTACGATGGATGTGATCACAAGAAACGCCATTGAATTCACTGATTCACATTACAGCCAGGAGTACTTAGATCATATTACTCAGCTATACTTGTGGTTAAATATAGCTTAAACATGGTTATTTTATTGTTCTTATGTTAATTATGTTGATTCCCAAAAGACTTCTTTGAAGAGTTATGTCTCTTCATAAGTATTCCTATATAAGTTGAACATATGATGCTGAATTATCATCAGCAGTAGAATATAATACATAAAGTTTACAATGTTTCTCAAAGACCATGTTGCAAGTATATTATTGAAGAAGTAGATTGAAGTTCTTTGATTCTATAGTTCTATTCTGGCATCAATTGTTTGTTAAAGTTATTCAATTGTATGGTTGTCTCCAGTTCAGTATTTCCTTGTTATTCAAATTAATATATCAAGTATATAGTTAATTTGTCAATGCATATTTGTTGTATCTGTGTGATTGAATTAATTGGTTTCCATTAGAGGAATTAAAAATCCTTCTGATCAATCATAGTAACCTGGAAGTGTTAGTTTGGATTACTGAGAAGAACCATATAATTAGGATTGCCATTTTGTCTCCAAGTTAATATTATCTGTTATTCTTGCAATTGGTTCCTTCAAGAAAGGATTAAATTGCCTTCTGGTGAATAACAAGAAATGTGATTATATTGGTTGGATTATTAAGAAGAGTTTGTTAGTCATTTTCTTGCATGTTTATACAAGTTATAAACTAAAATATTGTGCCAAACAGTTAGAGTTACTACCAACTATAAACCACTAGTCTTAGTCTTCCATTTGACTTTGTTTACCCAATAAGGCACTGATCTTATTTCAATTCACCACTTAAAAACCCCTTTATTAGTTAAGCACAGTCATAAAATTTGCCTTGATATTGCTTATACAATTTATATCAACCAGTCATCAGATTATTAGATATGGAATTAGTTAGCAAGCTTTCATCTATTCTACACCATTTGCCACTGTAGGTAGATTCATTTACTTTGTCAAGACATTTACATTCAATCTGCTTTAATTTCCAAGGTTCACCCACCTAGGTGTAGTAGGACCTAAAGTGCAGGGAGTCATCAAACCCTAAAGGTTGATTCTGTCGCGTTAGTTCAAAAACATTGTGAATCTAAGCATAGAGCATGGCATCCTCTTAGGATTAGCAACCTGCATTTTTGAGACCTAACAATGAGATCTCAATAACCATTGAAAAGGTGTAGGGAAGTCAGCCTTTTTATGAACTTTCAAACCTTTGATTAAGAGTTCAAAATCTTGAAAATCTTTGACAATAAAGAAAGTCAAGAAGTCAACCATATTGGGAACTTCAGAACCTCAACTTAAGAGTTCAGGGGTTCTCAAAACTCCTGACTCCCTAACATTGTGACTTGAAAAGAGAGGTAAGTTGGGTATATATTAAGTTCAAGGATTTAATAAACTCCCAACAACAATAAAGGGATAGCTATTCATAAAGTCTTTGGAAATTTTTGTCTTTCATAAAGTCACTTATTCAATACACCGATCTTAGCAAAATATATCTACACAAGATTTTAAAATACTTGTAGCCTCTAAAAAATGTATGGCTTTAATAAGGTCATTTATCTTTAAGACCATTAAATGCATTTACTGCTTTTCTCAAACTCCTAAACAACTTCCTGAAGGAATATTAAAGGGAATAATTTGTCCCACATAATATATGAATGCCATTCAAACCCTAATTTAATGATGCAAAATAATTTCTTGATAAATAATGAATCCATTTGTTTCCTTGAAATCATGCTTCGACGGAAAGATGAAAACCTCTATATCTTTCACATAATAGCTCTATTTTACATAAAATTCAGACAACATGAAGATTAGACATAACTGAGAAAAAGCCAGAATTCTGTTAAGTTCCAACAACAAGGATCTCAAATTTTGACTCAACTTACAAATTACCAGTGGGAAAATTGAAGGTTTAAAATTTTGCAAACAGTGAGACATTTTGGTACAAAAACTGGCCAGATTGGGTTGGCTACTTCTAGGATTAAGTCCATGAAAGGAATTTGTATCAGCTCTTTTATATTTTCAAATTTAATTATTTTTACGTTTTGGCAAGTTCAAGGACATATACGGGAATGCACTGAAAATTTGGAATTTTTTAATTTCAAATTTTGGGGCAACAAGGGGTAACAAACAAGATGCCTGCCCCCAAGCCACGATGCGTATAGTACCCATCAAAATACATTTTCCATGTTTCTATTATCGGTGCTACTATCAATATGGATTCGCCCAGAAACTCTGCAAGTAGTGGTTGTCCTATTGGGATTGGTGCATCAATTAGTTGATTAGTAATTACCTATCCTTTGATGGCTTTCATTTCTATGTATTCAATGTCAAACTCGCTCAGGATCATAACCCATTTATCCATTCTTCCTATAAGAGCTACTCTTGTTAGTAGATATTTCAACAGGGTAATCTTGGCAATGAGCTTAGTCTTAGGATTAAGCATGTAGTGTCTCAATTTCTATGAAGTGAAGACAACAACAAGACATGATCATTCAATTGGTGTATAATTCAGCTCATAGTTCACCAAGGTGTGGCTGATGTAATATATAGCTCTTTTGTTTCCCTGCTCATCATGCTATGCTAACAAGGCCCCTATAACGGTTTCTGTTGTTGAAATATATAAAGGAGGGGTTCCCCTTATTTTGGTTGAATGAAGACAAGTGGGTTAGTGAGATATTCTTTCAGCTATTCAAAAGTATTCTGACACTACCTATCCCATACAAAAGCTGTATTTTTATGGAGAAGATGTTGAAACGACTGGCATTTATCGACAAGTTGTGCTATAAACCGACGGATGGACTAGAGTTTTCCTTGTAGGCTTCGAAGTTGCTTAAGTGTCTTAGGTGGAGGCATCTCCACTATAGATTTGACCTTGGCAGGATCCACTTCAATTCCTCTTCTTGACACAATGTATCCTAGAAGCTTCCTGGAAGTGACCTTGAAGACACATTTCTTTGGATTCAACTGCACATTATACTACTCTATCCTATAAAAAATCTTAGCCAACATGTTTAAGTGTTCTTCTCTAGTTCTAGATTTTCCTAATAGATCGTTGACATAATCTTCCATTATGTTGTGGAAGAGATCATGGAATATGACCATCATCACCCTCTGATATGTAGCACCTACATTCTTCAAGCCAAAATGCATCACGACCTAGTAGTATATCCCCCATGGACATATAAAGGATGTTTTATGTCGATCTTCCTCTGAGATCCTAATTTGACTGTACCCTAAAAAACCATCCATCAAAGACAACATCTCATGACTGGTGGTGAGATCTACTATGATGTTAATGTTTGGTAGTGGAAATTCATCCTTAGGGAAAGCTTTATTGAGATCTCTAAAATTTTGCAACACCGGATGCCCCCAATGACTTTGGCTACATGTACAATATTGGATACCCACTTGGGGTAATCTATCGGGCGGATGAACCCCATATCTAGGAGTTTCTTAAGCTCTACTTTGACAAGGAGGGATATTTGAGGATTCATCTTTCTTAGCTTTTGCTTCACTGGTTTTGCATCAGGATGTATCGCAAGATGATGAACAACTAGGGTAGGATCTAGTCCCGGCATGTCGGCATAGGTCCATGCAAAGTTATGGCTTCTTTGTTTGAAAAAGGCTAAGAAATTCTCCTATTCCTTTGTTGTGAGGGACTCAACTCCAAATGTGATCTTTGGTGCTTCTTCTATTCCAAGATTCATTTCCTGCGATGCTTTAATTAGGATAGGTAATCTTCCCTGATACAGTTCAGATACTTCGGGAAGGTCCATGCTCTCATCTCCTAGCACCTCATGGAGGTTTTCACTAGGGGATGTTATTTTTATGTTTTTGCGACTAAGAGCTTGGATTGTCTCCTTGAAGTATGTAGATGCATTGAGTTCCATGATATATCTGGCCTTGGGGTCTCCCAGGGGAAAGTGATCCCTAACCCCCATCATCTTGGCTATTACTTCATCATTCTATGCAACATCAAGGATGGGAGGTCCTTGTTGGTCCCAATCTATAAGCTGGGGGTAAACAAGAGGCAAGTCGTTGGAGGTGGATGGTATGGTGGTTAAGGTATATATGGTACATATGGAGGATTCCAAGAATTCAGCAAAGTCACTAAAGGAGTCTTGATGGTTTACCTAATTGATGCTATCAACTGTAGGGAAGGCCTTAGTGACCTCACTTAAGATACATTCATCATTAGCGAGGGAGGACTCTTGTTTCCCATACCCTAACCCATGAAGATGCAGGTTTTTTGTTTCTTGGATTGGTTCCACAATTCCCTACCCATGAAGACCTATGGCACCTTGTCCTTTGTAGTTCATGTATTTGATAATCTTGAGACCCTTCCCATAGATCTCGGTTGGGATAGCATTAGCATCTTGTTCTTCTTCTTCTTTGGATAACCATGAGGATATATCTTTGAGAACATCTTGGTCAAGGTAATGCTTCTTCTCAAAGGTAGGTGATGGCTTGCATTTAATGAAAACCATGGAGACTTCTTCTTCCCTAGGGGCACCAAATGCTTTAGGAGATGGCTATAGTCCCACATAAAAAGTATCGTGTAGGTCATATTCACTACATCGCATGTCGCTTAACTTGATCTTGACTTCAGGTGGAGGAGATGTTTGTGATGTAGTAGCAATGTTGGAGGGGTTGATGTATGAAGCAGATAATGTAGGATTGGCCTGTGGGGTGGATTTTGTGGTGGTGTTGTTGTACAAACAAAAGGTGTGGCCATGTCCTTCCAAGAAACTGCAATATTGAAAAGGACAGGGGTAGGTATAAATAGTAACTTTCGTGCCATTATGGGGGAACTTCAAGCATTAGTGGAATGTGGAAGGGACAACTTACATGGAATGGATCCATGGTTGACCAAGAAGAATATTATAGGGAAGATCAAGATCAAGCACCTGACACTTGGTTTCCAAGATTTTATGTCCTACTTGGATAGGAAGCTTGATAGTACCTTCAAATAGTCTCTGGTGTCATCGACGTACGCTTTAATAGTTATACATTCACTAGTATCCACAACTACATTAGAGTATCCCAAATGTTTTAACAATTTTAGAGTGCACAGATTTAGGCTGGAGCCACCATCTATTAAGACTCATTTTATGGTGTGCTTATGAATGCAGACTTCGATATGCAAGGCATCATTATGTAGATTGTCAGAGGTAGGGAGACTTGGAATTGATCCACATTCAAATTAGGAGGGACTTGTGTTTCCATCAAGGCTTTGTCAAGGACTTCCTTGTGGAGGGGAGATGTATAGAGCAACTCAAGGATGGAGATTTGTGCGAGGGTTTTTCCTAGATGATATAAGAGGTTGTACTTGTCAGTAGATGGTGGATTGGTAGGTGCAGATGTGGAGGGTTAGTCGTTAGTGGAAGCCCCATGGATTGAAACTCAGTCATGATGAGTAGTAACAGTGCAATTTGGTGTCTTGGCTCTAATGGTGATTGTGTTGATGTGGTTAGAAGATTCTTCTATTCATCCCACAACGGAGTCGAAAGAAGAGGGATGTGGTATGATGTTGTATGCTTGATTGGATGAAGAGGCTTTTCCTTTATTGTGATTAGGAAGAGGATCCTTAAATGATCCTAGGTTAGCATTTGGTGATTATTTAGGTGGTTCATCAATGGTGATGTCACCCCTATCGATGATATCTTGTATGCAATGTTTTAGCCTTATGCAGTTAGATGTTTTGTGTCCTTCCACATGATGGTATTCACAAAAGGCGTTCTCATAGAACCAAGAGGGTTTGAATTAATTTTCTTCATAGGGTCAAATTGGGGGTAAGGTGATTAAATCCACCTTCACAAGATTGTTCAAAATATTTTCAATAGGCTCTCCTAAGGGTGTGAATTTTATCTTAGGGTTATTATTTTGTTTCAGTGGTCCTTTGGGAACATTGATGTTATTCATGGTGGATGTGTTTGGTGGGGCTGGACTTTGTACATTTTGAATGACTTTCACATTGGTGACGCCATCATTGAGAGTGTTCTTATTCTTTCCCCAAAAGCAAGGCTTGTCAATTGATGGTGCGTTGTTGTTCATATTGTTTTTGTTAACCTTGTTGTTTTTGTTGTTTTTGTTATCATTGGTGTAAAGTTTTATGGAGCCTTTAGCAATGAGGGCTCTTTCAATGGTGGTTCCTTTATTGATAACCTCCTCAAAGGTTGATGTGCATTGTATTTGTAGATGGAACCCCATTTCTTGGTTAAGGTTGGCTACAAACATGGTGACAAGTTGTTTCTCAGGAATAGGCCATGGGAGTTTGCTTGCTAAACCTCTCCATCTTTGCAAGAAGGTGGCAAAGGACTCTCCACCATTTTGTTTGGTGTTGCATAGATCGGTCAATGATATTTCATACTCAAAGTTGTAGGAGAAATGGTTCACAAACTTCTCCGCAAGCTTATGGAATGTCTTAATACCAGGAGGAAGGTGAGCATACCATTCGGTAGCTTGGCCGCTGAGGCTTCTAGGAAATAGTCTCATCAAATAGGTATCGTCATATGAGACCTCTAGGCAAGCTATATAGAATTCCCTAAGGTGTTCCCTAAGGTCTCCCTTTCCTTTGTATTTATCAAATTTGGGCATTTCAAAATTCTTGGGAAAGGGAGGCATGTATAATGTCCTATCAAACGGATAGGGGAAAATATCCTTGAAAGAATATTGCTTCCTCTTGTTTCCATGTTGCATATTGTCCACTTTTTGGATTAATGTTTGAACAATGCTAACTAAATATTGGGTGGGTGGTGGTTGTGGGATGTAGGTTTGTTGATTTTGCATTAGTTGTTGGAGGAAAGGTGAGATTTGATTTTGGGGTGGAGTTTGTAAGGCTTGGTTTTGGGGAATTTGATTTTGGAGGGTGAGGTGTTGTTGGTATGCGAGGAGTTGTTGGAGAACATGTGGTGGTAGTTGTTGGTTTTGGTTAGTATTTTGTTGCGTGTTTTGAGAGGAGGATGTGATGAGTGTTTGTGAGATGGGATTTTATACATACATAAAATTTGATGAGGGGTTGGATGTGTTGTAGGGTGGTTATGAGAATAAGTGGGTTATGAAGGCTACAATGTTAGCGTCAAGTTGGGGGCACTTGTGGAAATGCTTGGGTGTGTGGTGTTGTTGGGGATGTTTAGAGTAATTTGTGGTGTGGATGTTGTGACGATGGATGTTGATATGGTTGAGGTATTTGGTGTAGTGGATATGTTTGTGGGGATCGTGGATGTGGTAACATTGGAGTTTGTAGGGATAGTGGATGTTATGACATTAGAGGCTTGGGATGTGTTAGGGATGGTATGAAATGTAGATGGTTGGGATGAAGTGGCGATGTTAGGTATGGTGGCACCATTTTTGAGAAGAAAATCAAGATATCTATTAGGGTCCGACTCTAGGACTCTATCAAGTTTATCCATGGAGTCGGCGTCTTGTGTGAAATGTAGGACATCTTGATCTATGTTGTTGGTGTTAGATGGGGGTACTTGTGGTTGAATGGGGAAGGTATTTAGCATAGTGTTGGCATAATATGATGGTACTTATTGGACTATGGGGACATTGTTTTGGTCAGTAGAAGGCATCCCTATGCCAAACTTGTTTCTAAAATGATCCATTTCCTTATTATTCTTGGCTTGAGATCTTGTCATGGGCATGCAATGGTATTGGAATGTGGATTTGATTGGATGGATGGAGATCGAGACCTTAGAGAATAGATTTAAATTATTGGATCCAAAGGTAGGTGGTGATGAATGTGTGGTGAGAGACAAATAGAGATTTAGCCTTTAAGAGGATGATATCTCAAAATTCTAAACCTTAAGGGTGAATAGTGATAGGGATGTGGTATAGTAGGTTCTTCGCTTTAGAGATTAAAATCTCAAAAGTTCAAAACCTAAGGTATGTATGGATAATAACCTTGGAGGTTAGGACCTCAAAGATAAATGGGCAATTTGGTTTTCAAAAATTTTGGACCAAAGGAGATGGTGGGAGAGGATGGGGAATATGAATGATTTTAGGATGAAGGTGATTAGAACAAGGGAGGTGATGATGTGATTTAAGATTGTTCTAGGATGGTTTGGATAACAATCAACCAAGGGAGACCTTAGATGATTTAGTGGATTTTGGGTGATTATCTACTAAGGAAACCCTTAGGAGATTTGGATGTTTTGGATGATTTGATGATGTTTGGGGGGGATATTCAAATCAAGGGTAAGATAAACATGAATCGAGATATTTGAGTTACAAAATGGATGTTTCTTTTACTTAAGGTAGACTTATGACCTTAGCCAAAAGGAAGATGATTATTTTACTTGTAGGTAGACTAATGACCAACAAGCAAAATTGGATGGTTAAAAGTACAATAATATCTAGATTTAATTCTTTTCTCAAAGGTTGATTTGGGTATGGTTGATAATTTTGATGTTGTGTGATTTTGATTTTGGATTTGATGGATAGGATTTGGATAGAATTAGGAAATGTTGGTTTGGAGTGAAGTTTGCAATGGATGAAGTGAAGGTCCAAAAATTGAAAATCAAAATACAAAGTTAGGTTGGATTATATGGAAATGGAAAGGATGGGTTGAGCTTAATGACTGATGAGATGAAGGGTCCAAAAATGATTTTTCTCTAAGGTCACAATGAAGGTGTATGAATGAAATTTTGGGCAAAATGGTTTTGAGTTATGGTTAAAGGTGGATTAGAGTTTTGATGGATTTTGACAAGATGACCATAGATTATGATTAAGGAGGACTCAAGGATTTCAAAACAACTCTTTAGGTACGTGTGCAGTTTGATCTCCAGATGGCACCAAATTCTAAGGATAAGGTGGCAAAGCAGAGGGTAACGACACCAGGGATTTGACAAATGGCACCAAAATAGGGAGTTAAGGTGTCAGGGAAAATGGCGCTACAAATGAAGTTTTAGGTGCCAAAAAAAGAGGTTTTGGCACCAAAGTGAGACAATTGCTTGGATTTGGTCTAGAGTTTTGGAAAATTTTTGGATTTTGTTCTCAAATTTTTGGAGTTGGAAGGTCAAATGATGGATTTGGAGGTGTCAAATGTTTCAATGGTTTAATGATCTTGGTTGTTTTGGATAATGTCAATGGTATTTTCTTGGCAAGCAAGACAAACACTTCGAACAAGAGAGTACAATGGCCAAGGTTTGATGTGAAGTATAATCGTGATGTGTATGTTCAAGAAGCCCCTCAAGGCCCAAATTTCCATGGGTATAAGTACAATCGAAAACACTAGAAGACAATGCTTATTCTACCTAAGGTCAAGGTGAATGGTGATTTATCAAGCCTAGAACTTGGAATCTCTGACTCAAATACAAACATACTAATTACTAAGTGTGTCCATTATATTGTCTTCTCAAGAGAGGATAGATAGGGACCTCCTACATAGGAAGGACAATGCAACCACCCTTTCCCCAGAAAGCTATGTATAGCTTATGCTAAGCCAAGGATTCCCATCTCATCTCAAGAGAGCCATATGGTGAGAATCTTAAGAGGATTATGTGTCCTCTCACCTTGAATAAATTACCACAAGGTCAAACAAAAGGGTAGGCTTCTAACCAAAGGTATTTAGTGGGAGATATTAGGGGGACCAACACGTTACGAGTGTCTAGCAAGCCACTTAAGGCTTTAACAAGTCATACTGATGAAGGGGGTAAATCACAAAACACACAATAACAAATATTAAACACAGCAAATAGAACTTTCTTTTATTGAACTGGACACTCATTACATTACAGAAGCTCGATTACAATCAGAGGATGAATCCTCTACTGGCTGCAACACATTATAGCTTTCCCAACCTCAAGGCTCTAGAATCTTCAGCCTTCTGTAACCCCAAATCAGCTAGGGTTTCTATTTTCCCCCCCTCTTCTGGACTCTACACTGGCCCCCCTTAACTCTACTACTGCCTAGGGTTCCGAAAATAGTCATAAATAGCACTTTTTGGTGGCCTCCAACTAAATTTCAAAATTTGCAACTCCCTCCAAAAGTAGGTCAACTTCCAGGAAGCATAACTTTTGATCCGGGTGTCCGATTGATGAACCGTTTTAAGCGCCGGAAAGCTCGTGATGTGAACTATCACGCTGGAATTCATAAATGGATTTTGGCAAATTTTTAAGATGTTATGAGAAGTTTTAGTGCCTCATATCTTGTTCTGTAAATTTTCAGAGGCTTTTCAGAAAATAAAAACTTTAATATCTTTCAGTTCACAAATGATCTTTGCCTGATTCCTTCACCAAAGGTCTTATATTTCCGTTATGTAACTTTCTAGAAGTTTTTGCTTCATTACGTGCCCAAATGCAAACTTTCTAAAAATAGCAGGTACACTTTCCTAAATAGGCAGGTCGCTATTTTTAGCAGTTTTGGAAAAACTGAAAGTCCTACATTATTATTTTGGATATTATGGAACCAAAAAGACTAATTATGGGAAGAAATGAGAACAACTAGAATGGTTTTGAATTAACTTCATTTTGGGTGATGCAAGATTGCCCTTATGCCTCTAGATGCTCCTGCATCAGACACCCAGGGTAATTTGAGAAGTGACCCTGTCACGTCTCATGTGTTTGTGTGAGGAAAACCCAAATGATCAACCTCTACCTTAGACAACCAAGAAGAATCTTCAACAGGCCTTCCTTTCCATTTCACTAGATATTCTTCATATTGCTTGTTTCGAGTGCTCCTTCCCACACGGCTATCCAAGATCTCTTCTATCTCCTCTATTGAAGTAGATGCTGTAATACTCCACTGCACTTCTGTTGGTCCATCCTCTGTTCCACCTTCATGATATTCTGATAAATTAGCAATGTTGAAAATAGGGGAAATATTGATCCCACTCGATAGCTCTACCTCATATGCATTTCCTGAAGCATGCTTCTTCATGATTCTACATGGTCCAAATTTCTTCATTTTCAACTTATTGTATGTTCCAATTGGGAACCTTTCTTTTCTCAGGTGAACCATGACTTCATCTCCTACCTGGAATTCCTTATATCTCCTCTTTTGATCTGCCTTAGCCTTGTACTGAATATTCATTTTATTAATGTGCTTTCTCACCTCTTCATGCAAATTCTTCAGATGTTTTGCGAAGTCTTTAGCTTTGGCACTTGTCTTTTCTCCGTTGTCCAACTTCCTTAACTCAGAAGCATTTCTTGCGCTATTGCCATATACAATCTAGAATGGTGATTTACCAGTACTCCTATTGATAGAATTGTTGTAAGTAAATTTTGCCTATGGTAAAATCAAATCCCATCCCTTGGGCTTATCTCCTACCAAGCATCATAGTAGGTTACCCAAACTCCTATTCACCACTTTAGTTTGTCCATCAGTCTGTGGATGGTGTGCAGAACTGAACTTCAAGTCTGTCTTCAACTTCTTCCACAATGTCCTCCAGAAATAACCAACAAACTTGGTATCTCGGTCTGAAACTATGCTTTTTGGTAGACCATGTAGTCTCACCACTTCCCTGAAAAATAACTCTACAATATGAACAGCATCATTAGTCTTCTTACAAGGAAGAAAATGTGTCATTTTTGAGAATCTATCCACCACCACAAAAATAGAATCATGTCCTCTCTGTATCCTTGGTAAACCAAGAACAAAATCCATGCTAATATCATCCCATGGCTTCTTTGGTATAGGTAATGGTTGATACAACCCTGTATTCTGACTTGTTCCTTTTGCCATCTGACACACTCTGCAACTCTACACAAATTTCCTCACATCCTGTTGCAACTATGGCCAATAATAATTTTCACCAATAATAGCAATGGTCTTATCTCGACCAAAGTGTCTATCCAATACCCCACTATGCTTCTCCTTAATCAGGTTCTCTCTCATGGAACTCCTTGGAATGCACAACTAGCTTCCTCTAAACAACATGCCATTTTGGATAATGAAATCCAACCATTTTGTCCTATCTAAAGTAACAGGTTCCAAACAAGCTTTCCAGGCCTCTGCAAAATCTGGATCTTCAGGATACAAACTTTTGAGCTCATCGAACCCAACAACCTCTATCTTCATTTCTGTCAACAAATTTTGCCTTCTGCTCAAGGCATCTGCAACTCTATTGGACTTCCCACTCCTGTGCTTCAAAACAAAAGTATAGCTCTGCAAAAACGCAACCCATTTTAAATGCCTTTGATTTAACTTTCCTTGACTATTAAGATACTGCAAAGCATGAAGATCAGTATACAAAACAAACTCCTTTGGCAACAAATAATGTCTCCATTTCTTCAAAGCCTGAACTATTGCATAAAACTCCTGATCATAAACAGAATACTTTTTCTTGGCATCATTAAGCTTCTCACTAAAATAGGCAATGGGCTTACCTTCTTGGCTCAAAACAGCTCCTATACCACTACCACTAGCATCACAATCTACTTGAAATACCTTATTAAAATTTGGAAGTGCCAAAACAGGTTGTTCTACCACTTTCTGTTTCAATGTATCAAAGCTCTTGTCTACTACTTTAGTCCATCTAAACTCTTTTCTATCCCCTCTCATTGTCTCAGTTAGGGGTGCACAAATGCTACTGAAACTCCTGATAAACTTTCTATGAAAACTTGCCAAACCATGAAAAGATCTTACCTCAGTGACACTCCTTAGCGTAGGCCATTCAATGATAGCCCTTACCTTTTCTGGGTCCATCTTAAGACCTTCTTCTGAGACAACAAATCCCAGGTACACCAACTCCTTCTTTGCAAAACTACATTTCTTTAGATTAATCAACAACGTCTCCTCCCTCAGCTTCTCTAGAACTCTTCTAATATGCATCAAATGCTCATCCCAAGTCTTACTGAAAATCAAAATATCATCCAAATAAACAATAACAAAACTTCCCAAAAATTCTTTCAGTACCTCGTTCATGAGCCGCATGAATGTGCTCGATGCATTGGTTAGCCCAAATGGCATGACTAACCACTCATAGAAACCTTCCTTTGCCTTGAAGGCTGTCTTCCATTCATCTCCTTCTCTGATACGAATTTGGTGATATCTACTCTTTATGTCAATTTTCGTAAAGTACTTGGCTCCACTCAAACAATCCATGATGTCATCCATTCTTGGCAATGGAAATCTATACTTGATTGTTATCTTATTGATGGCTCGAGAATCTGTACACATCCTCCATTCTCCATCCTTCTTTGGTGCTAGTACTGAAGGTACTGCACATGGGCTTAGGCTCTCCCTTATCAGTCCCTTCCTCAACAACTCCTGAACTTGTCTATTCAGCCCTTCATTCTCTGCAAGGGTCATTCTATGGGCTGCCTTATTTGGCGAACTAGCTCTTGGTATCAAATCCATTTGATGACTTATCTTCCTTACTGGTGGTAAACCTTCTGGTACATTATCAGAGATAATGTCCTGGAACTCTTCCAACATATCTGAAACTTCCGCTGGTACATCTTCACAGTTCTCTTGACTAATCTTAGGAATCAATGCAAAGCAATGACGCTCATGCTTCATACCCTCCAAAAATTTCCTACCATCTACCAAGCAAATTCTGGTAGTACTACATACCTTTTCTTCCACCTCCTTCAAGGGCTTCAATTTATGACGAACTCCATCTTTTGTTAGGGAATATGTGTTTGCACGGCCATCATGGACAGTGCTCCTATCAAACTGCCATGGCCTTCCCAACAGCATATGACATGCATCCATCGGTATGATATCACATAGTACCTCATCATGGTAGTCCCCAATCTTGAACTTCACTGAACACTACTCATTGACCAAAGCTCTATGGTCTTTCTACAACCATGCAATCTGATATGGATGTGGATGCTTTCTTCTTGTCAACTTCAACTTGTCAACCATCTATTCTGAAACTAGATTATCAGTGCTTCCACTATCAATAATAATATCACAACATTTACCTTCACATTTGCACCTTGTGTGGAATAAACTCTTCCTCTGATTTGGTTCTTTCTCCTCGTTCAACAAGGTTCTTCTAACAACTAGGGTTTCTCCCCTTTCAACATCTTCAGAATGCTCAGACTGTGCATCTTCATCTACATGTGCAACTCGTGCATTACCTTCAGGTCTCCTATTCGTCCTTCCTTGATGTTGCAGACACTCATATGCTCAATGCCCTTCTTCTCCACATTGGAAATAGGTTCCTCTGAAACCTCCTCTTCTAGGTCCTTGCCCAGGTCTACCTCTTCCTCTTTCTCTTTGCTCACCATTGTTCTGGTCACGAGGACGGTAGGTGTTATCTCCTCTCTAATTTTGACAGGTGCCAACTTCTTCGCTTTTCTTTGCATCTTCATTTCGGCCCCCATAGGGTCTTCCACCAGTCCTTCCGCCTTGACCTCTTCCCCTTTGCTTGCTGTCAAATCTTTTATTCAGCTTCTCTTCCACCTTCAAGGAAAACTAGTATGCATCTTCTATGGTGGTCATTCTAACCAAGCTCAGCTCCTCCTAAATACTCAGCCTCAACCCATTAATGTAACGGGCTACCTTTTCCTTGTTGGGCTCTGCATGGCCTATCCTGATAGTAATCTTATAAAACTCTTCTATATACTCCTTAACAGACTTGTTACCTTGCTTTAGTCTTGCAGCTTCTTCAACAACTCCATCTCATAGTCCATAGGAATGAACCGCTTCTTCAGTTTCCCCACCATCAGATCCCATCTGGTGATCTTTCCTTTTCCTCTTCTGTTCCTCTCTAATTGGACCTCCTCCACCAAATACTGGCATGGCCCTTCAACTTTATTTTTGCAAACTTGACCCGATCTGGGTCCTCCACATCTTCATACTCGAAATACTCCTCCATGTCATTGATCCAATCAATGAGCTGTTCCGGATTCAAATCTCCAGAATATGTAGAAACTTTGATTTTGGGCCTCTTTCCAATCTTCAAAATGGCCCTCAACAACCTAACCTCTGCAGGATGTCCTGTAGCTTCTTGTTCTTCCTCAGATAGCTCCTCTTTGGCTTCATCTTCACTTTCTTCTTTTGTTCTCGGATCAAACCCTCTTTGCAGCTCCTCTTGCAATGCATCAATTTGCCTTTGTAGGGCTCTAAAACCCTCTTCCATCAAAGCATTCCTCCCAACACAATTTCTTCGTGGAGGCATCTTGGTCTCTGCAGCAAACCCACAACCTTAGGTCCTGGTGCAAACTGCCTCACAGTCGGCGATCTGTCTACACACTCAGGAACCCTTGCTCTGATACCACTTGATGAAGGGGGTAAATCACAAAACACATAATAAAAAATATTAAACACAGCAAATAGAACTTTCTTTTATTGAACTGGGCAACTCATTACATTACAGAAGCTCAATTACAATCAAAGGATGAATACTCTACTGGCTGCAACACATTACAGCTTTCCCAACCTCAAGACTCTAGAATCTTCAGCCTTCTGCAACCCCAAATCAGCTAGGGTTTCTATTTTCCCCCCTATTCTGGACTCTACACTAGCCCCCCTTAACTCTACTACTGCCCAAGGTTCCCAAAATAGTCATAAATAGCACTTTTTGGCGGCCTCCAGCTAAATTTCGAAATTTGCAACTCCCTCCAAAAGTAGGTCAACTTCTGAGAAGCATAACTTTTGATTTGGATGTCCGATTGACGAACCGTTTTAAGTACTGGAAAGCTCGCGATGTGAACTATCACGCTAGAAATTTGTAAATGGATTTCCATCAACTTTTTGAGATGTTATGAGAAGTTTTAGTGCCTCATATCTCATTCTGTAACTTTTCAGGGACTTTTCAGAAAACAAAAACTTTAATATCTTTCAGCTCACAAATGATCTTTGCCTGATTCCTTTGCCAAAGGTCTTATATATTTTATGTAGCTTTCTATAAGTTTTTGCTTCATTACATGCCCAAATGCAAACTTTATAAAAATAACAGGTACACTTTCCTAAATAGGTAGGTCGCTATTTTTAGCAGTTTTGAAAAAACTGAAAGTCCTACATTATTATTCTAGATATTATGGAACCAAAAATACTAATTATGGGAAGAAATGAGAACAACTACAATGGTTTTGAATTAACTTCTTTTTGGGTGATGCAAGATTGCCCTTATGCCTCTAGATGCTCCTGCATCATGCCCCCTCTGGTCTACTGGAACAACTTTAAATTCAGTTGGCCATAACCCCACTTCCTGGCCATAATAGAGCACCATGTGCATGAGAAGTGAATAATGTTCAAAGGAAACTGATGGTGCATTGTTCTTTATTGCAGTCAGACCAAAGTCAGTTCTACTAAAAATATAGGCAACATAATCAAATTGCCTGGCATTGTGGCATTGGATGTCTATAGCTATGACCATCAGAGGAATTGTCATGAAATCAAGGACTTCTGATCCTAGGACCTGGCCCACAGAGTAGTAGGTGTATTGTATGTAGGGTTCAAATAATGATACATGAAAAGGAGGGCCATCATCCTCACTGAGAGGCACCATTTCTCCCTCTGCCCTAAGCCTGTGAATAGGCAACCTCCATCCATTATAAGTAGTATCCATTCTCTAGTACTCTTTTTCTAAATCCTCATAAACAATGGGGACAGTACATAAATCATCCAAGTCAAAAACTTCACAAATGGCATTCTTTGACAAGTGTATAATAGGCTCCCCTTGTGGGTTGCATATAGCCTTAAGACTTGGGTTATACTGTTTAGCAAGAATTTGGAGGAGTTCAACATTCAGAAACACATCAGGAACAACTAATTTACCCAAATTCAAATACCATGGGTTTGATACTAGAAAATTCCTAATTCTTCTGTTGTAATGGAATTTGAAAAGCTCATAGCCTCTAATTGGAGTCCAAACATTCCCAAGGTATTTACACTTGTCTTCTAGTTTCTCCACTTCTGCCCTAAGTTGTGCAGACCTTCGGGCTTTGGGAGTTGATCCTGGTAGTTGATCAATCAAGTCTTGGTTCATTTTTCTCTCTTTTGTTTTCTCTTCAGGTGTTTTTTCAATTTTTTTGTCTTTTAGGTTTGCTGGTGTCACCCTATTATTTTCTGCCCTTTCCCTTCACAGGAGTCTCCATTTACAATCCTTGATAGAAAATTCAAATTACAGGCTATTACACAGAAGTTTTTATGTATGTACCTATTATTTTGAAACGGTGATCGAATTCCCCTATATTCTCCTCCAAGTCTCTGCTTACTTGCTCTTCTCAAACAATTCTATCAAACTCAATTGTAATGATTTCAAATGTTATCCCAGAGGATTTCTTCATCGTCTATAATTAATTGTTCAAGCATTTCAATTTTCTTGATTGTTGTGAAATGTCACATCATCATAACTTCTCTCGTCAGCATGATTTTCATAATGTCAAGGTGATTTTAATATCTTCTTATGGCACGAACATTTTCTCATGAATCAATCGTTGTAACCCTTGAATTGTCTCCTCGGCGTCATATTTCATTTGTAAGTTTGTATCGGCCAGATATCTTCAAGATCTACCTGATGTAGAAGTGGGCATGGTTATCATTGGCCTAACTTTCTTCATTGTTATAAGAATAACGTTCTTCTCTGATATGTTAAGTGTCCCTGATATTACTATCAGTGAGAGTCTTGTCAATGAACGTGATCATCGTTGTCATCGGGGAAAGATATACCATCGGGATAACTTATTTCAATTTACCCGATCATGGTTGTTTCCCCAATAGCCTTTTATATCCTTGATCAGAGAGACCTTCACTGTTGATAACTGAGAGGGGGGGGTGAATCAGTTATCCTAATTATTTCCCTTATTGAACTTTCCTTTTAATTGAAGCAGCATAAAATCAAACACAAAACATTAACCATGAAATAAGAAACACATGACACAGTATTTTTGACGTGGAAACCCTGTTAAGGGAGAAAACCACGGGGTGATTAACCCAAGAATTATTCTCTGTTAGAAGAATAGGAAATTACAAAAATGGCACTTGCCAATTAGGGCTCACTGCCCGAGCACACTGCTCACAAGAGGCTCACTGCCTACAAGAAGACACACTGTCTTACAAAGTGATAAGAATCACAGTCTTGAACTGATTGGAAGCATCTGCATATGCTGGAGTTCAGTTCCGGTTAGGTTCAGTACACTGATCTGCTGCACTTCATCTTTCCTCTGTTCTTTAGTCTGCTATCCTTTCACATACCGGATCTTTCTTGCTACTTCTGCTCTGCTCTGGACTTGTTCGCATATCCCTTCACACACTACACACACTTCACAACTAAATCCATCCTCTATATATATCCGCACAAGTAATTTCATCACTTTTCTAGTCGGCATCCGGAACAGTCTAGTTTCTTACAAACTTAGTTCTGTCGGCTGAATCCTTTCTTATCAAGCAATGCGGATCAAGCATATACTTGTAGATATCATCAATTATGTCGGCCAAACATGATTCATGCCTCCGCAACCTTTATCATCATCTGTAACACATCCGGAAAGTAGTCTGATACTCTGTCAGTCAGTTCTTCCTCTGTTTTCACTGTCTCTCAGGAATCCGGTACTCAACTATTCATATCTTTTTCCTTGTCCAACTCCGGAGGCTAAATCCTTGGAATATACCACTCAAGATAGTCCTCTTGACTTCCCCAGATCCGCACTGCACCAAGACACTTCCTCTGAGAGATCCGGACCAATCTGTCGGACCTTGCCACATGCTCTGTTCTTGTTCACCGGACCACAACAATCTTCAATCTGACTTCCGGTAGAGACATATCATGACTTGCGGATATGTGGGATGACCTTTGTTGCCATCAATGACAACAACCATGAATCCATATAGTGTCTCTTGCCAACAATCTCCCCCTTTGGCATTGATGGCAACACTTAGTGAAAAATGACTAAGTGTTTACACTATGCTCCCCCTTTGCTGATGCTCTGTCTTTATATACAATTTCCGGAACTCCCCCTGAGTTGGATTCCTCATTTTTCACTGCTCCTCACTCCCCCTTTGACATCAATGGCAAAGGGTAGGGTCCGCACACCAAAATTTTCAAAAATTTTCTATATATAGCCGCATATTTACATACTCACATATACTGCAGAATGTCTGCAAAGGATGTCTGCAATTGAACCATTTCAGTAGCCCAACTTAGCTTCATTCTATCCAAGATTGAAATGTGACCACTCAACAAAAATGCAAAAGCTTCTGCCCGCCTGAGATCTGTCGGATCTTTTGTATGGGCGGTGGTCTGGGCATCACTGATGGCCTCATGCATAGTTTCCAACTTAGGGACTATAATCCTTCTAAGTTCTCCCATCCGGTTGGTAATGTTCTTCCTCTCCTTCTCAAGATTCTTTATTTCATTCAAGACTGCAATAGTCTGACATTCTTGATTTATTATAGAGGAAGAGAGAGGATCAAAACTTTGAGATAAGCTTTGAAGCTTGTCCTGTTCCTCTTTTATTTTCTTGTCAATTGCAGCTGTTGCCTTTGACCAAGATATACAAAATTTGTAGATGTCACCGCCATCCTTAAGAGCATTCTCTAAGCTCTTTATTCCAATGCTTACAATCTTCCTATCCTTAGAGATTAATTCTAATATTTCAGAAAATCTCTTATCCAAAAATTCCTTCCGGACCTTTTCTTCAGCTGATTTTTCTAGAGAATTAAAATGTGTATCAATACTGCTGACTAAGGTTTTTAGATTACCGGAAGTGGAGGCTGTCGGATCTATCTGGATTGATGGCATGATCTTTACAAGTACTCCGGAAGTAGCCTCTATCAACTCACAGTCTTCCATATGAGACTTCAGGAGCTTTTCATTTGCCTTGGCATTTGCAAATGAAGCTATCTTCATTGTTTGTACCGGAGAGAGAGAGTCAAAATCAAATGGACCTTTTAGAAGCTCCGGTTCATCAATCTCTAGAGTTTCTTTGCTCAAAAATTGTTGAACAGTTTGTGCAGTGTCTCTTGCCGGAGACAGATGTTTCTTTTCTTCTGCAGTCTTAGAACTGTCAACCTCTTTGTCTGTCACCACTGCTTCCTTCTCCTGCAATTTCTCTTCTTCTTTGGATCCGGAGACTGTAGGGGAGACCGGAGGAGAGATGCTTGCTTGTTCATGGGCCACTTCTTCTGGAGCAGAGGGTCCCAAGTCCTCACTTGTCTGTTCAGGGCTCACTTCTTCCAGAACAGAAGATTCCAAATCAGCAGCTGTTTCTGCACCTAAGTCCTCTACAACAGGAAGATTGAACCTTTTGAAGGCCTTCCGGAGGATTTCTTCTGTCTCTTGTGCCACTTTGTCAGTCTCACCAAGCATGAGCTGATTCATCCTGGCTTTACTTCTGAACTCATCTTTGCAGTCCTTGAAGATCATGTTCATTGTCTTGGGATCAATTTGAGGATATAGCTGAATAGCTATCTGCTCCCGGATCTCAAGATCTTTGGCATGAGCATTATTCTTTCTTACTTCCATTTCCTTCTCTAGGCTTTTAGGAATGAGAGATATGATCTCAATGAAAGCCTTATTGTATGTGTTCAGATATTTAACTGTGGCTTCCTGCAGAGTCTTTTGGTCTGCCTCACTGAAGTTATCATAGGATTCAGTCATTGGTTGAAGGTTTCCATCCACCGTGACTGACTTGATTACGCTCTCTAGTGACAGAGTGGGCTCTTCAACAGTTACCTCTGCCATTTCATCCTTGTCTTGGCCTGTGGAGGGCTTACCGGATCCTTTCTTCTTCTGTTTCTTTACTTCTCTTACTCCCTCATCTGATTCTGTTTCCTCTTCATCCTTTTGGCTTTCATAAGCCCTTGATGCTTTTGTCTTGGATCTTTTACCGGATGCCTGGACTTCCAGTTTTGAGCTTTTGGTTGTGGAAGGTGCAGATCTCTTTGATGATCTGGTCCGGGTGGGGGTTTCAACCGGAGCACTTTCTTTGCTTTTCTCTTCTTCCTCAGCCTTTCTCCTCTTTTCCCGGCTGGCATCAAGTGCCTCTTTTGAGATGCCTAGGCCTTGAGCAATGTGCTCTACTTCTTTTCTCACTTTTCTCTTAATCTCAGGTTCCCTGAGTTCTACATGTAATTTCACACTCAACTCCTCAAAGGTTCCAAACCTTTCTGCCTTTGGGTCTTTGGGCTGACTTAGCATGTGTTGAACATGCAGCTCCACTATTTGTTCATCCACTTCATACCCCATGGGCATGATCCAGACAGCCCTTGGCTCCACTGCCTCCATTAGGCACTGATCAGTGTCAACCATAAAGCACACTGAGTCCTTGTATTTCTCAATGAGAGACTGGGGAATTCTCTCTCTTGCTTGCATCATGCTCTGAAAGTTTTTGAAGTATCCCCATAGAGCTGTATTTCTCGCTTTTGTATCCCCAAGTCCATGCAAATAGTCTCTTATCTGGACTGCAACAGGTTTGTCATTCTGCCATACCCATCCACTTGTTCCGGGTAGCTCATTCATGAAGTAAAAGAATAGACATATAATGAGAGTACCATACTTAAAGGAGTTCTTCTTGTCTTTCTTGATTTTCTGTACATTTTCCATTAATTGGCTTAGTAGTAGTTCACAAAGATCATATTCTGCATTCTTTCTTAGCATTTCATAGGCTGTGTATATTGCAGTTCCGGATACAGAATTCTCCCTGCTGGAGTGATAGATCTTGTATCCTATTATCATTGATGCATATTTGATATCCGGATCCGAAATATCTTCAATGGTCATTGCCCTCTTATCATATTTTGATCCGGTGGCCTCAGTTACAACATTGTTCTTGACAGATTTGAGGATAGGTACCCCTCCGGAAGAGTATAGACCAGTTATTGCTCTAATTGCTTCTTTTGTGATCTTACAGGGTCTATCTAGCCAAAGGAAGTTGTCATGCATCCTGCTCAGTACATACCGGACCCATTCATCTTCTTCAAAGCTAGGGAAATGAATAAATTGCTCAAATTGTTTCTTCTGGATGCCCTTATACTCTGGTTTGAGCTCAAAAGCATTGTCTATCAGTTGCTTGTGATAGAGGTCTCTTAATTTGAATTCCCCAAATTCCTCAATGTTAGCATGTACGTAAACCCTAATATCTTCAGTATGTAAAACTCCGTGGGGAACACTAGAGAAGGCTCCTAGTGGATCTACCTCCAATGATTTGTAGGGATGTTTCTTGAATGAGGGGCGAGGTCTATCAGAGATCTTAACTATGTTTGGAGTAGCCATTCTTCAAAGATTTGCAGTGAGGTAATGAAAAACGGAGAATACCTTATGCGCCTTCGGTTTGCACGGAGTGGTTGGATTGATTTCTTTATGCAATAGCTTCGGCAGGAGATCCTTGGTGTGCTTGATGAATTTTGTTGCAGAGCTCCACTTTTCGCTTCTTCTTGAGTGTAGAATGAGCAAATGACTTTTGAGAAATCCTTATATTGCTCCGCAAACCCTAATATCTTGTCTGTAATAAATGCTTCACCTGCATTATTCCGGTTTGCCCTGTCTGGACAGCTTGGAGTATCCCGGATTAGTCCTGATCACTGAATATCATCCGGATCCTTAAATCATGAATAAATCGAGGTAACACATTACAAGAACATCCCAAACACTCTGTCCAATCCGCAGAACAGGATCGT
This sequence comes from Cunninghamia lanceolata, assembly GCA_027924645.1. Taxonomy (NCBI): domain Eukaryota; kingdom Viridiplantae; phylum Streptophyta; class Pinopsida; order Cupressales; family Cupressaceae; genus Cunninghamia; species Cunninghamia lanceolata. The sequence continues at coordinate 4,724,946 of BSBN01000011.1, forward strand.
GCATTTCTGGATCTCTCCGGATCTTTTTGTAATCTTTTATCATTCCGGAGTATTTCCCTGAACAGGTCTAACTTAATCGAACACATCTTCTTCATAACTCCATGCGGACCTCTGAAAACTTGACTGAAGCGTCTCAGGACTCATATCTACAAACCCTTTAATCCGCATCTTGTGCCACATCCGGCACAACTTGTTTGGCTGGGGGAACAGAATCTTCTTTGAGTCTCCCCCTGAGCCTGAGCTCACTTTTTAATTTCCGGAAGAAATATCAGCACCAGAATCTGGTGCGGATCCAACCTCTACATTCTCTGAGCTTTTCTTCACCCAAATCTTGCTCATCTGATTCCTAACTTCATCCGCATTCATCTTTTGTTTACCCTTGTCTTGATTCTGATTATACACCGGACCTCTTTTGTCCTGATTCTTGTTTCTGCAGACTTTAGCATTATGACCGGACCTATTGCAGATTTGGCAAATAACATTTCTTTGCATATTTAACTGATATCCCCTTGATCTGCATTGATTAGCCATATGACCTACTCTATTGCATGTAAAGCATCTACCTTTGAATGATTTGTTTACTTGCATAATTCTGCATTCATGGGATTTGTGTCCATACCTTTTGCAGTTGAAGCACTGTCCGGAGAAGGATGAATTAATCTGATTCATTCTCATTCTGCACTGATTAGCTTTGTGACCAAAATGGTTGCAGCTGTGGCAGTATCCATTGAAGGATGGATATTTTTGAGCATTTGGCTGTCTTACCGGAGGTCTTCTAGGCCTGCTCCTTGGATTTTCTGATCCAAGATTCCTCTGACCGGATCCGGAGCTTTCTCCTTTCTCATATCCCAAACCATACTTGTCATCAGTCCTCTTTTGACTTCCAAGAAGAACTTCAAGTTGAGCAGAACTTATCTTGAATTTCTCTTTATATTCATTTGCTGTTTGAAGATCTCTTTTGAGAGAGGTAATTTGATCCTCAAGTTTTTCTTCATTATCTTTGGCATCTTCAAGATCAGATTCAAGATGTCTGATAATCCTGTCCATCTGGTGGCATTCTTCTGATTTTTCCCTAAGAGATTGTCTTAGATTGTCTTCAGCCTTTCTTTTTTCTTCAATCTCTTGAGTGAACTTTATAGTTCCTGATTCCATTTCATGTCTTAACATAATGACTTCTTTTGATAACTTTTCACATAACTTGGTTTGCTCAGTCAATTCTTCATTTGTATTGCTTTCTTCACTTTGTCTTGCTAACTGTTGGAGCAGCTCCTTTCTCTTTTTCATAGAGAGACTTAATTTGTCTTTTAATTCCCTCATGAATTCATCAGCCTGTTTGAGTCTTTCTTTTAATTCACTGACTTCAGAATTTGACTGTTCAAGATCCTCAAGGGCAGTCTTGAGTTGCTCCCTTAAACCATATGCATCCATTTGAAATCCCAGATCTTCCTCAAGCTGTTAGGCTCTATTAGGAGGAACTTAGCTCTGATACCAATTGTTGATAACTGAGAGGGGGGGGTGAATCAGTTATCCTAATTATTTCCCTTATTGAACTTTCCTTTTAATTGAAGCAGCATAAAATCAAACACAAAACATTAACCATGAAATAAGAAACACATGACACAGTATTTTTGACGTGGAAACCCTGTTAAGGGAGAAAACCACGGGGTGATTAACCCAAGAATTATTCTCTGTTAGAAGAATAGGAAATTACAAAAATGGCACTTGCCAATTAGGGCTCACTGCCCGAGCACACTGCTCACAAGAGGCTCACTGCCTACAAGAAGACACACTGTCTTACAAAGTGATAAGAATCACAGTCTTGAACTGATTGGAAGCATCTGCATATGCTGGAGTTCAGTTCCGGTTAGGTTCAGTACACTGATCTGCTGCACTTCATCTTTCCTCTGTTCTTTAGTCTGCTATCCTTTCACATACCGGATCTTTCTTGCTACTTCTGCTCTGCTCTGGACTTGTTCGCATATCCCTTCACACACTACACACACTTCACAACTAAATCCATCCTCTATATATATCCGCACAAGTAATTTCATCACTTTTCTAGTCGGCATCCGGAACAGTCTAGTTTCTTACAAACTTAGTTCTGTCGGCTGAATCCTTTCTTATCAAGCAATGCGGATCAAGCATATACTTGTAGATATCATCAATTATGTCGGCCAAACATGATTCATGCCTCCGCAACCTTTATCATCATCTGTAACACATCCGGAAAGTAGTCTGATACTCTGTCAGTCAGTTCTTCCTCTGTTTTCACTGTCTCTCAGGAATCCGGTACTCAACTATTCATATCTTTTTCCTTGTCCAACTCCGGAGGCTAAATCCTTGGAATATACCACTCAAGATAGTCCTCTTGACTTCCCCAGATCCGCACTGCACCAAGACACTTCCTCTGAGAGATCCGGACCAATCTGTCGGACCTTGCCACATGCTCTGTTCTTGTTCACCGGACCACAACAATCTTCAATCTGACTTCCGGTAGAGACATATCATGACTTGCGGATATGTGGGATGACCTTTGTTGCCATCAATGACAACAACCATGAATCCATATAGTGTCTCTTGCCAACATTCACAACATGTCACCAACATCGTTGTGAGTATTGCTTTAGCCAGACTTGCAAGCTTTGTTCTGATTCATTCTCTTTCACCAATGGTTCTTATACATGTCGACATGACTTATACTGAAACACTTTCGTTAATCGCTGAGACATTAGAGTATTAGAAAATCCTTAATTTCTCATTTCGATACTTACTTCCTGTCGATGACCACTAGTTTCCTCTGTTCTATTGGGTGATCGATGAGATTCCTACCGAGCTCCTCCATCGGTATGACTTATATTGTCGGGAGGGTTTTTAGAGTATTCTCCGATAGTCTTTCCTTACACCGATCGGTGTGACACTACATTTTTCTCTCCAATGAAAGGTCATCCATGCCACTTTCTCCATCGGTGTCATCCAAAACATTCTACCTAATCCTTATTCTCATGCCAATAGCCATTTCAACTAGTTTCTCATGGATAAGTATAACTAACATGAGGTCTTGCCGATATTAGGAAATTTGAACCCTTTTATTATTATGATTTGGTTGGATATGGGTGAGTAAGAATACAAGAAAAATTTTAAATTTTCCTATCCCAACAGTGGCTATGTCTGGGATGTATACTCTTGGTGAGTATAACAAGAATTCAGATCTCTTGGGGGAGTAGACCATATGTATTATTTATTTGGGATGACGGTTTTACGAGAACGTGAGATGGAGGTGATAATGATGGGGAATTAGGATGATCCTATACTACTGTACATGGAAAAGATTTTATTTTATTTTTATTTATAGAGATTCATAGGACTATCCATGTATTGGCAAATCCTATTCTCTTTTGATTTCCCTAGACTACTGTGCATGGAATAAAGGTATTTTTGAGAATTATTTAAGGGTTGTCCATGCACTGGCAACACTCAATCCTCTTTGTGCATGATTATGAAAAGAAAGGCTTTAGATATTGCCCATGCATAGGCAATTCCTGCTCTTCTCTGGACATGTTTTGCAAATAGTAAGAGTCATCACCTTCTTTGCCAATTATAACAAAAGGACCTAGCCATAAAGCTTCAAACTTTCTATGCTTTCCTTTCTCTTGGCATCTAGCATTTCAAATCAGTACTAAGTCATCTATCTCAAACTTCATATCTTTGGCTTTCTTGTCAAAAAGGTATTTCACTTGTGATTGCAACTTGATATTCTGCCTTTGGGCTAGTCTCCTTGTTTCATCAAGTTCTGCAAGATGTTCTAATCTTTCCTCCATCGGTTCAGGAATGTTTAAATCTTCCTGAAGAATAAATTTGTAAACTAGTAGGAGATTTTCTAATGGTATTCTTGCTTGTGTTCCATACACTAGTTCAAAAGGAGATCTCCCAATTGCTCTTTTCACAGTAATCCTATCAGTCCATACAACCATTCTTAACTTTGAATCCCATGGTTTCTTGTTTCCATCCAACATTCTCTTTATAATTTTTAGAAGGCTTTTGTTGTTGGATTCTCCCTGTGCTTGTGGATGATAAGGGGTAGCATAGGACACAGTGATGCCATGTGTACTATAGAAATTTTTGAATTCACTAGACCTAAAACACATTCCATTGTCTGTGATTAACCTTACTGGAGTGCCAAATCTGAATATAATATTTTCCATCAGAAAGTTAATCACCACCCTGCTTGTTGCTTGTTTGGTTGGGATTGCTTCCACCCATTTTGTGAAGTAATCTATCGTCACTAAAATCCATTTGTGTCCACCACTTGACTTCTCCACAATTTCTCCCATGAAGTCAATACCCCACTGATAGAATGGAGCCTCCACCTGCATGGGTTTCAAGGGCAATGCTCCCTGATATTTCAACTTTCCTAAAAATTTCTGACATGCTTCACATTTCCTAGTGTAATGATATGAATCATTAAAAACTCTAGGCCAATAGTATCCAGCCCTTAGGATTTTGTGGGTTGTAGTCTTTGTTGAAAAATGACCTCCACACATGCCCTCATGTAACTCTTTCATGATATGTTTTGATTGATGTTCATCTAGGCATAATAGTTGGATACCATCCCTATTCTTCCAGTAAAGATCTCCATCAATAAATACATATTTTGAGGCTTGTAATTTAAGTGTCCTTCTTTTGTTATCATCATATCCCTCAAGACATTTCATGTGCTTTAGCTAATATATGATGTCAGTATACCATGGAGTATACTCAATGCTAGAACTTCTATTATCAACATCATTAGCACCACATATCTGAGAAGCCTCGAGATTACTTTCAGCCATCAACCTAGCAAGGCCTTGTCCTCTCACTAGTTTAGTGATCTGGATTTCAATATTGAACTCCTAAATTCTATTGATTCATCTGCATCTTCTACCTGTGACTTTAGTTTGGACCAATATATCTTTTACTGTAGCATTAGGCACATATGCTATGATTTCAGCTCCCACCAAGTATGGCCTAAAGGTTTTAACTGTCTTCACCAATGCATATGCCTGTTTCTCAACAATATCATATTTTAACTCTACATTTTGAAGAGATTTGCTGATAAATGAAATGGGTTGTTCATGTCCATCATTATTTTTCTGCAATAGTACTGTTGCAACTATATGATAAGAGGCAATGTAGTGCCCCTCACCTTGTCATTGGTCTGATTGATAGTTGCTTATTAGATTTTGACATTTTGACAGTATCTTGGGTCATTTGATGATGGATCACTTGTTTTCTTGTTAATTCATTATGGTATTAGTTGTGATATTAGATCTTGTTATTTCATGCTTTACAATTGATAAGTAAACTAGATATTTCGGATGTTTTGATTGCTATATTTGATGTTGGGACATTGATTATTTTATGTGGTTGATAAGTAATCCAAAATCTTGTTTAAATGTAGTGCTTTGTTTATACAAGAACGTGAATGGGACAGTGTCGTATTACTCGCTCTCGAGTACCCTACCCCATGTTGGCAAGAGACACTATATAGACTCAAGGTTGTTGTCATTGATGGCAACAAAGGTCATCCCACATATCCGCAAGTCATAATGTGTCTCTACCGGAAGTCAGAATAAAGAATGTTGTGGTCCGGTGAAGAAGAACAGAGCATGTGGCAAGGTCCGACAGATTGGTCCGGATCTCTCAGAGGAAGTGTCTTGGTGCAGTGCGGATTTGGGGAAGTCAAGAGGACTACCTTGAGTGGTATATTCCAAGGATTTAGCCTCCGGTGATGGACAAAGAAAAAGATATGAATGGTTGAGTACCGGATTCCTGAGAGACAGTGAAAACAGAGGAAGAACTGACTGGCAGAGTATCAAAATGCTTTCCGGATGTGTTACTGTTGATGACAGAGGTTGTGAAGGCATGAATCATGTTTGGCCGACATAATTAATGATATCTACAAGTATATGCTTGATCCGCATTGCTTGGTGAGGAAGGATTCAGCCGACAGAACAAGAGTTTGTAAGAAACTAGACTGTTCCGGATGCCGACTAGAAAGGTGATGAAATTACTTGTGCGGATATATATAGAGGATGGATTTAGTTGTGAAGTGTGTAATGGTGTGGAGATATATGCGAATAAGTCCAGATAAGAGCAGAGGTAGCAAAAAGGATCCGGTATGTGAAAGATAGCAGAATAAAGAATAGAGGGAAGATGAAGTGCAGCAGATCAGTGTACTGAGCCTAACCGGAACTGAACTCCAGCATATGCAGATGCTTCCAATCAGTTCAAGACTGTGATTCTCATCACTTTGTAGACAGTGTGTCTTCTTGTAGGCAGTGGGCCTCTTGTGAGCAGTGTGCTCGGGCAGTGAGCCCTAATTGGCAAGTGCCATTTTTGTAATTTCCTATTCTTCTAACAGAGAATAATTTTGGGTTAATCACCCCGTGGTTTTCTCCCTTAACAGGGTTTCCACGTCAAAAATACTGTGTCATGTGTTTCTTATTTCATGATTAATGTTTTTGTGTTTGATTCTATGCTGCATCAATTAAAAGGAAAGTTCAATAAGGGAAATAATTAGGATAACTGATTCACCCCCCCTCTCAGTTATCAACAATTGGTATCAGAGCTAAGTTCCTCCTAATAGAGCCTAACAGCTTGAGGAAGATCTGGGATTTCAAATGGATGCATATGGTTTAAGGGAGCAACTCAAGACTGCTCTTGAGGATCTTGAACAGTCAAATTCTGAAGTCAGTGAATTAAAGGAAAGACTCAAACAGGCTGATGAATTCATGAGAGAATTAAAAGACAAATTAAGTCTCTCTATGAAAAAGAGAAAGGAGCTGCTTCAACAATTGGCAAGACAAAGTGAAGAAAGCAATACAAATGAAGAATTGACTGAGCAAACCAAGTTATGTGAAAAGTTATCAAAAGAAGTCATTATGTTAAGACATGAAATGGAATCAGGAACTATAAAGTTTACTCAAGAGATTGAAGAAAAAAGAAAGGCTGAAGACAATCTAAGACAATCTCTTAAAGAAAAATCAGAAGAATGCCACCAGATGGACAGGATTATCAGACATCTTGAATCTGATCTTGAAGATGCCAAAGATAATGAAGGAAAACTTGAGGATCAAATTGCCTCTCTCAAAAGAGACCTTCAAACAGCAAATGAATATAAAGAGAAATTCAAGATAAGTTCTGCTCAACTTGAAGTTCTTCTTGGAAGTCAAAAGAGGACAGATGACAAGTATGGTTTGGGATATGAGAAAGGAGAAAGCTCCGGATCCGGTCAGAAGAATCTTGGATCAGAAAATCCAAGGAGCAGGCCTAGAAGACCTCCGGTAAGACAGCCAAATGCTCAAAGATATCCATCCTTCAATGGATACTGCCACAGCTGCAACCACTTTGGTCACAAAGCTGATCAGTGCAGAATGAGAATGAATCAGATTAATTCATCCTTCTCCGGACAGTGCTTCAACTGCAAAAGGTATGGACACAAATCCCATGAATGCAGAATTATGCAAGTAAACAAATCATTCAAAGGTAGATGCTTCACATGCAATAGAGTAGGTCATATGGCTAACCAATGCAGATCAAGAGGATATCAGTCAAATATGCAAAGAAATGTTATTTGCCAAATCTGCAATAGGTCCGGTCATAATGCTAAAGTCTGCAGAAACAAGAATCAGGACAAAAGAGGTCCGGTGTATAATCAGAATCAAGACAAGGGTAAACAAAAGATGAATGCGGATGAGGTTAGGAATCAGATGAGCAAGATTTGGGTGAAGAAAAGTTCAGGGAATGTAGAGGTTGGATCCGCACCAGACTCTGGTGCTGATATTTCTTCCAGAAATTAAAAAGTGAGCTCAGGCTCAGGGGGAGACTCAAAGAAAATCTTGTTCCCCCAGCCAAACAAGTGGTGCCGGATGTGGCACAAGATGCGGATCAAAGGGTTTGTAGATATGAGTCTTGAGATACTTCAGTCAAGTTTTCAGAGGTCCGCATGGAGTTATGAAGAAGCTGTGATCGATCAAATAAGACCTGTTCAGGGAGATGCTCCGGTATGATAAAGGATTACAAAAAGGTCCGGAAAGATCCGGAAATGCACTATCTTGTTCTGCGGATTGGACAGAGTGTTTGGGATGTTCTTGTAATATGTTACCTCGATTTATTCATGATTGAAAGATCCGGATGATATCCACAGATCAGGACTAATCCGAGATACTCCAAGCTATCCAGACAAGGCAAACCGGAATGATGTAGGTGAAGCATTTATTGCAGATAGATATTAGGGTTCGCGGAGCAATTTAAGGGATTTCTCAAAGGTTTTTTGCTCATTCTGCACTCGAGAAGAAGCGAAAAGTGGAGCTCTGCAACAAGGTTCATCAAGCACACCAAGGATCTCCTGCCGAAGTTATTGCATAAAGAAATCAATCCAACCACTCCGTGCAAACCGAAGGCGCATAAGGTATTCTCTGTTTTTCATTACCTCACTGAAAATCTTTGAAGAATGGCTACTCCAAACATAGTTAAGATCTCTGATAGACCTCGCCCCTCATTCAAGAAACATCCCTACAAATCATTGGAGGTAGATCCACTAGGAGCCTTCTCTAGTGTTCCTCACGGAGTTTTACACACCGAAGACATTAGGGTTTACATACATGCAAGCATTGAGGAATTTGAGGAATTCAAATTAAGAGACCTCTATCACAAGCAGCTGATAGACAATGCTTTTGAGCTTAAACCAGAGTATAAGGATATCCAGAAGAAACAATTTGAGCAATTTATTCATTTCCCCTGCTTTGAAGAAGATGAATGGGTCCGGTATGTACTGAGCAGGATGCATGACAACTTTCTATGGCTAGATAGACCCTGCAAGATCACAAAAGAGGCAATTAGAGCAGTAACTGGTCTATACTCTTCCGGAGGGGTACCTATCCTCAAATCTGTCAAGAACAACATTGTAACTGAGGCCACCGGATCAAAATTTGATAAGAGGGCAATGACCATTGAAGATATTTCGGATCTGGATATCAAATATGCATCAATGATAATAGGATACAAGATCTATCACTCCAGCAGGGAGAATTCTGTATCCGGAACTGCAGTATACACTGCCTATGAAATGCTAAGAAAGAATGCAGAGTATGATCTCTGCGAACTACTGCTAAGCCAATTAATGGAAAATATACAGAAAATCAAGAAGGATAAGAAGAATTCCTTTAAGTATGGTACTCTTATTGTATGTCTATTCTTCTACTTCATGAATGAGCTACCCAGAACAAGTGGATGGGTATGGCAGAATGACAAACCTGTTGCAGTCCAGATAAGAGACTATTTGCATGGACTTGGGGATGCAAAAGCGAGAAATACAGCTCTATGGGGATACTTCAAAAACTTTCAGAGCATGATGCAAGCAAGAGAGAGAATTCCCCAGTCTCTTGTTGAAAAATACAAAGACTCAGTGTGCTTTATGGTTGACACTGATCAGTGCCTAATGGAGGCAGTAGAGCCAAGGACTGTCTGGATCATGCCCATGGGGTATGAAGTAGATGAACAGATAGTGGAGCTGCATGTTCAACACATGCTAAGTCAGCCCAAAGATCCTAAGGCAGAAAGGTTTGGAACCTTTGAGGAGCTGAGTGTAAAAATACATGTAGAACTCAGGGAACCTGAGATTAAAAGAAAGGTGAGAAAAGAAGTAGAGCACATTGCTCAAGGCCTAGGCATCTCAAAGGAGGCACTTGATGCCAGCCGGGAAAAGAGGAGGAAGGCCGAGGAAGAAGAGAAAAGTAAAGAAAGTGCTCCGGTTGGAGCTCCCACCCGGACCAGATCATCAAAGAGATCTGCACCTCCCTCAACCAAAAGTTCAAAACCAGAAGTCCAGGGATCCGGTAAGAGATCCAAGACAAAAGCCACAAGGGCTTATGGAAGCCAAAAGGATGAAGAGGAAACAGAGTCAGATGAGGGAATAAAAGAAATAAAGAAACAGAAAAAGAAAGGATCCGGTAAGCCCTCCACAGGCCAAGATAAGGATGAAATGGCAGAGGTATCTGTTGAAAAGCCCACTCTGTCTCTAGAGAGCATAATCAAGTCGGTCACGATGGATGGAAACCTTCAACCAATGACTGAATCTTATGATGACTTCAGTGAGGCCGACCAAAAGACTCTGCAGGAGGCCACAGTCAAATATCTTAACATATATAATAAGGCTTTCATTGAAATCATATCTCTTATTCCTAAAAGCCTAGAAAAGGAATTGGAAGTAAGAAAGAATAATGCTCATGCTAAAGATCTTGAGATCCGGGAGCAGATAGCTATTCAGCTATATCCTCAAATTGATCCCAAGACAATGAACATTATCTTCAAGGACTGCAAAGATGAGTTCAAAAGCAAAGCCAGGATGAATCAACTCATGCTTGGTGAGACTGACAAAGTGGCCCAAGAAACAGAAGAGATCCTCCGGAAGGCCTTCAAAAGGTTCAATCTTCCTGTTGTAGAGGACTTAGGTGCAGAAACAGCTGCTGATTTGGAATCATCTGTTCCAGAAGAAGTGAGCCCTGAACAGACAAACATTTCTCCTCCGGTTTCCCCTACAGTCTCCGGATCCAAAGAAGAAGAGCAATTACAAGAGAAGGAAGCAGTGGTGAAAGACAAAGAGGTTGACAGCTCCAAGACTGCAGAAGAAAAGAAACATCTGTCTCTGGCAAGAGACACTGCACAAACTGTTCAACAATTTTTGAGCAAAGAAACTTTAGAGATTGATGAACCGGAGCTTCTAAAAGGCCCATTTGATTTTGACTCTCTCTCTCCGGTACAAACAATGAAGATAGCTTCATTTGCAAATGCCAAGGCAAATGAAAAGCTCCTGAAGTCTCATATGGAAGACTGTGAGTTGATAGAGGCTGCTTCCGGAGTACTTGTAAAGATCATGCCATCAATCCAGATAGATCCGACAGCCTCCTCTTCCGGTAATCTAAAAACCTTAGTCAGCAGTGTTGATACACATTTTGATTCTCTAGAAAAATCAGCTGAAGAAAAGGTCCGGAAGGAATTTTTGGATAAGAGATTTTCAGAAATATTAGAATTAATCTCTAAAGATAGGAAGATTGTAAGCATTGGAATAAAGAGCTTAGAGAATGCTCTTAAGGATGGCGGTGACATCTACAAATTTTGTATATCCTGGTCAAAGGCAACAGCAGCATTTGACAAGAAAATAAAAGAGGAACAGGATAAGCTACAAAGCTTATCTCAAAGTTTTGATCCTCTCTCTTCCTCTATAATAAATCAAGAATGTCAGACTATTGCAGTCTTGAATGAAATAAAGAATCTTGAGAAGGAAAGGAAGAACATCACTAACCGGATGGGAGAACTTAGAAGGATTATAATCCCTAAGTTGGAAACTATGCATGAGGCCATCAGTGATGCTCAGACCACCGCCCAAACAAAAGATCCGACAGATCTCAAGCGGGCAGAAGCTTTTGCATTTTTGTTGAGTGGTCACATTTCAATTTTGGACAGAATGAAGCAAAGTTGGGCTACAGAAATGATTCAATTGCAGACATCCTTTGCAGACATTCTTCAGTATATGTGAGTATGTAAATATGCGGCTATGTATAGAAAATTTTTGAAAATTTTGGTGTGCGGACCCCACCCTTTGCCATTGATGTCAAAGGGGGAGTGAGGAGCAGTGAAAAATGAGGAATCCAACTAAGGGGGAGTTCCGGAAATTGTATATAAAGACAGAGCATCAGCAAAGGGGGAGCATAGTGAAAACACTTAGTCATTTTTCACTAAGTGTTGCCATCAATGCCAAAGGGGGAGATTGTTGGCAAGAGACACTATATAGACTCAAGGTTGTTGTCATTGATGGCAACAAAGGTCGTCCCACATATCCGCAAGTCATAATGTGTCTCTACCGGAAGTCAGAATAAAGAATGTTGTGGTCCGGTGAAGAAGAACAGAGCATGTGGCAAGGTCCGACAGATTGGTCCGGATCTCTCAGAGGAAGTGTCTTGGTGCAGTACGGATTTGGGGAAGTCAAGAGGACTACCTTGAGTGGTATATTCCAAGGATTTAGCCTCCGGTGATGGACAAAGAAAAAGATATGAATGGTTGAGTACCAGATTCCTGAGAGACAGTGAAAACAGAGGAAGAACTGACTGGCAGAGTATCAAAATGCTTTCCGGATGTGTTACTGTTGATGACAGAGGTTGTGAAGGCATGAATCATGTTTGGCCGACATAATTAATGATATCTACAAGTATATGCTTGATCCGCATTGCTTGGTGAGGAAGGATTCAGCCGACAGAACAAGAGTTTGTAAGAAACTAGACTGTTCCGGATGCCGACTAGAAAGGTGATGAAATTACTTGTGCGGATATATATAGAGGATGGATTTAGTTGTGAAGTGTGTAATGGTGTGGAGATATATGCGAATAAGTCCAGATAAGAGCAGAGGTAGCAAAAAGGATCCGGTATGTGAAAGATAGCAGAATAAAGAACAGAGGGAAGATGAAGTGCAGCAGATCAGTGTACTGAGCCTAACCGGAACTGAACTCCAGCATATGCAGATGCTTCCAATCAGTTCAAGACTGTGATTCTCATCACTTTGTAGACAGTGTGTCTTCTTGTAGGCAGTGGGCCTCTTGTGAGCAGTGTGCTCGGGCAGTGAGCCCTAATTGGCAAGTGCCATTTTTGTAATTTCCTATTCTTCTAACAGAGAATAATTTTGGGTTAATCACCCCGTGGTTTTCTCCCTTAACAGGGTTTCCACGTCAAAAATACTGTGTCATGTGTTTCTTATTTCATGATTAATGTTTTTGTGTTTGATTCTATGCTGCATCAATTAAAAGGAAAGTTCAATAAGGGAAATAATTAGGATAACTGATTCACCCCCCCCTCTCAGTTATCAACACCCCACTGCGATTTCCATTCACTAGACGACTGCATGTGGATATATATCTTGTTATGCTTAACCGTGTATTTGCTGCAGGATGCATGTACTAGGCATCGACTCCACCTGATTTACCAGGTTTGAGCGTGCCTTCGCCAATGGAATAGTTGTTTGGAGTTACATGAGGTCCCATGCCCTAAACCATCTCTGCAATGAGGATGAGCGTCGCGTCTAGTTACCCTGCTAGTTGAGGTTGGTTGGGATGTGAGTTCACATTGTGTTCCAATTAGTGGTCAGTTGGTCAAGTCGTGTGATTAATTGATTAGGTTGGCATTTAATTGTTTGGCTTGATGCCTTGGTTAGTATGGGTATTAGAAAGTAATATTAATTATATATATATTTATAATGTTAATTTAATGATAATATTAATAATAATGGGTAAAAATTTTCTAACCGTGCTTTGAATTAATTAAGTCAAATAATTTTGTCATGGACTTAATAAAATTGAAGTTAGTTGTGGGACGTGAAAGTTAGTTTTTCCCATGAATTGGTTACCAAATAATTCTTTTTAAGAAGGGGGTTTGTTAATAAATGGAGGGAGGAAAATTAATTGCAGAATTGGAGAGGAGAAAATTTGTGGGTTTGGGGCAGAGAAGAGGTGACCTCTTGGATTGAGGAGCAATTCTAGCCTTCTATCAGACGATCATGGGAATCCAGGTTCCACTAATTCTATAAAACTCTTTCTCTGATCCTTGAATCTGTCTGTGACAAAAATAGATAAGTCATTTTCCCCGTTACACGTTTTGATGATTAATTCCATTTCATATTTTTGTTTTTTTCTTCTTCGTTGCATAGTTTTCCTGTGTCTATTGATCTAATTCGATTTCCTTTGACTTTGCAAAGAACTCTTTTGTCTGGGTGTAATCTGCCTCCTCTATGACTAGTGTATGCAATCTTATGGCGATAAATCCAACTATACCAGGGATCATTTCAATTCCTCCATCTTTCATCAATCCCCTAGCCAATAAAAAAAACCTCTCCACTCCTACCATTTCTACATAGATGTTTGAGAGAAGACCAGAAGTAGTGTGGCATTCTAGGATCCAAGCTAGAACGGTGTCGCCGAAATACTTCAAAGCCTATAATCATATGTGGTATCCAGCCACAAAGAAGACGCATCCATACAACCAGCATAGATTTTACAGGTATCTCAATGACGCTGGTAAGGTATTCAAAATTATTCACTGATACAACAAAATAAAACCCTAGTGAAAACGAAAATGATTAGTGAATAGCAAGATGAAAAGGACACGGTAAAACTTCATAAACTCTTTTTCCAGAATTGAAGGCGATTCATGCTAGAGGTCTCTAGGCTAATAATACCTGCCATTAACCTTAGAATCTAGGCTAGATCCCTAGAAATCTACCGTATACAAAGGTTTAGATATCAAAACAGGAAAGTCGTAATCAATTAAGTACCTTTATTTCAACCTACCAACACATAAAAGTCCACCTTTAATTATTTGAAACTCATCTGCCATTTATCATTAAACTGGAGAAATAATTTGCAGAAGACATGGTGGCGACTAGAGGAACAGAAGTTGCATCTAGATATTGGCATAGTATGTTGGGAACTATTTCTAGAGAGGTTCAGAGCTCGATTTCTGTCAGACCACTGGAGGCAATGTCGAGCGGACGAGTTCCATGGATTGAGACAGATGGCCATGATAGTGGAACAATATGAGTGCAGGTTTTATGAACTCAAGTAGTATGCAGGTATTGGAAATGATGAGGCCATGTTGGTTCAACATTTTATTAGAGGTCTGAATGCACACATCAGTGGAGGAGTTTGGGTTTTTGAGCCGAAGACCATGGAGGTGGTAGTGGAGAAGGCTCGACTGGTGGAGGAGAACTTGACCATGGCTTTAGGAGGTCACACAGGTGTGCAGATTGGTAGTGATTCTCGAGCAGGTTCTAGGTTCCGAGGTGGTCAGTCCCATGCAGCGGGTAACTCAAGGAGTCATTATGGACCTTCTAAGAGTGGACAACAGTAGCAGTTTTCCCAAACAAAACCAAAGCATCCTCAGTCTCTACAGAGTAATAGGTTCCAGTCTAAAGATCAGAATTGGCTAAGAAATAAACGTCATCGTCCTAATCAGCCAGCTCAGAGCACTCAATCTATAGCAAGTAGAGGAAGTTTTCAGCAGTTGAGTGTCCCTGTAGGTGGTGGAGGTTTTGGTAGGGGAACAGGATGTTTTTCTTTCGGCCAGCAGGGCCACATTGCCAGGCAGTGTCCACGTAAGAATACTACAGGTTTTGGTTAGAGGCGCGCAGCTTCAGAGCCTACTGTGGGAGATGTAGGCAGGTCACATAGGGTGTTTGCGGCAGTAGATAATCGCCAAGCAGAGAATCAAGGCACCATTGTGGAGACTACAGGTGTCTTGTGAGGTAGAGGATGAGTAGCTAGCTTTGGAGCCCATAGGCATTTTAGAGCTCAAGAGACTCACTCTCAGGGGCAGAGTCATAGAGTAGGTAAGGGTCCAGTGGGATGCTAGTGATGAGACTTCAGCTACCTGGGAAGATGCATCCCGAATGTGAGAATTATATCCTTATTTGTTTGCAAGCTTCCAGGAGTAAGCCTGATCCTTGGGGGGGAGGATGTAGTGCCCCTCACCTTGTCATCGGTCTGATTGATAATTGCTTATTAGATTTTGACATTTTGACAGTATCTTGGGTCATTTGATGATGGATCACTTGTTGTCTTGTTAATTCATTATGGAACTAATCATTATGGTATTAGTTGTGATATTAGATCTTGTTATTTCATGCTTTACAATTGATAAGTAAACTAGATATTTTGGATCTTTTGATTGCTATATTTGATGTTGGGACATTGATTGTTTTATGTGGTTGATAAGTAATCCAAAATCTTGTTTAAATGTAGTGCTTTATTTATACAAGAACGTGAATGGGACAGTGTCATATTACTCGCTCTCGAGTACCCTACCCCACTGCGATTTCCATTCACTAGACGACTGCATGTGGATATATATCTTGTTATGCTTAACCGTGTATTTGCTGTAGGATGCAGGTACTAGGCATCGACTCCACCTGATTTACCAGGTTTGAGCTTGCCTTCACCAATGGAATAGTTGTTTGGAGTTACATGAGGTCCCATGCCCTAAACCATCTCTGTGATGAGGATGAGCGTCGCGTCTAGTTACCCTGCTAGTTGAGGTTGGTTGGGATGTGACTTCACATTGTGTTCCAATTAGTGGTAAGTTGGTCAAGTCGTGTGATTAATTGATTATGTTGGCATTTAATTGTTTGGCTTGATGCCTTGGTTAGTATGGGTATTAGAAAGTAATATTAATTATATATATATTTATGATTTTAATTTAATGATAATATTAATAATAATGGGTAAAAATTTTCTAACCGTGCTTTGAATTAATTAAGTCAAATAATTTTGTCATGGACTTAATAAAATTGAAGTTAGTTGTGGGACGTGAAAGTTAGTTTTTCCCATGAATTGGTTACCAAATAATTCTTTTTAAGAAGGGGGTTTGTTAATAAATGGAGGGAGGAAAATTAATTACAGAATTGGAGAGGAGAAAATTTGCAGGTTTGGGGCAGAGAGGAGGTGACCTCTTGGATTGAGGAGCAATTCTAGCCTTTTATCAGACAATCGTGGGAATCTAGGTTCCACTAATTCTATAAAACTCTTTCTCTGATCCTTGAATCTGTCTGTGACGAAAATAGATAAGTCATTTTCCCCATTACCCGTTTTGATGATTAATTCCATTTCATATTTTTGTTTTTTTCTTCTTCGTTGCATAGTTTTCCTGTGTCTATTGATCTAATTCGATTTCCTTCGACTTTGCAAAGAACTCTTTTGTCTGGGTGTAATCTGCCTCCTCTATGACTAGTGTATGCAATCTTATGGCGGTAAATCCAACTATACTAGGGATCATTTCAATTCCTCCATCTTTCATCGATCCCTTGGCCAATAAAAAAAACCTCTCCACTCCTACCATTTCTACATAGATGTTTGAGAGAAGACCAGAAGTAGTGTGGCATTCTAGGATCCAAGCTAGAATGGTGTCGCCGAAATACTTCAAAGCCTATAATCATATGTGGTATCTAGCCACAAAGAAGATGCATCCATACAACCAGCATAGATTTTACAGGTATCTCAATGACACTAGTAAGGTATTCAAAATTATTCACTGATACAACAAAATAAAACCCTAGTGAAAATGAAAATGATTAGTGAATAGCAAGATGAAAAGGACACAGTAAAACTTCATAAACTCTTTTTCTAGAATTGAAGGCGATTCATGCCGGAGGTCTCTAGGCTAATAATACCTGCTATTAACCTTAGAATCTAGGCTAGATCCCTAGAAATCTACCATATACAAAGGTTTAGATATCAAAACAGGAAAGTCGTAATCAATTAAGTACCTTTATTTCAACCTACCAATGCATAAAAGTCCACCTTTAATTATTTGAAACTCGTCTGCCATTTATCATTAAACTAGAGAAATAATTTGCAAAAGACATTATTTACAACTTGTAAATTTGGACTGTTATTGGTGTCCAGCACCACAGGCACCAATAAAACTATCCTTTCATCCAACATCGACTTGATTGGCAAAGTTAGGGGGGTCCTTTTGATAATCAACAACTATGCACACATAATGCTCAGCCAGGAATTGGATGATTCTTGTTTTTCCCTTTTCATTCAGTTCACTTTAAGATGTTTATTTTTGCAATTGGTTATGCTAGCGAGAGGTCTATAACTATAGTATAAATACTTTTATAAAAGTATTGTAAATTGACAAAATAATTATTATTGAGAACTTACCATGCCTCGCGGCTGTCATAATTTATATTCTCACGAATTTTATGGGACGATTGTCATATTATTTTCTGATGGTTAACATTTTATAACCAGCGACTAAACACTGCACTCTCTCTAGAATCTATTTTCACATCACTCATAAACTACTTTTAATCTCTTTATAGAGACATCTGAGCGCACTTAAATCAGTTTGGCAATGTTTTAAAACAATCCTCACCACCCTGCGCAGCCAAGGAGATCGGCTATGTGCACACAACAATCAACTATATGTTATATTGCGGTAATAGATACAAAAGGAGAATAATACTATGGATATTTCTGTCAGAGATAAACTTTTAGCGCATTAGTCACACATAGCGCTGTAGACACACCTTTTATGTTGAGAAATCTGCACGGCAGTAGGAGGTTTTAACAATACACTAGATAATTAAAAGAATGCCTTGGAAATCATCAGATTTAATTATCAAACCTATAGTTTTCATCTTCTATGACCCTTGCCATTAGAAAGATATATTAATAGAAAGCGAAAACTGTAAGTGGATGCCGTCAATTTTATCAATGTTCAAGTTTGAGGTACGTTGCCGGAAGTCATTAACCTAAACCAATATCATCCATTTCAATGGTCAAACAGCCAATAACAATCTTACACCTCAGTCACAGCAAAAGCTGTATTTAATTATCCCACTTAAAACCTAAGGTTAGTACACGTAATAGTTGACAAAGGTAATGTATTTTCATTATCCCTTAGTCCTTCGTAAATACAATGATTAATTTTAGAAGTTGAACTATCATGTCATTTGGGTAATAGGATTATCTCAGTTTCAGACAATTGTACTTGTACCAATTGAGGAAGATATTTGTGTACCTGACTTGTGTACCAGGTCCTTCTTGATATATGTAATTTGATGTAGACAAGAAATGTCAATGATGTAATGATGTAACTATGTGTAAGGAAAAACATTGCAGTTATGTATTTGATCATGAAGATTATATTTTTGATGACATACAATGAATTTGAATATGTTACTTAATCATGCATTGGTTTTTGATCAGATACTGATATGTGTTATTATGTTAGTTAATGTGTAAGTAATGCATCCTTGAATTCTTAAGAGAACAAGTTGCAAGTGTAATGGAGTAATTAGTTAACATTGTTTGTTATCTTATTAAAAAAAAAAAAATTCTATTTTCCCATAGCGTAAATGTATTTTCTCTAAGGTATTCAGGGCGGGGCGTTACAAGCAAATGAAAATAGTTGGAATGGTTTACTAAAATTAGGGGATATCAAGATAGGAGATTCTTTGATTGCTCTCTTAATAGTGGCAAATGCTTCTATTGTTTCTGTTGTTCACTTTACTTCTGAGTTTTTCTTCAACATCCTTGATATGGGAGTAACAATTTTTGTAAAATTTGATATAAACCTCCTGCCAAAGTTAATTTGGCCAAAAAATGACTGTATAGCTTTCACATTTTTAGGAATAGGAACTTGGTCAATTGCTTTTACTCTCTCAGGATCTATCCTCACCCCATCTTTTGAGACTATGTGACCAAGCAACTTCCCCTCTGTTAATGCGAAATGGCACTTCTTAGGATTCAACGAAATCCCATATTCTAGGGCTTTGGTAAATATTTGCTCCAAATGTGCACAATGATCTTCAGCCCTTTTAGAATATGATGTCATGTCATCCTAATATACTATCATGATTTTATTAATCAATTCAGCAAATGCCACATCCATTGCTCTTTGGAATGTTGCTCCAGCATTAGTGAGACCGAATGGCATTCTTAAATATACATATGTTCCCCATGGAGTGGTGAATGGAGTCTTATATTGTTCTGATTCCTTGACTTTCACCTGATTATATCCTGAGAAGCCATCCATCATTGACAATAGTTCACATCCGGTAACCTTTTGTAATATTGCTTCCATATTAGGGAGGGGATAGTTGTCCTTAAGAGAGGATTTGTTTAGGTTCCTGAAGTCTACACATAATCTAATATCATCATTCTTTTTCCTGACAGGCACTAAATTAGAAACCCAAGAAGAGTGCCTGATTGGTTTAATAATAGCTCCATCTCTTAATTTTGTGAGTTCTTCAAGCATCTTAGGAGCTAATGTAGGATTGATAGGCCTCTATTTTTGCCTGAATAGTTTAGCATCTAGTTTTAATGGGATTTCATGCTAAAAAAGATCTTCCCTATATGCTTTTAAATCATCATATGACCAGGAAAATACGTGTCTATACTTACTAAGTAAGTCGATGATCCTGCTCCTAATTTTGGGGTTAAGATTCTTTCCAATATATATATTCTTTGGGGCTGCCTGTGTCCCCAAATTAATCTACTCAAGGTCATTTTGCACCACTGGTGCGTCTTTCATTTTAAATCTATCATGTCCATCAAATGCCTTTTCCAATGTGATAAGTCCCTTAGGTATTTTATTTGTTTTCAACTGAACTATCTCTTAACCAAAAAGGGTTTCCTTCCCATCATGTTCTTTTACAAATGCATTGAAATCAATCTCTTGATTTTCATAATAATCAGCACAATGCAGGAAGTTGATTATATTAGCATCATTACCAAACACTTGCTAGTTATGTACATTATCTAGGATAGTAGGTCTAGTTTTGAATTCAACTTCTATAATACCTCCTAATGTGACATCATCCCTTTTTAATGCGATATTCACTAGAAAATCTGCCATAATGTTTTTTGACCTATCAATCCAATTGATTGAAAAGGATCAAATAACTCAATATCATCCCAGACTGCATTTCTGTACTGTCTCAACCTCTTGTTTTTTTATAGGTATTTCTCTCTCACTTGGGAAGTAACCAATTCAGAATCACCATAAACAGCTAACTTTTTTATCTTATGCTTGGTGGCTATATTTAAACCAATGAGCAAAGCCTCGTATTCTGCTACATTGTTTGTGCATTCAAATATTAATAGAAAGGAATATTTGAAAGTTTTACCTACTGGTGAGATAAATACTACTCCGGCCCCATTTCCCATTTTGCTACATGCACCATCAAAATACATCTTCCACACATCATTTTCTTCTTTCTTGGATTCAACATGTATTGGATTAGTATTCTATAATTCTGGCTGATTTTTCTCAACATTGAAGGCTCCCAAATCTATATCACAAAAGAAATTTATCTGATGTTGATCCAAGCATTCTATAATATTCTCATACCTTGGCTCCCTACACAACTTGATCTCTTTACCTCCCACTGGTATTGTGGCATATGATAAGTCCAATTGGACATTTCCCCCTGCCATTGCAGCCCATTGTCTCGATAGAAGCATCCCATAATATGGTGGGATGTCAACCACAATAATATCAATGTTATAAGTTGCTTCAGGGTATGAGGCAAGTTTTATCTCCACATCCCTCATAATACCAATGACTAGGATGGATCTATTATCCATTGCAAAACACCTACCAAATGTAGTGTCAACCCACATTCCCAGTTCCTTCATAACTGCTATTGGCATGATATTCATGGCCGCATCTAAATCAATCATGCAGTTCCTCACTATCTTGTTTTTGATCAATAATGTAGTGTAGAAAGGGTCCACCTGCGAGGGATTCTTTTTCAATGTATCACCTAAGTATACCTCAGGAATTTGGAATGTTTCTTGATGAACATTGTTTGTTCTATTCTCTGATCCTTTATGTTTTTTATTTGGTATATCTAAAATCAGTTTAACTACTGTATTCCTATATTTGTCTATCTTCATCATTTCTAGAAGTGGAACTAATATCTTTACCTGAGATATTGCATGAGCAATATCAAATGAATGGGCCATAGTCTGATCATTCTTTTCTGTCTTTATATGTTCCTTTTCTTGATTTTGTGATTTATCTTTTGTTTTATTTTTATCAGCCTTTTCTGGTTCTTCGAATGATGACTTTCTATTATTCTTTTTGTAATTTTGATCTTTTATAAAGACACTCCCAGGTGTTCCTTGTTCAACATTCACTGTCCTGTTCCTTAAATTATAGGCATTTTTAGCTTGAGCTATTGTAGCTATTGTAAGAGCTTCTCTTTCATTTTCAGTGGGCTTTCTCCACTGATCATATGGCTGATTGTTATAATAGGTAGGTTCCTCATAACAATCCTCCTGATTTGAGAACACTTCCTGTTTTCCCATATTAATATGATGTCTCTAATTTCCCATATCGTATTCATATCCCTCTTCCTCTGTAGAAGAATAGTCTTCATTCAACATATATGGTGTATCTTGCATCATGTTTATTGTGTGATTGTCTCTGTTATAATTATATAATGCTTCTTCTTGTTGTACTATTTTAGTCACCTCACAATATTCAAGTGAATGTGGTAAATTGTACACCAGACACCAAGGTTTATCCTCTACCATATGGGCCGTATTTATTTTTAGAGGGTCAGGGGTATCTTTGCCATAATGTTGCTTTCTGTTGTTTTCAATAGGTCTCCCATCTTTCCAATTTGTATTATATGGCATATCATGCAACCTGGGCCTCTCATGTCTATGTTGACCTTCTTGTTTAGTCTGCCAAATGTTTGGGTTTTGAGGATTTCTAGGGTTATCTCTCGTGCTAACCATACCTACATCTTTCCTATTCTTCTCAATAGTTAATGCCACTTTCTATGCTTCAGCCAGGGTCGCAGGGCACCAATTTCTAAGTTCATACCCTGTCTTAGGATCAAATGCTTTCAGATAAATGCTCAATGCTGCTGGGTCAGTCAGTTTAGATCCATGTGGTATTTTGTTGTGTAATTTGGAAATTTTTAAATTAAAATCATACACTGATTCATTCTAGTATTTCTGGATGCTTATCAATCCGTGCAATGCAAACTCAAGGGCATATTGATTGCCATACTATTCCTTGAATTAACTGTGGAAATCACTTAATGAATTGATTGAAGCATCAGGTAAACTGTTGAACCAATCTCTTGCATCTTCAGTCAGGGACATCATGAATAACCTCATTCTAACATTTTCATAGTCCATACCAATATCTTGTACAAAAGCATTGAAGCTTCTGATATGATCTTCAGCTGATATTACACTATTCACAGTGAATTTGCGAACTATATTTTTCCAATTACTATCCATAGGATATGGATACAACTGATATCTAGTTAGATCAAACTAGCTACATATATTTGTGAGGTTTTGAGGTGGAAAATTCATAGGTGTTGGGTTAGGATAGTAATTATATCCACCTAGAGGCTGATGATAAGCACATTGTTGCTGTGGGTTTATGTGGTGATTTATATAAGGATTTTGTGGTCTATAATATTGTTGGCCAGGGGGTGGGTAAGGATTAGCCATATGTTGAGAGGTATTATGTATGGGGGGTGGTCTAGGATTTTTAGGAATGGTATTTTGATGACTTCTAGATGCTTGTGAATTTGAAGCACCACCTATATTTTGGTGTAAATTTTGTTGTGGATTCCTCGAAGTGTTTCCTGTATGTGGAGGTATGTATTTTGGTGGGGTTGTTTTTGCCCTACTCTTTATCTGTTGAATTTCTTGTTGCAATAACCTCTTAGTTTCCTCTATCTTGATCATTTCAAGTTCTTCCTAGAGCCTAAGCAGATCCTGTTGTACTTGATTCATACCTCCTAAATTCTTTGGGCTTTCATTTATTTCTTGAGTTGAGAATCCATGTTTTACCCATTCTCCTTGCCGTAATGACTTTTTAAAATCATATTCAGCTTGCCTTTGATCAATTTCCCTCATGGCTCATGCTTCACAATCAAGTTGTTCTTGAGAATCAGGCCTAGATCTAGCCAATATGTCATTAGTTATATCATTGAGATTTTCATTTGATTCATACAGAGGTGTAAACTTATTGTGAATTTCAATAGTTTTCTCAGCATTATCTTCTTGAGCCTCCTGGTTATTATTCTGATGAGAATAATTTGATGTTCCATTTCTTTTGGAGATGTTTCTAATTGGTGGAGATGATTGCAATTTCTTGCCTTCCATCTTGGATCTCCTACCATCCATTTGGTATTAACTTTCTGTTATAACAGTTTCTAGAGTCGCCACCTATTTTGTAAATTGGAAAAGTTTACAATTTATCTTTCTGGATTTTTCTTGCCAGCAGAGTTACCAAATTAAAATTTCTAACTCTATAGAATGGTTTTTTACTAATGTCCTTTATTTAGTCCCCAGTAGATTCGCCATTTAGTTAGGTCTCAAAAATGCAAGTTGCTAATCCTAATAGGATGCTAGGCTCTATGCTTAGATTCGCAATGTTTTTGAACTAGCGTGACAGAATCAACCTTTAGGGTTTGATGACTCCCTGCACTTTAGGTCCTGCTACACCTAGGTGGGTGAACCTTGGAAATTAAAGCAGACTAAATGTAAATGTCTTGACTAAGTAGATGAATCTACCTACAGTGGCAAATGGTGTAGAATAGATGAAATCTTGCTAACTAATTCTATATCTAATAATCTGATGACTGGTTGATATAAATTGTATAAGCAATATCAAGGTGAATTTTATGATTGTGCTTAACTAATAAAGGGGTTTTTAAGTGATGAACTGAAATAAGACCAGTGCCTTATTGGGTAAATAGAGTCAAATGGAAGACTCAGACTAGTGGTTTATAGTTGGCAGTAACTCTAACAATTTGGCACAATATTTTAGTTTATAACTTGTATAAACGTGCAAGGAAATGACTGACAAACTCTTCTTAATAATCCAACCAATATAATCACATTTCTTGTTATTCACCAGAAGGCAATTTAATCCTTTCTTGAAGGAACTAATTGAATGAAATATGCAAGAATAATAGATAATATTAACTTGGAGACAGAATGGCAATCCTAATTATACGGTTCTTCTTAGTAATCCAAACTAACACTTCTAGGTTACTGTGATTGATCAAAAGGATTTTTAATTCCTCTAATGGAAACCAATTAATTCAATCACACAGATACAGCAAATGTACATTGACAAATTAACTATATACTTGATATATTAATTTGAATAACAAGGAAATCTTGAACTGGAGACAACCATACAATTGAATAACTTTAATAAACAATTGATGCCAGAATAGAACCACAGAATCAAAGAACTTCAATATACTTCTTCAATAATATACTTGCAACATGGTCTTTGAGAAACATTGTAAACTTTATGTATTATATTCTACTGCTGATGATAATTCAGCATCATATGTTCAACTTATATAGGAATACTTATGAAGAGACATAACTCTTCAAAGAAGTCTTTTGGGAGTCAACATAATTAACATAAGAACAATAAAATAAACATGCTTAACCTCTATTTAACCACAAGTATAGCTGAGCAATATGATCTAAGTACTCCTGGCTGTGATGTGAATCAGTGAATTCAATGGCATTTCTTGTGATCACATCCATTGTAACCATCCTCTCCAAATGCTTGTAGGCTTCCCCAGATGCAGAGTCTTTGTCCTTAAGAGCTTCTAAATCTTCATGCAATATCGCTTGATAGTCTCTGCTCCATTCTTCTTTGATTTTTAATTCTTTATCGCTCTTGAACAACGTGGGCACTCCTACTTTTGAGGCTTCAACACATTCTTTGGCATCAGTCTTAAGTTGGTCATAATATTTCTGATCTTGCTCAACCAAATCTTTTGCACTGGAGGTATCTGCAATGTCAGAAGTATCTTTACCCCATGTCTCATTGAGTTTCTCCTGCAACCTTTTGTCAAGTCTCTCATGCTCTTGGATTGCTTTATAATTTTGAGAATAATTATCCCAAAATTGGTTCAGCCAATGCATCATGTCGGTATGCCTATTTTGGAGTACTGTGACAAGTGTATCCATCTAGATTTGAGCTATTTGATAGATGGATGTTGATTGGACGCTCTATGAACTTTCACCCTAAGTTACTCTCTTTACTAATCCCTCGAAGGTGCTCTTAACAACATCTTTCAAATAGTCATTTTCTTTGGTCAATCTCTCACAGCTCAGCTTGTATGCATCTCTTTCTTTGATTAACATCTGAGCTTGTGCCTTATTCAGCTTTGCAACATTAATGCTAATGTCTGCAGTGATCAAGGGGTCAGTCTCCCCTGCCTTCAAAGTCATGACATGGCCAAAAGTCTTCTCAGTGTCTATAATGGCTATCTTTTTGTGGGGAGGATATAGGGCCCATATCATTAGAGAATTTTCATCATTATTATATTTAGTGCCCATATATAGTTCAGTGACACCTTCTGGAGTGAGCTAGTATTTATCATCTATATTATGTAGAAAACTATCAAATACTAGAGCAGAATTCAAATCAAGACCAGGAAAGATCATCACCCCTGCTTCTTTGAGCAATTGTCTACCCTTGCTAGGGGTCATATTTTGCAATTCACTATCCACTGTTGTCTTCAACATATCAAGCAACTGTCTCTCATTGTTGGAAGAGATATCATCAACAGACTCCCTGATTTCCTTCTCTTTACATTTATATAAAAATGATTTGAATTTTTTAGAATGAATAAATTTATCATCTGAAATAAAAGAATTGTATGCTATTTGTCTTGGGTCTTCATCAGCAGGCCCCTCCTCATCATGTGCTATACCAGGAGACTGATGGAATTGTATTCTTCTTTTAGATATTATAGCTTCTTGTTGGTGTGGTGCTTCTTCCTTTGTAGGTCCTTCATCACTAGAGGATAACATCTCAATCTTTGTGACTTATTTCCTCTTCTCATCTAGATCCCTGTTATATTTTTTGACCACCAACTCAACTTCAGTCTCCTCCAGATTCCTAATGACATCATCATGTGGATAGCGGACATGTGTGTACCCACTGAGGTTTTGATTTCTCCGAGCAAGATCAATAAAACCCTCAAGATCAAACACTTTTCTTACCTCAGTGCACCTCATATTGTAGTGCATAAGTTCATCCATAATGAGACCATACCCCTCCTTAGATACCACAGTAAAATATCCAAAGCAAAGAGTACTAGGCATAAAAGACTATTTATCATGGGAGCTCAAGTGCATGACATTTGAACAATTCATTTGCCTACCTATTTCTAAATAGGCAATTCTGTCAGGGACAGTCTTAGGCAAGATAAAAGGAGTATCCTCAAAACCATAAACTCTAACCATGGTAGCATCCTCAAAAAAGTACCAATCTCCCCAGTTATGAGTAATAGTAGGAGGACCACCAAAATCTTTTGGTCTAAGAAACCTCTTTATTTCATTTGAGATTGAATACTCATAGGGATGACTGAAATATCTATATAACATTTTGACACAGTATTCCCCAAATTACACCTAGCTAGAATGGGCATATCTACTATCCCATATTCTAGTCCACATCTGCACGGGTGACTTTTGCCCCCTTTGGTCTACTGGAACAACTTTAAATTTAGTTGGCCATAACCCCACTTCCTGGCCATAATAGAGCACCATGTGCATGAGAAGTGAATAATGTTTAAAGGAAACTGATGGGACATGGTTCTTTATTGTAGTGAGACCAGAGTCAATTCTACAAGAAATATAGGCAACATAATCAAACTGGCTGACATTGTGGCACTAGATGTCTGTAGCTATGACCATCAAAGGAATTGTCATGAAAAGGAGGGCCATCATCCTCACTGAGAGGCACCATTTCTCCCTCTGCCCTGGGCCTATGAATAGGCAACCTCCATCCATTATAAGTAGTATCCATTCTCCAGGACTCTTTTTCCAAATCCTCATAAACAATGAGAATAGTACATAAATCATCCAAGTCAAAAACTTCACAAATGGCATTCTTTGACAAGTGTATAATAGGCTCCCCTTGTCAATTGCATATAGCCTTAAGACTTGGGTTATACTATTTACCAAGAAGTTGGAGGAGTTCAACATTCAGAAACACATCAGGAACAACTAATTTACCTAGATTCAAATGCCATGGGTTTGATACTAGAAAATTCCTAATTCTTCTGTTGTAATGGAATTTGAAAAGCTCATAGCCTCTAATTGGAGTCCAAACATTCCCAAGGTATTTGCACTTGTCTTGTAGTTTCTCCACTTTTGTCCTAAGTTGTGCAGACCTTCGGGCTTTGGGAGTTGATCCTGGTAGTTGATCAATCAAGTCTTGGTTCAGTTTTCTCTCTTTTGTTTTCTCTTTAGGGTTTTTTCAAATTTTTAACTTTTAGGTTTGTTGGTGTCACCCTGTTGTTTTCTGCCCTTTCCCTTCACCAAAGTCTCCATTTACAATCCTTGACAGAAAATTCAAATTACAGGCTATTACACCAAAGTTTGTATGTATGTACCTGTTATTTTCAAATGGTGATCGAATTCCCCTGTATTCTCTTCCAAGTCTCCGCTTGCTTGCTTTCTCAAACAATTCTGTCAAACTTAATTGCAATGATTTTGAATGTTATCTCAGAGGATTTCTTCATTGTCTACAATTATTTTTTTGAGCATTTCAATTTTCTTGATCGTTGTGAAATGTCGCATCGTCATAACTTCTCTCGTCGGCATGATTTTCATATTGTTAGGGTGATTTTAATATCTTCTTATGGCACGAACATTTGCTCGTGAATCAATCGTTGTAACTCTTGAATTGTCTCCTCGACATCATATTTCATTTGTAAGTTTGTATCGGCTAGATATCTTCAAGATCTACCTGATGTAGAAGTGGGCATGGTTATCATCGACCTGACTTTCTTCATCGTTATAAGAATAACGTTCTTCTCTGATATGTTAAGTGTCCCCGATATTACTATTGGTGAGAGTCTTGTCGATGAACGTGATCATCATTATCATCGGGGAAAGATATGCCATCGGGATAACTTATTTCAAGTTACTCGATCGTGGTTGTTTCCCCGATAGCCTTTTATATCCTTGATCGGGAGAGACCTTCACAACATGTCACCAACATCATTGTGAGTATTATTTCAGCCAGACTTGCAAGCTTTGTTCTAATTCATTTTCTTTCTCTGATGGTTCTTATACATGTCTGCATGACTTATACCAAAACACTTTCGTTAATTGCTGAGACATTAGAGTATCAGAAAATCCTTAATTTCTCATTATGATATTTATTTCCTGCCGATGACCACTAGTTTCCTCCATTCTATTGGGTGATCAGTGAGAGTCCTACTGAGCTCCTCCATCTGTATGACTTATACTGTCGGGAGGGTTTTCAGAGTATTCTCTAATAGTCTTTCCTTACACTGATTAGCGTGACCACGTGTTTTCTCTCCGATGAGAGGTCATCAGTGCCACTTTCTCCATCGGTGTCTTCCAAAACATTCTCCCCGATCCTTATTCTCATGTCGATAGCCATTTCAACTAGTTTCTCATGGATCGGTACAACTAACATGAGGTCTTGTCGATATTAGGAAATTTGAACCCTCTTATTATTATGATTTTGGGCATTATGTTTTATGATTTGGTCAGATATGGCTGAGTAAGAATACAAGAAAAATTTTAAATTTTCCTGTCCCAACACTCATGACACATGAAAAAAGAATGTTTATAACGGCTGAACTTATGGAAGCTTCTCCATTGATGAACATGTGAAAGTGCTTAACCAAGCTGAAGCATTGTTATCCAACAAATTTTCTCTTGGCATGATATACACGATAGAGCTAGTACAAGACAAAGAGTAGATAAACTACATGACCAAATCTAAGATTTAAACAAGGACTCCAATATCAGATGTGCTTGGATAGTTTTGATTTAATCAATTCTAGAGTTATTGTTGCAAATTTGTCTATATCGTTCAGTGGAACTCAAAGCCGTATTTCATTTCTACAAAACCTATGTAAGCCTCAAAGAATAAATTGCAATGTTTGCAAGATATTCACAAATGGAAAACATATGCTTTTGTCCACAACAAATAGTTGCATATATGTGTTGGGATGATTATGAAGGAGAAAAGCGTTGAAGATCCAGCTTGGGAGTTTTTTCTAATAATATTGAGGCATGTGCAAACATATGCAAAAAGCATAAGTTGTTTGGAAAAATGCTTCAAAGAAATATGGTCTCATGGAATGCCATGAGATATGCATCAAATAGATTCGTTGAATTGGCTTTCAAAACTTTCAAGAGAATGCAGAATTTGACATAAAAGGGAGGCAAATCCTTAGGTGGTTTTGATATCAGTAGCCTTTAGGATCGCTAGAAGACTGGAGACATATCTAGCCTGGGTTGTGCTTTTTGAAAATGCTAAGAAGCCCTTTGTTGCTGCTTTTCAAAGATAGATCCCGGATGCCATAATATTGATAGTTGTAGCTTTGACCAACATTATCTTATGCTCTTTGCATGAACAAAGTGTTAATTTACTCTGTGGAAAGGATATCAAAAGGTTTTCATCCCAGCCCACATAGAATGAGAGGCTCTGAGTAGGTTATGTGCATCCCTCAAAGTATGATGGAATGGAGGTTTTATCAAATATTGTATTCGCAATTGCTTCGAGAGAAATGTACGTAAAATGTGTAGTCAAGAACGTGGCATTCAACTTGTTTGACATCATGTGTCTAAGACCTGGCATTTCAACAAATGCAACAGGTAGATATAAATTATACTTCACTACGATAGACAGTCTAAATATTAGCTTGGATTACGCAGTTGTATGAGAGTAGTGGCTTCAATGTGGCATACCTGAGAAGGAAAGCATCACATTTAATGAAATGTAAGGGTTGGAGGTGTCATCTCTGACATTCAATAAACAATTGGTAGCAATGATCATGAGATATGTACAAAAGAGAGGCAATTTTTTAAAAGAAATGGTCTTCTAAATGATGGTTTTGTTCTTGACTGAATGAGCCACAGCCTACATGACACAAAGTTTATTATAGTAGTCAGCCTCTACCACACTCTTGGCACAACATTTGGTTGTCAATTCGAGCTACAAGGATGGTGGTGAATATTATGGTATTTGGAGAGTGCCTCCCCAACAAAAATCTCTTTGTTGTTCTCTATTTTATCAACTTTATCTGCAATGAATTGGATGTGATGACAGTCAAACATCTACTGATACTTTGAGTCTGTTATAAATCATGACAATTGGAGACCGTGATGCCAAAAAGAGTCAGCTAAAATGTTAGAAGGATTGGATGCCAACTCTCGAGGAAGTAAATGGTGTTGCTTGGCAATAATCATATGTTTCACTGGCAAGCAAGCTGAACAAAGAAGGGAATACTTAATAGTATATGCTAGTGTTTTGCTTCATCAGAAAGAAAGACATATTCAGAGCTTGTCGTGAGAAGTTTGACATGCCCATGCTTCTAGATGTGAATATTAATTTGATGTGGGATAGAAGTTTATTGTTTCATTGGTACGAACATTGAGTCTAAATGATACTCCAGACGCTAGTTATTTTATTGATGCACGAAGAATCGCTAGTTGACAAATAAGAATATATCATGTATGGCAAACTCTACAAAATCTTTGAGGAAGATTCTGAAGCCAATGTCAAAGTGGAGATTTATGCACCATGTGGAGATCTTCAGATGTTGAATGGTCATTCTTCAAATACTGCCAGGTTTGGGACCATGAAATTCATAAAGATTAACAAGGAATCAAAATTGCCATTTGAGAAGACACTTGCTCTTGGCCTCTTAAAGTCATTAGATGTCTCAAAATCAAATATTGTTGTGGTTGATTCCCCAAGAAAAACCCCTGACAGCCCTATAATGGATGCTCTGCAAATAGCAGCATTATGAGTACCAATTGCAATATGTGGGAAACATTTTCTTACAGTGCCCTACATCTGAATAGTTGGTGGAAAAATAAATCAAGTCAATATCTCTTTTTCTAGTTGGTAAATTGAGTCATTTTAATGACTTAATGCAATGTTGTTTTCAAATGTTATGTTATTTTGTTTAAATGTAAAGGGAAGGAAGATCAAAAGCCAATTAAAAGAATTAGTTGTCGGAAGAGATAAAAGGGAGAATTTTTCAAGAAATAGTTAGGAAAAACAAAAGATGATTGGTATCACTTTCCAAGAGACAGTTATAAAGGGCAGTCTTTAAAAACTCACTTGGGGCTCATATTCGAGATCTTTTTCTCTCAGCTATTCGGGAACAGGGGAGCAACAGTTTTTGGGCAAGAGAGTATAAAATTAGAATGACAAATATGTTAACTAAAAGATTTTTTGGCGACTCTACTGGGGAAAGAATAAAAGTGCCAGTGTCTTCTTTTCTTAGAAATTTTAAGGTGCCTCCTCGAGGACGGAGGCTGGCATCTCTATGAAGTGGAAATTACTCAGAAGCAGTTTGTTCTAGTAAAGACTCCTGTTGATTTATTTTCCAGATTTGCATGATGGCATTGGTTTCTCCTCAGCCATGGGGAAATCATTTTGTACCTCTCTTTTTGTCTCAGTTTTCACCTCTACCTAAAGGATCAAGAAAGCATTTTCCAAAATTTAGTGAAGAAAATCATCAAGATGGTGAAGACCACATTCTAGCATTCACAGTTGCATGCAAAATTTTGGGGGTAAGCGAAGAAATTTTTTTTGTAAGATTATCTATTGAATCTCTTGTTGGTCCAGCAGCAGATTGGTTTCATTATTTGGAGAATAAATGTATTACTAATTAGAATTCATTGAAGACTAAGTTCTTGGGAAGATATAAAGGTCTTGTTGATCGAGTGGCCCTGCTATGTCAATTTTTCAATATTCAAAAGCAAGAAGGTGAACCCATTAGAGATTTTATGGATAGATTCAACCAGTTGCTCAAAAAGATTCCATCCTTGATTCAACCAAGTAAGAAACTACAACTCTGTACTTTTATTTCTACTTTGCATCCAGATGTTCAATTTGAATTAAAACGGTGTAAAGTAAGTGATGTCGAAGTTGCTCAACAAGAGGCTATAAATATTGAGGATGATTTGATATTAAGTAGGTTATGGAAAGCACATCAGGTTGTAGATAATTCAATTTGTGAATCTGTGAGGAAGCTTATCATGCAAAAATTAGTTTCCTAACTTATGAACTATCAGTACGTGCAACCTCCCTCTACTAAAAGCCTTAATCTATCTTTTTTTATCCAAAGCACTTTGGTAGAGATAAGGTGAGCAATGTAGAAGTTAAACCTCATATTGATAGCAGAATTGAAGCCTTTTATTTTCATTGTGAAGAAAATAATGATGAATCCAAAAGCCCCTCAAGTGGTGCAGAAAATGAACAAGCCTTCTGTGATGCTAGTTGTAATGAGGATCATGCAAAAGACACTATTTTATCATCCTTACTGAAGAAATGGAATCCTTCACTTTTTCCAGCAATGAGGAGCAACTTGAGGCTACACAACATAAGGATGAGGTATTGAATACCTTTTCTCTGGAGTGCATGCAAGTTGAATATGAAGGCTTCACTTTTTCTGAGCAAGATAATATGAAGGTATGGCTGCAAGAAGAGGTCAAAAATGATCTTTCATTTGAATCTTTTCACGTTGAAAGTTTGGATGCCAAAATTTTTAAACAACATTTGGAAGATGATGTAAAAAGTAGCCATGATAGCTTTAATGAAAATGGTCAAATAGATGGATGTGAAGAGCCTCATATTGTTTATATTCTGAACTAGTGCCTCAATGCAAGTGAAGATGAATTTTTGTGTGGAGAAGAGGTTGTCATGTCTGATCTGCAAGATATAGACAAAGAAGATGAAGTGTGTCATGACATTGTTGAGCCAAATATTACAGAGAAAGATGAGATTATTCTAGTTGGGGATGATTTTTAGTCACTTGAACATGCTATTTCAATGCAGATTTTCAGCATGATACACCCCCAATTTTGCACGTGACACATATGGCTAGTGATTGGTTTTCCAACAATTCAACTGGTTGTTTTCAAGGATGGGATATTAATATGTCTATTGTTGAAAGAGATGATTATATGCAGGAAAATGTTGGGAAATATATTACAAGTGGAGGTCCAAAATTTTTAAACAATGTAATCACTTCCACATACATCACAAACAAAGGGTTTTTATCTCATGATTTGTGTGTGTGTTGTCCAATTCGAGGGCTATTTTCTCCTTTCTTTCAGAATCAAGTGCATTCTGATATTACACATGAGGTTATATAGGCAGATGCTGGTAGTCATATGCTGAGCAATGCTGACATGAATCATCCATTGATAGAAGTATACAATGAAGAGTGGCTTTTTTGAGCATCAAATCATATTTGGAGGGTCTTTATGTGGTTCCATTCTTATCAATTTGATCATGGTGGTCACAAGTTGGCAGTTGGTTGTATGCGGGCTCCTCATTCATCAACTATTATTTCATAGAGGCTGCTACTTCTCCTAGCCTATTAATGGATTTCCATAACCATTCTAGAGTCTTTGGAGGTAGGGTCTTCCTGCCATGTACATATTAGGAGTTTTTGTTGTGCTGGTAGTTGGTTCTTTTTCTATTTTGTCCCATTTTTGGTTTGCTCTGGCTCCTTTTTCTCTTGTGCTCTGTGATGCTATTGCCCCATAGATTTAAGCACTGGTCTTTCCTTGAGATTCTGGATCCCTTGCTTCGTCCTTTTTAGTCCTCATCCCCAATTAGAGCCTGTTGTTGCCCCAAAATTTTAACTTGAAAAATTCCAAATTTTCAGCGCATTTCCATATATGTCCTTGAACCTGCTGAAATGCGAAAACAATTAAATTTGAAAATCTAAAAGAGATGATGCAAATTCCTTTCATGGACTTAATCTTGGATGTATCCAACCCAATCTAGCTAGTTTTTGTATCAAAATGTCTCACTGTTTGCAAAATTTTAAACCTTCAATTTTTCCACCGGTAATTTGCAAATTAAATCAAAATTTGAGATCCTTGTTGCTAGAACTTAAAAGAATTCTAGGTTTTTCTTAGATATGTATAATCTTCATGCTATGCGAATTTCACGCAAAAAAGAGATGTTATGTGAAAGATAAAGAGATTTTCATCTTTCAGTCGAAGCATGATTTCAAGGAAACAAATGGATGCATTATTTATTGGGAAATTATTTTGCATCATTAAATTAGGTTTTGAATGCAAATTCATATATTATGTAGGACAAATTATTCCTTTTAATATTCCTCTTGGAAGTTGTTTAGGAGTTTGAGAAAAGAAGTAAATGCATTTAATGGTCTTAAAGATAAATGACCTTATTAAAGCCATACATTTTTGAGAGGCTCTAAGTAATTTAAAATCTTGGGCAGATATATTTTGCTAAGACCGGTGTCTTAAATAAGTGACTTTATGAAAGACAAATATTTCCAAAGACTTTATGAACAGCTATCCCTTTATTATTGTTGGGACTTTATTAAATCCTTGAACTCAATGTATACCTGACTTACCTCTCTTTTCAAGTCACAATGTCAGGTAGTCGGGAGTTTTCAGAGCTCCCAATCTCTTAAGTTGAGGTTCTGAAGTTCTCAATATGGCTGACTTCCTGACTTTCTTCATTGTCAGAGATTTTTCAAGATTTTGAACTCTTAATCAAAGGTTTGAAAGTTCATAAAAAGGCTGACTTGCCAACACCTTTTCAATGGCTATTGAGATCTCTTGACGCATGAGAGAAGAAAGTTTATAATGACTAAACTTATGGAAGCTTCTCCATTGATGAACATGTGAAAGTGCTTAACCAAGCCGAAGCATTGTTATCCAACAAATTTTCTCTTGGCATGATATACACGGCAGAGCTAGTACAAGCCAAAGAGTAGATAAACTACATGACCAAATCAAAGATTTAAACAAGGACTCCAATATCAGATGTGCTTGGATAGTTTTGATTTAGTCCACTCTGGAGTTATTGTTGCATATTTCTCTATGTCATTCGGTGGAACTCAAAGTTGTATTTCATTTTTGCTAAAGATATGTAAGCCTCAAAGAATGAATTGCAATGTTTGCAGGATATTCACAAACGGAAAACATATGCTTTTGTCCACAACAAATAGTCACATAAATGTGTTGGGATGATTATGAAGGAGAGAAGTGTTGTAGATCCAGCATGGGAGCTTTTTCTGATAATATTGATGCATGTGCAAACATATGCAAAAAACATAAGTTGTTTGGCAAAATACTTCAAAGAAATATGGTCTCATGGAATGCCTTGAGATATGAATCAAATAGATTCATTGAATTGGCTTTCAAAACTTTCAAGCGAATGCAAAATTTGACATAAAAGGGAGACAAATCCTCAGGTGTTTTTGATATCAGTAGCCTTCGGGATAGCTAGAAGACTGGAGACATATCTAGCCTGGGTTGTGCTTTTTGAAAATGTTGAGAAGCCGTATGTTGTTGCTTTTCAAAGGTAGATCCCTGATGCCATAGTATTGATAGCTACATCTCTGGCCAACATTACCTTGTGCTCTTTGCATGAACGAAGTGTCAATATACTATGTGGAAAGGATATCAGAAGGTTTTCATCCCAGCCTATGCAGAATGAGAGCCTATGAGTAGGTTATGTGCATCCCTCAAAGTATAATGGAATGGAGGTTTTATCAGATATTGTATTCGCAATTGCTTCAAGAGAAATGTATACAAAATGTGTATTCAAGAACGTGGCATTCAACTTGTTTGACATCATGTCTCTCAGAACTGGTGTTTCAACAAATGCAATAGGTAGATATAAAATTATACTTCACTACTATTGTCAGTCTAAATATTAGCTTGTATTACGTATTTGTATGAGAGTAGTGGCTTCAATGTGGCATATCTAAGAAGGAAAGCATCGTATTTAATGGAACATAAGGGTTGGAGGTGTCATCTCTAATGTTCAGTAGATAATTGGTAGCAACAATCATGAGATATGTTCCAAAGAGAGGCAATTTTTTGAAAGAAATGGTCTTCTAAATGATGGTTTTGTTCTTGATCTGAATGAGCCACAACCTACATGACATGAAGATTATTATAGTATTCAGCCTCTAACACACTCTTGGCACAACATCTAGTTATCAATTCAAGCTACAAGGATGGTGGCAAATATTATGGTATTTGGAGAGTGCCTCCCCAATAAAAATCTCTTTGTTGCTCTCTATTTTATCAACTTTGTCTTTAGTGAATTAGATGTGATGACAGCCAAACTTATGCTAATACTTCGAGTCTATTATAAATCATGACAACTAGAGACCACGATGCCAAAAAGAGTCGTCTAAAATGTTAGAAGGATTGGATGCCAACTCTTGAGGAAGTAAATGGTGTTGCTTGGTAGTAATCATATGTTTCATTGGCAAGCAAGTTGAACAAAGAAGGGAATACTTAACAATATAGGCTGGTGTTTTGCTTCATTAGAAAGAAAGACATATTCAGAGCCTGTCATGAGTAGTTTGACATGCCCATGCTTCTAGATGTGAATATTAATTTGATGCAGGAGAGAAGTTTACTGTTTCATTGGTACAAACATTGAGTTTGAATGATACTCTAGACACTAGTTATTTTATTGATGTGCGAAGAATCACTATTTGACAAATATGAATATATCATGTATGGCAAACTCTACAAAATCTCTGAGGAAGATTCTGAAGCCAATGTCAAAGTGGAGATTTATGCACCATGTGGAGATCTTTAGATGCTATTGAATGGTGATCCTTCAAATACTGCCAGGTTCGGGACCATGAAATGCATAAAGATTAACAAGGGATCAAAATTACCATTTGAGAAAACACTTGCTCCCGGCCTCTTAAACTCATTAGATGTCTCAAAATCAAATATTGTTGTGGTTGATTCCCCAAGAAAAACACCTAATATCCCTATAATGGATGCTCTACAGATAGCAGCATTATGAGTACCAACTGCAATGTTTGGGAAACATTTTCTTATAGTGCCCTACATCTGAATAGTTGGTGATAAAACAAATCAAGTCAATATCTCTTTTTCTAGTTGGTAAATTGAGTCATTTTAATGACTTAATGCAATGTTATTTTCAAATGTTATGTTATTTTCTTTAAATATAAAGGGAAGGAAGATCAAAAACCAATTAAAAGAATTAGTTGCCGAAGGAGATAAAAGGGAGAATTTTTCAAGAAATAGTTACGGAAAACAAAAGGCGATTGGTATCACTTTCCAAGAGACAGTTACAAAGGGCAGCCTTTAAAAACTCACCTGGGGCTCATATTCAAGATCTTTTTCTCATCTATTTGGGAACAGGGGAGTAGCATAGTTTTTTTTTCCCCTTTCTACACAGTTTTGTTGTACAAGGGTGTGGAGGCTTTGTACTCACATTTTGGTATTGGAGAAATAAAGAAGATATTTCTGATCTGTGTATTTGTTGATATTTTCTTTTGATTACAAATGAACTTTGAGCCTTTTTAGTTGCTTTCTAATGCATGTACTATTATTCCAGATTATGTTGATGTTTATTTTTACTCATCTATTGAAAGGGGATTTATTTTTCATTTCTCTTCTTGAGTATTGTTCGTGGGTTTGGGATAAATGGGATTTGTATCATTTGTCTGCATTCACTCCATTTTGAACCAATCTTTCACATCTATTTACATGATTATGGGTAGATGTCAGTTTGCCTTTTCTTCTTTCCGATGAAAAGCATACCCTATGTTTTTATTCATTGCATGTCCATCGAAGGTAGTTTCCCATCATAAAATAAGCAGAGAGCACTTGCAAATACCATTGCATGTGACTCAACTATTGGTCAAACTGTCATTGTAGTGGGCAAGAGAGTATAAAATTTGAATGACAAATCTGTTAACCAACACCCCTCAAGGAGACACCATCCCTAAATCCAATAAGATCACATTTCCATGCATGAACAATGTAGCAGAATATGAGGCCCTCATTATAGGACTTTGTATGACGATACAGTGGAAAATTGAGAAGATGATGGTTTATGGAGACCCCTAATTAGTCATCTGGCAGGTAAACAATGAGTACAAGACAAAGGATGAAAAACTCCTACCCTATAAAAGAATGGTAGATGACTTAAAAGATTATTTTGACGATATCCATTTTGAACAGATTCCAAGATTAAATAACAAAGCAACAGATGCCATGGCCACAATAGGATCCTTGGTTGATATGAAGAAGGATAGAAAGAAGTGTGAGTTCCTGATTGAAGAGCTCCCCATACTAGCCTATGATGTTCCGCAATCAGAATTAATGTGCAACATTATTGGTCCTTTATCTCCCTAGTATCAAGAGACTTACATGTATCTTCATGACAACATCATCCCAACAAACCTACCATCTGTGTAATGCAAAAGATTTATCCACTGAGCCTCCCGCTTCACCCTTATAGGAGACACTCTCTATAAAAGAAGTTTTGATGGTACGCTTTTACGATGCCTCGACTCTAGGGAAGCCGAAGTGGCCTTGCAAGAAGTACATGAAGGCATTTGTGGGGCACACTCTAGTGGACCAACCTTAGCCAAGAAGATTCTAAGGACATGATATTATTGGCCAACCGTGGAACATGATGCCTACAGGTTTGTGAAGAAATGTTTGCCATGCCAACATGGGGATCTCATCCATGTACCATCACAAGAGTTGCAACCAATAGTGACTCATTGGCCTTTTTCATAGTGGGGACTCAACCTCATAGGTAAGATTCACCCTCCATCATCTAACGGCCAGAAATTCACCATCACTGCTACTGAATACTTCCCTAAGTGGGTCGAAGCCATTCCATTCACTTTCACCACAGGTATCCAAATAGCCAAATTTATCCTTCATTACATAATATGTCATTATGGCAATCCTCATTTCATTATCATAGATAATGAGAAACCATTTAAAAAGAAGGAAGTCCGCACCCTATGTGAGAAGTTCCATATCCAACACTGCTTCTCTACTCCCTACTACCCCTAAGGTAATGATCAAGCTAAGGCTTCTAATAAAACCATACTACACATCTTGAAGAAGACGGTTATTCAAGTTGGTCATGACTGGCACCTCGAACTTAACCCCGCCATATAGGCCTACCGCACAAGTATCCACACACCCAAAGGTGCCACACCATATTCCCTAGTATTTAGTTCTGAAGCTATTTTACCTATTAAGGTTG
Organism: Cunninghamia lanceolata; assembly: GCA_027924645.1. NCBI lineage: Eukaryota > Viridiplantae > Streptophyta > Pinopsida > Cupressales > Cupressaceae > Cunninghamia > Cunninghamia lanceolata. The sequence continues at coordinate 4,764,612 of BSBN01000011.1, forward strand.
AGCTCCCATCACTCAAGGTTTCATTGCAAAATCTAATCACTGAGGAAGAGTATAGAGTTGTAAGGCTGCATGAGCTAGAATTATTGGATTAGAAATGCTTATATGCTCTCAACTACCTTCAGGCCTACCAAAATTGCCTACGCAAGAGCTATAACAAGAAAATCAAGAACCACAAGTTTGAAGTAGGTGGCCTTATCTTCATGGAGAACCAGAAAAATCTGTAGGAATGTACTAAGAAAGGAAAATTCTTGGGACTATATATTGTTACAACTAGCTATGGGTCAAGGGCATATCAACTTACAACACCTGAGGAGCAACCTCTAGATGAACGTATGAACATTCTACATTTGAAAAGGTTCTATGCATGACTCATTGAGTATCCCAAAAAAAAGTACAAAAAAATAGAAAAATCCAAAAAAATTTAAAAAAAATCAAGAAAAACTTGAGTGCAATAAAGTCGTCCAATGGTGAAAATCACTTCGGAGACACCTTGGATAGCTACAATGGTGAAAACTTGTTTCAGGTGCCATGTGTAGTGGTCGGTTCTACCATCTAATAAGTCATCTTTCCATCACAATACTTCATATTGCGCACATCCCATGGCTTGGAATTATGAAACATTAAATCCTATCACCCACCCCGCATTATCCCACCCAAAGCTAATCCACGGATTGAGGATCCTTGTATGCTGCTTTTGTATAGTTAAAATCCAGAAAAAACCCAAAAAATTATAAAAACCCAAAAATATTAAAAAATCCAAAAATAATATAAAATCAAAAATAAAAATAAAAAATCACAAAATTACGAAAAATCAGAAAATAATCTCACATATCACTTTATGCATCATCTTCCACATCCATCCCAAACCATTCCCACACCATCAAGTCATACCAGAACTACATATTTATCTCACTTGCACCTTAAAGTGCCTTGATCCCATGGACATAGGGTATGTAGGCAGTCTGGAATACGAAGGCAGTATCTAGTACTCAGGTACATAATATGCACTTATCCAACCCATTTGGATGGTCACTATCTTCTGATCTTACTAAATTCACCAAGCGATACACACGCTAAGCATACCCCCAAAACATCACACCTCACACAAAAAAATTATCAATTAACAAACCAACAGTAATTGTTGCATATGGCTTACTATTCTTTTGCCCATCTTTAGAAGTTATCCAACAAACATCCAAATGATTTTTGTCCTAGGATATATCATTCCTACAATGGATGTTTATGTCATTTTGTTGGTGTTTTGACTATTAATTTTTTATCTTTTGTCTTGTTCTAGGAAACATTCTAAAACTACCTTGATCTCATTATATCATAGTATGTGGTGGAAAAAACCTAGAATAGACATGGTCATTGTTTTTTGTATGTTGTGCTTGTCGGTTGATTTCATTACTCCAAGAATAGTATTCATATCTTGAAGATAGGGTCAATTCTAGCATAGTGCTTCCCATTTGCATATCAAATTAATCATACCTTCTATGTACTATGAGAACTTATGTTATGAGTCCCCTTACCTCATCTAGGCAAGGTTATACTACCTTGGGCATGCATGAAATCAACCTATTGTTTGTGAGTCTAGTCCATGCAAATGTTGGATAAACATCATCATCTAGGTTCATTCATACCTTCGTGAAAGGTATCCCACTTTGCTATAATAAACCCAGAAATACTCTCAATAGTGTAATGCAAGTATTGTGCCTAGCTCATATCATCACTACCCATTCAACCATATTATCTGGGCTTAGAATTTTTATGTATCCTCACCCATCTAATCCATTCACTCTAACCCCCTCCCATCTAACATAACAACCCCCCATCAATCCGCTCTACAAACCTAAACCGTCTCAAACCAAATCTCCCCCTCAGTGACGTGGTGTTTAATGACCTAGTATTCCCAAAACCATCTTGACAATTCCCTTTCCAAACCCTCCCAACCCATCCTAAACCTATTCTTGACCATTCCCTTCTCCAACCTATCCCCTATCACCTAGCCCCATCACCCAGGGTTTAACGCACATAACATGTATCATGACTTGTCCATTCCATTAATCATTGCACTAATTCATTAATCATTTGCATTATCATAGTCACTTATCATTATTACAATGATCAAGCATTACATCATTTAACCATTGCATTAACCATTTCATGTGCATCATGGGAAACATTTTTTGAGGACACATCACCTGTCAATTTCTATTGCTTGTTCTCTTTCCAACTTTCCCGAAAAAACAAAACAATGAAAGCACTAAGCATAGTGTAGTTGTTGCTTTATATTACATGCATGTGAGGTGTCTTCAAGAGTTAATGATGATGATTTCATGTCTCTCAAACCAAACTCTCACACAAGTGTAATCTGACCATATATCCCATTTCCCATTTCATTAATCATTCGTCCATATTCATTTCATTGCACATCCATTTGCATTCATCAATAGATGTTTATTAATTTGAGCATATATATTCATTTCATTGCACATCTATTTGCATTCATCAATATATGTTTATTAATCTAAGCATTCATTCCATTACATCTCATATATAATCCACATCATAATCCATATCATAATCCATGTAGCATAATCATCCATGAACATCATCATCATAAGAATCATAACATCACCCATAATGCATAACTATCATAAGAAAAGCATAAACCATCACATCATAACATATCCATAACCATCATATGTATATCATAAATAAACATAGGGTACATCATGTCATCATCATAAACATCTATAAAACCACAATAAAACATCCATAAACATCATCATATACATCGCCACAAGGATAATACATCGCTGAAAATAAATATATAGGTCATGATACAAAATGCCTCAAAGGGCCAAAAAATACATCAATAGATATCACAACATCAACCCTGGGCTAATGATCCCCTAGCAGAATTAGTGGGTGATCTTGGATGTGGCTGTGGCTACTGATGCTGCTACTGCTATGGCAGCAATGGTGGAAGTACCATGGGTTGTTGTACTGACTGGATAGACCTCCTAGATCTATGTGACCTAGACATCCTCGAGCTACTCCTCTTATTTTAAATTAGTATCCGTTGATTTGCTGGAACTAGAACACAATAGGTCCCATAATAATACTCAACTTGTCTACTCTGGTCTAGGAGCTGACTCTGTAACTACTAAATCTGACCCTGCATCTGTGCAATCTGAGCCTGTGACTGCGTAAATATATGACCAATACAAATGCTTGACGCTATCCCCTGTAAATGGCTCACCTCTACCTATAGACTCCCCACCTACACATCTGCTGCCTAGCATAGGGCTTTCTCTACATCCCTCTCAGCAGTAACACTTGCCACTTGATCTTGTGCCTACACTTGTTGTGCTTGCAATGCACTAACTTGGCTATCAACCCCACTACTCACATCTAATAAGACAGCTACTCCCTGTAGCTGTGCCAACTCCTACCTCTGCCTCACTATAGTATCCTCTAGATTCACAACCTGAGCCTGGAGAGTCTCTAACTCCTCCTCATCATCTTCCTAGGTCTGTTGACGTGATGTCTGTCCACCCATAATAGGTCCTGGCCCTGCCCCTGAACTCCATTCCCCCATGGCTCTAGCCCCTATAAAGGTCACCTTAGCCTCTAAAATATGACATTGTTGTATCTGATGCACATGCACTTGCTACTACAGTCTTTGCTATGCTACCTATTGTCTCAGCTGCACCTGTTGCTGCCCAGCTGGTGCCTATGGCATAAGTAGCCACTGCCTCTCCCTCATCCTCTCCTGGCCATGGACTACTCATAGGTTGTCTCCTCCTCTACCTCATCTCCCTCCTCCACCTCCACCGTCATATCAGGCTCTATGGTAGGATCTGTCAAATGAATTGACCTCCAGGTCACCCACCACTGATCATATCTAGGAGTAGTTGTTACGTCTATCACCCTGCTATCCCAATCCCATTGCTGGGGCTATAAACCTGCAAAATCATCTATGGCCACCTGTGGCGCTATAGCTAGCATCCATCTATGGTCCCAAGGCATTCTAGCAAAAGTAGCCATCACCTATGGAAGGTCCTGTCATAGGCCAAACTGTCGCATCACTCAAGAGGGGATATACATATCTATAGTGTGCTCCCCTCATCCCATCAAATAGTGTGGTTGAAACGTATAAGGCATATGAATGTGGTCATCAGGCCACTACTCTACTCTGATGTAAGGTCGCCATATAACATGGACTAGGTCATCAAAAAGTCATCGCTAGTAGTGCAACCGCCCAACATATGAATACTGAAGGGGCTACCTATACAGAAACACATATGTCTCAAACTATCACTGGAAGTATGCTCCCTATGGCCTCGTAATCACAATATGATCAAAGGCCCACACATGCAATAGTGTGACCCCAGTAGACAAAGTTGAAGCATAATGATATACCATAGTATGTATCTTGTGGTATAGTTGTCCTAACATGCATGGTCCCCATGCATACATCGTCTCATGCACAACCATCTCCTCAATCATCTCTCCCTAGCCAACTGAGAAGCCTCGTCTCTGTCAATCTGGCATCACCAGACACCCAATTAATGCACAAAAAACCAATGTAAATAGATCTACTCCTGCTGTCAACATTTGGTCATAACTCATCTCCCATTGATCTTGTGTTAACACTGGGTGGCCTGGGGCAAAGGCTCTGTCCAACACCACTCGTCCTCTGTCAGTATCATATGTCACCCATGCTCTGTGAATGGGCAACCTTAGAATGTGATAAATGTCCTCCAAGGTGATGGTAATCTCACCTATCACAAGGAGGAAGGAGCACGTCTCAAGACGCCATCGCTCCACCAAGGCCGTCATCATCGCCCTATGTACCTGTATGATGGGCATCTTAGCCACTATCCTCAAACCCAATCTCCCCAGTTGAGCTCATGTAGTTACATCAAAACCATCTATCAACTACATAACATCAAGAACACGTCGCTCCCTTGAAGCCACAATCCCCCCATCAAACTGCATCCCCAAAATGTAAGTCAAAAACTTGCATTTTTATCAAATCAATTATATAGTGCTGACTTTCCACCCTTTGGTGCTAAAATTTGACTTAGCACCAATTTTCCCTGACATAGCGCTGATCCCCTGGATGGAGCCACTTCTGCCAAGTATGGTGCCAATCTATAGGATTGCACCATTCCTTACCTAAAAGGTGCCATTCGAGAAAATGGCATCGATTTCCCTCCTTATGGCACCATTTCGGTGCCCACCCCACAAAACCTATCCTATCCTGCCAAACCTTTGGAATGGTGCCAAGGCACTTTACTAAGGTGCCAATCATCCCGGTGGGGCCATTCGAGAGAATGGTGCCACGCTTTCCTCACATAGTACCAAAGTGGAAAAAAACATGTCTGGTGCGATAGCAGTAATCCAAACAATGGCGCCAAACTTTTTAGTTTTGGCACCAAAGCTATCTTATTACCCCTTCAGCTGATGTCACTAATCTAGAGGATGGCACCAATCCAACCTGATATGGTGCCAAACGGCTTGTCGATGGTGCCACAACCCTAATTGACTCTTTTCCTGATGCCATAAATGTTCAAAATTAAAAAATTGATAAAGCTAAGATCAGTTCACATACCCGCTCGCCAACCACTAGTGATCTCATGAAGTAACGAACTAGCTCGGACAAATGCTCAAAGCATGGGAAGAGTGGGTTCACCATCTCATCTCTCCTTCTCTCTCATCCAAGTGGCTCAATGAGTACAAATGTGGCACTTTGGGCCCACTTTTTCTATTTATAGAAGGCCATGTCATCCTCCAACACACTTTTTTCCCCCAGGGTGCAAAATATATCTTTTTCGCCTATTTTCTTCCTATCAATCTTTTTTTATGTCCTCTATCCATTTTTCACCTCCGTTTCTTCCTTTAGAGAGCTCACCTGAAAAATTTAAATTTTTTCACCCAACCTCTCGAGGGGGCATCCCTCATCCATTCCATTCCTCCCAAGGTAGTTGAGGCAAATTCTTTGACTTGATGCCATATCCCTGCTAGGTCATGATGCCACGTCAAAAAGGGGCAAATGTAGACACCTAAAAATGTCTTCACCAATTAATCATCTTTCAACATCACCTCAATTAATTAATTAAATTTTTATTTAATTAATTACACCATCCAACACCTGATTATTCACCTACTCTTCATCATTTTGCCTTTTAAATTGAATTAATTTAATTAATGCAATGGTTGCACTTACTAATATTAGCCCAATTAATTAAATAAATATACAAATATTTATTTAGTTAATTTTACCATTTCCCTAAATCCAATTAATTAGGTAAATTATGTTTATCTAGTTAATTTAGCCTACTAATTAGCCTACCCATATTCTAGTTGATTAAATACCTATTATTTAATTAGCTAGTCTAACTTACCTATCCCCTAGACCTAATATTAATTAAATAAACCCTTGTTTAATTAATCTTAACTCCTAATTAACTCATTCCCTAATTTACTATAGCCATATTAATTAAACTAATTACCTTGGTTAGTTTGGTCAAACCCTGTTTAACACTTCTCCCCACATATCCCAAATAAAAAATTAGTCTTTATTCCATATAAGACAATATTTTATTCCACTTGTCCTAAAATGTATTAATGGGCTCTTACAACACCTAACATGCCATATTTCTCATTTATGAGAACAATGGAACCCAAATGAATTTAAAATTCATTTCTAATCCTCACGTCTTCCCTAAAAGAATTTAAAATTCCCTTTCTATTCCATCTCATCTAACCTCATTTAATACACACCCCTTCCCAAGGTGAATTAAAAATTCATCTTTATTCTCATCCCTCCATTTTTGTTGATTAAATCTAAGCCCTCCTCCTCACATGTATCCTCATCCATTGATCTCCACATTCAATCTCAACCCTTGGATCAAATCCCCCTTCAAAATGCCTATAAATAGAAGCTCTCCTAAGCCATTTTATCATGCAATCTTGAGTAGTGTTATAATTCCAAAATCATCTCCATTTTTCTGTCTTTGAGCTAAGTTTTAGTGAGTTGCATTCTAGTTTGAGAGCATTTCACATAAGAAAGCCATGGGTAAAGCTAGAGAGTAAGGGTGCACTCTCTCAACCTTGTCAAGGAGAAGGGTCACATTTGTGTTAGGGTTAGCCGGCATAAGATATCAATTAAATGCAAATAAAGATTAAATAGACGAATGAAAATACACAGAAATAATAACAGAGAGAGACAAGTTTTAACATGGTTCACCCAAACTTGGGCTACATCCAACAACAAAGAGTCCAATATTATTATCCAATAAATAAAACTAATTACAACCAACAATCCTTGCAACTCAATACCACTTCAAAATGCTACAATACATCAAGAAAAACCCTAACCCTTAGTTTCTTTTATCAAGCCTTATGTCAGTTACAAAATAGGGTTTTTTATGTCAGTCAATAGAAAAATAACTCATGACGCCTTTATAAAATAATAAAAAATCATTGGAGGTTTTGGGGACGCTGCCCCTCGACTCCACCCTATATCACAATAGGGAGTGCACTAGGGGCGCTTCCCCTTGACCCTGTCTTGGGGGCACTACCCCCAAACCCTTGTAAGGGTTGCTGCCCCTTGACCTCGTTAAATGATTTCAGGGTGAACCGTACTGATAAAAGTGGGGTAAATTTAACCTTCGAGTCTGATTAGGCTCCATATAACAATAATCTCCCACTTGGAGACTAATTAGACTCCACACCATATCATCTCCCACTTGGATACTGATCATAACAACGCTGACCCTATAGCTCCCACTAGAAATAAGCACCCTAGAATCTGATGTTCTAATTTTTTTATTTTTAGTCTTGAAGACCAACCGAAGCTGAAGAGGAGCTCAACTTCTCCCTAGTCACTGCCTTCATAAACATATCCATTGGATTTTATTCTATATGTATCTTTTCTAGCCTTAATTGTCCATCATCCAACACCAACCGGATGAAGTGATACCTCAACTGTATGTGTTTGGTCTTTGAATGCAAGGTAGAATTCTTTGCAAGATGTATGGCACTCTGGCTGTCCATAAACAAATAACTATTAGCCTATTGTTTGCCCAATTATTCCATGAAAGATTGCAACCATATCGTCTCCTTCCTTGCCTCTATTGCGACTACATCCTCTGCCTCTGTGGTGGATAAAGCAACCACATTTTGTAACTAGAGATCCAACTCACCGTTGTCCCACCTATAGTAAAGGCATAACCTATAGTACTCTGCCTAGTATCAATATCCCTGCCAAATCTGAATCCACATAGCTTGCTAAATTAGTATTAGATCCCCCAAAACATAATTGTTTATTGGATGTACCTCTCAAATATCTGAGAATCCCTTTTACCACATTCTAATGCTCCAATCTGGGATGACTCATATATCTGCTTACGACTCCTACAACATGTGCAATATCTGGTCTCGTGCATACCATGGAGTACATTAAACTTCCTAGAGATGAAGCATATGTTACCTTGGACATTTTTTCTTCCTCCTCTTGTGTCTTTGGACACATCTCTTTAGTCAATTTCAAATGACTAGGTAAAGGTGTGCTGACAGCTTTTGCATTCTCCATATGGAATCTCTGTAATACCTTTTCAACATAATCAGCCTGAGATAGAGTCAATTTTTTGTTCTTTATATCTCTACAAATTTTCATACCAAGGATTTGTTTTGCTACCCTGAAATCCTTCATAGCAAATGATCATGCTAACTGTTGTTTTAACTTTCTTATGTGATCCATGTTAAACCCTGCTACAAGCATGTCATCAACATATAAACATAAAATAATGTAGTTGTCATTATCCAACCTCTTAAAATAAACACAATGGTAAGAATTACACTAGCTGTAACCTTGCTCAGCCATAAAACTATCAAATTTCAAATACCATTGCCGAGGTGCTTGTTTCAAGCCATATAAACTCTTCTTCAATCTACACATCAGTTTCTCCTTACCTTTGACCTCAAATCCCTGTGGTTGTTCCATATAGATCTCCTCCTCCAAATAACCATGGAGAAATGCAATTTTCACATCTAGTTGTTCCCAATGGAAATATTCAGCAGCCACAATACTCAAAACAGTACGAATAGAAGTCATCTTGACAACCGGAGAAAATATCTCATCAAAATCAATACCTTTTTTCTATGCAAATCCTTTTGCAATTAACCTAGCTTTAAATCTTTTCATACCTCCATCTTCCTCTTTCAGCTGATAAACCCATTTGTTTGGTAAAGCCTTTTTACCTACAGGCAACTTACATAATTCCCAAGTCTAATTTTTTAGCAAGGATTCCATTTCTTCTTTCATTGCAAGCTCCCATTGAACCTTTGTATCCACCTACATAGCTTCATCATACCCTTCTAGTTTACTAGCATCTGTTAACAAAATAGAATACAAAGAGGGAGAAAACCTTTCAGGATGTCTACTTAGCCTTGTTGATCGTCTAACATTCATTGGAGTTTGTGGTATTTCTTGTTGTTGTTGCGGAGCATGAAGAACCACTGGAACATCACTATCTAGAGTATCATCCAGCACCACATAATCCTTTTTTTTCTTCTCATGTTGTTGCAACTAATCTTTGTACAACACCTTCTCATTGAATACAACATCTCTGCTTCTCACAATTTTTTGATTTTCAAAATCCCAAAGCCTATAACCAAATTCATCAATTCCATATCCAATTAAGGTACATTTTTTTGATTTTGCATCCAACTTGGTTCTATTTTTCAGAATCTACATGTGCAAATGCTTCACATTCAAAGGTTTTAAGAAAAGAATAACTCACCTTCTTACATGTCTATGCTTCCTTTTGAATACCATAGCCCAAAGGAACTGAAGTACCTCTATTAATTAAATATACAGAAGTGTTGACAGCCTCTGCCCACATGTTTAAAGGCAACCCGACATGCAATCTCATGGTCCTTGCACACTCCATTATTGTCCTATTCATGCGCTCAGCCACTCCATTCTCCTGTAAAGTACCTGGAACCATTTTCTACCTACGAATTCCATTAAAGAAACAATAATCCTCAAATTATTTGCTGCAATACTCACCACCATTATCAGATCTGAGACATTTTAATCTTTTACCTGTCTCATTCTCAACCAAGCTTCTCCATTTTTTAAGTGTTTCAAATACATCAAATTTCTACCTCAGGAAATAAATCCAAACCTTCCTAGTTGCATCATCTATGAATGCAACATAATACTGAAAGCCACCAAGAGAAGATACCTGAGCTGGTCCCCATACATCTATATGCACAAGCTCCAACTTTTCATCTTTCTTTTGCTTCCCATCCTTGAGAAAACTGACTCTCTTTTGTTTTCCATACACACAACTTTAACAGAAATCTATATTAATATATTTCAAACCTGGTAAAACTTTCTTAGAATGAAGTATCTTCATACCTTTTTCACTCATATGCTCAAGTCTGTTATGCCACTGTGTTGTCTTAGAACCTGCAGCAACTGTTCCTAAACCTGTTTGTTTTTTCTCTGCAACAACTAAAGTAGAAGGAATAGTATGACCTGTACAAAGATATAAGGTGCCGACTTTCACACCTTTTGCTACTATTAAGGCACCTCTTGTAACCTTCCAATTTTTATCAGTAAATGTAACAATGCAACCTTCATCAGCTAGCTACCCTGCTGAAATTAAATTCCTACTCAACCTTGGAACGTGCCTTACCTCCTAGAGTAGCCAATGATTCCCATTCTACAACTTAATCTTGATTCTTCCATTTCCAACAATCTGACAGGGTTTGTTATCTCCCAAATAAACTACCAAAATCCCCTTAGACATAATCAAGAAAATAACTTATATAGAGTGTAGCTTGAAATGAGGCCCCAAAATCTAAAACCCATGAATCATCAGCATTATTTAGGGAAAGAATCAAAGCATCATCTTCAGCTTTATTAATTACCACATTTACCTCCTTATTGCCTTCTTGTTTGTCTCCTTCTTTATTCTTCTGAGAACAACAATCTTTCTTCAGATGACCTGGTTTCCCATAGTACCAGCAATCCTTTTGTCCTCTAGATTGGGATCTCTTGTCCTTTGATTTTCCTCATGACTTCTCATGACCTCCAAAACCTTTTCATCTCTCCTTTGATCTGCCCCTGCTTTCTGCATTCAAAACACTACCTGATGTGGACCCTCCTGATCTTTTCTGTCGCATTTCCTCACTAAGGATAACACTAACAACATCATCAAATTTCAAAGTGTTTGAACCAAAGACAGAGTTACTTACAACCATTACCAAGCTATTCCAACTTTTTGGCAAAGAACATAAAACCAAGAGAGGCCTCGCCTCTTCATCAACTTTCACTTTTACAGAACTTAACTGACTAGTAATTGTATTAAACTCATTTAAATGATCTGTCACAGATCCACCTTCAATCATTTTCAGATTAAACAAACACTTCATGAGAAATACTTTATTTAAGGCTAAGGGTTTTTCATACAATTTAGCCAAAGCTTTCATCAATTCACTTGTTGTCGTCCCTTCTGTTATATTGAACACCACAGATGGTGTCAGGCACAACCAAATGGTTCCCAGTGCCTTTCTGTCTAAAAGATTCCAATCTTCATCAGTCATTGTTACTAGTTTCTTGGCTATTCCTTCCAACAACCTTCATAAATCCTTTTGATAGAGATAATCCTCCATTTGCATCTTCCATAATTGATAGTTCTACCCATTGAATTTATCTACGTCCTTCAATTTACCCTCGTCCTCCATTGCTCCCACTCAACTGTGAGACTCCCACTCAATTGTGAGACCTCCCTGTAGATGATAATTGAACACAACCCACTCTGATACTACTTGTTAGGGTTAGTCGGTAGAAGATATCAATTAAATGTAAATAAAGATAAAATAGAGGAACAAAAATACATAGAAATAATAACAGCGAGAGACAAGTTTTAACGTGGTTCACCCAAACCTGGGCTACATCCACCAATAGAGAGTTCAATATTATTATCTAGTAAATCAAACTGATTACAACCAACAATCCTTGCAACTCAATACCACTGCAAAATGCTACAATACATCAATGAAAACCCTAACCCTTAGCTGCTTTTATCAAGCCTTATGTCAGTTACAAAAATAGGGTTTTTTTAAGATTTGGAGGGAAACCGTGCCAATAAAAGTGGGGTAAATTTAACCTCTGGGTCTGATTAGGCTCTATATAACAATAATTTGAAGGTATAACTTATGTTTTTATTGTATTTACTTTGTGTTTTTCACCTCATTTGTTTTCCCCGTCTTCACCACCCTTCTAGCCTCATCCAATTCTGTCAACTTGTGCATTCTCAATGCCAAAGCATCATCCCCATATTCTCCTATTTGTTGGAGTAGTTGATGCACAAGCAGTTCTAATGACATTGGCATTTTGGCCTCTATCCCATATACTAGCTCAAAAGGACTCTAGCTTGTAGCACGTTTGTAGGTGCTACCATCCTAAACTACATACTTTAGCTTGTCATCCCATCTTTTCTTGTTCATATCTAGAGTCCTCTTTAGAATTTTCATGAGGCTCTTATTGTTGGACTCAACTTGTCCATTACTCTTCGGATGGTATGGAGACAAATGAATTAACCTTATCCCATTTTGGAACACATACCTACAATGTCCTGAGATTTGAAGCACATGGCGTTGTCTACAATAGGCACACCAAATCTGCTTATCACATTGTTCAACAGGAACTCAATCACTACCTTGGATGTGGCATTACAAGTTGGAATAGTCTCAACCCACTTTGTCAAATAGTCAGTTGACACCAATATCCATCTGTACCCATTGCTTTATCTCTCATGGATCTCCCCTATGAAATCAATGCCCCATTGTTAAAATGGTGTTTTAATGGTAACATTCATAAGGGGAAGGGCACCTTGAAAATTCAACTTACTAGAAAAATATTGGCAAGCATCACATTTTCTAACTTGTCTTGCAACATCTCTGAAGAGACTTAGCCACCAGAAACTTTCCCTAATGATCTTATGTGTTGTGGTTTTAGCATAGAAGTGCCTGCCACATATTCATTGGTGATATTCTTCAATGATTTTCTCATATTGTTGCTGGTCCAAACACTTCAACAATAGTCCCTCGTGATTTCTCCACATTAAAACACCTTCAATCAAAACATATTTCTGAGATTGGAGCTTAAGTGTTCTTTGTTGAGTTACATTCATCCCTGGGGGACAATGCATGTTGACAAGATAGATAATTATATCCTTGTACCATGGGTCATTTGTCAACGTACACACATTAGCAAATAGAGCAAAATTTACCTCATTTATTTCGTCTACCTCTAAGTTGGAATTAGCCATCAACTTAGCTAAACCTTGGCCTCTAACTAGTTTGGTGACTTGCACCTCAATGTCATACTCTTGGATCCTATTGATCCATCTGCATCTTCTCCCAAAAAACTTCCTGCTACATGAAAATATCTTTCACAGCTAAATGGGACACATATGTAATTGTCCTTTGACACATGAGATATGGCATAAAGTTTTTTACTGCTTTAACCAAAGCATATGCATGATTTTCCATAACCTACAAGGACTTGCTAAAGAATCCTATGGGATGCTCAAATCCATCCTTATTCTTTTGCAACAACACATCAACAATAGTATAATATGAAGCAAAAGAGAAGAGTCAGAAAGGCTTTGTATAATCTAGGCTTACCAACACTGGTGCTTTTATGTCAACAAAAGCCTTAGCTGGTTCCTTTACCCATGCAATAGATTGCCCCTTCTTGAGCATCTTGGAGATTTCTTTGGTCTTCTGAGAAATGTTGTGGACAAAATGCCTTACAAAGTTGATTTGTCCAAAGAAGAACTAGACACCCTTGATTGTCTTATGTTGAGGGATAAGGTGAATGGACTTAACTCTTTTTGGGTCTATTCTAACCCCATCACTTGACACAATATGTCCCAGCAACTTTCCTTCTTCTACTCCAAACTAACATTTCTTGGGATTTAAGGAAATACCATACTCCAAACATCTGTTAAAAATTAGTTGCAATTGCTTACAATGATCTTTTCTATCCTTGGAGAATGTAGTAAGATCATCCTAATATACAACCATGATCTCATCAATGAGGCCTACAAAGGCCACATCCATTTCCCTTTTAAACATTGATCCTATATTTTTCAACCCAAATGATATTCTCATATAGACATAGGTTCCCCAAGGAGTAGTGAATGTTCTCTTGTACTATTCTGACTTCTTGACCGACACCTAATTATAGCTTGAGAATCCATCCATCATAGATATCAGTTCTGAACCAACAACCCTAAACAAAAGATGATCCATACTTGGAAGAGGATAATTATCCTTAAGTGATTTGATGTTCAGATTCTTGAAATCAACACACAGTCTAATCTCCCCATTATTTTTCCTTATTGGGACAAGATTAGACACCCACTCAGAATGTCTAATTGGTTTTATAATACCTCCCTTTTTCATCGTCAACAATTATTTATGCATCTTGGAAGCTATGTTCGGATTTATAGGCCTTTGTTTCTACCTAAAGGGTTTTTTATCAGGCTGAAAGGGAATAGTATGTTGAAATAAATCCTCCCTATAGGCCTTTAGCTCATCATAAGACCATGCAAAACATTTTCTAAAAATTTTCAATAAAGCAAGCAATATTTGCTTTTCATGGGTTTTGAGTTGCTTTCCTATGTAAATCATTTTAGGTGCCTCCTTAGAGCCAAGTGTAACATCTTCAATTTTTTTCTTCTTAAATTAGCTTCCCTTTGCTTTTCCAATGGTTGGCATTATCAAACATTTTTCAAGTGCAACCAAACCCTTAGGAATAGTATTTGTCTTTAGGTGTACCATTTCATTCCCAAACAATGTTTCCTTGCCATCTTCTACCTCTATCATAGGCTACAAATCAATCAATTGACTGTCAAACTCATCTATACAATTGAGGAAACTAAAAATTTAGTTGTTGTCATTGAAAACATGTCAACTATATATGTTATCGAGGATTGTTGGCCTTGTAAACACTTTAACAACATAATGGCCATTAGGAAATTTTGACTGGGGGTCAAATTTTGAAGCATCTATAGCCAATGAATCTGCCTTCTCATTTTCAACTCTTTCAACCCATTCAAAACCAATAGCATCAAGCAGTTCAATATAAGTGTTCCACAATGTGCTCCTATATTCCCTTAACTTGTCCTTGGTAGCAAAAACATTCCTAATCTATTGCACAAATAACTTTGAATCACCATATATCTTCAAGCAAATGACTCCATGCTTATGAGAAACATTTTAACAACAGTGTGTCATATTCAACTATGTTGTTAGTGCACTGAAAATCAAGTCTAAAAGATATGCCAAACTTCTCTCCATCCGGTGCTACCAGAACAATACCAGCACCTAAGCCATCCCTAGAATAAGCACCATCAAAGTACAATGTCCGTAACACATTTTCATTATGCATAGGAGTAACAATCTGTGGTAGATCAACACACAGTTTATGTTCATTATCATCACAAAACCCCATAAAATAATCTATATCAATCTCAAAGTTCACTTCTTGGGTTTTGTATCATCCTTCTATGTTCTGATCTTCTACCTTCTTCCTCCTATGAAGCTTTACTTCCACACCCTGGACTAGAATAGTGGCATATGATAAATCCATCTATATACTTCCACCCATAGAAGCTACCCACTTCCTAGATAATAACATACCCCATTTAGCAGGGTAGTCCACAATAATTATGTCCATCAAGAATGATTTGTCTAGGTAGTCAATAAGTTTGACCTCAACATCTTTGACAAGACCAATCACATTCACCTCCCTAGAATCCATAGCAAAACATGTACCAAAAGACATGGACACCTTCAACCCCAAATTATTCATGATTTCAAGTGGCATGACATTGCTAGATGCTCTTGAATCAAGCATATAGTTATGTAGCAATCATCCATTTATGATCAATGTGGTGTAGAAAGGGTCAACACCCATCTGGCTATTCACCATAAGTTATCCTAAGTAAAACTCAACTATTTCATCGTATGTAAGAGAAACAATAATGGGCTACATAGGTGCACTAGAGATTGTGATAAATAAGACAGCCCTATCCCTATGCTCAGGAATTCTACGAAGTTCCCCTATAGTAACTAAAATTTGAATTTGGCTAAAGACTTGAGCCATGTCAATAGGGTTATAATTAGGCAAAGGAGCATCACATGAGATAGAAACATCATTTGCACAAGGATTGTAAGGTATTACTTGATTGGATGAAATATCCTTACCTTTTTCCTTTATCTCCTCCTTTTTTGGTTCTTTTTGTGCCTAAGGTTGGTCATGTTTGTTACTGACTTTTGGATAATGAAATCCTAGAATGGGTGCAATAGATGGCTGCATGATTTTTGTTGGATTCTTCTCCACATATTTCTCCTTTTCTACTGGTGGTTGCATTAAAACTTTCTTCTTTTCTAGCACATTCTTCCTAGGAGTACTATTGTCTTTCTTCTCCACATTTACCTTTTACTTTTCTTTGTCACCATCTAATACACCATGTCTTGACTCTGCAGTAGGAGAGTGTTACATATGCATTGACCTATTTCTTAGTTGATAACCTCCTTGGACCTGCAAAATGGCTACATCAGTCAAGGTTTTCATATATTTTTTAAAAGGTTTGGACTACTTGTACTTCTTCTGCATAAGGTCCCTCAAGCGCCTGAAATCATGAGCTACTAGTTGATATTTCTTTGGACCTTCATCATAATCATATTGGAAAATATGATCATCCTCTTCATGGCTGTCATAATCAACACCCTAACCCATCTGCTCATACTCATCTGTATCAAACTGATTTATCTCCTTTTCATAGTACTCGACTGCACCTTCATTTGAAAATTCTTCATCTCTGCTCATTGAATGAGCCACTATGCAATTATCTAGATCATGGTGAAGGTAGCATGCCTGTTACTCTAAAGACTCATCTTGAAAGTTGATTTGATCCTTTCTCAATGGATTAGGAGTGTCCCTTTCAGACTGTTTGAAACTTACATGCCTAGGGGCAACCTCTCTATCATTTTGTTGTGGTCTCTTAGACCAATCAATATTGTAAGGTCTATTATTCAGTCTATGGCCTTCATTGAAATGTGTTGCAGTACCTTAGGGTGGCAATCCTTTGTCATTCCTAGCAACTTTGTAAGACAAATCTTGCATAACCCCCATAATCTTATCCAATTTGTCTTCAATAGTGAGGGGCTTATTAAAAGTTGTTTTGTCTGGCTGGGACAATTTTACATCAGATCTTTTGATGTGTTTCCCTGAAGCTCTTATATTGCTTTCAATATTAATAGTTGTTGCATATGCCTCCCTTAATGTTTGTGGACTCTTTTCCCTCAAACAATAACCAATCTTTAAGTCAAATGCACCACAATACAAAACCAAACACATAGATTTATTAGGTCTCATATGAGGAGGTACCTTTCTTATTGTCATGATGAAGTGGTTGTTAAGATCAGCTACTGTCTCATTTATGGCCTTCTTGATAGTTGTGAGTTCATGGATAGAAAACTTGGGGTCAATCCTATCCCATATTGCAATTTGAATACCCTCATAAACTCCTCCTGAGAGTCAATACTATTATTAGGGAGAGCCTTATACGATTCTTTAGCACTCTCTTCTAATGAGTTTACAAATAGTGTTACTATGAATAGGCGTATTTCATATCTAGTTTAATATTTACTAGCTATTTTCGCTTGTGTGAATAATTCATATTATTTAACTATTTATTAGTTAAATAATATTCACACATATTCACATGTTAAGTTGACTTAGGAATCATTCTAGTTGTTTCTATTGGAATTAGAGGTGACAACTGAGAGGGGGGTGAATCAATTGTCTTAAAACTTTAAAACTTGCAGCAATTAATTCCTTTTTACTACTTCATTAATAGATTAATAATGTTATCATGAAAAATGAGAATCAAAAACACATGAGCAAAAATAGAAATAACACATTTGAAACCAAGATTTTTGACGTGGAAACCCGGTTAAGGGGAAAACCATGGTGGGGGTTAACCCACAAAGATTATACTCTATTACAAGTATTACAATGGAGAATGCACATGCATTCAGACTCACTGCCTAGAGCTCACTGCTCAAGGAAAGGCTCACTGCCTACAAGAAGAAGTTTACAATGTGTTTGAACTGATAGTTAGCATCTACCTATGCAAAGATTTAGTTCTGGTTTAAGCACAGAATACCAACTTGATACACTTCATTTTGTTATGCCCTTTTTACTGCTCTGTCATAATTTGGATCTTAGATTCCTTCTGTTTCGCACCCTTTATCTGCTCTTTTTCACATTTACTTCACACACACACACACACAAACACACACACACACACACACACACACACACACACACACACACACACACCTTCAACACTCAAATCCATCAGCTATATATATCCACTTCAAGTAATTCAATCACTTTTTTGTCAACCTTATGAAGAACTTAACTAACAATACAAGTACTCTGTTCTGTCAGCTGAATTCATGTGCCAATGATGATGCATACCAGAAATAACACTTGAAGGTTACTAATGAGGTCGGAGTAGGCTTTGTTAATACATCATCATTTACTCTTTATCAATCCGGAGGTGTCTAGAGCGATCTGCGATAAGACTGTTTGTTGGGGGGGTTTTCTTTAGAGAATGGTTGAGGACCAAAGATAGGTTTGGGGATCCTTGCACAGTTGTAGTTCTGATCTTCTTACTCATAAAATAAACTACCTTACTTTTCTTGAAACAAAACACTCTTGCTTAAGAAAGAAACTATTCTAACATTTGCTAAAATAAACATTAATCTAATTTCTTTGAAACAAACACACATGCTGAAATGAGAGTTTAATCTAATTGCAGGAAATGAACACACTTGTGGAAAATAAGAGATGAACAGAAAGGAGACCTATTGTTTCTTCTTTAGACATGCAATACTCTAAACATCACAATGCCTAAGGAGATAACAAATCTGATTTTTTTATGATTTTCTAATTTTCAGAAGAATAAACCTACAAGTGAAGATACTTAACAGAAAAACAACACATATAACACTTTACTGTAAAGAAATTAACAGAAGTACAAATGATACAGATAGAAAACTAAGAGATCTCCTCCAAGATGGGGAAGCGAGCCCTACTTTCCTAGCTGGAGACGATCCTCTTTTCTCAACAACTTCTTTCAATAGAAATCTCCCTTCATTTGCATTTGATTCATATTTTAAAGAATGTACATGCCTAAACTTAGAAGTTTTCTTCTGCTGAAAACAAACTGCGATGAACAACCAATTGATAGAAAATAGAAAACTAACTAAAATAAGGTGTAATGGCTCTTCTACTTATACAATCAAGCCTTATTGGAAAAGGGATGCTAATTGCGAGTCTAACTACAGCGAACTAGAATAGCCAATTACATGCTTATTGAAAGGTAAATCTAATTGCTAACTAATTCCTATGTACTGGAACTAGAACAACCAGTTGTATTATTTGCTTAATTACACAATTAGTTGCAAGAGACTCTAGATCTTTGATCTGAGTGAAGTGATTAGCAAGGTGAACTCCAAGAGTTCCCTTAAAATAGTGGAGTGTCTTTGGCAACAACGATAATTTGAACTGACGTCTGCCATCAAATATTGGGGTCACTAAGTCTAGTGACGTGGCAGCGTAACCAACAACAGTGGCAGGGATTGAGGTGTTGATTGGGCATGTTGTAGGGCCTCGAGGGTCTATAGGAGTACTTGCTAGAAATCATCGACTTAGGGCAGGATGACGCTTAGGAAGTTTTGGTCTCTTGAGCTATCTAGAGTTTAGCTAGAGTTTGACTACTGCAACCCTTCTTAGACATGCACAACTTATACCACAAATTATGGGATATGCAGATAGAAAATGTCATTCAAGCATCAATATTAAAGGGATTTCATCAAAGTGTAAATGGTAACAAAACATATGCATAATCAATTCTCAAGACGAATATAATTATAATAATATGTATTTATATGCCAATATGTCTTTAAAAGTTTATCAAAGCATGAAAATAATGATAACTAAATGAGTCAATCATTTGGCTCATCAGTTACCATTCATGTTGGCCACTAACATTATATCCCATACACAACTTACCAAAACACTTCTATCAAATCTGCATAAGGATCTAACACAAGTTAGCCTGTTCTTTTATTGAATTGTTCTGTCATATTATGACTCAGTACTCAGATGCTCATAAATTTTACCCCCTTTGTCACCAGAGAATAAAATTCTAGATTTAGATTGCCCTGACAATCCTTATGACTTCTTCAGATCCACAGCATACTTAGATTTACCACCAGAGAGATTCGGACCAAGATACTGGACCCTGTCACATGCTCTATTTTTGGCTATCCAGACTTAGATAAATTCTGATTCTAACTTCTGGTATGATCAAATTATGTTATAAGGATGAGTGAAATAGTCCTAGTTGCCATCAATGACAACACCTGTCATGCGAAGCAGTGTCTCTCGCCAACAATCTCCCCCTTTGGCATTGATGGCAACACTTAGTGAAAAATGACTAAGTGTTACTCCCCCTTACTCTATACTCTTATGCTCCCCACTGATTCTAGAGCTCACCCTTTGCTAGATTCCTCATTTTTCACTATTCTTCACTCCCCCTTTGACATCAATGGAAAAGTATGGGGTCCACAAGCCAAAATTCTCAAAAATACAGTGCTACATATGTACACCCAATCATTAAGTTATATTTACATGAACTTGAGAATATCTGCAAAACTATTTTCAATTGCTCAAGTTCAGAGGCCCAACTTCTTTTCATACCATCCAAAATTGAGATGTGTCCACTCAGAAGAAATGCATATGCTTCTGCCTTTGTTAGATCTAGAGGATCACTTGTCTGAACTGCAGTTTGAGCTTCTGATAATACATTAAACATTGTTTCTAACTTGGGGTCAATTAATCCCCGAATCTTACACATTCTCTTCACAATATTCCCTTTTTCTTTAACAAGATTCTTTATTTCATTGATCAAGCTGATTACTTGACATTCCTGACTTGTAGGAGAAACTGTTAGAGGATCAAAAATTTGAGATAGATTTGATAATTTTTGTTCTTGCTCCTTTATCTTCTTCTCAATATTCTTACTGACTTTGGGCTAGGATAGACAAAATTTGTATATATCACCTCCATCACCTAGAGCATTTTGAACACTCTTTATATTGATACCAAGTACCATCCTATCATTCCTTATTAGGCTCTTTATTTCACTAAATTTATTATCCAAAAATTCATTTCTAACTTTAGTCTCTGCAGACTTCTCAAAGGACTCAAAATGTGTACTTACATAATTTATAAGATTCTTCAGATGTCCAAAGGGAGAGTTAGATGGGTTCTTTTGGAGGGTTGGCATCATCTTCTCCAATACTCCGGTTGAAAGGCCTAGCAGCTCACTATCCTCAATGTGAGATTTCAACATCTTTTCTCTTGCCTTGGCTTGTGTGAAGGATGCTATTTTCATTACTTGAACCGGGGAGAGAGCATCTAGATTGATTGGTCCTTGAGACAACTTTGGTTCATCAAAGTCAAGAATTTCTTTACTCATGAGACCTTTTACTACATCTATAGTGTCTCTTGCCACAATTCCTGAACCACCTTCCTTTCCTTGAGATTTGTCAATGTTGGTATCAGGACTAATTTGTTTAGATGCATCAACATTTACACCATCTTCTTATGTCTTATCTTCCTTTTGTTCTTCTTATTTTGCTTCACCTTTCTTTGTGTTATCTACAGGTGGATTCTTTCCTTTGAGCACACTATCTGCAATCTATTCCTGAGGATCTTGTGTAGCAACAGTATTCTCAACATTATCTTCTTTTCCAGATTGATCAGGAGAAGTTGAAGTATCTCCTGCATCGTCAGTTTGGTCTACCATCTCTATATCTTCTTTGTTTATTTGTTCCTCTTCTGAAACATAGGAATCATCAACCTTGGTTTGTTGCTCATCAGTTTCCATCTTTTCAATATCTAGGATTAATGAATCAATCTCATCATCAATCTCCTCAATAAATGGAAGATTGTGTCTCTTCAATGCACTCAGAAGTATTTCATGTGTTTCTTTAACTATTTGGTCCAATTCTCCAAGAATTAGTTTGTTCATTCTCTTCTTGCTCCTGAATTTATCCTTCACTTCTTTGAATATCATACTCATTTGAAATTGAGTGATCTGAGGGCATAGTTTTATCAATACATGCTCTCTAAGCTCCATATCCTTGTTTTTTGCATTTTCTATCCTCAACTCCAAAATGTTTGCAAGACTTGGAGGGATCTCAGAAGTTATTTCAATTAGTGCCTTATTATAGATATTCAAATATCTAATAGTTGCTTCCTCCAACACCCTCTTATCTGTGTCACTATATTCATCATAAAATTCGGTCATGGGTTTCAAATTTCCATCCACAGTGACTGATTTTATTACATCTTCCATGGAGATTCTTCTCAACATATGCATCTATCTTTTGCCTTTTGTTTTTCTTTTTGCTTTCAGATGGCTTCTCCTTAGTCACTTTGGCAGCTTTTGTTCCAGAGGCTTTCAATTCCTTTACCTCAACATCAGAACATGTTCTTTTGTCATCAACTTTTTTGCTCTTATAGGTTCTTTTGGCCTTTGTTTTCACTCTTTTTCCTTCTTTTTTGGATGATTTGCCTTCCGGTATCTTAGGATTGGTAGGTTTTGGAGGAACAGGGGCAACAGTAGAGCTTCTAGTAGTCCTTGATATGGAGGAGGATCCTATCGGAGTACTTCCTTGTTTCTTATCCTGCTTCTCCTTCTCAGCCTTTTTAGTTCTCTCCCAAAATTGCCTCACAGCTTCCTTTGTGAGACCTAGATTCTCGGCCAACTACTCAACTTCTTTTCTTACTTTTCTGTTGGTTTCAAGTTCTTTGAACTTAGTATGTAGTTTTAAACTTAGCTCCTCATATGTCCCAAATCTTTCAACTGTTGTGTCTTTTGGTTTGCTTAGAAGATTTTGAGCATACATATTCAAGATTTTTCCATCTACTTCATACCCCATGGGCATGATCCAAATAGTTCTGGGTTCCACTGCTTCCATTAGGCACTGATCAGTGTCAACCATAAAACATATTTTATTCTTGTACTTCTCAACAATTGATTTAGGGATTCTTTCCCTTGAATGCATCATACTTTGAAAATTCTTGAAGTATCCCCAGATTGCAGTTTTCTGAGCTTTATAATCACCAATGTTGTGAAGATGATCTCTGATTTCAATGGCAACTAGCTCATCATTAGTCCAGTGAACACCCTTTACTCCAAGTACTTCATTCATATAGTAGAAAAACAAGCATAGAACCAATGTACCATATTTTAAAGTGTTTTTCTTATCTTTCTTGATTTTTTTTAGGTTTTCAATTAGCTAGTTCTGTAATAGCTCACATAGGTCATAATCTGCATTCTTCTTCAACATTTGATATGCTGCATATATGGTAGTTCCAGAGACTAAATTATCTCTGCTAGACTGATAGATCTTGTAGCCAATCACCATGGAAGCAAACTTCACATCCGGTTCTATAATGTCATTTATGGTCATTGCCCTCTTGTCAAACTTTGCACCGGTTGCATCAATTACAGTTTGGTTTTTCATTGATTTCAACATGGGTAATCCACCGGTTGAGTTTAACCTAGTCACAATTCTGATAACATCATTGGTAATCTTGAATCATTTTAATAGCCATATGAATTCATCATGCATCTGACTCAAAACGTACCAGACCCACTCATCTTCATCTAATGTTGGAAACCCCATAATCTAAATAAAATGTTTATCAAGTAGTGCCTTATACTCTGGTTTAAGGTCATGATTTTCATCCCTGAGATGACTCTCAAACAAATCTACATACCTTGAGTCCCCAAATTCATCTATTTTCGCATGAATATAAACCCTAATATCTTCAATATGCAGTACACCATACATAACACTTGAAAATGCACCTAATGGGTCGACTTCTATAGATTTGTGGGGATGTTTCTTAAATTTGGGTCAATGCCTTTCAGTAATGTCAACTACCAAGGGAGTAGCCATTGCAAAAAGATTATAAGTTCAAAGCTTCATAGATAAATACCTTTTTCATGATATTAGGGTTGATGGATAAATTCGTCAGTCACACTTCAATTCCTTGTAATCTTAGCTCAAACACTATTCTTCTTACTTTCTTCGAGTGCAATGTGCTTCAAATGAGGAGTGAACACCTTTTTATGCTCCGCAAAACCTAATTTGCCTTTGTAATAAATGCTCTTCCCTAACTTCATCCTGTTACTTAGTTTCTTGAATAGTTCTTCATGAATCACTCCGCAAATTTCCATATCAACATCTTTTCTTCCAGAAATCCTTCCAAAAGTTTTGAAACAATTCAAAATATCTTCTCTCATTGTGCCAAATCCAGGCACCCACTTGCTAGCTGGGGGAATTTAATTTTCAATGCAAGTCCCCTTGAGCCAGAGCTCCAAATTCAATTCCCGAAGGAATTATCAACACTAGATTCTGGTGCAGACTCATTACTATTGTTCTCAATTGTTTTATTAACCCATGTCTTGCTCATTTCATTCTAGATCTCATTCACATCAATTTTTCTTTTGCCTTTGTCTTGTCTCTACTCATCCAATTTTTTGTTTGCCAAACCTCTTCTTTCATTATTCCTACTTCTGCATAATCTTGCAATATGACCAAATCTATTGCAATTAAAGAAAACAACATTTCTTTTCTTATATGCTTGATTTCCTCTTGATTTGCACTAATTAGCCATGTGTCCATATCCATTGTAAGTAAAGTAGTAACCATTGAAAGAGTTGCCATTTTCTCTATAGTTATTCATTATCATACTTCTGCATTCATTTGATCTATGACCATACCTCTTACACTTGAAGCATTGACAGGAAAAGGATGGACCATTTTGATTTACTCTACTTCTACACTAAGTAGCTCTATGACCAAATTTATTGCAATTAAAACAATTTTCATTAAATGATGGATATCTTTGAGCATTAGTCTGTCTTACCGGAGGTCTTCTAGGTCTGATTCTCCCATTCCTTAGTTAAATTTTTCTTTGTCCGGATCTAGAGCTTTCACCTTTCTCATATCCAAGACCATGCTTGTCATCAACCTTTTTCTATTCTTCAAGTAGTGCTTCAAGTTTAGCTAAGCTTATCTTGAACTTCTCCTTGTATTCATTTGTAACTTCTAGGTCATGTCTGAGAATGACAATTTACCTTTCAAATTCTCTCTCATTGTCTCTTCTCTCTTGTAGATTAGACTCTAGGAGGCCAGCGATTTCATCCAATCTGTAGCATTCTTCAATTTTTTCTTTTCGATTTTGGTTCAGGTCTTCTTCAGTTTTCTCTCTATCTTCATTTTCTTTGGTTAGCCTCATCACCCTGGATTCCATCTCATGTTTTAGGACAACAACCTTTTTGGCTAACTTCTCACATTCCTTTGTCTTCTCTTTCAGAGCCTCATCCTTGTTGTTGTTCTCATAATGATTTCCCAGTTGAAGAGGTTGTTCCTCTTCTCATTGGATTTGCTCAATTTTTCTTTTAAGATCTTAATGAAGTCTTCAGTATTTTTGAGGTTCTCTTGCAGCTCTTGGACTTCTACTCTGGACTTCTCAAGATCTTCTAGAGTGAGATTAAGTTGCCCTTGGAGGTTATATTCATCCATTTTACTGCCTTCCCAGATCTTCCTCAAGCTGTTAAACTTTTTCAAAGGAACCTTGCTCTGATACCAATTGTTGGAGTTAGAGGTGACAACTAAGAGGGGGGGTGAATCAGTTGTCTTAAAACTTTAAAACTTGCATTAGTTAATTCCTTTTTACTACTTCATTAATAGATTAATAATGTTATCATGAAAAGCAAGAATCAACAACACATGAGCAGAAATAGAAATAACACATTTAACACCAAGATTTTTGACGTGGAAACCTAGTTAAGGGAAAAACCATGGTGGGGGTTAACCCACAAAGATTATACTATGTTAAAAGTATTACAATGGAGAATGCACATGCATTCGAGCTCACTACCCAGAGCTCACTTCTCAAAGAAAGGCTCACTACCTACAGGAAGAAGTTTACAATGTGTTTGAACTAATAGTTAGCATCTACCTATGCAAAGATTCCGTTCTAGTTTAAGCACAGAATACTAACTTGATACACTTCATTTTGTTCTTCCCTTTTTACTGCTCTGCCATAATCTAGATCTTAGATTCCTTCTATTTTGCACCCTTTATCTACTCTTTTTCACATTTACTTCATATTCACACACACACACACACACCTTCAACACTCAAATCCATTGGCTATATATATATATATATATATATATCCACTTCAAGTAATTCAATCACTTTTATGTCGGCCTTGTGAAGAACTTAACTAACAATACAAGTACTCTATTTTGTCAGCTGAATTCATGTGCCAATGATGATGCATACCAGAAATAAAACTTGAAGGTTACCATTCATGTCAGCCACTAACATTATATCCCATACGCAACTTACCAACACACTTCTATCAGATTTGCATAAGGATCTAACACAAGTTGGCCTATTCTTTTACTGAATTGTTCTATCATATTATGACCCAGTACTCAGATGCTCATAAATTTTACTCCCTTTGTCACTGGAGGATAAAATTCTAGATTTAGATTTCCTTGACAATCCTTATGACTTCTTCAGATCCACAACATACTCAGATTTGCCACCAAAGTGATTCAGACCAAGATACCGGACCCTGTCACATGCTCTATTTTTGGCTACCCGAACTTAGATAAATTCTGATTCTAACTTTTGATATGAACAAATTATGTTATGTGGATGAGTGGAATAGTCTTAGTTGCCATCAATTACAAAACCTATCATGCGAAGCAGTGTCTCTTGCCAACAGTTTCTACATGTTGAGAGTTGTCTCTAGTTGTTGATAGTTGTCTTATCCACACATGTGATCTAGTTGTCTCATGTCATAGGATTAAGACACTTGTCACATGACTACAACATTGTAGCTCTCATCCTTGCCTTTATAAGCAAGGTATGTCATATCATATTGTAGTCATGTATATTGTTGTATTTGCATTCTTTGATAGGAATACAATTTATTCTTGTCATATTGATCTTCTCTTTTATTTGTGCTTTCCATTAGGCTTCTAGATCTTGGGTGGCTATCTCCATAGTGAAATCTTACAAATAGTTTCATCATAACATCTTCATCCTCAATTTCATACTCATCTATGACATTAATAAAGTGCCTAAGGTGCTCTTTACCTTTGACAACATTGTTGCCTTGAAACCTAAGAATCTCTCCCCTAATCTCATTTGGAATTGGATTTGGAAAGTTGGGTATGCCAAAGAAATTAAGTTGTTTATACCTTTCAGCTCCCAGTGGTTGTCTTAATGGAGGATATCTTTTTTCTTGTCTTCATTGTGCATGCCTAGGATTCTGAACATTATCATATTTTTCACTCGCCTGGTTCTATAATAGTTGATTATGAACATTTTTTAGCATGGGCATGATTCATACCTTGTTACCCCATTTGTTGATGTTGTTGTCTTTGATTGTTCTGCTAGTTATACTGTTGATTATAGCCATGTTGTGCATTTTTATCTATCTAAGTCTGCTGGGCAAGGTGAGCTTGTTGTTGGTCAAGTCTTGTAACTCTCTTTGCCCATTCTTAAGATGATCAAACAGGTCAAGTTCATCCTAGATTCTTCTTTCTCTTTCCTCATGACTAGGTTGTTCTTGTTGATTTTCCTCATTAGGAATGGTATCATGTTGACTTCTGAGTGATCTTGTGGGAGAAGAAGGGTATCTAGTAGTTCGATATGTTACTTCATTCTCATTGGGCATTCTAAATGCTCTCAAATCTACACCACAAGACTGGTCTCTACTTCCTCTGCCAACCATATTCTTATTTCTTCTAACATCATACTCATTCCTATTCATCCTTCTATTTGTTCTGAGTATGTTATATGTAGATTCTTCAGAAGTATATTGATATTGGCTTATGAGATCTTCAAATGTATTATTTCTACCAGATGTACATGTTTGGTCTTGGGTATTCAATGGAGGTATCACATTCTAGTTTCTTGCCCTCCATCTACTCCTATTTCATGTACTACTAGAGGATTCATCATGCCCAGGTTGCTCCTAGTTTCTTCCTATATTCATTGTGAAGCTCTTTTCTCTTCGAACTATAATTGTTTTATGAGTTATTAAAAGAGAGTCACCACTTCCCTTGCTGGAAAGAAAATTTGAACAAACACTATATTTCAATACTACAGCAACCAAAAATAAATTGATTCAATGGGTCCTCGGCAATAATGCCAAAATTATTGGTTCCCAAAATTACTACAACTCAAAACCCTAAAACATTTTACAATCATCTAGGCCAGGGGTGTCATCAAGGTGATTAAAAAAGGTTTATCAATAGGTTTAGGGTGATCTTGGCCAACTTACAGGAGTGGGTAGGCTCCTCTGCACTTTAGGCTCAGCTAGACCTAGGAGGGATATTCCTAGAGACATGAAATAGGATGTAAACAAACAAACACAACCATACTCAATGTACACTTGACCCGAAAGTTATCAATAGGTCAAGACAAACTAGCTACACATGCCTCTGATTAAGCCGATAAGAGCGATCCTACATAGTGAGGAGGCTTACGAGACTATAACTACATCTAAAGCTAGATGTGTTGTTTTGATTTTTTTATAAAGTGTGGGTGATGACATGCCTCTCAAACTAGTGCCTATCCAATGGGCTACAAAGTTTCAATTTCATCAAAGAAAAACACTATAACGGGTGTATGAATGCCTATCTGGTTACTCAGATGCACAAAAAAATCATTATCAAACCATGAGAATACTTAGCAATCCATCACCTTACAACATTCTTCTATATGTAATACTAAAATGACCATTTACAAAGATTAAAAATGGATTAAGAACTATTATTTTCATTCAAATTAGATTTTACAATCATACCATGAAATGTGGCAAGAGAAAACCCTAACTGCGATAGAGGATCCCTAAAAGAACACTTACAATAGTGGACAAAAATAATGAATTGATATCAATATTATAATAGAATCCTCATACACTTCTGATAAATCCTTTCTAAAGAAATGAAAATGAATAATAGATGAAGCCTTAACTTGTTGCATATATGCTATCTAAGGTTGTGATGTGGTTTTCATTAATGTCAACACTCTGTTTGGGTTGTCACTGATGTGGTTGTAACACTCTTGTCAATAGTCAATTTAGACTATTTGATATGTTGTTGATGTTGGATGTGATGTGGTTGCTAAAGTTCATGGTTGGATGTCATGCCTCGGTCAATGTAGAATTGAGTATGATGATATACTAAGATGGGAATTAGAAGTATCAAGATGACACATTAAGATGGGAATTAGAAGCATCAAGAAGATATATTAAGATGGGAATTAGAAGTATCAATATGACACATTAAGATGGGAATTAGAACCTGTTGTCTCTTAGATTTGCACCCTTGCTGAGTTGTAAAACTTGGCAATCTGCAGAAACATGGGATCTTTCCAGGTTTGTGGGTCACCTGTGATGGAAAGAACCTCCGGAGAAGGCTGGCTTCCTGTTGATACTTCACCTAAACTACTATACTAAAGTCTTTGTAGAGAAAAGGGTAAGAAGGATTGCATAAAAATAAAACCTACTATCTAAGGTGATGCACCAAAAGATCATCAGAAAATACACAGAAATGACACACTAGAGAACTAGTAATAATAAGAATCCCTTACACAACCCAGCAAATCATAATCTTTGCATCATTACTTTGTAAGGAGGCTAAATAACAATAGTCCTGCAAAGGAGAAAGAGGTTTTCTCACTACCCAAAACTGATGGTTATTCCTTGCACATCTCACAACCTGCAAAAAATATGTAATCCCTACATGAAATTCAACTCCAAGGATAAAGAACATCACAAAGATCTGCACTAACACTGAGGACACACAATATCAGAAGAAATGGGAAGATATAAACTGCTTATTACTCTCAAAAGGTGTTACAATACTGTATATCTCTGAAAATGGGTTACAAAACTGTTCACTTCTGCAAAAGAACTCAAAAAATTACAATATACAAAGTAGTGAATAGCCAGAACCTCCAAAAAATGAACAAGGAAGAAGACTATATACTTCCTAAACAGTTGTAAATAGATAAACATCCACCACCTCCATTCCTGGGCATCTCATAAATGCCCACAAAATATCTCTCTAAAGTCCTCCAAAGTGTGCTCACAATGCAGAAAAAGTTAAGGCATGCCATCAGCTATCATAAAGGCATCTAAAAATATCTTTGAATGCCTTTAAATGATCTTTAAGGCCACTGACATATGTCAAATCTATGTCATAACTCTCCTGCAGCATCATAAATATCTGATATTTTCCAAATAAATGACATAAATACACTTTTTTCTGCATTTAATTAACACTTGACTAAGAGGCTTATAATTACACCACCTTAGTAAATGTTTTACAATTCAAAATTACACAAACCTATGCAGAAAAAGGCATTTAAGACATAACATGTAAATCCTTGATCTCAAGATTATGCAAAAAATGACATAAAAAATGTTTGTGACTCCTGGGGAAGATGACACAACTCACATACACTTGCACTACCTCACATCTCAAGGCCATGTCAACACAATGTTCTCACAATACCTAGTCATTTCCATCTTCGTACACATTTCTATCAATGTGTGAGGTTTGATACAAAACATTTCAAAAACAACCCTTATGACTCCCATCAAATGTTGTTTATCCACCACTTACCTTTTAAATCATCTTATATCTCCCAACATACACCAAGTCCTACATGCATCACCTCTCTTTTATATCACCTTGCAACTCCATCGTGACCATGCCTTAGCAAAATAAGGTATTCAACCCACATGCTACCATAATGTTTTCCTTTGACTTAAAAAGGTTAGAAAATTACCTCATGGCCCCATGCAGAAATGTCTAGGCTTGAAAGACTTTGAAATTCTTCACCACGGGCTGAATAGATTGCACTGATGTTTTTAAAATAAAAACCAAAAGACATGAATGGGAATCAGGTCTATTCGACCCAAAAAGGAGAGAAAACCTAAAAAAATTTCATTTTTTCTTGCTTCTGCCATTTGGGCTTGCTGCCGCACCGCCATCAAGGGTTTGAAGGCAAAAATGTATTATTTCTATCGATTCCTGGGCCGCTCTTGGTCGATTCTCTAAGGAAATATGAGGTAAGTTGCATTCCTTGAGATTTTGACTCCTTTGAAGTCGATTTGGGCCAATTTGGCCACGATTCTGACTATGTATTGATGGATTTTTCTCCCATTTTTTTATGGCCGATCCTCTGTATTGCATTTTTTGGATGTTTTGCGGCCGTCATTGGAAGGTTGCTAAGGAAATCTCATTGATTTTGGCAACAAAAAATGGTAGAAAATAGAGGTAATTTGTTATTTGTTGTTGCATTCTTTCATTTTCTGAATTTGCTATGTTTTTGCTGCCTTGGGTCATGATTCTGAGCATTTTTTAGGGCTTTTGTTTGAAATGAGTTAAAACCCCTGCATTTTCCCTATTTTCACATCTCTTTGTCACTGTCATTTTCTATTCTTGACAAAAAAAACTTGAAACAATGATATATCTGCCTTACTGTAACTCGAAATCTGTATTTTTTCTGGGTGGTTGTAGCATTGAACTTGAAAATTTTTGAATTTCTTTTACCTGATGGCTGTGTATTTCACTACCAGAGACTACGACTTGAGTGGTTTTGTGAGCATTTGCATTAACTCTTTGGTTATTCATGTTTCCTTACTCACTGATAGACCTGTGACTATCTTACTAGCTAGCAGACCTTTCTTCCTTTGTTACTTGGACTTTGTCATGCTACCATCACTTTGCCCTCAAGATCACTGCCTCTTCAATGACTACTTTCACAGCATCTTAAATCCATACCTTAGTAATAAATCTCTTGCATCTTCTTTGTAAGGAATGTTAGATCTCTCGGACAGCATGCAGACCTAGTTATAAGAATGATGATCTTCAACACTATCTTGGAATAGGGCCAAGGTCTCTTATGATGTTTTCATTGATTTGGACACTGTCACACTATAATAGTCTTTGATGATAGTAATAGGACTCTTGATGAAGATAATAAAGACAACCTCTTAGATATTGAGAAAATGGAAAATGGGATATACCTGTTATCTCCTTTAAAGCATCCACATTATTGACACTATATTCTCTTCTTATTGGTCTCCTGTCCATTGTTAAAATGAATATTCAGACTTATATGAAAGTGATGCAAAGTTTATAGAAAGTCTATACAGTCATTACACATTCTAACAAAACTCTTGCTGGCCATGTTTCATCAGTCATTATCTTATGTAACTGCAGGGATTTTAAAACTCTATATGCTGTCCATTATTTTTGCACCTTACCATTTGTCTTTTAACCCACTATCATCCTTGTACCTTGTATGATAAACCTTCTAAAAACTGAAGTAGAATGCCTCAACCATTATATTCATCACTTTTCAAAGTAAGGAGCAATACCCTTTAGTTCATGAATGTTTTTCTTTATGACTTGTTACAGTTGCTCTTAAATAATGGTTGTTCCTCATGATGATTTGTGACTGTCCTTGAGATTCATTGCTCTATTTGCTATTGACTAATCTGCCTTTTTTGCAAGGACACAATAAAATATATTTTCCATGGCTTTTCCATTGTGTACTGTCATTTGCATATGCTAAGGAGTTTGGATGACTCTGACCATTTTTATTGAAAAGAATTATTGCTTTATATCTTTAAAACTATATATTCTCCTTCAAAACCCCATAGCTAAGGATTGCAGTACTTAGAACCTTATCATCTCATTTTCTCTTAGACATCTCTGCATTTGATGATGGTATAAATCAATGTGATTGTCTTTAAACTGTTCCTATGACTGTCTATCTTAAGTTGTAGCTCTACCATGCTCCTTTTAGTATGATTGTTCCTCGTATTGTGTACTTATTGCTAGCTATCATCATTGTTCTGTAAGTTCTCTTACTATTGATGATTGTTGTTCCATCATACTTTGCTGCTCTGTCATGCCTTGCTGTCTTGTTTTGCTTGAACTTTCCTAATTGTTTGCTGTCCTATCATGACTGAAACCTCTTGAAAGTTGAGATCAGCCTTTTGAATGTGCTCCTAGAGTTGTGCTTTCGCATTTGTATATTGCATATGAGATGTTCTATAAGGATTATGAGCTGGGCTCAACCCTTGTGGGAGCCACATTTCCTCCACTCATAATGTAACTGATGAATCAAACAGAAACATAATTACACCTGTATCTGCACATGAAGCAAACATGTTAAGAAAAACAAGGACCTGCAGTCAATATTCTTGATTTGTCTTCTCAAAAGTCTCTATGACACTAATTGGTTTACTGCATCTGAAGAACAAATTGTATGTTTATAGATGTATATCATATGATGTATGATGCCTCGTCATTGCTCTAACATCAGTTTTCCAAAATTTTATGTAGATAACTAGGGGGTAGCAATGGAGACAACAGCTGGATGTGAGGCACACAGACAATACAGGACAACACAAGACACGGCAACAACATGAAGGCTTGTTATTCAGGCAATGATGAGTCACCCTACCCCATATGTATATTTTCCTTTTAGCTCTTTTATAAATGTATAGTTTGTCTTTTTCATTTTGCAATGAAACAGTTAGTCTCACGGCTTGTGTGAGATCTTATACACTTATTTTTTTTTAATACATATTGCTGATCTTTTTAAAAGATTTGTATAATCTCTTAAGTTTTGAAATGCATCTGAATGCAACAATACAATTTAATCTCAATTTGTACCAAATATGTACATGGATATAATGCAGCAGTAATAAAATGTACCTTCCTCTCCTTTCAAAAAATTGGAAAGTTCTACTTGATTTAGCTAGTAGTGGAAACTAGGTAATAGAACCATCAAGAAGATATATTAAGATGGGAATTAGAAGCACTAAAATGTATGTTTCTAAGGCTGTATGAGTTGTCACAAGAAGGTTTTGGTCTACAAAAGTTGATGAAGATTTCTTCTACAGGAAGATGTTTGGGAGACTGCTTAGGAAAATGCTCCGCATTCCTCCACATTTACAGATATGGTCATGCGGCTCAGAATCTAAGTTTAGTATGTTGTGAAGGTGTTATATCCAAAAGATAAAGTCTGTATACCTTTAGTAATAAAAGTGATGAGTGATAGAGTTTTAGTCTATGCTTTGGCTGAGTAAAATGATGATGAAGACCTATTGGAATGCTCCGCATTCCTCCAGATATGAAGATTTGTCAATGCAATTTTGTAAACATGTTCAGGGAGGTTCAATGCATACTTCTGTGAAGTATCTATTGATTTGGTGAGCCGCAAACAATGTTTAATCTTCTATGTACTGTCAAGATGAAATGACCAATGTGCTATAAGCTTCATGTGTTCTTACTTAAGGGTGACCTATTTCAAATGAGCATGACATGTGAATGTCATTCTTTGAAGGATAATGTTGTCAAGCATTCTTTGGACTGGTTAAGCATGGGTTGGGTCTGCAAGGCATGTTTCTTCTCTTGGAATAGCACGTAGTTCATGATAGGGCTTTCCCTACGCATGTTTCATGATGTGTGATCTCCGACCGACTTGTAAATTATAATATTCTAGTTGTATTGATCGACTTGTAATGTAATCAATGTAATATCATGTATATATTGTGAACCTAGTTGGTCTAGGTCATGAATGATTGGGAGAATGAGTGTGTAAAGAGCAATATGGATATGATATGCATTATGATGTGTGATTGAAGGAGAAAGAGCAGAAGTGTTAGAGTCTGTCTTGATTCATCTTGAAGACATATTTATGACAGAAGGGAAGTGAAGAGTGTGCCTAACTGATTCAATCATCTCAGGAGGAGTGAAAAAGTAGAAGTAGAATCATCAAAAGGCTTGAGCTTCATGGTTAGTTTTTAGATAGTAGAAGGACTGTCATACTATAATAAATTATGAATTTATTCTCAATTCAGGGAGTAGTTGTTTCCTTGAGTTGTAGCTTCCTTAGGAGTGACCCTAAAACAAAGTCTTTAGGAAGTAGTAGCTTCCTTGGGTTGTAGTCCTAAAACAAAGTTGTAGTTTTTGTTGCAGTGAGCTTCATATATTGTGAGTTAATCGTCACCGTGGTTTTTCCCCTCTTGGGGTTTTCCACATATATATGGTGTTATGTGTCAATGTGCATTGTGTTGATCTTTTGTGTTTATGTTAATTCTGTAATGCTTAAGTTTTAATCTACTCTGAAAGAGTTCAGATTCATTAGAATACCGATTCACCCCCTACCCTCTCAGTATTCTGGTGTGTGTTCAACATAACTACCTTAGATTCTTAGCAACTGTAGAAAGAAATTCTACCCAAAATGACCAACCCTTGAAAAGAGTTTCAATCCTCTATTTATAGCCTTCACACATGGATCTAAGACTAAAATAGGTGGGAAAACCCTCAATAACCCCACCAATCACAATAAAAACATTAATTTCAACTACCCATTTCGCAATAATGGCAATCCTAGAGGTTGTTGGCATGTTCCCAAGTGGTGAGAGGAGTATGGAAAGCAAAACAGTCTTGCTCCGACAAATTGGGCTTTAGAGATCGGGCCTTCATTGAGAATCTTGTACTTTGGAGGAGAAGAAATGAACCATCTAATCTCAAAAAGCATACAATAAATGAAGAGTGACGGGGGTTGGGCCTTGCACTTTCATCCTTCCGCCTTCAAAAAGAAAGGAGGAAGAAAAGGAACTTTTCACCTACTACCTCCCAAAATACATAGAAAGATTAAAGCCTCATTGGAGTTTGGTTGTCAGGCCCTCTTACTTTTACCTACCCAAAAGAAGAAGGTATACTGCAACACTGACCTTTCATGATCTGCAATACTTAGGAAAACTTGGAGCCTTGGCACACTTCGGCAATCGGGCCTTCCTGCTAACGCATGCTCAAAAGAACACAAAATTCCTCAAGCCTGACTTCTGATGACCAAAATACTTAGGTGATTTTTCGAAGAAATCAAGGTAGATTTTGAAGCTGACAGACATGGCATGATGGAAGACAGGAACCTGAAACCTTGAAACTCCAAAAAAGATAGAAAATACAAGGAAAGACTTAGAATTTTGGGACTTAGTAATTTTTAGGGCTTCTTCCTTACATTTTAAAATGCAAACACATAGAAACCTATTAAAAGAGATCCATGGGAAATATCTTTGATCAGGTTGTTGATAACTGAAAGGGGGGTGAATTAGTTATCTTAATTATTTCAGCTTTTTGAACTTTCTTAATAATTCATGCAACATTAATTCAAATAAGCAAACATAACCATGAAATGGAAATATACATGACACAATATTTTTGACATGGAAACCCTATTAAGGGAGAAAACCACAGGGTGATTAACCCAAGATTGTATTCTCTGTCAGAAGAATAGAATTACATAATGGCACTTACCAATTATGGCTCACTGCCCGAGCACACTACTCACAAGAGGCTCACTGCCTACAAGAGACTCACTATCTACAAGTCGTAAGAAGAATAACATGATCCTTGAACTGATGAGAAGCATCCACACATGCTGGAGTTTAGTTCCGATTAGGCTTAGTATACTGATCTACTGCACTTCATCCTTTCTCTTCTATTATGTTGTTGTCCTTTCACATACCAGATCTTCCTTACTGCTTTCCTTCTACTCTGCTGCTTTTCTTTGCACACATAATACTACACACACACCACACATTCATACCAAAATCAATCTGGTATATATATATATCTACACCAAGGATTTCATCCACTTTCTAGTCGGCATCCGGAATAGTCAATATTTATCCAAATTCTGATCTGTCAGCTGAATCCTTACTTCTCAAGTGATGCGTATCAAAGAGGTACTTATAAAAGTCATCTAACAAGTCGGCCAATTTTGAATGATACCTTAATAATCTTGATCACAATCAAAATCTCATCCAGAATAGTGTCTGATGCTCTACCGGTCAGTTCTTCCTCTGTCTGCTTTGCCAAACAGGACCCCAATACTTGAATGCTTATAACTCTTCACTCTTTCATCACCGGAGGCTCAAATCCTGGAATCTACCAGTCAAGGTATTCCTCTTGACTTCCCCAAGTCCGCACTTTCCAAAGATACTTCCTCTTAGAGATCCGGACCTGACTGTCGGACCTTGCCACAACACTCTGTTCTTGCTTACTGGACCACAACACTCTTCAATCTGACTTTCGGTATAGGTACACTATGTCCTGCGGATGTGTGGGATGAACTTTGTTGCCATCAATGACAACAATCATGAAGCTCCAATGTGTCTCTTGCCAACAATCTCCCCCTTTGGCATTGATGGCAACACTTAGTGAAAAATGACTAAGTGTTATACTATACTCCCCCTTGGTTGATGCTCTCTTCTAATGTACATTTTTCTAGAACTCCCCCTTAGCTAGATTCTGCATTTTTCATTGTTCCTCACTCCCCCTTTGACATCAATGGAAAAGGGTAGGGTCCACACACCAAAATTCCAAAAATTCAGCTATACTTAGCCGCATAAGTATATAAACAGGTTATACTTACATATACTGTAGTATGTCTGTAAAAGTTGTTTTCAACTGTACAACTTCTGTCGCCCAACTTTGCTTCATCATGTCCAAAATTGAGATGTGACCACTCAACAGGAATGCAAAAGATTCTGCCCTCTTGAGATCTATCAGATCACTGGTCCGGGCTGTGTTATGAGCATCAGTCAGAGCCTCATGCATGGCCTCTAACTTAGGGATAATGATCCCTCTGAGTTCACTTAACCTGATTGTTCTATTTTTCTTCTCCTTCTCAAGCTTCTTTATTTCAGCTATGACTGCAATAATCTGACATTCTTGATTTACTATAGGAGTGGAGAGAGGATCAAAACCTTGAGATAAACTTGTCAGTTTATCCTCTTGCTCTTTTACTTTCTTCTCAATATCCTTGGTTACTTTAGGCTAGGATAAACAAAATTTGTAGATATCTCTGCCATCTTTAAGAGCATTTTCCAAGCTCTTTATTCCAATATCCATAACTCTCCTATCATTTGTTATTAAGCCTTGTAACTCCAAGAATCTCTTATTCAAAAATTCTTTCCAGACCTTCTCCTCAACTGATTTCTCTAGAGATTCAAAATGTGTACTAACACTATTTACTAGAGATTTGATATTACCAGATGAAGAGGCTAAGGGATTTTTCTAAAAAGATGGCATGATCTTCTCCAATACATCAGATGCAGTTTCTATGAGTTCACAATCTTACATGTGATACTTCAGCATTTTTTCTTTTACCTTTGCTTGAGTGAAGGATGCTAGCTTCATGGTTTGCACTGGAGAGAGAGAATCAAAATTAAATGGACCTTGAAACAACTCTGGTTCATCAAATTCTATCATCTCTTTGGTCAAGAAATCCTTGACTGCTTCTACTGTGTCTCTTGCTAGAGATAGAATTTTCTCTCCTTCTACAGCCTTACCACTGTCATCTATAGCTTTTTCTGTCTTTGATTCTTCTTCTCTTTCCTTTCCTTGTTCTTCTTGACTAGATTTTTCTTTTATACTTTCTTCTCCTTTAGATCTAGAGACTACTGGAGAGTTCGGATTTACTTCTCCTTGAACTTCCTCTTCTGGAGCAGAGGAATCTAAGTCCTTACCTTTTTCTTCACCTATCTCTTTTACCTCTTCTACTACTGTCTCAGTAGTTTCTTCCTTGTCATCCATGGCAGAGGGCTCATCACTTATGTCCTCTATGATAGGAATGTTGAACCTTTTGTAGGCATTCCAGAGGATTTCTTCAGTTTCTTTAGCTATTTTATCAGTTTCTCCAAGCATAAGCCGATTCATTCTAGCTTTTCTCTAGAACTCATCCTTGCAATCTTTGAAAATCATATTCATTTGTTTCTGCGTGATTGAGGGATGGAGCTGAATAGCTATTTGTTCCCTGATCTCAAGGTCCTTGGCCTTGGCATTGTTCTGTCTGATTTCTAGTTCTTTTTCTAGGCTCTCTGGAATTAAAGATATAATCTCAATGAATGCTTTATTATAAATGTTAAGGTACCTGACTGTGGCTTCTTGCAGGATCTTCTAATCAGCCTCACTGTAGTAGTCATAAAATTCAGCCATTAGTTTCAAGTTTCCATCCAAAGTGACTGATTTGACTACATTATCAATGGACAAAGTGGGCCTTTCAACAAACTCTTCTGCCATCTTTTCCTTGTCTTCACCAGTAGAGGGTTCACCAGATACTTTCTTCTTTTTCCTCATTTTCCTTACCTCCTCATCTGATTCTGTCTCTTCTTCATCCTTCTGACTGATATAATACTTTGTGGCCTTTGTCTTAGTCCTTTTCTCTACTTTACTAGATGATTTTGCTTTAGGTTTTGATGCCTTTGAGGTCTTAGCAGTTGTAGGTGTAGACCTCTTAGAGGATCTGTTTTGGGATGGGGCTTCTACCAGATCACTTTCCTTTTCTGCTTCTTTCTTCTCTTTTTCTACCCTTTCCATATTTTCTCTATGTGCATCAAGTGCCTCTTTTGAGATTCCATGCCTCTTGGCAAATTCCTCTACCTCTTTTCTCACTTTTCTCTTCATCTCCGGTTGTCTGAGCTCAACATGGATTTTTATACTTAATTCTTCAAAGGTTCCAAACCTTTCTGCCTTAGGATCTTTGGGTTGACTAAGCATGTGTTGAAAATGTAGCTCAACAATTTTCTCATCTACTTCATACCCCATGGGCATGATCCAGACTATCCTTGGTTCCACAGCCTCCATTAGGCACTGATCAGTTTCTACCATAAAGTAAACTGTATCCTTATACTTTTCAACTAGAGATTTTGGGATTCTCTCCCTTGCTTGCGTCATACTCTAAAGTTTTTTAAGTAACCCCATAGAGTAGTATTTCTTGCCTTAGCATTCCCAAGCTCATGTAGGTAGTCTCTAATTTGAATGGCAACAGGTCTGTCATTTTGCCATACCCAACCATTGGATCTAGGCAACTCATTCATAAAGAAGAAAAACAAACACAATATTAGTCCACCATACTTAAAAGAGTTCTTCTTGTCTTTCTTAATCTTTTGTAAGTTTTCCATCAGTTGGCTTAGAAGGAGTTCACAGAGGTCATAATCTGCATTCTTTCTCAACATCTCATAAGCAGTATACACAGTAGTTCTAGGTACTGAATTCTCCCTGCTGGAGTGATATATCTTATAAACAATTATCATAGATACAAACTTGATATCCAGATCAGAGATATCTTCTATGGTCATTGCTCTCTTATCAAATTTTGATCTGGTAGCTTCACTCACAGTTTGGTTTTTGACAGATTTGAGAACTGGTATCCCTCTGGATGAGTGCAAGTCGGTTACTGCCCTAATTGCATCCTTAGTGATCGTAAATGGTCTATTCAACCATAAGAAGTTATCATGTACTCTGCTCAACACATACCGGACCCATTCATCCTCCTCAAAATAGGGGAAATGAATGTACTGACCAAAATGTTTATCTTGAATGTCCTGGTATTGTGGTTTGAGTTCAAAAGTATCATCCATTAAATGATTGTGATAGATGTATGCCAGCTTGGATTCCCCAAAATCTTCAATGTTCATATGAATGTAAACCCTAACATCTTCTACGTGTAAAATACCATGCGGAATGCTGGAAAAAGCACCTGAGGGATCCACTTCTAGAGATTTGTATGGGTGCTTCTTTTACGCTTCCAGGGTTCGCTGAATGAGTCAGATTAATTTGCTGGATGAATCGACTTCAATGATTAATCTTTGAGAATTTAAGACAATTTGTTGCAGAGCTCCTTTTCTTTTCTTCTTAAGTGCAAATGTGCAAATGACGAATGAATGAACTCTTTTATTTCTGGGAAGGCCCTAATTTCATACTGCAATAAATGTGCACCCTAAGTCATTCTGGTTGCCTTGTTCATCTTATTCTGGGACATATCTTTTCTGGATCACTAAGATACACTTAGAGTTATTCTTGGAGAATAGTGATAATCTATCTTCCTTTCCTTAATCATTTGATCTATCCACAGATCAAGATTCCATAGTTTGAATCATGTCGGATTTAACTGTGAAAAAACTACTACTCACCGGATGACTGATGAACTGGATTAGTCTTTAACCTGTTCAAAACTTATTGCAGATCTTTCATCTCTTAACCAAACCTTATTTGGATGTCCCTTTGTGAACCCTTTAATCCGCAACTCTCCTTGTGCCAGTTCCGGCACCAATTAACTGGCTGGGGGAAAATGTTTTTTTTCATTGTGTCTCCCCCTGAGCCAGAGCTCACTTTTTAATTTCTAGAAGGAATATCAGCACCAAATTCTGGTGCGGATCGATCCCCTAGATTTTTTGTACTTCTTTTCACCCAAATCTTGTTCATTTGACTTCATCCGCATTCACTTTTCCTTTTCCCTTGTCTTGATTCTAATTATGATGAATCGGACCTCTTTTGTCCTGATTCTTGCTTCTACAGAATTTGGCATTATGACCGGATCAATTGCAATTATGGCCAACAACATTTTTTTGCATATTTGATTGATGTCCTCTTGATCTACATTGATTAGCCATATGACCCATTCTATTGCATGCAAAGCATCTACCATTGAATGAATTGTTCATTTGCATATTTATGCATTCATGAGATTTGTGACCATACCTTTTGTAGTTAAAACACTGTCTGGAGAAGGATGTGTTAGTCTGATTCATTCTCCTTCTGCACTGATTAGCTTTGTGACCAAAGTTATTACAGTTGTGGCAGTATCCATTGAAGGATGGATATCTTTGAGCATTAGGTTGCCTTACCAGAGGTGTTCTAGGCCTATTCCTTGAATTTTCTGATCCAAACTTCTTCTAACCAGATCTAGAGCTTTCACCTTTCTCATATCCCAAACCACACTTGTCATCTACCCTCTTTTGGCTTTCAAGAAGAACTTCAAGTTGAGTAGAACTTATCTTGAATTTCTCTTTATATTCATTTTCTATTTGAAGATCCCTTTTAAGAGAGATAATTTGATCCTCAAATTTTTCTTTAGTTTCTTTAGCATCTTCAAGATCAGATTCAAGATGTCTGATTATTCTATCCATCTTGTGGTAGTCTTCTAATTTCTCCTTGAGAGATTGTCTTAGATCATCTTCAATTTTTCTTTTCTCTTAAATTTCTTGAGTAAATTTCATAACTCCTGATTCCATTTCATATCTTACCATAATGATCTCTTTTGATAACTTTTCACATAACTTAGTTTTCTCCTTCAAATCTTCATTTGTATCATTTGCTTCACTTTGTCCTGCCAATTGCTGAAGTAGATCCTTTCTCTTTTTCATAGAGAGACTTAGTTTCCCTTTTAGTTCATTTATGAAATCATTAGCCTATTTGAGTCTTTCCTTCAGTTCATTGACTTCAGAATTAGATTGCTCAAGATCATCTAGGACAGATTGAAGTTGCTCCCTCATACCATACACATCCATTTTGATTCCCAAATCTTCCTCAAGTTGTTAGGCTCTGTTTGGAGGAACTTGGCTCTGATACCAATTGTTGATAACTGAGAGCGGGGTGAATCAGTTATCTTAATTATTTTAGCTTTCTAAACATTCTTAATAATTAATGCAGCATTAATTCAAATAAGCAAACATAACCATGAAATGGAAATATACATGACACAATATTTTTGACATGGAAACCCTGTTAAGGGAGAAAACAACGAGGTGATTAACCCAAGATTGTATTCTTTGTCAGAAGAATAGAATTACAAAATGGCACTTTCCAATTACGGCTCACTGCCTGAGCACACTGCTCACAAAAGGCTCATTGCCTACAAGAGACTCACTGTCTACAAGTTGTAAG
This sequence comes from Cunninghamia lanceolata, assembly GCA_027924645.1. Lineage (NCBI taxonomy): Eukaryota > Viridiplantae > Streptophyta > Pinopsida > Cupressales > Cupressaceae > Cunninghamia > Cunninghamia lanceolata. Next base: position 4,807,673 of record BSBN01000011.1, read on the forward strand.
AAGAATAACATGATCCTTGAACTGATGAGAAGCATCCACACATGCTAGAGTTTAGTTCCGGTTAGGCTCAGTATACTGATCTACTGCACTTCATCCTTTCTCTTCTATTATGTTGTTGTCCTTTCACATACCGGATCTTCCTTACTGCTTTCCTTCTGCTCTGCTACTTTTCTTCGCACACACAATACTACACACACACCACACATTCATACTAAAATCAATCTGGTATATATATATATCTACACCAAGGATTTCATCCACTTTCTAGTTGGCATCTAGAATAGTCAATATTTATCCAAATTCTGATTTGTCAGTTGAATCCTTACTTCTCAAGTGATGCGTATCAAAGAGGTACTTATAGAAGTCATCTAACAAGTTGGCCAATTTTGAATGATACCTTAATAATCTTGATCACAATCAAAATCTCATCCAGAATAGTGTCTGATGCTCTACCGGTTAGTTCTTCCTCTGTCTGCTTTGCCAAATAGGACCCCCAATACTTGAATGCTTATAACTCTTCACTCTTTCATGACCAGAGGCTCAAATCCTGGAATCTACCAGTCAAGGTATTCCTCTTGACTTCCCCAAGTCTGTACTTTCCAAAGATACTTCCTCTTAGAGATCCGGACCTGACTGTCAGACCTTGCCACAACACTCTTCTTGCTTACCAAACCACAACACTCTTCAATCTGACTTCTGGTATAGGTACACTATGTCCTGCGGATGTGTGGGATGAACTTTGTTGCCATCAATGACAACAATCATGAAGCTCCAATGTGTCTCTTGCCAACACAGGTATCAATGATGGGCTCTTCAACAAAGGCACAAAGTGGGATTCTGATGGACTTGGGGCAAAATAGAGCAAGTTGGGAGCTAGTTTTTTCAGGTGTCAACAAAAGGACTAGTAGGATCAAGGCTTACATCAGTGTATGTGCAAAATAGAACAATTTAAGTATTAGGACACTGTATTTACCACATTTCCAAAAGTAAAACTAAGGGTGAAAGGGCAAAGTAGGCAATTTTATCACTCACAATTATATATGTTGTTTAACTTGTAATGCATTTCTTGTCTACCAATGACATTCTTCAACTGATTTAACTTCACGAAACACATCTAGACATATTTTTCTTTCTTGTTCATTGATATCATTTGTTTTTTATTAAGGTAAGTAGCATACCAGGGTGTTGAACCCTTTACAATAAGCCCAAATTGTTAGAAATGAAAGCAACACTACTTCAATGGAAATCTGATTCAATATAAATTTCTACAATCTTTAACTGTGTGTTATTAATGGAGATTGTAACACAGAAACAAAACTATGCTTCACAGAAATGCAAAATCAGAAATATGAACACATAACACAATGTTTAACATGGAGAAAACCCTTTTGGGTAAAAAATTCCACACAGGAAAGAGGCACAATGTTTGTATTAATCTGAAAATGATTTACAATACAACAACACTTCAACTCTCTCCACCAGTCTTCAATCTGATAACATTCCGGCAACACCTGAGTATCTAAAATTTGTATTGCAGCAACTAATACATGGCAAATACTTATAGAAATATTTTCTAACTCATCTTAGGTGTTCACCTTCTCTCTCCTAAGATTCTCCAACTTGTAAACATTAATTACCATCTTACAAGCATCTTACACTTGTCCAAAAATAGCCATGCAAAGATTGGGCACCCAAGACTAAAAATAGCCTCTTACAACATCTGATGATGCATCATAACCATCATAGATTCTAGCAAAGAGTATCCTTCCAAGATAGGAACCTTAGGCTAAATATAGCAAATATACAACTAACATATCTATCATATGCGTCATAGAATCACAGAATCTTATGACAACTTGCAGCTGTCATAGATTCACTCACCAAACATTATGACAATTGTCATACATGCCAAAAATAGCATATTCCTCAAGGGAGAATGCATATTCTCATTTACTATGAGTGTTTACATTTTCCAACAGTAAATGTCACTCCGTAACTACTGTCAATAACTCCAAAATTACAACTGTTAATGAGACTACCTCATTGCCTTATGGGTAATTATAAATAACAAATAATAAATGGAATAAAATACAATATTGGAATTTACAAGGTTAATGGCACCTTATTCCAACATTCTCCCACTTGACATTATACATTGTAAATCAAGCCATAGGAAATCAAATGAAATAATCAGGCACTAGAAACAAGGCCCATGGCCTCTCTGCACCACACAAACTTTTCTGTGCTCACAAGTTTGGTCAATGAATCTGCAACATTCTCCTGATTGTCTATCTTTTTTAGCTCAATCTGTCAATTTGCAACCAACTCTCGAACAAAGTGATATTGAACATCAACATGCTTATTCCGAGCATGACACATGGGATTCTTGGCCAAATAGATAGCACTCCAGCTATCACAACCAATCTGAATGATCCTACAATCAAAACCAATACATGTACATAGTCTCCTCAACCAAACTATCTCCTTAGAGACATGAGTAGCATCCATATACTCTACTTCTGTGGTGGACAATGTTGATAACTGAGAGGGGGGGTGAATCAGTTATCCTAATTATTTCTACTTTTTGAACTTGCTTAATAATCAATGCAGCATTAATTCAATTAAGCAAACATAACCATGAAATGGAAATACACATGACACAATATTTTTGACGTGGAAACCCTGTTAAGGGAAAAAACCATGGGGTGATTAACCCAAGATTGTATTCTCTGTTAGAAGAATGGAAATACAAAATGGCACTTGCCAATTAGGGCTCACTGCCTGAGCACACTGCTCACAAGAGGCTCACTGCCTACAGAAGACACACTGTCTACAAGAAAGGAAGATAACTCAATGTTTGAATTGATGAGAAGCATCCACACATGCTGAGGTTTAGTTCTGGTTAAGCTCAGTAAACTGATCTACTGCACTTCATTCTTGCTCTCTCTTGATGCAACTGTACTGTCACATTCCGGACCTCTTCTACTATCTTCACTCTGCTCTTCTGCTTTTCTTCGCATTACATAATACACCACATATATATTCACATCTAAATCAATCCTGTATATATATCCGCACAAGTGATTTCATCACCTTTCTAGTCGGCATCCAGAATAGTTAATAATTTCCTTAAACTCTGATCTGTCGACTGAATCCTTGCACACCAAGTAATGCGGATCAAGCATATATTTGTAGAAGTCATCAATCACATCGGCCAAACATAACTTATGCCTTAATAACCTTTTCCATCATCAGTAACACATCCGGAATAATGTTTGATGTTCTGCCAGTCAGTTCTTCCTCTGTTCACACTGTCACTTGGGAACCCGACACTCAAGCATTCATATCTCTTTATCCTTTCCACATCGGAGGCTCAAACCTTGGAATCTATCATTCAAGATACTCCTCTTGACTTCCCCAAATCTACACTTCACTGAGATACTTCTACTGAGAGATCCGGACCTATCTGTCGAACCTTACTGACTGCTCTGTTCCTGCTTATCAGACCTTAACACTTCTTCAATCTGACTTCCGGTGAGGACCTATCATGTCTTGTAGATGTGTAGGATAACCTTTGTTGCCATCAATGACAACAATCATGAAGCTCCAATGTGTCTCTTGCCAACAATCTCCCCCTTTGGCATTCATGGCAACACTTAGTGAAAAATGACTAAGTGTTATACTATACTCCCCCTTAGTTGATGCTCTGTCTTTGTGTACATTTTCTAGAGCTCCCCCTTAGTTGGCTACAACATTTTTCACTTCTCCTCACTCCCCCTTTGACATCAATGGCAAAGGGTAGGGTCCACATACTAAAACTTTCAAAATTTCAACTATACTTAGCCGCATAAGTATATACATATGGCATACTTACATATATTGAAGTATGTCTGCAAAAGTTGTCTTTAATTGAATAAATTATGTGGCCCAACTTTGTTTCATTCTGTCCAAAATTGATATATGACTGCTCAATAGGAATGCAAATGTATCTACCCTTTTTAGATCTGTTGGATCATTGGTCTAGGCTATGATCTGGACTTCATTTATGGCCTCATGCATGGCCTCCAACTTAGGGACAATTATCCCTCTGAGCTCACTCAACCTACTGATTCTATTTTTCTTCTCTTTTTCAAGCTTCTTAATTTCATTCAAAACTGCAACCATTTGACATTCTTGATTTATTATGGATGTAGTAAGTGGATCAAAATTTTGAGAATGTTTTATCAGTTTATCCTCATGTTCTTTCATTTTCTTCTCAATCTCAACTATTGTTTTAGACTAGGATATACAAAATTTGTATACATCACCTCCATCCTTAAGGGCATTTTCTAAACTTTTTATCCCAATACCCATCACTCTTCTATCATTTGATAATTATCCCTTGCAGCTATGAGAATCTCTTATCCAAAAATTCTTTCATGACCTCAACTGATTTCTCTAGAGAATCAAAATGTTTGCTAACACTATTGACTAGAGTTTTGAGATTACCGGAAGAGGAGGCTGTGGGATCCTTCTGAAAAGATGGCATGATCTTTTCCAACACTCTGGATGCTACCTCTATAATCTCACAGTCTTCCATGTGAGATTTCAGTAGTTTCTCTTTGACCTTCTCATTTGCAAATGAAGCTATCTTCATTGTTTGTACCGGAGATAGAGAGTCAAAATCTAATGGCCCTTTTAGTAATTCTGGTTCATCCATCTCATTAGTTTCTTTTGTCAAGAAGTCCTTGACAGATTCTATAGTGTCTCTTGCTGGAGACAGATTCTTTTTCTCTTCTATAGTGTCACTTATGTTCTTTTCAGCTTGACTTCCTTCTTTACTTTTCACCTCTTTTTCTTTCTCCTTTATTATTTCTTCTTCTTTAGATCCGGAGTCAACAGGGGAAACCGGAGGAGAAATGTTAGTCTGTTCATGGGCCACCTCTTCCAGAGTAGAGGATGCTAAGTCCTTAGCTATTTCTGCACCAGTATTCATTACCTCTTCTATCATTTTCTTAGTAGACTCTTCTGCAACACTTGTAGTCGAGGGATCAGTACCCAAGTCCTCTATAATTGGAATGTTGAATCTTTTGAATGCATTCTGGAGGATCTCTTTTGTTTCTTTTGCAACTTTGTCAATCTCTCTGAGCATAAGTTGATTCATCCTTGCTTTGTTCCTGAACTCATCCTTACAATCTTTGAAGATTATATTCATTTTCTTGGGATCGATTGAAGGATATAGCTGAATTGCTATCTGTTCCCAGATTTCTAGATCTTTGGCTTGGGCATTGTTCTTTCTTATTTCAAGTTCCGTCTCCAAGCTCTTGGGGATCAGAGATATAATTTCAATAAATGCTTTGTTGTAGATATTTAGGTACCTGACTGTGGCATCTTGCAATATCTTTTGATCTGCTTCACCATAATCATCATAGAACTCAACCATTGGCTGAAGATTTCTGTCCACTATGACTAATTTGATTATGTCATCAATGAGAAGAGTGGGTTTTTCAACATATTCCTCTGTCTTTTCTTCTTCCTCTTGACCGGTAGAGGTTTCACCGGATGTTTTCTTCTTTTTCTTCATTTTCCTAATTTCTTCATCAAATTCAGTCTCCTCTTCATCCCTTTGACTAGCATAAGCCCTTGTGGCTTTTGTCTTTGTTCTTTTCTCTCCTCTACCGGATGATTGTGCTTTTAGTTTTGATGGCCTTGAGCTTTTGGCAGGGGTAGGTGTAGATCTCTTTGATGATCTGGTCCGGGTGGAAGATTTTGCCGGAACACTTTCCTCACTTTTCTTTTCTGCCTTCTTCTTTTCTTCCTCACCCCTTTCCATCTTTTCCCTATTGGCATTAAGTGCCTCCTTTGAGATGCCAAAGCCTTTGGTAACATCTTCAACTTCTTTTCTCACCTTTCTTTTGATTTTTGGTTGTCTGAGTTCCACATGAATCTTTACACTTAGCTCCTCAAAGGTTCCACATGCAACTCAACAATTTTCTCATCAACTTCATACCCCATCGGCATGATCCATACTATTCTTGATTCTACTGCCTCCATAAGGCACTGATCAGTTTCTACCATGAAGCAAACAATATCCTTATATTTTTCAACTAGAGCTTGGGGAATTCTTTCTCTTGCTTGCATCATACTTTGAAAGTTCTTGAAATAACCCCAAAGTGTTGTTTTCTGTGCCTTAACATCACGAAGTCCATGCAGATAATCCCTGATTTGTATGGCAACCGGTCTATCATTTTTCCATATCCAGCCACTAGATCCAACTAATTCATTCATAAAATAGAAAAACAAACAAAGTATCAAGCCACCGTATTTGAAGGAGTTCTTCTTGTCTTTCTTTATCTTCTACAGATTTTCCAGAAGTTGGTTTAGAAGGAGTTCACAGAGATCATAATCAGCATTCTTTTTCAACATTTCATAGGCAGTATAGATGGTTGTTCCAGGTATTGAATTCTCCCTGCTAGAATGATATATTTTGTAGCCAATGATCATGGATGCAAACTTGGCATCTGGATCAATGATATCCTCAATTGTCATTGCCCTCTTATCAAACTTTGATTCGGTAGCCTCAGTCACCATTTGATTTTTTACAGATTTTAGAACAGGTATCCCACCGGATGAGTGCAATCTGATAACTGTCCTAATGGCATCTTTTGTGAGCTTGAATGGTTTATTCAACCATATGAAGTTATCATGTATTCTGCTTAATACGTACTGGACCCATTCATCTTCTACAAAATAGGGGAAGTGAATGCACTGTGCAAAATGCTTGTCTCGGATAGCTTTATACTGAGGTTTGAGCTCAAAAGAGTCATCTATCAGGTGTTTGTGACAGATATCAATCAGTTTGGATTCCCCAAGTTCTTCAATGTTTGCATGGACATATGCCCTAACATCTTCTACATGTAAAACCCCACGCGGAATGCTTGAAAATGCGCCTAGGGGATCAACTTCTAGGGATTTATAGGGATGCTTTCTAAATTTAGGGCGCAGCCTATCAGAGATCTTTACAACATTTGGTGTGTCCATCTTAAAAGGATTCAGAAATGGATTTCAAAAGTGGAAAATACCTCTTAAGCTTTTAGACTTCCTGGAATGAGTTGAAAAGATCGCCAATTGACTTGAATTCTATGATTGATCCTTGTGAGAGATGAAGGAGACTTGTTTGTGAAGCTCTTTTCCTCTTCTACTTGAATGTGAATGTGCAAATGATGAGTGAATGAGCCCTTATACTTCTGTGCAAACCCTAATTCTTCATTGCAATAAATGCGCAACTTAAGTTGTTCCAGTTGCTCTGTTTTCTTTACTCTGAAGTATGTATCTTTCCGGATCATAGTGATATACTTAGAGTTGTCCTCGGTGATTTCCTATAGGCTTTCTTACCTTCCTCAATCATTTGATTTATCCGTAGATCAAGATGTCTCAATTTTAGAATCATACTAGACCAAACTTGTGAAGAACCTATTTTTACCTGAAGACTGTTTACCGGAGCAATTCTGGAAAGATTAGACTCTTCAAATCTTTTGCAGATGTCTCAAATATTCACCATACCTTATTTAGATGTTTTTCTAGGAACCCTTTAATCCACAACTCGTCTTGTGCTAGTTCCGACACCAATTGACTGGATGGGGGAACAAGGTTTTCTTTGTGTCTCCCCCTGAGCCAAAGCTCACTTTTTAATTTCCGGAAGGAATATCAACACTAGAGTCTAGTGCAGATCCATCCCCTATATTCTCTATACTTTTATTCACCCAAATCTTGTTCATTTCACTTTGAACTTCATCCGCATTCACCTTTTGTTTTCCCTTATCTTGATTCTGATTATGATATACCAAACCTCTTCTGTCCTGATTCTTGCTTCTATAGAATTTTGCAATATGACCGAATCTATTGCAAATTTAGCAAACAACATTACTTTGCATATTTGATTGATATCCTCTTGATTTGCATTGATTATCCATGTGACCCATTATATTGCATACAAAGCATCTACCATTGAATGAATTGTTCATCTGCATATTTCTTCATTCATGAGATTTGTGACCATACCTTTTGCAGTTGAAACACTATCCAGAGAAGGATGTATTAATCTGATTTATTCTCTTTTTGCACTGATTATCTCTATGACCAAAGTTATTGTAGTTGTGGCAATATCCATTGAAGGATGGATATCTTTGAGCATTAGGCTGTCTTACCGGAGGTCTTCTAGGACTATTTCTTGGATTTTCTGATCTAAAATTCTTCTGACCTGATCCAAAGCTTTCTCCTTTCTCATATCCCAAACCACACTTGTCATCTACCCTCTTTTGACTTTCAAGAAGAACTTCAAGTTGAGCAGAACTTATCTTGAATTTCTCTTTATATTCATTTGTTGTTTGAAGATCCCTTTTAAGAGAGATAATTTGATCCTCAAGTTTTTCTTCATTATCTTTAGCATCTTCAAGATCAGATTCAAGATGTTTGATAATTCTATCCATCTTGTGGCAATCTTCTGATTTCTCCTTGAGGGATTGTCTTAGATCATATTCAGTTTTTCTTTTCTCTTCAACCTCTTGGGTAAACTTCATAACTCCTGTTTCCATTTCATGTCTTACCATAATGATTTCTTTTGATAACTTTTCACATAACTTGGTTTTCTCCTTCAGATCTTCATTTGTATGATTGGCTTCTCCTTGACTTGCCAATTGCTGAAGTAGCTCCTTTCTCTTTTTCATAGAGAGACTTAATTTGTCTTTTAGTTCCTTCATGAAATCATCATCTTGTTTGAGTCTTTCCTTTAATTCATTGACTTCAGAGTTTGACTGCTCAATATCATCAAGGGCAGTCTTGAGTTGCTCCCTTAACCCATATACATCCATTTGAATTCCCAGATCTTCCTCAAGTTGTTAGACTCTGTTAGGAGGAACTTAGCTCTAATACTGATTGTTGATAACTGAGGGGGGGTGAATCAGTTATCCTAATTATTTCTGCTTTCTGAACTTTCTTAATAATCAATGTAGTATTAATTCAATTAAGCAAACATAACCATGAAATGGAAATACACATGACACAATATTTTTGACGTGGAAACCCTGTTAAGGGAAAAAACCATGGGGTGATTAACCCAAGATTGTATTCTCTGTTAGAAAATGGAAATACAAAATGGCACTTGCCAATTAGGGCTCACTACCCAAGCACACTACTCACAAGAGGTTCACTGCCTATAGGAGACACACTATCTACAAGAAAGGAAGATAACTCAATGTTTGAACTGATGAGAAGCATCCACACATGTTGAGGTTTAGTTCCGATTAAGCTCAGTAAACTAATCTGCTGCACTTCATTCTTACTCTCTCTTAATGCAGCTATACTGTCACATTTCGGACCTCTTCTACTATCTTCACTCTACTCTTTTGCTTTTCTTTGCACTACATAATACACCACATATATATTCACATCTAAATCAATCCTGTATATATATACGCACAAGTGATTTCATCACATCTAGAACAGTTAATAATTTCCTCAAACTCTGATCTGTCGGCTGAATCCTTGCACACCAAGTAATGCGGATCAAGCATATACTTGTAGAAGTCATCAATCACATCGGCCAAACATAACTTATGCCTTAATAACCTTTTCCATCATCAGTAACACATCCAGAATAATGTTTGATGTTCTGCCATTCAGTTCTTCCTCTGTTCACACTGTCACTTGGGAACTCAACACTCAAGCATTCATATCTCTTTATCCTTTCCACATCGAAGGCTCAAACCTTGGAATCTATCATTCAAGATACTCCTCTTGACTTTCCCAAATCTACACTTCACTGAGATACTTCTACTGAGAGATCCGGACCTATCTGTCGAACCTTACTGACTACTCTGTTCCTGCTTACCGGACCTTAACACTTCTTCAATCTGACTTCTGGTGAGGACCTATCATGTCTTGCAAATGTGTGGGATAACCTTTTTTGCCATCAATGACAACAATCATGAAGCTCCAATGTGTCTCTTGCCAATAGACAAAGCATTATTCATCCAACTCACTACACCTCCAAACAAAGTAAACACATAGCCACTAGTGGACCTTCGACTATCCAAGTCACCTGCCCAATCTACATCAACAAAACCCTATATGTCCAAAGATTTATTAGCACTATTAGTACTAGAATAAACCAAACAATGATTAGGAGTACCTGCAAGATATTTCAATACCCTCTTCACATACTTCCAATGTTGTCTACCAGGGTTAGACATAAATCTGCTCAAAACTCCCACTGCTTGGGCAATATCTGGTCTAATGCAAACCATTGCATACATCAAACTCCCTATAGCACTAGCATATGGCACATTAGACATATCCTCAAGGTCATCCTTAATCTTTAGACACATATCTAATGAAATCTTAGTACCAATGGGTAAAGGAACTCTAACTGGGTTACAATCCTACAAACTAAACCTCTACACAATAGTATTCACATACTTACTTTGTGACAACCAAAGATTTTTGTTAACTCTATCCCTCCTGATCTCCATTCCCAAAATATACCTTGCAGCACCAAGATCCTTCATCTCAAATGCACCTAAAATTTAGGCTTTAAGCTCACTGACCATACCCTTAGTATTGTTGAAAAACAACATGTCATCAACATATAAAGCAATAACCAATATAGAATCATCAACACAATGATCCTCTTCGCTTCTAACAAAACCCAATTTCAAAACAAATGAAACAAACTTTTGATACAACATTCTAGGGGACTGTTTTAGACCATAAAGAGACCTCTTTAACCTGCAAACCCAATGTTTTTTTCCTTTTACCTCAAAACCTATAGGCTATTGCATATAAATTTCTTCTTCAAGATCTCCATGCAAGAACACAGTCTTAACATCCATTTGCTCAATCTCCCAATCATAAGCTGCAGCAATGGATAAGAGAAATCTAATAGAAGTCAATTTAGCAACAAGAGAGAATATCTCACCAAAATCAACTCCCTCTCTCTGGGAGTAGCCCTTGGCTACCAGTCTAGCCTTGTACTTCTCCAATGATCCGTCTGCTCCAAACTTCTTTTTGAAGACCCACTTACAACCTACGGCCTTTCTTCCTTTGGGCAAATGAACAAGATCTTAGGTGTTACAAGAGTCTAAAGCCATCATCTCCTCCTGCATGGCTAACTACCAAGACTCACTATCATCTGTAGAAATAGCTTCCCTGTAGGATCTAGGTTCATTGTTAGTACTCAATAAAGCATATACACAATAGAAATCTGGTGGGCTATACCTGTCAACTAGATTCCATTGTCTTGTGGATCTTCCCAAGGGTGGAGTAAGAGACTCTACTCATTCTTCTGCATGATCATCTACAACAACTTCTTCTGTAACAACAGACTCATCTTCATCAGAACTACTTGAATCTTTTTCTTCTTCTTCAACCCTCAATCCATCATTATGTTCTTCCTGAGGTGCATCTTGTTGCTCTAAATCAAAGTGCACCTTCTTTACCTTTTCATCTTTTTCTTTTGGCTGCTCAGGTTTAGAAATAGCTTTAAGTTCCCTAAAAATAACATCTCTAGAAAAGATAATCTTGCGGGTTAGTGGATTCCAAATCTTATAACCTTTGACATTGTCACCATATCCAATGAATGTACACTTTTTAGCCTTTGGATCCAACTTAGATCACTTTTCCTTAGGCACATGAACAAAAGCCTCACAGCCAAAAACCCTTAAATGTGAAACAGAAGGTTTCTTACCTGTCCACACTTCATAAGGTGTCGAATCATGAGCCTTACAAGGAGATCTATTTAGCAAGTAGCAAGCAGTACACATGGCCTCTGCCCAAAAGCATTTATCCAACTGTGCATCACTAAGCATACTTCTGGCCCTTTCCATAATTGTTCAATTCATCCTTTCTGCAACACCATTCTACTATGGTGTATTTTGTCTGATTATACCTACATGCTTGCAAAACTCATCAAATTCCTTAGAACAATATTCCCCTCCATTGTCAGATCTTAATATTTTTATCTTTAAACCTGATTGGTTCTCTACTAAGACTTTGAATTCCTTAAACTTAATGAAAACTTTAGCTCTATGCTTCATAAAATAAATCCATGTAAATATGGATACATCATCAATGAAGGTTACAAAATAATGAGATTTTCTGATAGATTCATTATCCATAGGTCCAAACACATCCGTATGAATAATTTCTAACTTCTCTTTTGATTGATTACTTCCTGAAGGAAATGATTTTTTGTTTTGTTTACCAAACACACAATGCTCACAGAAATCAAAGTGCTCATCCGAATAGGAGAAACCATCCAACAAATTTTTATTCTTAATAGTTTTTAGTACATTATTGCTTGTGTGGCCCAATCTACGATGCCACAACATGCATGCATTTTCAGTATTAGCCTTAGATACATAGGAGGCATTATAAACTGTAGTGGCTTCAAGCTTGAATAGGCTTCTAAATCTCTTCCCCTTCGCTACCACCAAGTTCCCTCTCACTAATCTGCAACCATGCTTGTCAAATGTCACATGCATTCCCAAATCATTCAACTTCAAAATTGAAATTAGCTTTCTAGCTAATCCAGGAACATGCAAAACACCAAGGAGGGTTTTAATCCTCCCATCACTGAAACACAACAATACCTTTCCTTTCCTGACAATCAGATATGTAGAGTTGTCACCAAGGTAGATATTACCTCCATCATATTCTTCATATGAGGAGAACCATTCCTTATGCAGGGTCATATGAAATGAGCATTTTGAGTCAACCAACCAGTGATCATCAAAAACAAGATTACATGCAGAAAGTAAAACTTCTTCACCTACATTCAAGGACTTATTTGAAGCACTCTCCCATTGTTTCTTAGGGTTTATGCACTCCTTCACATGTCCCCTTTTACCGCAATTCCAACACTTAACTCTGTTCTTTTTACCAGGAGTCTTAGACCAGCCCTTGGACTTGTCCTTAGCCCCTTTCTGATCTCCTTTAGGTCCTCTTTCCTTAGAACTTCCCCTGACACTGAGAGCATCCCCTGAACTATCCGAACTCTCTTCCTCAATTCTTGTGATAATAGCACTAAAACAAGAGCATCCAACTTCGGATCTGCGAGGTTAGTAGTGATAGCAAGGATAACATTCTCCCAAGACTTAGGTAAAGAATATAGAAGTATGATACATTTATCTTCCTCACTAACCTCAACATCTACTGAATCAAGCTGACTCACTAACAAATTAAAAGAATTTAAATGCTCTGCAACCTTCTCGCATTTTCATGGAAAATAATTTTCTTTTTAAATAAAGTTTATTTACCATACTCTTGGCTTGATAGATCTCACCCAACCATTTCCACAACTTGTATACAGTCTCTTCCTTTGCGACATTCAACAGGATATAGTCTAAAAGACACAACTGGATGGTTCCCCGTGCCTTCTTATCCAGTCTATCCCACTCATCTTGTGAGACATCGTTAGGTTTCTTCTTTTTTTGGACAGCTGACCATTGGTTTTTTTCTTCCAACAAATCTTCCATTTTTAGCTTCCACAACTCATACCCCGTTCTGTTGAACTTCTCAATGTCCAATTGAGAGGTTGATGTAACGGTAGATGCATCCATAATAACAACACAAGATCTACAAAACAAATGTAACCAAATCTCCCACTACAGCTACAGCTTCCACACTACCACCCAAGAGTCAAAGCTGGCTAGGCTCTGATACCAAATGTTAGAAATGAAAGCAACACTACTTCAATGGAAATCTGATTCAATATAAATTTCTTCAATCTTTAACTGTGTGTTATTAATGGAGATTGTAACATAGAAATAAAACTATGCTTCACAGAAATGCAAAATTAGAAATATGAACTCATAACACAATATTTAACATGGAGAAAACCATTTAGGTAAAAAATTCCAAACAGGAAAGAGGCCAATGTTTGTATTAATCTGAAAATGATTTACAATACAACAACACTTCAACTCTCTCCACTACTCTTCAACTTGACAGCATTCTGGCAGCACCCGAGTACCTAAAATCTATATTGCAACAACTAATACATGTCAAGTACTTATAGAAACATTTTGTAACTCGTCTTAGGCATTCACCTTCTCTCTCCTAAGATTCTCCAACCTGTAAACATTAATTACCATCTTACAAGCATCTTACACTTGTCCAAAAATAGCCATGCAAAGATTGGGTGTCCAAGACTAAATCTGGTCTCTTATAGCATCTTATGATGCGTCATAGCCGTCATAGATTTCAGTAAAGAGTATCCTTCCAAGATAGGAACCTTGGGCTAAATATAGCAAATATACAACTAACATATCCATCATATGTCATAGAATCACAAAATCTTATGACAACTTGCATCTGTCATAGATTCACTCACCAAACATTATGACAGTTGTCATACATGCCAAAAATAGTATATTCCTCAAGGGAGCATGCCTATCCTCATTTACTATGAGTTTTTACATTTGCCAATAGTAAATGTCACTCTGTAACTACCGTCGGTAACTCTGAAATTACAACTGTCAATGAGACTACCTCATTCCCTTATGGGTAATTACAAATAACAAATAATAAATGGAATAAAATACAATATTGGAATTTACAAGGTTAATGGCACCTTATTCCAACACAAAGGGCAGGACCGAACAGGCCACAACCAAGCGAACAACAACAAACAAACAACACACAAACACAACAAACCCTATTGTAAGTTAGAAAAACCAAACAGAACTAAACAATCACTGAACCTGAGCTAACAAATCTAACTACCTTGACCCTAGGTGGAAAAGCAGCAACAAATTTGGGGAGATCTTTCTTTCTACATTGAACCACTATCTAGGAAAACTTTGAGTCCCAGTCCTTAGAGCAAGGAAAGAGGAGAGGATCCTCAATAGATGTTGCAACCACAAAACTCTCTCAATGAAGTAGGCAAAGCTAGAGATAAAGTAGAAACTAACATAGTAGTAATAAGTTCACGAACAAAATGAACCGTAACAGGAGCAAAAGACTTGACACGATCACAAGTAGCCACCAACAATTCCTTGGGATCAACTTGAGCAAAAACTGAAATCCCCATTAGGAACCCAAAAGTCACAAGGGGAGTCGAAGCAGGGGACCCATCATCTAAATCAACCTCTGGAACTTAATCATAAACTACCAAATGTTCCAACGAGCATTCTGCCACCATGTTGAGCCAGTCTTATGATGAGAGTGATGGCAATTTGCATTGATAACATTTGTTATGGGACTAGATTTTTTTATTATTTTTCTTTATGTTCTCACATAGCAAGACCAATTATGTTTTAACCTTTAGTATGTTGCTTTGTTCTCAATAAAAAATAAGGTACTTCTCCAAATCCCTAGAATGAGGGGACATGGATGACAACCAGTGAATAGCTATTTTTAAATAACATAAAATAAAAGAAACTAAAAATTTAATTGTAGATACAATATTCTAAATTTACAATGGCATTCCTCCTTTTAAGTCTTTATAATTTTAAGCTTACATTTTTTAATTTTATGAACCATTAGATGTGAGTGATCTGATTTTTGGGATTCCCTAATTAGTCGCCAACAATCCCTTAGGCTCAACTTGAGCAGAAACTAAAATCCCTGTTAGGAACCTAGAAGTCACAAGGGGAGTCAAAGCAGGGGACCCATCATCCGAATCAACCTCTGGAACTGAAACATAAACTACCAAATGTTCCAACGAGCATTCCACCACCACATTGAACCAGTCATATGATGAGAGTGATGGCAATTTGCATTGATAACATTTGTTATGAGACTAGTTTTCTTTATTATTTTGCTTTATGTTCTCACATAGCAAGCCTAGTTATGTTTTGACCTTTAGTATGTTGCTTTGTTCTCAATAAAAAATAAGGTACTTCTCCAAATCCCTAGAATGAGGGGACATGGATGACAACCAGTGAATAGCTATTTTTAAATAACATAAAATAAAAGAAACTAAAAATTTAATTGTAAATACAATATTCTAAATTTGCAATGGCATTCCTCCTTTTATCTTTTTATAATTTTAAGCTTATATTTTTTAATTTTATGAACCAACTAGTGTTGCTTGTCCAATACTAAAAAATATAAGAAATAATATAAGCAGCCGCCAACAATCCCTCGAGCTCAACTTGAGCAGAAACTGAAATATGCCACAAACAATAATATAAGCAGCCACCAACAATCCCTCAGGCTCAACTTGAGTAGAAACTGAAATCCCCATTAGGAACCCAGAAGTCACAAGGGGAGTCAAAGCAAGGGACCCATCATCCGAATCAACCTTTGGAATTGTATCATAAACTACCAAATGTTCCAATGAGCATTCTACCACCACGTTGAACCAGTCTTACGAGGAGAGTGATGGCAATCTACATTGATAACATTTGTTATGGGAAGTCCTAGTTTTTTTTTATTATTTTGCTTTATGTTCTCGCATAGCAAGACCATTTATGTTTTGACCTTTAGTATGTTGTTTTGTTCTCAATAAAAAATAAGGTACTTCTCCAAATCCCCATAATGGGGGGACATGGATGACAACTAGTGAATAGCTATTTTTAAATAACATAAAATAAAAGAAACTAAAAGTTTAATTGTAAATAAAATATTCTAAATTTGCAATGGCATTCCTCCTTTTAACTCTTGATAATTTTAACCTTACATTTTTTTAATTTTATGAACCAACTAGTGTTGGCTATCCAATACTAAAAAATGGAGGCAACCCCTCCAAGTCCCCAACTCCATGGGATGTCTAGGACATCATCCAAACTCTAAGGGTGTATCCCCATGCTACACTTGAAATAAGGCATATTTGAAATCTAACCATAATCCAAAAAAGTTGTTAAAAACCTACTAGACCATTGAGGTCATGGTGTGTCATGTTCGTTGGAGTATTGACAAGGAGCTAGGAGATACAATTTATCAATTCATGGTGGTTTATGTTACAAAAGGGTTTGTAATTATGTTTGAAGAGAATTAGAGATGTTATGGGACATCTCTTAGAATCTTTAGGAAAAATTTGTCAGTTTGTACAAGTGGTGAATTATCCACACATTACAGTGAACTCTCCCTCTCTACCACGAAAATCACACTAGCTACCAAGGTGAATGCAAATTCACTCCCTAGTGAAATTGATGATTCTATGAAAACTTAAACAAAATGTGGAGTACAAAGGGTTTTGTCATTTAGTTTTCCAATTTGTCATTTGACCTTCCATTTTTTGTGGATGGGAGAATGGAGGAATGTTATATATTGCTTTCCCATGACTTTTGTGGGCTTGGCTCTTTTTTTTTATGGTGGTTTTAGTCCATCTCAAGATTGTTACAAGTGTTCTTGTGAGTTTATACTTAGTGAGAGAGTAGTTGTTGATGTTGGAGAAGTTTCAAAATTGTTGTAGGTGCTTATTGAAGCCATTATTGCCATTGTGGCTTGTAAACATCTGTACTCAACCTTTGCATATTGGAACAGGGAGTGTTTTGCTCTCTAGAGCTAAACTTTTTCACCTACTATTGGGTTTTCTCTAGGAAACCTTGTGTTTTACATGTTCATGTTTCTTATTTGTCATTTCAGTTATGTTGAGATGATCTTTGTTTTTCCTTGATATACATGTTTCTATATTGATTTGACAACCATTAGAGGTGGTTTGTAGTGTATATTGAGGGTTTGTTTAAGTCATTTCAATGTAAATATGTTTCTAATGTTAGTGATGAATATCCTCCATGTTTGCAAAATCAAGTGGTATCAAAGCAATTGTATCCTTTTGGAAATTATTTTCTATAGGGTTTACAAGTATATGACATCCACAAGATTATTTTTTAAGCCCAAAATTGGAATGAGAGAGTGGTTAACAAGAGCAAGAATGGGAAGAGAAGATAATGGAGAAGTGAGGTTATAGAAACTTGAAGAGAACATTGCACATATTCTTAGCATAGAGGAGAAGGTGGATAGATTGGAAAGTATGATGTTGGTCCTAAACTCCAAGTTAGGAATTCCAAAAGAAAACATGGATGAAAGAGAACCAAATAGAAGAGATATCGAGCAAGGTGAGTCCTCTAAGGGAAGATTCTTCAAGGCAAAGGCAAAATTTGGTATGCATCCCAATGATGGTGAAATTAGTGCTGAGAAGTTGGACCAATGGGTGTACCAAATGGAGGTATACTTCATCTTCATTAATTATCTTCACACCAACAAATTTCTTTTACAAGGTTAAATATTTTTGGGCATACTCTTACATTGTATGAGAGTTGTGCACACTCATTAGAAGTTCAAAAAGTGTCATGTAAGAAATTTTATCACATATTCCATGGAGGACATTACTTGAGATTGTAACGTCAAAAAATGTCCCCTTGGGGCCTTTTCCTTATTAAGGTTTAGCTCTTGGGTCTTTAATCTACATTTAGGACATCTTGTATCATATTTTGGCATCCCGATGAGTAAACCCCTAAGTTTCATGATGAATGGGACCTAGGGGGATCCCTTGAGACATACCCTGCCCAAACTAGGGAGAGAGGACTTGGGCGTCCCCATCCTAGTCCTGCCCTATTTTGGGTCAGGCCCAAATTTTAAGTGTCAGTTTGTGACTGTTATTTAGGTCCTATGCCGACACGGTAAGTTTGATTTACAAAATTCTTGGCGGGAATGTTTGTAGTTGCATATATAAGCATGTTTACGCATTCATTTGTAAACTAGATGACTACTAGATGGGTATTTTGATTGACAAGATTATGTTAAGGTGATTCAAAGCATTCATTGTGTTGCAGAGTAGATTTTGTGTTGTTTATGTGTTTGTATTTGCATATTTGAGCATCCATCTCCTCATTGCATGAAGAGCTTCTTCCTTCCATGATATCTTCACTACACGGTGATATCATTTGTGTTTGCAAGCATTTATCATTTGGTTTTTTCCTCTGTCCCACAAGGACACACACTCTCTATCTGACAACAGTGTTTGGAAGACTTAAATGTCTCTCTGGGGCTTGACTGAGGCAAGCCTCTAAACACCACAACCCCCTCCCCATTTTCCCGTGATTGCAGGTTACAGGTTGAAGAATCAAGAAAAGTGAAGTTACAGAGAAGGGTTGCAGAGTGTCAAAATTAAAGACCGGAGCTAAAAACAGGGACCTAGACTCAGGCGCCTGGTCATTAGTTCTCCAGATCTGACATCAGAAGAATCTCTGAGACAACAAGAATAGGTTGTAGATAAATTTGCCAGATCTTGACAAAAATCAGGGTATTAGACTAGGGGGCCCACTCATTAGTCCCTGATTGTTCTGCTTCCTGAACTTCAAAAACTAGTACACATTTGTCTGTTATTTTACATCTTTCTATAGCAACATTTTCAGTAATTTATCCATTTTCTTCTATATTGGCATAATTAGGTTTTTAAGCATAATTAGACATAATCAAGCAATCAAATCATACAAATCTAATTTTCCCTACATTCCTAGTGACCAAGGGTCTGATAGTAGATTCTTACTTGACTCAAGGTCCTTGAATGCTTTAGGGTGAAAGGAGGATACACATAAACTATTAAAACCCCTCTATTCAAATTTTACTCTAAACATTTTGGTGAACTCGACGTGAATCGAACACGCAACCTTGTAGATATTAGCAATGTGTTTGTCCTCATATGTAGTTTAAAGACTAGTGCGATGAGTACTTCCTGCACTCTGAGTTTGTTTGCAATCAATCAATCATCTTAAGCCCTCTATAGAAGTAGGGATGGTGTATTTCTTGAAGAGAGTGAACATTATGTCATTTTCAAAAGTCCTTTGCGAAGGTGGGGAGTAATTCTGTGACTAACTCAACCCTTAAGTGTCTCTTTGGCGATTGTTGTGGCGAAGCCCAATCGTCGGTGTGTGCTTATAATGTGCCTGAGATGGTGATGAACCTGTAAATAGGAACACTCCATCGCTTGTCTGCCATGTTTTCTCCATGTCTTCAAAGTATGTGTGTTTGGTGTGCTTGATTGTTTGGCATGTCTATTGCCCCATATGTAGTTTAAAGACCAGTGTGATGAGTACTTCCTGCATTATGGGTGGTGTGTTTACTTTCCTTGTACTTGCATCTACATTTTATATATATGAGAAAAAGAAAAATAAAATAAAACATTCATGTCTTCTATGCATTCACTGTCTTCTCTGTGTTTTGTGTGACTATAACTGTCTTCTCTATGTTTTGTGTGCATGTTATTGTCTTCTTTGTGATTGGTGTGTCTTCTCTGTGCTTAGTGTGTTTGTTGACCATACTTTAATGCATGTATTGGCCTTGCATCTATACATACATTAAAGTGGGGGCTAAATGTAACGTCAAAAAATGTCCCCTTGGGTTCTTTTTCTTCTTAAGGTTTATCTCTCAGGTCTTTAATCTACATTTAGGACATCTTGCATCATATTTTGGCATCTCGATGAGAAAACCCCTAAGTTTCATGATGAATGGGACCTAGGGGGATCCCTTGAGACAGGCCTTACCCAAAATAGGAGGGGAGGACTTGGGTGCCCACACCCTAGTCCTGGCCTATTTTGGGTCAGGTCCAAATTTTAAGTGTCGGTTTGTGACAGTTATTTAGGTCTTATGCCAACACGGTAAGTTTGATTTATGAAATTCTTGGTGGGAATGTTTGTAGTTGCATATATAAGCATGTTTAGGCATTTATTTATAAACTAGATGACTACTAGATAGGCATTTTGATTGACAAGCTTATGTTAAGGTGATTCAAAGCATTCATTGTGTTGCAGAGCAGATTTTGTGTTGTTTATGTGTTTGTATTTGAAGATTTGAGCATCCATCTCCTCATGGCATGAAGAGCTTCTTCCTTCCATGAGATCTTCACTACAAGGTGATATCATTTGTGTTTGCAAGCATTTATCATTTAGTTTTTGCCTCTATCCCACAAGGACACGCACTCTCTATTTGACAACGGTGTTCGGAAGACTTGAATGTCTCTCATAGGCTTGACTAAGGCAAGCCTCTAAACACCACAACCCCCTCCCCATTTTCTAGTGATTGCAGGTTATAGGTTGAAGAAGTAGGAAAAGTGGAGTTGCAGAGAAGGGTTCCAGAGTGTTAGAATTGTATATCAGAGTTCAAAATAGGGACCTAGACTCGAGTGCCTGCTTATTAGTCCTTTGGATCTCACATCAGAAGAATCTCTGAGACAACAGGAATAGGTTGTAGATAAAGTTCCTAGATCCCGACAAAAATTAGGGCATTGGACTAGGGCACCCGCTCATTAGTCCCTAACTATTCTGCTTCCTGAACTTCAAAAATGGGTACACATTTCTCTGTTATTTTACATCTTTCTGTAGCAGTATTTTTAGTAATTTATCTATTTGCTTCCGTATTGGCATAATTAGGGTTTTAAGCATAATTAGACATATTCAAGCAATCAAATCACACAAATCTAATTTTCCCTACATTCCTAGTGGCCAAGGGCCTGACAGTAGATTCTTACTCAACTCAAGGTCCTTGAATGCTTTAGGGTGAAAGGAGGATACACATAAACTATTAAAACCCTCTATCCAAATTTTACTCTAAACAAAGATAAAGCAAGGACAAAGAGTGCAAACATCACAAGTGAGTTTAGAAAGAGGGTAGTTGAAATGGGAAAAGATGTAATGGATCAAAAAGTTCTCATGAAGTATGTTGGAGAAGTATTTGGACACTTGAAAAGGCATGCCCTCATGGTCAAGCCCATAGATTTAGATGAGGCATATCCCCACGCACACTACCTTGAGCTAGATATGAAGGTGAATTCTTCCAACAAGAACAAGCAAAGTAATAAGCATTTGTTTCACGATAATAAAATGAGGATAGTGGAAAAGGAAAAAGTAAGTTAAATGTTGCCTCATTAATTAATTCAAATGGTGGAGGTAAAGGAAGGTTTCATTGTATCACTGTACCCATTGTGATAAAGATGGGCACTCAAAAGAGGTGTTGGAAATTGCACCTTGAATTAGCCCTTCGAGTTAGAAGGACACGCAAACCAATGTGGCACATAAGCCATTGGAGGTTGAGTGTACTTCAAATGGAAATGGGTGTTTATCATGTGCTATGCTCAATAAAGGAGTACAAAAGGGTAGCTCCAATAGAATAGAAGAGCTAATACAAAGTTTCCAAATTAAGGTGCAAGTGACAAGTAAGAAAATTAATGCTATATTTGACCAAGTTCTCAAGCGGACCTAATTTCTAGTAGGTTGGTTAATGAGTTGGGCTTGGAGGTTACAATTCATCCAAATTTGTATCCCTTGGGATGGTTGCAACAAGGAGCAAATATGAAGGTGTGGAAGAAATGCAAGTTGTAGTTTGGTCTTCACCCAGAGTTCATAGATGAGGTATTGTTTGGTGCTGTCCCATTAGATATGAGTGATCTGATTTTTGGGATTCCCTATTTGTACAAGAGGGATGTTATTTATTATAGGAGGAAGAATCAATTGATATAACTTGACATTGAATGGGAAAGAGTTTGTTTTGAACTTGTATGAGGGAAGGTTGAAGATTGTTATTGGTAGCATTTCAAATAGTAGAAGACTAATCAATGCTAATGGAAGGATTATTCATTTGTTGGAGGAACAACAAGTGCATGAAGAGTTTGCTGTTGGAGCCCGAAATGAGCTTCATATGTGTGGGGAGTAGCAAGTACAAAAGGATACAAGGTTGTCGCATGAAATCAAGCAAATGCACTTTGCAAGTGGTAAGGAGAATGAGATCAATTTGAAACCATTAAAGATTTGAATTATGATGAGGTGTTGTGTGGATTAGTTAAGGGGCAAGGTGTCATGGTTGGTTCTTCTTGCCTAAAGGATGAGTTGGCTTGGGAGTGTTCTTGCCAAGTCACATTGTAAGTAGTCTTAATGAAGTTAAGGGATGAGAGTTTCATTCTCGATCTTGGTGATCATGGTGTTTCACATTTGTTGGAGTGTTGACAAGGAGCTAGAGAGAGGGAGTTCATCACTTCTTGGTGGATTATGTTGTTAAAAAAGGTTTTAGTTATGTTTGAAGAGGATCAAGGATGGTATGGGACATCTTTAGGAGTCTCTAGGAAAAGTTGAGGCAATGAATTAATCATCTACTACAACAAACTCTCTATAGCAATAATCAAACCAACTACTGTAGTGAACACTAGATTACCATGGCAAATTCATGTTCGCCCCCTAAAGGACGAACAATTTTGTCAAAACTCAAATGGAATGTGAAATATGAGGATCTTTCAAGGTTTGATTTTCCAATTTGTTGTTTGATCTTCCATTTTTTTGTGGATGGGAGGATGGAGGAATGTTATATATTGCTTTCCCACAACTTGTGTGGAGTTGGCTCTCATTTTGTATTGCGGTTTTTGTCCATCTTAAGACCACTACAAGTGTCTTTCTAAGTTTGTACTTAGTGAGAGTGTAGTTACAAGTGTTGGAGTATGTTTAGAATTGTTGTAAGAGCACATTGAAAATGTTGTAGCATTGTGACCATTTGTACTTAATCTTTGCATAGTGGAACAAGGAGTGTTTTGCTCTCTAGAGTTAAGAGTTTTTCACCCAATATTGGGTTGTCCAAGGAAACTTGTGTGTTACATGTTCATGTTTCTTATCTGTTGTTTCAATTTTGTTGAAATGATCTATATGTGTTTTCCTTCATATGTGTTTCTATATTATTTTGAATAGCATGAATTGAGAGTTTGTTTTAGGAAGCAATCCCATCGAGGAGGGTTTCCTAAATTATCTCAGTGTTGTTGCTGAAAATTTTTAGGAGTATTTTAAAATAAGTGGTCCCATGAATTTTGTAGTTGCAGGTAGGCTTAGAACTTTAAGCTCCAAAATTTATGGAAGGTTTTTAGTTTAATGCTAATTGATTTGGTAGAGATTTTTTAGGACTTACAAATAAAAAGATTAAAAATCATCAAATAAATTATTTTCCCTAGATCAACCCACTTTCATTTTCTTGTAAAACCTGCCATTAATTTTAGTTAATACCAATATCCATAATGGATTTAATATTAGAAAATTTGTCTTTAATACATGATTTTTGTCCACGGGAATGGAAAACTATAGGTATAAAATTAATAAAGCATTTGAATTTGATCATTCAAGTTTCTATTGATAGTATTCATGCAAATTGCTTATGCAATCCCATTCAAAGTGTTTTTCAATATAAGTAATAAGCCAAGACTAAGATGATAAAAACAAATTACAGCTTAAGAACAAATTAGAGTCCCTAATGCTAAAGCTATATATTTCATTTCCAAAACTTGAGTGCTTGTTTATTTTTTAAAAATTATTTGCACTCAAAAACCTTGGCGAACACAATAATATTGTATTTGAAGTAAAAGTAATCACAAAAAATTGCAGCTAAAAAAGAAAATTATGAATTAATTTTTCCTTGAATTACAGAAAGTATCTCATAATAACGCTTATTCAAAAAAACAACATAACACTATGGAGCAAAACCTCCTTCCAAGCATTTAATAGAGTTTTAAGAAAGATGTAT
The DNA here is from genome assembly GCA_027924645.1 of Cunninghamia lanceolata. Taxonomy (NCBI): domain Eukaryota; kingdom Viridiplantae; phylum Streptophyta; class Pinopsida; order Cupressales; family Cupressaceae; genus Cunninghamia; species Cunninghamia lanceolata. Next base: position 4,832,147 of record BSBN01000011.1, read on the forward strand.
AGTAAGCTTTTCTATCTCTGCTTCCACAATCCGCTTTGCAACAATCCTCATCTCATCCAAACTCAACGCTTGTCCCTTCCCTTCAACAACCCATCCATCCACTACAGAATTCACAAGCCCCAGCACTTCCCTCTTAGACAAAATCACAGTGTCAAAATCCTCAATCTCCCCTATATGTGCCTGCAAATTCCTCAGCTCAGTCAATTCCTTGCTCAGACCCTCCAATTCCTTCCTCAAACCCTCCACCTACTTCCCAATCTTCATATCAACCAACTCCAGTTGGAACTGCATAATGTTGGTGATCATCTTCAAAAATTCCTCAAGGTCTGATATCCTGCCCTCTAACATAGAGAATCCCAAAAGCACAGAGCACTCATTGCTATGCAAGTTCCAATCACACAAGGTAGTCCCCAGTCCAGAAACAAGAATCAATAGTATGAAAATCTTAGTAAACATTTTGTAGGGTTTTTGAACTGTGTACCTGCAATAAACCAAAAAAACAAAAAAAAGGGTCTCAAAAATGCATTTAACTGTGAAGAATTCCACTCCCTCCTTGAATTTATATGTTTAGGATGTCATGCACATTGTTTCAAACTTTTTTTTTTGTTTTTGGGAACTTTCTTTTTTCCTTTTGGAATGCAAGGAATTGACAAATTTAATAAGGGATGCAGTGCGTCAGCTTCCTGTCGTTAGTTGATGGTAAAACTGATATTGGTAGCAATCCAGGTTTGCTATATTGTTAAGATAATAAGAATTTATTGAACTAATGTAGTTGAATTTGACATGGAAATCAGCTGAGAAATTAAAACATTTAACATTACTATTTTCAAATGATTATTAGCTGCTATTGAAAGCAAATACTGGGTACAAATTTTTTTTTTCAACTTGTTGATAATAGCTAATAGTTTGTTATATAGAATGCCTTCAAAACATATTAGACAAATGATATATAAGTTTCTTTATGCAAAAGCTTGTTAAACAATATAAAGCTTCATTGTAATATGATATTTGGCTCCATTTGCAACTTGCAAGATATGTATAAAGATGGTTGTCAGTAGATTATTATAGTAAATAAGCTATTGTAATGAAGAGTGTGATGAACAAACTAATTTCTTTGAAATAGTTTTTTAAATAAGACATTAGCAAGAGAAGTAGAATTATACCTTTTGATATGCATTAGTCCTGTTTACAATTGGCACTGATAATAATATTGTTCTGATTAAGTGTAAAGTCTCCTTTTGTTGAAAAGTCTCTTAGCATGAAGACAATATCTGATTTGTCTTCAATGTACTGTTCATAGGTGACATTGTAGAGTTCAGGGAGCAGTATCTGAATGATGGACTTGTCACAAGAACAGTTAATAGTTTTTTTATTATCAGTAGTCAAAATTGTTTTCAGATACAAGGAGTGTATGTATGCAACTTGTTTCTTGCATATAATGCAATGGGCAGTTTGCTCTTCTAGTGTTCCATATGCATCAAATTTGTAGTTACAGTTTGGACAGAATGCATGGAATGGACTTGAGAAGGCATCGGCTATTTTTAATATTCCATGGACCTGCAAGACATGTTGAAGTATTATTATCTTTTGGCTTATATTTAGAAAATTGTACGTAAAGAAATCCAAGAGTTTGAAATTACTTACCTCAAATGTTGATTGTAGTACTGTGTTTAATCTATCCAAGGTCCTTTTGTTATTTAGTTTACCAATATATATTGATTGGCCTGTATAAAATGTGTTGTCCCTTGAATCTATCTGTTTAATTCTTGAAAAGTATAGGTGGGAATTCATTCCTTTGGACTTTTTCTTGCATTGCTAGGAAGTGGTGCTCCAAACTTGAATGCATTATCAGCTATTTTTTATCAAGAGTTAGCATTTTTTTCCATGTATCTAAGGAATATAAGAGAAAATGAAAAATGAAAAATACAGTGAATTGATGATTTGAGAGAATAATTTACCTATGCTTTGTCAAGTTCAGTATCTCCATCTTTCAGGTCAACAAAATATTGGTTTCCTTTCTTTGTTGTTGCCACTACCAAGGCACCAATAGTTCCTGTAGCATATTCATCTGTGCTTGTTAGTAATTGTTTGATTGTAGTGCTTGGTATAAAGTTGTATTCTTGACAGATTTGCGGTATGGCTTCCACAGTGCTAGAGCTGTTTAAGATCAAGATACAATCACAGTCATCACGATCATAATTTGTCTTTGCAGCAATCTCGAAGCCGAAAATCTGGATGCTTGAACCTGGAACTATCTTCTGTTCAAATTGCTTGACAAGGTCACCAGTTATGTTTACAGTCACTGTCATCTTAGCTTTGGCATCTGTTAGGTCAGCCCGAAGCACTTCACGTGTTCTATTATTTTTATCTAATGTTGTCTTATAGACAACAATGATATCTCCTTCAAATGTTTGTCCAGCTCTCCGGGCATTGAGATCTTCAATAGACATTGAGTTGGGATTTTTTTGTCTTTGATCTGTGGGGATTGAAAGAGAATTATTTTAATTCTAGGAAATTGAATGAGTATCATATATTTGCGAATTGAAGGTGTCATTTACCTTTTTGTTGATTGTTGTTGTTTTGCATGCAATTGTTTCTCTTGTCTTTTGTTGAAATGTTAAGATACATGTTGTGGAATGTTAATTTATTGATTGTCCTCCTTAATAATGAGGAGTTATAATTATGTGATAAATGAAAAATAGAATTTTGTAATAAATAGGGATCAATTCATACCTCCATATATCTTGAATAACATGGTAAAGTTTATTTATTGACATGAATTGCTCGAGAGGATTTTGATTTATTTTGCATCATTGATTTCAAGCATTATAAAAATTGCATCATGATCAGTCCAGTATGCTTCTGATTTGTAAATAAAATATGTTTCTCTATGTACATTACACCAAACATGAACAATGAGTGGTCTAGATAGGAATTGTATGTTGTTTAATAGAAAGTTCATTTTGTGTGTTTGCATATAGCTAGAGAATCCATTTGTTTTCATGTTATGCATAGACATGTCAATGTTGAAATCGCCTACAATGTATATAGTAGCATGAATATTTATGCAAGAAAAAACTTGGTTGGTAATTTCTATGATTTCTAACAATGGGGTAGTAGGTCTTACATATAGATTAGATATGTTGATTTCATTACTGTCGAAAGCTAATGTTATTGTTATAGCTTCAACATTATTTGTTTTATGTTTCATAGTTTTTAATATCTTATATTTTTTTTGGGTGAAAGTCATAACACCATGTATATGATACGTTGAGAAATAATTAAATTTTTGAAATGGATTAATAAAATTAGAGGATCGAGTATGTGTTTCTTATAAACAAAAAATATAAGATGATATTATATCATGATCATTGAGTATGTCTTCTATATGAAGAGGCAAGTTACGTGTATTCAATGTGGATAGTAATATTTGTCGAGTATGAATTTCTTTTAAATGTTCATTTTGAAATTTCCACATTGCTGTAGATTGTAGACATGACATTTTGACAAGTACTTTTTTCTTTATTTTGAAATTGTTTTGTGTAATAGGTTTTAATAGAAATAAGTTGTCAATTGTTCTAGTGCGTGAAAGTGTTGTATATGCCAATCCATGTTTGTTTATGCCTGAAGGGTCAAATGCAAGACCTTCTATTGTAAGTCCTTGGGATCTATGAATAGTACGAGCACATGCTAATTAGATAGGAAATTGTCTTCTAATAGTTATCTTCTTATGGTTTGAATGCTTGTGAATAGGTTTGGCAATTCGAAGTATGGGTGTCCAATCTTTATGAATGTCATTGGTAAAGCATTGTGCTAGCCTTTTTGATTGTCAATGTCCAATTTGTGGATCATTGAATTTAATCCAAACAATGTCAAAGTCAATAAATTTGGTATATGCTTCATACGTTCCATCGGATCCATTGACTATACCCTCTTGTGTGTCATAATTACCAGCGTATATTTCAACTAACATATTTGGCTTTAACTCTATTTGAGTTGGTAGATTGGTTGAATGATTATAAGATCTTATTGCATGATAATTGTCTTCATATTCATCAATTGAATTCAATACGATCAGATCTCCATGTGCAATTGAAAGCATTTTCCTATTGTGTGTATCAACATCTTTTCTTCTATAAAATAGATTTAAGGGAACATTAGGTCCATTGGTGGTGGGCAGACGCAGTTATTATTGAGATATTCTAAGTCTTCATTTGTTTGTGATCCAATGCGTATTCTATACAGTATGTTGATGAAATGTTGATTTCTTTGTCGCATTGTTGTTTGCAAAGAGTAGTACTTTATTTTCTGCTTCCAAAAATTATACGGCATTAGTTCATTTGTTTTTAGCAAGTTTTCGAATACTAAAGAATCTTGTATGGGTTGTGCTTGGTAAAGATCAGCGCAAAAAATGGTATCAAGATTTCCAAAGTAGCTAGTAGGCATTTGCATTATATCTCGTAATCATTTGTCAATAGATCACATAAATCTTGCACCTACTAGTGAAATTTCATCTATTAGAAGGACTAATAATTGTTGATAATGCTTTGACATTGTATCTAATGTTTCAGAATTCAAAGGAATGAATTTTGATTTGTTGAAAGGCATATGCAATGCTGAGTGTATTGTCATGCCACCAATGTTGTATGCTGCTTTTCCTGTATAAGCAAGAATAAGGCCTTTTGGTTTCTCTAGATCATTATCAATAGAATTGTTGTATATGTGAATAAGACTTTGGTATATTGCTTTTGCGGTAAAATTTTTTCCAGTTCCAGCTCCTCCTGTTAGGAACAAATGTAATGGAGTTTTGTTGTTTTCCAATTTTTTTAATACAATGTCTTTTACAATTGCTTGTTGTTCTTCATTTAACATTCATCTCATTTTATAATATTCAGCATTGTCAATCATTTGACGATGTTTTGATATTTCAAATGCAATAGAATTTGTTTTGGTTATTTTGTTCATTTTTAATGTATCAATATCTAATTCTATGTTGTATTGTTCTTGTTGTGATGAATGTTTTTCAGGTGAGTGTTGGTTTTGAATTTGTTCATCAATAGTTTTTAGGTCGGCAATAGTAGTGTCAATGTCACCCCATGTGTGATTGACATTGTAATTATATTTGATGAAATTAGCTCTAATTGTGTGCTCATGATAAGAATATGCATTATGCCATGTTTCAAAACCATCTTTTAGTGTGTTTTCATTTATTGTAAATGGTACATAAAGTAGTAATTGCTCTCTGTAATGATTCTCTTGGTCAATATGTCTATTAAAATTGACAAATCGTATAACATTTCTATTAGCTTTGGCTTCTAATTTTGAACCATTTTTTTTGTATTCTGAAACAAATTGTGCAAGACAAATGTCTGTTATTGTTTTAGGTCATGCAACATAATAGTCTATTAATGAATTGCAAGTTACATTTTCGGAATCATCTGGTTCTTTGTTCAAATGTTTTACTAACTTTAAAATAAATGTTTGCTCATTATCAGGGCTAGTGTCAATGAATATACATTTCCTTGAGCTGTAGTTTAGTGGAAGAGATAGTACGAGGTGAACAGCTTGTTGTGAAGACATTTGTTGTAAATTCAGCAATGTATTTCCAAGTTTACTTATCATTCTTATAGCATCTATTTTATTTTGTTCATGTTCTTTTCGAGTTCTTTTGAATGCATTTGTCATTGACTTATCCACTTTTGTCATATAAGAGCTGCAATACATTGTTGCAGCATATGCATTTAACACAAATTATGCTTCTGTATTTGTGTTCCATATTTCTGGTACTTTTCTGGCAAAGCTATTGTTCCATATGTGTGCTGGTTTCCTTTTCAAAAAAATTGTGGGCCTATGGATTGTAGATTTGATGGCCATTATGTAATCATTCTCACTTAAATTCATTTCTTGTAAAAACATTTCGAAAGAGAATGAATTGTCATAATTTGATTGTTGTAAAGTGGAAAGAGTATCTTTTGCTCTTGAAATTGTAGTTTGATCATTGTCTATAGATGGTTCAATAATTGAAGTTTTCCCCATTGGTGGAAGTGGAAAATTATATCGACAATTTTGTTTTCTTGATTTCCTGCATTGCTTGGTATGGTGATGTTTATGTATTATAGCTAAGTCAGGATGTAGTTCTTCAGTATTACATGTTATGTACTTGTCTACAAATTCTTCAATATTTGCATTACTATCTCTACCATAAATTGGTGCATCTTTAATCCATAGGAGGAAATGGTCATGTTCATTTCCACGATTTTGGAATTCAGTCACAGAGAAATAATCCAAGATTTTCCCAAAGAAGGAATTGTCAGTTAATATTAGTTTTTTTATTGCATTGATTCTATGCCTATAATAATGTGCACATGTCACAAGATCTTTTCTTATGAGTTGAAATTTGTTAGTTTCATTTGCCAGGTTGTGTCGTTGATTTGTTTTTGTTTGATATGTATTGTGTAATTCTTCAAGCATTTTTGATAGTGGCTCCCAGTATTGTTCAGCGCTTGTAAATGTAATAAAAAAGGTAGGTGGTCCAAGTTGTCTAATCATTGCAAATACATTTTTTTTCAATTGGTGCATATAATCTGGAGATATTCTTATCCTTTTGAAATCAATGTAACCAATGTCAGATCTAAGAATCTTTTCTAAATTGGGTTTATGTTTAACATCTTTTGCTACTAGTTTTCTTCCTTTTAGTTGACCTTTGCGTAGTCTTATCCACATTGTGGATAGAACTTGGTGTATGAGTATCTTAATGGTCTTGAAAAATAGATTTGTTGTATGTTAAGCAAACTTTCTATTTGAGTTTTGTAATTCCCATTGTGCAATTTTTTGGTATGGAAAGGCTTTGGTTATGTTTTCGTCACGTGGTTCCCCAAAAAATAGTGTAGGAAAATTCATTTCTTCTGCATATTTGTCTTTAAAGAGTCCAATAGGGTTATGGTCTTCTGCTGGTGCAAGTTCTATAATCTTGTCTTACATTTCATGTATAGATTTTGATTCAGTGAATCCGTGTATCAAGGTCTCACAAGGATTTTCATTTTCTATATCATTTTCCACATTGCTTTCACTAGTAGTATTTTCATTTATTTGATCATTGTCATTATTGTATTGAAGAGTTTTTTCCCAATCTTTCGTTAATTGGACATTTTCCATTTTATATAATGTTCTCTTGCATAATTATTTTTAAGCTTTCATAACGATAGTTGCACGTACCATTCTTGCTTTGTATGCATTTCTATATTGTAGCCATCTTTTAAGAGCAACAGCAATTTTAGATGTCTCGTTAGTAGATCGTGGCAATGTTGTTTGTATAATGTCTATGTTAACTGGTACATTGATAATAGAGCCTATTAGACCCATTTGGGAATTTTTGTATCCTAGTTGCCATATTTGTGCAAATGCAATTCTAAGTGAGAGTAATCGTTCTTCTAGTTGTGAAAGCATTGCTACATAGTGCAATGGTTTATTCATTCTGATATAATCTGGTGTTGTATATCTAGGTAGTTTGAGATGGTTCAATGATGCTTTGCAATTGCGACAAATATAGTTTTCTAATAGAATACATGTCTTTTTTGTTAAGTTGAAATATGCGTGCTTTTGTTTGTCCTTCAGCATTGATATATCTTTTTTGAAATGCAATATTTGACAAATTGAACATGCATATTTTGGCATGTCTTGAATTTTTTTTTTGAATATTTCTAATGGCGACATTTGAGTTTTTTTTGCCAAGGTTGTAGGTGCTAGTATATTTGTTGCACGTATTTGTCTTTTAATTTGTCGAAGTGATCCGGCCTTATTTTTTTTAATGTTTTTGGTTTGGTTAAAAAAATTGATGTCATCTATATTATTATTTCTAATGATTTGTTTAATGTTACGTAATCTTATATGTGGTGATGTTGAATCTAATTGAATTTGAGTCTGATTTTTTAATGTATATTTGTCAACTTCTATTATTTCTTTTATATGTGTTTGTATATTGTTTGATTGTATTTGATAACGTAGGAGTGGCTCAAAAGGACCACAAAAAGGGTTTGCATCATGGAATAAGATAGGATATGAATGTCCATGTGATGATTGATTGAAATGTAAGTACTTCTTTCCTCTTGTCATTGACCAAACACATATTTGTATGTCTAACCATTTGGATAGCCAATATATACAAAATATGTCTCCCCATAATCCAATGTCTTCATTGTTTGTTGTTGGCTTTGTAGAGAGTCGCATTCTACGGAGGTATGTTTCGGTATCTTTTATTCTATGCAATTCATATAATGTAAGAGGATTCAATTCATAGTTATATGAAGTAATTGCTTTTGCATTGCCTTGTGAAAGACATTGCAGGAAGTAATCTATAGTTCCATTGCATATCTGGATTGAGGTATAGTGATTGTCAAGTAGAAGCTCAAAGTCTAAAAAATCCTTCAATTCTTAAAGCACTATCGATGGTGCAAAATTGAGATTGATTTACAATTTCATATTTTTCTACTTCTATTATTTCTTTCTTTGGCATTGCCAAAGAATCTAATTTCCTTTTCATTTTTTTATGCCTTGAAACAAAGTTTATTATTGCAAGATAGGAGGGATATCTTTTACCTTAGATATTGATGATGTGGATGTTTACTAAATTTGTCTTTGTATTTGATCTCTAGATTAGCACTTTTTGTTCTTATACCTCTTCTTGCTTGTGGTTCTGCAATATAAAATTGTCATTGTTATATTCACATGGTTTTATTTTTGTTCTAATCATATTCAATAAATGAACAATTTTGCAATTATTCAATGAATGAATAATTTTGCAATTATCTATTTGCTATATGGACATATGCAGTCTGCTAATTTTTTGTGAACCAATGAGACATTGTCAATCTATTGTTTTGATAGAATTTATGATTACAATTATACACTTTGTTAAAAACTAATATAAAATAATTTTTAAGTAAAAACAAAAAAATCACATGCCATAAATAAAATAGTTCTAAAATATAATAAAACAATTCTTAAATAAGATAGATTTCTATTTTTTCATGTATTTGTTATCTATTTGTACATGTATAATAATTTAAATAGATATTAAGATATAATAGAGAAAATGTAATTAAAGATTTCATTTTCTCCTCCATCGGTTTGCCTCATAAAATACTATATTGATCATGCTTATAATTGATCTAAGTTTAGTTTTGATTGAATTTAAACAAATCAACACTTTTGACATTTATTTTGTATTCATTGACACTAGGCCTGATAATGAGTGAACATTTATTTTAAAGTCAGTAAAACATTTGAACAAAGAACCAGATGATTCTAAAAATGTAACTTGCAATTCATTCATAGACTATTATGTTGTACGACCTAAAACAATAACAGACATTTGAATGCACTTAACCTAAACTTATTCTAAATATAGAAATGAAAAATGATATGGACTAGAAGTAGAGATTCTCAAAGAAGCATTAAACTCAAAACATTATGTATGATAATTATTTTAGCATGCTCTTACACAAGCCAAGCAGAAAAGAAATTGCTTATACATATTAGATAGTTCAACTAGATTGATTATTGTTAGAACTGGAAGCACTAGGAACTGGAAAGGTGCTCAAAGTATTCGAAACAATTGGACTAACTTAAGTAGCATTTGGGATAGTGGGCAGAACATTTTGGATAGGGGCAGAGTGATGAAGTAGGGGTGGATGAGGAACATGGCCCAAGAGAAAATGAAGGGCAAGAAAAGTCCTTTTGACTCGAGATGCAAAGTGTGGACCAAGTTGTAATTGATGGGAATCCACAGCGTTTTGCATAGTGAGCATACAATCATTTTGTATGCCAATTTTGATAGCATTATAAACACATGACATCATTGGATCCTTGTGTATCTCATTAAAGGTAAAAAGACCTCCTATGAAAGCTGAGCCATAAAAAAGTTCATAGTTATGAATTTCTGACTTAAAACTTTCCTCCGATATGAGATAACTTTGTACATAGTCAAATGCCAACTTTTTGAGGAGGTCAAAATCCTGCAGCAGATCCATTGCATTGGAAAGGAAGATAGAAACAACTTCTAAGTACTGTAGTACTTGTGGGAATTCTTGAAGCATTTCTATCCCCACCACTGTTCGAATTGCCTTTTCCACAGCTGCACAATCAATCATAAAAACATGGGCCATCTTCACATCATCATATCTTCCAATGTCTGTCGGTTCCCATTTTTGAGTTGGGAAGAATATGCGCTTGTTCTTTTGCCACTCCTTCATTTTGAACTGTCAAAATGGTGTGTAGCAAAGAAAAAAAATTGTAATACAAAATCTTTGATCAATAAATGTCACCATCAAAGTTCATAACCATATAAATAGAAATCTTTCAGGTGAGTGCACATAGAATGGCCAATTTTGGAACTAGAAGATTGAAGCCAATAACAATTGTCATAAAGAAAATTGTGCACATATAGAGAGAGCTCTATGACAATATTATCAAATTCAAATTAAGCAATAGATATTGTTCAAATCAGATCATGTTCAGTTATGAGAGTTATTATATAAATATATTTATAAATACATAAAAATACAAAGACAAAGAAGTCTACACTGTTGCCCTCTACTGAATGTTGTTTGCATATACTTCCTTGTTTTAGATTGTAATATTTATACGACTTCTTCCATGCCTATTTGCCTTCAGTTCATAATGATCAGTAACTGCCAAAAAAATATACGAACACTATTACATCGCATATTAGCAATATGCAAAAATGCAAAGTGTTTTTTACTAGAATGAGCAGTAGAACCAATATGAACATCTTGACTATCATAATAGTGTATACTTGTAACATGATTTCGTCCTCAGAAAAGTGAGCCATTTCTTTTCCACACTGGATAACTATATAATTTGTAACTGTAGTTGCAAAGAACAACTATTTGCAAGCTCTTAGCATTCCGTTGATCACATTTGCATTTTCTGTCAACCAATAATAAAATATCCTTTAGAATGTAGGTTGTATCAAAGTCTATGACTATTATACTTGTTTGAAGAATAATTATACTGTGATGAATGGTATATGTAAGTTCAGTATGTTATTCATGATGATTTGATCATGATCTTGACTTTGAATAGTAAATTGATATCTAAATATTTTTGTGGAGTTTCTGCAAATCAAGCTTGATTTTCATGACAGTGTAGAAATTGAAGGACAATATCATTCAAGTAGAGTTGGTGATTCATTAATTGTTTTACTTTGAGTGATCTACATGAAGCTCTAAAAGATTATCTAGTGACAAGAATATATGTTCTTTGTGATGAGTTGCTCTTATTGCAGCTATTGCTTTCTATTAGCATATAAGTACTCGGTGTTGTCATGAAAATAGAAATGATGGTCATTATCTTTGAAATATACAATACCTATGGAACTAGTACTATTCCTATGGATGTATCCAGTATTGGAAAGTGTATTTTCCAATGTCTGTAAGAATGCTAAGACTATAGATGCCTGAAAATGTTGTCAATTTACAAATGTCATTTTATTCTAGAGTGTTTGGATAATAGGAATCCATCTAGGATAAAAAAACATTGCAATAGAGATTCAGGATACTGCCCAAAGTGGCTAATATATGCAAATAATGAAGAAGATTATCGACAATTGACTTGTATCTTGTTTCTGTGTGTCCGATATTATTGCATAGAAATTGTGCGTGCAAAATTTAAGAGACATCATATTTATGGAAATAAAGCTATATGATCTTGCTCTGAGATTGTTCAAGAAATTCTTTGAACTTTGTCAAAATAATAGTTGCTATCTATTTTGAAATGCAATTTAAAACCTCATCATCAAAGTTCATAACCATATAAATAGAAATCTTCGAGGTGAGTGCACATAGAACTGTCAATTTTGCAACTAGATGATTGAAGCCAATAACAATTGTCATAAAGAAAATTGTGCACATATAAAGAGAGCTCTATGACAATATTATCAAATTCAAATTAGGCAATACACATTGTTCAAATCAGATCATGTTTAGTTATGAGAGTTATTATAAAAATATATTTATAAATACATAAAAATATAAAGACAAAGAAGTCTACACTGCTGTCCTCTACTAAATGTTGATTTAAGGGATTACGTGGAGTTTGCTAAATAAATTTAAAAGAGCATTTTCGTAATTTACATATACATATAAATATATATGTATATGGGAGAAGTTTTACTGACCATTTTATTAGGCCCTTGCTTAAAACCCTGACAAAGTTTTACAAATTAATTTTAATAATGAAACATCAAGGTATGGGAATTATGTTTTCGTCATAACTGAAGTATAAACGTAATTAAATAGAAATTTTGTTATAGATCCATGATAAGGGTTTTATAAAGAGGAGAGCCTCCTACATATATTAACAATGGCATATGATTTACAATAAGAGTATTAATATTAATTATTAGTAATAATAACAACAGTAATAATAAATAAGAGAAAATAAAATTATACTTTAACGAGAGCATAAAGGAATATACTGTGTTACTCCGGGAAGAGTTTCTCGGAAGTTTCACTATCAACGCGATTTAATAACCGGGAAAATGAAGAGGAAAATTACACATTACCTTGCTTAAAAGGTCACTGGAAATAAACTTAAGAAGTCATCACAGACATTCCATGTGAGGCCATTTTAATCTCAACTGTAGTAAACGTCCATATAAGTAAACCTGTAAGAGAGTCAGAAGAAGAAAAAGTAACATTGGAAAACACAGCGGAGAAAATGCGCGGCATTTCCCACATGGGATAAGAGAACTAAGTCAATGGACCCTCCAACCAAAATTTGCTTAGGAACAAGTTTAATTAATACATACAAGAGGAGAAACCTAGATCGGAGAAGACTAGGAGTCCAGCGAAGTAGTAAACTAGCCTATGTGACCTGGATCATCCAGAAGTTAGGTTTAATATCAACAATAGATACAGTGATAACCCTGATTGATGTTCAATATGAAGAAAGGACCAGATAAACATAAAGAAAGCATAGAAAACGAAAGAGAGAGAGACCGAAATATAAACAAACTAAATTATCAGAGAAATAGTTAAGGTGAGCGCGATAAAAATACAATCAAAATTAAGACCCAGAGAAAAGGGAAGAGAGAGCAAACGAACCGCCTTGTTGAGAATGCTAAGTCGAAGGAGGAGTATATTTCAGGAAGCAAGAGAGGAGACAGACAACCGTGCCTTGTTGAAAAATGATTAAATAGGGAGATCACGATTCGGTTTAGTCGGAACAAGGCGTCGTGGGAAGTTGTTAATCTATCAGTGAACCACGTGCGTAAAATAGTGTTGAGTAATTCCCACTTATGCCGTAAGGCGTTATGCTATCAGAATTTTGCCGAGATTTAGATTTAGGAACCCTGATATTTTAAACCTAGCAGTGACGTTAACGGCGTCGTAGAGACCCCCTTGTTGGTCTGCTTGTGTCTGGTTGCACGCAATTGTACTTGTACCCCGCCGACAACTGTAGTGTTTTCACCTTGAACGAACACCACCGAGCATGCTTACGCATGCGAGGGGGTTTCTAGGGGAAACGTGAGAAAATTTTTGATATCTCGTGTCATAACCACATGACAGATGTGGCTATGACACGTGTGATGTGTGTTGTGACCACATGGAAAATGTGGGCATGACACCCTCCACCCCTATTAATTAATTGATAGTGTTGGTAATCCCTTTTCTCTTGCAATGTGTTTGACAAGTGCGAGAATGTTAGGAAAGGTGTCTCAACCTTGCATCCTAATGTAAAGAACACAAAAATTGTAATTTTTGGGCTAAATAGAAAAACTCAATTTCTAAGCTATAGGGATGAACTAGGACATAGATCTTTTATGTTAGGAAAGGTGCCTCAACCTTGCAACTACAACAAGTTTCTATTCTTCCCAATTTTGGTCTTTTTGAATACCCTTTATCTTGAAGAATGGTTTAAAACATTCAACGTTTCCAAAAAGGGCTAAAAATGGTAGAGCTTACTATTTTTAGTAACTCTACATTTGACCACAAATGGACCCAAATTTTTCCCAAAAGGTGTGAAATTTCCAAGTAAATATCTTGGGTGAGTTTAGACTCAAGATCATACCTGGATTTCAAGATATTAAAGTTTTCATCTTTTGAAACTCCTGGAAAAGTTTTGAACTTAGATCTGAGGCACTTAGATGTCACTAAATACACTGAAAGTTGTCATAACTGGTGAAGTGAGTTATAGCATGACAGATCTCTTCACAATCTTTTTGATGCATCAAATGATTTGTCAATCAGACATCCGAATCAAAAGTTATGGCCTCTAAAAGTTGGACCTCCTATTTTGGGAAATGTGAAAACATGTTGGACACTTAAAAGAGTTGTAAGGAGGAAAGTTACACATGGTGTGTGATTTGACACATCATAAGGCATATTTGATTGGAGATAATTTGGGTACTACTTTTGGGTGGTTTTGGCTCATGGTTTTGTAATTACCATTGACAGTTTACTGTATTGTATCTCCTATATATTACCTGAGCTTGAGATGGAGGTTGTGTGTAAGAGTCATATAGATGTTGAATTGCCTCTGCATCTCTGGTTGGTTATACTCCTATGAAATATTTCTCTTCAACTATATTGTAATCTTCTTGATTCCTAAATAATATATTGGGCAACTTTGGAGTGTGTGGTTTTTTCTCCCGAAAGGGTTTCCCCACGTAATTACTGTGTTGTGGTATGATTGCTATTTGTGTATATTCTTGTAACTGTTGTAAAGATATGAAAAGTTCTACATATCCCCCCCTCAAGATTAGTGTAGGAAGTTGTTCCTCTATCTTAGCTTCCTTACATTTTCAAGCTCTAAAATTTTAAAAGAGCTCAATTAGCATCTTGGATCAAAAAATATGACCTCCAAAAGTTGGGCCTACTACAATTGGAAATGTAAGAGCATCTATGATGCATAAGAGAGTTGTAGGAAAGAATTAGACTTGTTGATCAACTTATAATGTGTTTTATGACATATCATAAGACATCTTTGAATGGAGATAATGTAACCAAGATGGAGCACTCAAGTTGGTGAGTGGATTATGACAAGCTTATGGAAGTTGGAAGGAATATGTTATTTTTAGTCAATGGACTCGTCTTGGGATTTCAATGTTGTATCTTAACTAGGGATTTGGACACCACTTTTTTTGGTTTTAGCTTGAGATGGAGGTTATATAGTGAGTTTTGTAGGTATTTTTATGTCACCATAATTGGTCTAGATCTCTTGTTGGCGAGACTCCTATAAGGGCATGTCCTTGTAATTGTATTGTAACCTTTGTTGTTGATAATACAATTAATTCATGCATTAGAGTGTGGGATTTTTCTTCTGAAAGGGTTTTCCCCATGTAAGCCTATGTTATGGTATAATTTTTGTTACGTGTTTTTCCTTTTAACTACACATTTAATTTATTTGTACATACCTCTCCTTAAAGATTAGATTAGGAAGTGCTTCTACACTCTTACTTCATTTTACGCATAAGAGAGTTGTAAGAGGTATTTACACTTGTTGACAACCTTATGACACATATTATGACATGTCATAAGACATCTTTGAATGGAGATATTGGAGCACCCAAGTTGGTGAGTGGGTTATGATGAGTTTATGGAAGGTGGAAGGAGTATGTTATTTTTAGCTTGTGGATGCATCTTGACATTTTAGCATTGGATTCTTGATTAGGGATTTGGGTGCCACATTTTGAGTGGTTTTAGCTCATGGTTTCCTAATTACCATTTGATGGTTTCATGTATTGCTTCTCCTATTTATTGGGTGCTTGAGATGGAGGTTTTATATAGTGAGTTTTAATTTATAGGTGTTGTATGCTACCATAATTGCTCCAGATTTGTTGTTGGTGATACTCTTGTAAAGACATTGCAAGAGTATTGTAACTATTAATTACTGAACAATGCATTAAGTTGCTTTGGAGTGTGGGTTTTTTTTGTCTCGAAAGAGTTTTCCCCATGTAAATCACTATGTTATGGTATATTATTTTTGTGTTTATCTTGTTGTGACAGTATGATCAAATTAGTTTTTGCACATGTACCTCCACCCATAGATTAGTGTAGGAAGAATATTCCAAACATCTATTTCCTTTCTTTTGGTATCAAATCTTGATCACCTTGGGTCCTAGGTGTTAGGGAAGAGGTTTTTGTACTAGTCTTGGATTGAGTGGGAGCTTGTGTAGAAGATCTTGTTGTAGAGAAATGGAAAGCACATCGAGAATAGAGATGGAGAGATTTGTAGGCACTAAATTTAAGTCATGAAATCTCAAAATGGAAGATATTCCCATAGATAGAGATGTTTGGGTTGCTGTATTTGGATCCAAACCCATTGCAATGTCACAAGTTGATCGAGATCTATTGGACAAAAAGGTGAAGGGCCTCATTAGGCTCTGCTTGGTGGATTTTATTTTGTTGAATTTACATGAAGAAGCCACCACACAAGCTCTTTGGAAGAAGTTGGAAGACTTGTATCAAGCTAAATATATTATTAACAAACTTTTTCCTTAGAAAGAAGTTGTACACTTTGAGAATTGATGATGGTGATTCTATGGCTAAGAATTTGAATGAATTCAATATGATTATGACCCAGTTTCACTCTGATGGAGCAAAAATGGAGGAGGATCATTGCATGACACTTCTATGTTCTTTTCCAGACTCATATGATCACTTATTGATGGCAATCAAGAGCACTGCTTTGAAACTCAAAATGGATGAGGTAGTGGTTGTGTTACACTCAAAGGAGATGCAACTGAAATATTTTGAATCTAATAAAGAGGCTCTACTTATTCATGGAAGACTAAAGGAAAAAGGCAAGAGGAAGGACATAAAGAAAAAAATCTAGATCCAAATCTCCTAGAAAGTTCAAGGTTAAGTGTTGGAACTATGGAAAGCCTCAACACTACCATAGAGACTACAAAGAGAAGAAGAAAAAAAGAAAAATTGTTTACATTATGAATTTGGAAAATCTTCTCAAGATGATCCAAATTCCTTTGTTGTGGCCTTGGGAACTCAGCATCAGAAGGTGCATGGTTGATAGACTTTCAAGCTTCCTTCCATATGACATCCCATCGAGAGTGGTTTTCAAAGTATGAAGAATATGAGAAGGTGTACCTCAGAGGTGATTTTCATTTGAGAATAGTTGGGCATGGTAGAATTTGAATTCAATTCCTTAATGGACGAGTGAAGGGGATCAATGTTGTGTTATCCATCCATATGACCTCCCACCAAGAGTGGTTTTCAAAGTATGAAGAATATGAGAAGGTGTACCTTAGTGATGATTCTCATTTGAGCATAGTTGGCCATGGTAGAATTTGAATTTGATTCCTTAATGGATGAGTGAAGGGGATAAGTGGCGTGTTATCTATCCTTGGTTTGGCATGAAACCTGTTATCAATTGGAAAACTTAATGATGTGAGTGTGTGAGTTGTTTTCTCTAATGGATGGTGTAAGTTGGTGTGAGAAGCTATGGTTCTCACTAAGGGTGTTCATGTGGGCACTTTGATTCAACTAGCTACATGCACTATCAAGTGAAATAGTTCTTTTATTCTTGTAGTGAAGAGATTTGTAGAACCTACACCTTCACCATCAGAAACAACAACAAAGAGGAGTATTGTGTCTACTTCTGATGGTCATGCTTTATGAGTATCTAAGTGAACTCTTGCTTCTAAGAGCAAGTTTCCTTCAGAGAAAGTAATGCTATGACACTAGAGAATGGGCCATATAGGTGAGAAGGGTCTACGCACATTGAAAAATAAAAATATTGTTGAGGGGTTGAATGATTGTGCTCTTGAATTTTATTTATGTGAACATTGTATATGGTTTAAATAAAACTGCATTCAATTTTAGTCTAGTTCTCACAAATATTTTGGTCTATTGGACTTGATTGATTTAGATGTATTTGATCCTATTAATGATCTTAAAAATTTGAATTCTTTGTATTATGTATCTTTTATAGATGATTATTCTAGAAGGTTATGGGTGTATTTCCTCAAGAGTAAATCTAAATCCTTTAGTTGATTTAAGGAGTTTAAATCTGGTTTAGAAAATCAAATTGGTAGGAAGATTAAGGTTTTAAGGACTAATAATGGTGGTGAGTTTTATTTTATAGATTTTGTAAAGAACATAGGATTGAGATACATAAGACAACTCCATATACCCCTCAACAAAATGAAGTTTGAAAGAGAATGAATAGGATGCTAATGGCAAGGACTAGGAATATGCTTAGTGGAGTTATCTTGGAATAAAAGTTCTAGGAAAAAGTAGTTGTTATGGCTTGTAATTGATTAATAGGTATCCTACATTAGCTATGGTTGATAAGACTCCTATGGAGGCATAGATGGGAAGAAATCCCTCATTACGACATCATAGAGTTTTTGGTTGTGAGGAATATGCACACTTGCCTAGGGCAAAGCAATCAAAGTTGGAGAATAAGGCAATCAAATGTATCTTCATCAACTACGGTGTTGGTGTGAAAGGGTACAAGCTTTAGGACCCTATGACTGAGAGAGTTATGTATAACAAAAGTGTTGTTTTCTAAGAGATTAATTCTTCTTCGACAATGTTGTAGTTGGAAGAGGATGGGAAGAAAATGTGGTTCAACTAACCCCAAAGACCAAGAAGGTTGAACTAGAAGCTTATGAATGACCTGAAGAGGAGAAAAACTCATGTAGTTTTGATAGTTTAGAAGAGGAGGTAGAACCTCCACCATAGCTCTTTAGAAGGTCCACTTGGAAAATATAACGACCATGCAGGTATACTCCTCTTGATTGGAAATATATTTTTACTTTGATTACTAATATTGATGAGGCTATAATTATGAAGTAGGTGATGGATATGGGTGATTTTGAGACCTGAAGAATGGATACAGATGAGGAGATGGTTGCATTAAGGAAGAGTGACACATGGGACTTGGTACCATTTCTAGAAGGAAGAAATCTTGTTGGATGTAATGGGTGTTCAAGAAGAAGAACAATTCAAATGGAGGTGTTGAAAAGTATAAGGCAAGATTGGTTGCAAAGAATATTCCCAAGTTGAGGGAATAAACTTTGGTGAGATTTCTTACCTGGTTTCTAAGATGACGTCTATCAGGTTCTTGTTATCTGTAGTAGTAGCTTTTGATTTAGAGAGAATAGATGGATATGAAGACACCATTATTTCATGGTGACTTTGAGGAAGAGATCTACATGACATAATTGGAGCACTATGTTGTTCAAACCAAAGAGTCTTTTGTTTATAGATTGAATTTTGTGTATGGTCTCAAACAATCTCCTATAATGTGGTACCATAAAATTGATTCATTTGTGTTGGGCTTGGTATTTCTAAGATCCAAATTAGATCGCTATGTTTATTATAAAATGGATGGTGATCAATTCCTTATTACCACACCATACGTAGATGATATGTTATTTTTTGGTATAATGTGATTTATGATTTGAAGTCTCAACTTTCAACACAATTTGACATGGACTCGAGGGATGCCAAGCATATCTTCATTGAGAGCAGAAGAGATAGAGTAAACATAAAGCTTTGGTTGGGCTAGAGTAAGTATGTGAACTTTGTATTGCAACATTTCAGTATGGAAGATTGTAAACCTTTTAGCATTCCTATTTCCATGGGAATTAACCTTTAAGTGGAGTAGTGTCTTATGATACCCACAAAGATGGAGGATATGGCTCATGTTATTTACTCCAATGTAATTGGGAGCTTGTTGTATGCTATGGTATATACTAGAACATACATTGTTTAAGTAGTAGAAGTCTTGCGTCACTTTATGGCTAATTGTGGACAAGATCATTGAGATGAAATTAAGAGGATTAGATATTTGTGGTGTACTTTGAGCATTCTACTGATTATCATGGTGATTCTACAAGGTAATGACACTAAATGGATATTTATGTATCTAGATTGGGTAGGAGATGTTGATAGTTGAAGATCCACCAGTGGATATGTGTTTAATTTATTTGTTGGTACTATTAGTTGGATGAATAAACATGTCGTGGTCATTTATCCACTATAGAGGTTGAGTACATGGAAACTACTCATGCATGTAAGGAGTCTATCTAACTTAAGAGATTATGTTCAAATGTAGGGTTGAGTCAGGGAGTTATCAAAGTTCTTTATGAAAGTCATAGTGCCATATGTTTGGCCAAATACCCAACCTTTCATACAAGAATGAAGCACATAGATGTCCAGTACCATTTTTTCATGACATGGTTGAGGATGGGAGGGCGATATTAAAGAAAGTTGACACTTTGCATAATGTTGCAGATGCATTGATGAAGCTAGTCAACACAAAGGAGTTTAGGTGGTGCAATAAGCCCATGGGCCTCTCAACCCCTATCAGATAGTTAATAGTGTTGGTATTCCCTTTGCTCTTGTAAGGTGTTGAACAAGTGGGAGAAGGTTAGAAAAGATGTCTCAACCTTGCATCCTAATGTAAAGAATAAAAAATATAGTTTTCGAGCTATAGAACATAAAAATAAATTTTAGGGATCTAGAGATTAATTTTGGCCTTGAAAAATATCGAAATGAGCCCTAATCAAACCAAGAAAGTTACAATGACATGGACCTATTTGAGATTTATAATTTAAAAAGTGGGCTCAATCAACTTCCTAGATCAAAAGTTATGGCCTATCAAAGTTAATCTTCCCACATCAAAAATGTAAGAGCATCTATGATACATAAGAGAGATATAAGAGGGAATTACACTTGTCGACCAAATTATGATGCATGTTATGACACATCATAAGACATCTTTGAATGGAGATAATGGAGCACCCAAATTAGTGAGTGGATTATGACAAGCTTATGGTAGATAGAAGGAATATGCTATTTTTAGCCTAAGGATTCATCTTAGGATTTGGGTACCACATTTTGAGTTGTTTTAGCTCATGTTTTTCTAATTACCATTTGATGGTTTCATGTATTACTTCTCCTATTTATTGGGTGCTTGTGATGGAGGTTTTATATAGTGAGTTTTTGTAGGTGTTGTATGCTACCAAAATTGCTCCAAAATTGTTGTTGGTGATACTCCCTAAAGACATAAACTTTGCAAGAGTATTGTAACTATTAACTATTGAACAATGCATTAAATTTCTTTGGAGTGTGGGTTTTTGTCTTGAAATAGTTTTTCCCATGTAAATCACTATGTTATGGTATATTGCTTTTGTGTTTATCTCCTTGTAATTGTATGATCAATTTAGTTTTTGCACATACCTCCTCTCATAGATTAGTGTAGGAAGAGTATTCCACACCTTTGATTCCTTTCAAGATGAAGCCACATAAAAAAGGTCCTTGGGACCTCTTTTTTACTCGCATACCATTTTCTCCACCACTGAGAACTTCTGTCTATACGAAACAACTACTAGAAAAGAAGTTGCCATGAAAATAGTCATCGATGGGGGGGTACAAAAAGTTGGGGGGCCAAAAAGTGGCCAACTTTTAAAAAAAAGAAGTTTTAGCCATAATGCAAGTGCATTATAACACACTCATGTTATGGCTTGGTGATGGCGAGCCTAACACCAAGCCATAATGCGCTCACTTTATAATGTGAGTGCGTTATGCTCTGCTATATTAAAAAAATACTACATTTCATTTCATAATTTGATAGCATTTCATAGTAAACCCACAGCTTGGAGAGAAAGGAGAGCGTGCTCATGTTATTGAAGGCCATATCATCAACTATTTGCTGCCATGACATTGGGGAGGTCGAAGGAGTAAGTTCTATTTGCTTTCTTGTGTGAAATTGTTGCTAAATAGGTAGGTTAAAATAGTTTTTTGATGTAAATTTCTTTGATTTACAAGAATTGTAATACACCTCCTCCTCCTCCTGAAAATACACAAAATCCTTCATCACCTAAATAGCAAATACCTGCTGAAGAAGAACCCCAACAACAAACACCTCCATTCATTCCTCAATATGCCCCTAGAACACAAGAAAATATAATGGGACAAACTGAAAACAATAAAAAACAAATTGAGGACATAATTGCAAGGTTGAAAGAACCTGCAAATTCAACCTTGCATAGATCCATGCTTGCTCAATCTCTTGAATCTATGTTATCAAATGTAGATTCAATTAGCAAGCAAATCTCTAGTTGGTTAGAAAAGAGGAGAGAATTTAGAGAGTTCTATGTAGATAAGTTGTCCTATGAACAAGTTAAAAATGAACAAATTACAAAATTGGACTTGTGTTCTATTTTCATAGATCCACGAACAAATCAACTTCTATCCCTTACATGCAAGAGGTTCCCTATCCATTGGTACAACAACCAAGTGATAAGGGATAATTTTACACAGAGGTGGTGGATGGTTTTGGACAATCCTCCATGCAACAATAATGAGGTCTCGTAATATTTTTTGAGGAAACTCTATTGCAAGTTTGTCAAAAATAAAGTACCAAATTATTTTGATATGCGGGAGTTCCAAGGTAGAGGTGGGCGGTCAGCACAGGATAGACCAAGGGCACATTTTGACCCACAGTGGCTAGTGAGATGAGCACTCACTAGACCATCCCATGTGTACGTGTCTATCTCTTCCATTGTCAAGGAGAGTGTTGAGGTCGAGACAATTCATTCCATTAGTGATTTGACCCAAAGCATCATAGAGCTTGCTAGTCCTGCAGCATAGCGTGGGCCAAGGGAGAGTTCATGTTGGGTTCCACCCCATACTTGTTAGGCTTGTGGATTAGCAGGTGGTTATGACCCCATAAATAGTCAGGACGCAGGTGCGCAGGCTACATCTGCAGCTGAGTAGATGGTGATGATAGATGCCCTCCTGTATGAGACTTTTGGCCTTGATACTCAGGTAAATCTTAGCAAGTTCATTGTATTTAATTTATTAAATTTTATTTTTGAAATGCAAGATTAACTAATTTAGTTTGATGATTTTAATGAAATTTCAGGGTCATAGCATTGATGCAGTTTTTAGTGGTTCTCCACCTACATATTACACTACATCATCTACTATCAGGGTATGTAACTAGTAAACAATTATAAATATTACATCTGAATAGCATCATTATATGAATGGTATTCTAATATCTGATTTTGGATGTTGTATAGGTTAATATTGGAGATTTCACGGCAACACCTGCTAGTGGTGGTGGACTTCAAAGCTTCACGGAGGTAATAAAATAAACAGTTTAATGAATGAATTGTACTTACTAGATTTTTGTATTTTATATTCATATCATTGGTTACATTTCATTGCACATCTTTCAAACTCAAAGCATTAATATACATTGCATAACTAATAACTAGATGTTGATAGATGAAAAAATTTCAATTACAATATAGTTATTTGAAAAAATACCTTAAAGAAATGTGGTCTCATGGAATGTCATGACAAGTAGATGCATAGACAAGGACATCACCATGAGACCACATTTCTTTGAGGCATCTTTTGAAACAACTCACTGCCTTGTCTATGCTACCACATTTTCCATACATGTCTACCAAAGCTTGTTGATCCACTCCACACTATTCTTTGACAAATTCTCTCTAATAAAATCATCCAATTACCACCAATTAGAGCCCAGGACATGACACTGTTAGGGTTAGCCGGCAGAAGATATCAATTAAATGCAAATAAAGATTAAATAGAGAAATAGAAATACACAGAAATAATAACAATGAGAGACAAGTTTTAACGTGGTTCACCCAAACTCAGGCTACATCCATCAAACAGAGAGTCCAATATTATTATCCAATAAATCAAACCGATTACAATCAGCAATCCCTGCAACTCAATACCGCTGCAAAATGCTACAATACAATATCCAAACCCTGACACTTGGCCGCTTTTTATCAAGCTTTTTGTTGGTTACAAAATAGGGTTTTCTTATGTCAGTCAATGAAAAAATTAACTCCCGGTGCATTATGAAATAATAAAAAACCATGTGAGGTTTCAGGGGTGTTGCCCCTGAGCCCCCACGGGGGCGCTGCCCCTCGACCCCGTCTTGGGGGCACTGCCCCTTGACCCCGTAGGAATTTAGGGGGGAAACTGCACCGATAAAAGTGGGGTAAATATAACCTCTGAATCTGATTAGGCACCATATAACAACAATCTCCCACTTGGAGACTGATCAGACTCCACACCATATCATCTCCCATGTGGAGACTGATCATAACACCACTGACCCTGTAGCTCCCACTGGAAATAAGCACCCTGGACTCTGCTATTCTATTTTTGGTTGTTTTCAGTCTAGAAGACCAACAGAAGCTGAAGAGGAGCTCAGCTTCTCCCTTGTTACTGCCTTTGTAAACATATCTGCTAGATTGTCATCTGTATGTATCTTTGCCAGCTATAACTGTCCATCATCCAACACCGACTGAATGAAGTGATACCTCAACTGTATGTGTTTGGTCTTTGAATGCAAGGCAGAATTCTTTGCAAGATGTATGGCACTCTGGCTATCCGTAAATAAATAACTATTAACCTGTTGGGTGCCCAATTCATTCATGAAAGATTGCAGCCATATCATCTCCTTGCTTGCCTCTATTGTAGCTACATATTCTGCCTCTATGGTGGATAAAGCAACCACCTTTTGTAACCTGGAAATCCAACTCACCGCTATTCCACCTATAGTAAAGACATAACCTGTAGTACTCCGCTTGGTATCAATATCCCCTGCCAAATCTGAGTCTACATAACCTGCTAAATCAGTATTAGAGCCCGCAAAACATAAGTGTTTATTAGATGTACCTCAAAAATATCTGAGAATCTATTTTACCGCATTCCAATACTCTAATCCGGGATGACTCATATACCTGCTAACGACTCCTACAACATGTGCAATATCCGGTCTCATGCATACCATGGCATACATTAAACTTCCTACAGCTGAAGCATAGGGTACCTTGGACATTTTCTCTTCCTCCTCTTGTGTCTTAGGACACATCTCCTTGGTCAATTTCAAATGACTAGGCAAAGGTGTGCTGACAACTTTTGCATTCTCCATGTGGAATCTCTGCAACACCTTTTCAACATAAGCAGCCTGAGATAGAGTCAATTTTTTGTTCTTCCTATCTCTACAAATTTTCATACCAAGGATTTGTTTTGCTGCCCCCAAATCCTTCATAGCAAATGACTATGCTAACTGCTGCTTTAACTCGCTTATGTGATCCATGTTAGACCCAGCTACAAGCATGTCATCAACATACAAACATAAAATAATGTAGATATCATTATCTAACCTCTTAAAATAAACACAATGGTCAGAATTACACCTGCTGTAGCCTTGCTCAGCTATAAAACTGTCAAATTTCATATACCATAGCCGAGGTGCTTGTTTCAGGCCATACAAACTCTTCTTCAATCTGCACACTAGTTTCTCCTTACCTTTGACCTCAAATCCATGGGGCTGTTCCATATATATCCCCTCCTCCAAATCACCATGGAGAAAGGTAGTTTTAACATCTAGCTGTTCCAAATGTAAATCTTCAGTAGCCACAATACTTAAAACAGTACGAATAGAAGTCATCTTGACAACCGGAGAAAATATCTCATCAAAATCAATGCCCTTTTTCTGTGCAAATCCTTTTACAACTAACCTGGCCTTAAATCTTTTCTTACCTCCATCTTCTTCTTTCAGCCGGTAAACCCATTTATTTGGTAAAGCCTTTTTACCTACAGGTAACTTACATAATTCCCAAGTCTAATTTTTCAGCAAGGAGTCCATTTCTTCTTTCATTGCAATATCCCACTGAACCTGTGTATCCACCTGCATAGATTCATCATACCCTTCTAGTTCACCAGCATCTATTAACAAAATAGAATACAAAGAGGGAGAAAACCCTTCAGGAGGTCTACTGATCCTTGTTGACCGTCTAACATTCACTGGAGTTTGTGGTATTTCTGGTTGCTGTTGCGGAGCATGAGGAACCACTGGAACATCACTATTTGGAGTATCATCCAGCACCACATAATCTTTTCCGTTCTTCTCATGCTGCTGCAACTGATCTTTGTACAACACCTTCTCATTGAATATAACATCCCTGCTTCTCACAATTTTCTGATTTTCAAAATCCCAAAGCCTATAACCAAATTAATCAATGCCATATCCAACAAAGGTACACCTTTTTGATTTTGCATCCAGCTTGGTTCTATTTTCAGAATCTATATGTGCAAATGCTTCATAGCCAAAGGTTTTCAGAAAAGAATAACTCACCTTCTTGCCTGTCTATGCTTCCTCTGGAATACCATAGCCCAAAGGAACTGAAGGACCTCTGTTAATTAAATATACAACAGTGTTGACAACCTCTGCCCACATGTTTAAAGGCAGCCCAGCATGCAATCTCATGGTCCTTGCATGCTCCATTATTGTCCTATTCATGCATTCAGCCACTCCATTTTCCTGTGGAGTCCCTGGAACCGTTTTCTGCCTACGAATTCTATTAAAGGAACAATAATCTTCAAATGCTTTGTTGCAATACTCACCGCCATTATCAGATCTAAGATATTTTAATCTGTTACCCGTCTCATTCTCAACCAAACTTCTCCATTTCGTAAATGTTTCAAATACATTAGATTTCTGTCTAAGGAAATAAATCTAGACCTTCCTAGTTGCATCATCTATGAATGTAACATAATACTGAGAGCCACTGAGAGAAGATACCTAAGCTGGTCCCCATACATCTGTATGCACAAGCTCCAACTTTTCATTTTTCTTTTGCTTCCCATCTCTGAGAAAACTGACTCTCTTTTGTTTTCCATACACACAACTTTCACAGAAATCCATATTAATACATTTCAGACCTGGTCAAACTTTCTTAGAATGAAGTACCTTCATACCTTTTTCACTCATATGCCCAAGTCTGTTATGCCACACTGTTGTTTCTGAACCTGCAGCAACTTTTCCAGTCTCTTCCTGCAAACCTGCAGCAACTGTTCCTGAACCTGTTTGTTTTTTCTCTGTAACAGCTAAAGTAGAAGGAACAGTATGACCTGTACAAAGATATAAGGTGCCTACTTTCACACCTTTTGCTACTACTAAGGCACCTTTTGAAACCTTCCAATTTTTATCAGTAAATGTAACAGTGCAACCTTGTTCAGTTAGCTGCCCTACTGAAATTAAATTTCTACTGAGCCTTGGAACATGCCTTACCTCTTGTAGTAGCCAATGATTCCCAATCTGCAACTTAATCTTGATTCTTCCCTTTCCAACAATCTGACAGGGTTCGTTATCTCCTAAATAAACCAGCCCAAAATCCCCTTGGACATAATCAAGAAAATAACTTCTATGGGGCATAGCATGAAATGAGGCCCCTGAATCTAAAACCCATGAATCATCAGCATTATCTAGGGAAAGAATCAAAGCGTCATCTTCAGATTTATTACTTACCACATTTGCTTCCTTATTGCCTTCTTGTTTGTCTCCTACTTTGTTCTTCCGAGACTAGCAATCTTTCTTCAGATGACCTAGTTTTCCATAGTACCAGTAATCCTTCTGTCCTCTGGTTTGGGATTTTTTGTCCTTTGATTTTCCTCGTGACTTCCCATGACCTCCAGAACCTTTTCCTCTTTCCTTTGATCTGCCCCTGCTTTCTGCATTCAAAACACTGCCTGATTTGGATCCACCTGAGCTTTTCTTACGAATTTCCTCACTCAGAATAACACCAACAACATCATCAAATTTTAGGGTATTTGAACCAGAAACAGAGTTACTAACCACCATTACCAAACTATCCCAGCTTTCAGGCAATGAACATAATATCAAGAGAGCTCTAACTTCTTCATCAAATTTTACATTTACAGAAGTCAATTGACTGACAATCGTATTAAATTCATTTAAATGACCTCTCACAGATCCACCTTCAACCATTTTCAAATTAAACAACTGCTTCATGAGAAATACCTTATTTGAGGCTGAGGGTTTTTCATACAATTTAGCCAAAGCTTTCATCAGACCATCTGTTGTCTTCGCTTCTGTTATATTGAATGCCACTGACAGTGCCAGGCACAACTGAATGGTTCCTAGTGCCTTTCTGTTAAGAAGATTCCAATCCTCATCAGACATTGTTGCCAGTTTCTTGGCTACTCCTTCCAACGGCCTCCATAAATCCTTTTGATAGAGGTAATCCTCCATCTACATCTTCCATAACTGATAGTTCTGCCCATTGAATTTATCAACCTTCATTTTACCCTCATCTGCCATTGCTCCCACTCAAGCGTGAGACTTTTCTGCAAACGATAATCGAACACAACCCGCTCTGATACCACTTGTTAGGGTTAGCCGGCAGAAGATATCAATTAAATGCAAATAAAGATTAAACAGAGAAATGGAAATACATAGAAATAATAACAACGAGAGACAAGTTTTAACGTGGTTCACCCAAACTTAGGCTACATCCACCAAACAGAGAGTCCAATATTATTATCCAGTAAATCAAACTGATTACAATCAGCAATCCCTGCAACTCAATACCGCTGCAAAATGCTATAATACAATATCCAAACCCTAACACTTGGCTGCTTTTTATCAAGCTTTTTGTCAGTTACAAAATAGGGTTTTCTTATGTCGGTCAATGAAAAAAATTAACTCCCGGTGCATTATGAAATAATAAAAAACCGTGTGAGGTTTCAGGGGCGTTGCCCCTGAGCCCCCACGGGGGCACTACCCCTCGACCCCGTCTTGGGGGCGCTGCCCCCAATCCCCCGCAAGGGGTGCTGCCCCTTGACCCCGTAGGAATTTAGGGGGGAAACTGTACTGATAAAAGTGGGGTAAATATAACCTCCAAGTTTGATTAGGCTTCATATAACAACAGACACTGGAGAGGGGTATGAGCCTATGACATCTTATATAGCATATGATTAACTCCAACATCATCTAGGTCCCTCATTTGTTGACTCTAAAACTCCCCATTATGGTAATGTCTTCACCATTTGTCATAGCCCATACAAACTAGTTATTACCTTAAGACACTTCTCCTTAGATTATTTTTTGTCAACCCCTTCTAGTCCACCTCAACCTCATATGAATTCCCTCTTTCACCTTTACCTATCTTATGCCTCTAAATGCATTGATGCCCCAACCCCACAACCTCTTTCTATTACTTTACCTACTCCACTAGCTATGCCCCTATCTTCCCCACCATATATCCACCTATTACTACTTCACCTTCCTCATTGACTTCTATCTCCCCTCTAACACCCCTCAAAGATAAAGTAAAAGAAAAAGTGTAGGACCTTTCCCCATTCACTTCTAATAGTAGGCCCAAAAACTTCCCCAACACTACACCCAACCTACTAACCAACCCATATCTACCCTACCTATTTCCTAATATACCCCTACTAGACGTCCCAAACCTAGTTTTCTTTCAACGCACCCCCTGACAAACCTCAAGACAAAGAAAATGATAATAAATTTTTAAAATAAGGTTTTTCTTCTCCTATCTAGTATCTTTCCTCCCTCATATTAACCCACAAACTCTTGATATTCCTCCTTCTCGTAAACCCATAAACTTACCTAATGTCTATGTGATTTCTAGTTTAAGCATTGTCCTGTAAACCCACAAACTCTATCTTAGGCATTGTCCTACCTCCATGACTACCAAACAAACAAAAATTTGAGCACAACCCTACCCCACCTTACCACCAACCTAAACCTAAACTAACACCTTTACTCCCTCTCTGACTTCTTAAACCTAAAATTTGATGCTACTATGGTCCCTCCTTTATTGACCCTTATACCACACAATAGTCATGAATCTTCATCTAATTTGTATATATGCATGTGACTTGTGTGCTTTATTGTGTGTACTTCCATGTTTAGGTGAACGTGTGTGTATGTTAGGAGCCATGACTTGCATCACTATTATAGTTTTCATAATTAAATAATGTTGTTTTATTTTTAGATGATGTAGGCTATAGAGACACCTCCCAATATTCATAGGGCAATGGAGCATGGTGTGTCCTTTGTGATTCATAGCTCCATGCCTTTGATGGGGGTATGAGGTAGATTAGTAAATTTCAAATTACATTCATTGTTATAGTTGTTTATTTTTGAAAAATAAAATGATTATTGATTTGAAGTTTAATTTCTATTTGGATGGTTTCTATAGGACATGACATTGCCACAACCTAATCCTGGTACTAAGGCAAATGAGGAGACAAATTTTTAGATAGAGGTAATGATTATTTTGTTAAATGTTTCATTTTTTATAATGTAATTGTTGTCTCTTAGATTTGCACCCTTGCTGCAGTTGTCAAACTTCAGCAATCTGGAGAAACATGGGAATGATCTCAAAGTGTGGGACCTTGCAAAATGAGATCAGACCTCCAGAGAAGGCTAGCTTCCTTAACTGGTTATCACCTAAAATCTACTAGATCTTCAGAGGAAAAGGGAGAAGGAATGCTTTTAAAGGAAAGATAAACAAAAAACTTTAAAGTAAAGGGGTGATTCACCAAGTTGATTAGAAGAACCCTCACAGTACTGAGAAAATGCACAACATAACTAGATACAACAAGTAGATATACACAGATTCAACTAATTCTAGCAGAGGTAAGAACCACAATGATTGAGAGGAACAAAGATGTTCACAGACAGTCACATGTAGATTTACACTAAAACCAAAATCAATAAAAGAGGTAAAAATAACTTGCATATATTCAATAAGAAGGCATAGTTACAGTAGCAGAAAGCTCTGTTTGGAAACATAAAGCCTCAATGCTAAAAATTTTCAACCATATTTAGATTTCACGCTATGCATATATAGCATTTCAATTTGACCTAAGTTGGTTACAAAAATTTGCTCCATGAGCTGTAACAGAAAAATATCTATCTGAAGGGATGTCCATCTGCAAGAATTCATGGCAAAAAACATATCTGGAATAGGGGCCGATGGAAGATATTTTGAGTCTTTAATGTAAGCTGCTGAATCATTGATTTGCAACAATGAATTAGTGGAAGATATTCTAGGCATTGAATGCGAGCAGCTTCAATGGTTATCTTCAACAAGGAATATATGAAATATCTGAAATGTGGTGGTTTAAGAGATATTTCCAGTCATCAATGCAAGCTGCTGAACATCTTTGTACAACAATGAATGCAACAAATATCTGTATCTTGCCCAAAAAATGGTCGCTGAAACATCCAACCGCCAAAACATGCAAATCCAGATCTAAAATTGAAAGTGAGAATAGTCCCCTCAAAAGCTCACCAAATGAAAGAGGAGGCAAAAACAAGCATTTTTTCCTTTTGCAGCATGCAGAAATTCGCTAGGATGTGCAAGATATTCGCAGTCAAAGTTGCGGTCAACTACCTATGTATATCGCTTTGCATCTATGACCTGAATCAGCATCTAAATGACCCTTTGAATCTGTGCTTGCATATGCAAACTACCTTATATCTATCATTGTATGTGCGCTGCATTCGGCATCCAAATCGGCCTTTGAAATGCCTTTGTATATCTATTTGTAAGTCACCCTGCATATACAATACAATGGCTACATACAAGAGCGGGCCCCTTTACTCTTGTATCACCATTTGCATGTATGCCCCTACCATGTGTCATCACCTGATTAGTCGTTGAGCAGGGCCTAAGACCATTGCTGAAAACTTGCATCCTCTTCCTTATATCTTTTCTTTGCATATTGCATTGTATATGCAAACATACAATCATGAATATACATACAATATGGAACTCAAAAGATTATGAAGCAAGTTGAAATTGACATCGGGTCCAGCCTTTGTATCCTTTCCTTTGCATATTGGCACATACAAGCACCTTTACATACAACTCGTGGACCCCAAAATGACTAACCACTGCTTTTGATCTTCTAGTCGGGTTTGCCTTGCATATCGCTATTGTATCTACCCCTTTGTATATCGCATATACAATGTGAAATATACAAAGAAAAACTGCATACAAACCACTTGCATGCAAACACTTCATTTCGGCATATATAGTGACCATTGTATATTGGCTTTGTATATCGCCCTTGTATGTGTAAACATACAACGCGAAACATACAAACAAAAGATACATTCAATTACTTGTGCTTTTATCAACCAAAATGTATATGCATTTCAGGTCCGGGCATTGTATATCAGGAATGCATATCGCATCTACAAGGACTTCTACATACAACTTACGGACCCCAAAATGACTATTATCTGCATTTGATTCCCTGTAGGGTTCGACCCTTGTATGTTTCTCCTTGTATCTATTCTTTGCATGTGCAAACATACAATCACAAATATACAATTGGCGGACCCCACCCTTTGTATCTTTTCTTGCAACTTTTCCTTGTATGTGCCCGATATACATTTGCCTTTGTATGTCGCCGATATACATTGGCCTTTGTATGTCCCTTTGCATATTTGCCTTGCATCTTTTCCTTTGATGTATACTTGCATCTCTTTTCCTTGTATGTGACCCTTGTATGTTGGCCTTGTATGTTGCCGATATACATTCGCCTTTGTATGTCTGCTTGCATATTTTCTTTGCATCTTCCGATTGTATCTTTTCCTTTGTATGTGCGATTATACATTTGAACATACAATGCGAACATACATTCATCCCTGCATTCCACCCCTTGCATATGCCCTTTGTATATTTTCTTGTATCTTGCCGATGTACATTTCCTTTGCATATGCGAACATATAATGGCGAATGTACATGCAAACATACCTTAAAAAATGCATATACAAATAATGAGTATAAAATTGAGAAAACTCTATGATGGAAAATACTTGAAGCTAAAAGATTTCTAGGTTTTTCTGGGTTTTTGGCAAAGATTCTCAAGGTGAGCTTTTTGGGATTTTCTATAAGGCACAACATGAATATTTGAAGGATCTAAGCCCTATAGGGTCATTTTCTAAAGGATTTTCCAAGAAAATACAAGGTGAATTATTTAACTCTGGGCAAAGGAAAATAGGTCAACACTAATTTCTATATTTTAATGTCTATACTTTTTATTGTAACAACTACATATCCATGAACAACTAAATAGGAGGAACAACCCTCGGGTTCGTAGTAGACCACCCTCATATGCATCTTCATCCCCTCAAAGATCAAAGGTTTCTCATGATCTATTCTCTTCACTGGACAAAGGGGAATGACTTTTTATTGTGTTCCTTTGTTGTGTGCCTATATGGCATTTGTGGACATATATTTTGTATTGCATATAATTGACATTGTATGCCTATATGACATTCTTGTAAGCCTATATGGCTATTTTGTATATATGTTATACTTATATTGACAGATATTGATGTATGCCTATATGGATATTTGGTTAATAAAAATCATTTTTGTTGATCATTATGTAATATGGATAGGTACAGTGTAGATTATTTTTGTATGCCTTTAGGTTTCAAAGTTTAATTGTCAAAGATTCCATCCCAATTGATTATAAGAGAATTTGAGTTTTGGGTTGAAAGTTTTAGTCTCTCAAAACTAGACATGCTCGAGAAAATAGAGAAAGAAAGATTGGTCCTATGTGCTTGTTTTTTTAATGTTTGAATTGTATGTTGTTGTATGGTATTGCTTTTGTGTGTGTGTGTGTGTTCAAATGCATGTTTGAATTGTTATTTTATGTATGTTTGGATACTTGTGTTGTGCTAAGGTTAAGATTCTTGTAGTATGGGATGCATATAGTTCTACCTTGGGCATGTGTTCTTAGTAAGATATATATCCTCACCCGAAGAGAGATTTCATAATATGGGATGTGATTAGCAATTCATGTGGATTTGGATATGGTCTTGAATGTATAGTTCTAAGTCAAACTTGTAGGATTAAAATGTCTTGTGGTTACTATCAATGGTCATATTTGGCTTTATCATGTAATTGTATTTATTTGTGTATTACACAAAATGCTTCTAAGAGACAGGGTTTTTGAGTAACAGCTCATCAAAGATTGCTGCCTTTTTGCACTTTGGACTCTTCAGGGATATCACCGGTATAATGTAAGTCAGACTGGTTCGACATGTTTGGGTATGAAACAAGACCATGCCTAGCCTAAACGTACCCATCTGGACGTGTTGGGACAGTCAGTTTGGTTGCATCAAGAGCAGGATGAAAGTTACACCCCTTTACAACTTTACACTACCTCCTTCTGATGATTTTTGGGGTAGTAGAAAACCTTTCACCATGAGAAAATGCCTCAGAAAGATAAAAAATTGAGAGAGGTTATTGTAGAGGGGCTCTACATGATCATGTTTCCTTAGACAGAATGTTTCTAAGTGACACAATTTCTGAGTAATAGCTTGTCAAAGTTTGCTGCCTTTTTGCACTTTGGACTCTTTAGGGATATCACCAGTACAATGTAGCTTGGACTATTTTGGCATGTTTGGGTACAAAACAGGACCATGCCTAGCCTAAACATACCCATCCAAATGTGTTGGAAATGTCAGTTTGGTCACATCAAGAGCAGGATGAAAGTTACACCTCTTTGCAACTTTACACTACCTCCTTCTGACTATTTTTGGGGAAGTAAAAAACCTTCCACCATGGGCAAACACCTCAGAGATATAAAAAACTGAGAGAGGTTATTGTAGAGGGACCCTACATGATCACATTGCCTCAGACAGAATATTTCTAAGTAATATGGGTTTTGAGTAACATCTTGTCAAAGATTGCTACCTTTTTGCACTTTGACTCTTTAGGGATATCGCTAGTACAATGTAGCTTGGACTGTTTCGGCATGTTTGGGTGCAAAAAAGGACCATGCCTAGCCTAAATATACCCATCTGGATGCATTGGAACTATCAGTTTGGTCACATCAAGAGCATGACGAAAGTTACACCCCTTTGCAACTTTACACTACCTCCTTCTAACAATTTTTGGGGCAACATAAAACCTTTCACCACATGCAAATTCCTTAGAGATATTAAAAATTGAGAGAGATTATTGTAGAGGGACCCTATGTGATCACGTTACCTTAGACAGAATGTTTCTAATTGACATGGTTTATGAGTAATAGCTCGTCAAAGATTGCTACCTTTTTGGACTTTGGACTCT